>CM040435.1:6255132-7492632 GCA_022702705.1 Papilionanthe hookeriana x Papilionanthe teres
TTAAGTATAAGTATATTATTTATAAATATAATTTAATTATAAAAATATTTAAAATTTTAATAAATTATAAATATATATATATATATTCATAATATTATTTTTTATTTTTTTATTTTTAAATATATTATATTATTTATAAATATAATTTAACTATAAAAATGTTTAATAGCTAAATAAATTATAAATAAATAATTATGTATATATATCTATATATTTATATATATAATATTATTTTTTATTTTAAATATTTTAAGTATAGTATATAATTTATAAATATAATTTAATTATTAAAATATTTAATAGTTAAATAAATTATTAATAAATATATATATATAAATACACACACACACAGTATATATATATATATATAGTGTCTTATTTATAAATACAATTTAATTTTTAAAATATTTAATAACTAAATAAATTTTTAATAAATAAATATGTGTATGTATATATATATATATATATATATATATATATAATATTATTTTTTATTTTAAATATTTTAAGTATAAGCATATTACTTATAAATATAATTTAATTATAAAAATATTTAAAAGTTAAATAAATTATAAAATATATATATATATATATATATATATATATATATATATATATATAAAAGATATTATTTTTTTTATTTTTAATATTTTAATTATATTATATTATTTATAAATATAATTTAATTATAAAAATATTTAATTGCTAAATAAATTATAAATAAATAAATATGTGTGTATATATGTATATATTTATTTATTTATTTATTTATTTATTTATTTATTTATTTATTTATTTATTTATTTATTTATTTATTTATTTATTTATTTATTTATTTACTTATAAATTATATTTTAAGTATAATATAATATTTATTTATGGCATCACTTGACATCCTAAGAATTTTCTCGTCAACGTTAACACTTTTTATGAGTGGTAAAAACAATGCATAACACTTTGCAATCACAAAATATTCATCGATGTTTCATCCCCTTAGAACTTGTGAAATAGCTTGAGCTCATTTTCAATAATATATTCATGTAAATTAATCATTAGCACATAAATAATGAAAGAGAAGAAATAAATATGTTACACAACAATTTTAAGCTAATACATATAATGAAAATTTTAACAATGAAAAGATATTAGGTGTGCTTTTACATGAAAGAAAGTCGATATATGAAATTACAGGAGAAACATAAACTGTGAGGCATGATATACCAATATAATCAATTAAAGAGGCAGAAATAATAATAGGATATTATATTTGTTATTTTGACCCCCAATTAATGAACTAAGGTAAAAGGGCACTTTCGTAATGTGGTACCGCTCACCTACCACATCTCACCTACCGCTCACCTACCTCCCACCTACCACTCTCTTGCTATGTATAAATAGATAGGGTGTGAGGCTTAGGAGAGCAAGGGAAGAGGTCCTAAGCTACCACAAAAGAGAAGAGAATAGCTAGAAAACTAGAGAAGAGGAGAGCATCTTGAGGCCTTGTATCAAGATGTCACTTGAGATGGAGGCTATAGAAGGAAGATGAGGGCTCATCTTTATGTAGAAGCTATTTATTCTCCATTTCTTTTGCCTTAGTGAACTATTTGATTGATTCCCTCCCGTAGACGTAGATCCAGTTGGATCGATCCACGTAAATGATCTATGGTTGCTTGTGTTCTTTGCGTTTTTTTCTATACCAGGAAGTACATATCTCACAATAATTGGTGTCGTCTGTGAGAAGATCCATACTTCTTTGTTGGAGGTGTTCGCGGCCAGCGACGAATAAGAGGAACTTGGCATTTACAAACAGAGGAGCAGACGGATCACGTTGCAGGCAACCGAATCGCGACAAATTCGGTGAGCAGCAGAAGCTTTGATCAACTGGATTCGCACCGCAGGTTGTGCGGTTCAGCGAGATGGAGGAGCAAAGATCCGCTGAGGGGCAGATATTGTGAAGGAGGAGGATTTTCGTGACAGCTAGTGCACGCCGCAACAGAAGCACTTAGAGCACGCCGCAACAGGAATTTTATATTCAGCCAGCCGCAACTTTTCTTGACTAAAGCTGGTGGTCATCTCTTGGAATTCAGCAGGTGCTCAGCGGAGCAGATTTTAGACATTAGTGGGATCAAGCCACAATAATGGGATCCGCTAAATTTGACATCGAGAAATTCACAGGAAAGAATGATTTCGGCCTGTTGAGAGTCAAGATGAGAGCCTTGATGGTTCAGACAGGTGTCGCGTAGCTTCTGCAAGGGCCGGCGGCACTGCCGGCCAACATAACTGAGAAAGAGAAGATTGGCATGCTGGACAAGGCTCACGGCTTGATAATTCTGAGCTTGGGAGACAAAGTTCTGAGGGAGGTCTCAAGGGAGACTACGGCTCAAGCACTTTGGGCCAAACTCGAGGTTCTATATAAGACAAAATCTCTGGAAAATAAGCTCTTTCTAAAGCAGTTCATATACTCCTTCAAAATGCACGAAGAAAAATCAGTTTCAGAGTAGATTAATGAGTTCAACAAGATCATAGATGACCTTGAGAACATCAACGTCAAGATGGAGGACGAGGACAAGGCACTGTTGTTGCTAAACTCCATTCCTAAGAGCTATGAGCATTTCAAGGATGTTATGCTCTATGGAAGGGTGCAGACAATTTCTCTGTATGAGGTTCAAGTGCTGATTAGAGCCAAAGAACTTCAAAGGAAGCATGACAGGGACAAGGAAATCAGCAGAGACAGTCTTATTGTCAGGGGAAGGTCAGACAAGAAAGACTCAAGAAATGGTCAGAACATATCAATGCCAAGCAAGGATGGCGGAAAACAGTCATCAAGAGGATCTTTCAAGTACTATCATCGTTGCAGGGATGGTCATTTCAATATGAACTGTCCAAACAGGAAGAATAAATATCAAGAAGAGCCAGAAGAATCAGGAGAAGCAAGTGTAGCCTCTGATGACTACGATTCAGCTGAAGCCCTAGTGATCACAGAATCATAATCTAGTAAGGAGTGGATCCTCGACTCATGGTGCTCTTTTCATATGTGCTCTCACAAAGACTGGCTCGAGACACTGCAACTGGAAAATGATGGGTCTGTCCTACTGGGAGATAATAAAGCTCGCAGAGTAGTTGGCAGTAAATCAATCAAGATAAGGATGTTTGATGGAGCTGAACGAGTACTAAAAAATGCCAGGTACATACCAGAGCTCAAAAGAAACTTGATTTCTTTAGGTATGTTAGACTCAAGTGGATACTCTTTTAAGGCGGAAAATGGTTATATCAGAGTAACCAAAGACTCTCATATCGTCATGAAAGGAGTCAGGAAAAAGGGGCTATATTCTCTTATCAGAAGAACTGCGATTGCTAAGTCCAGGTACTGTTTGGACTTATCAAACTCAAGCAAGGGCTAAGAGCCCCTCAAGGGCCAGGTGGAGGAAATATTTACTTCGAAACTTCTCAATTAAGAGTCAAGGTGGAAAATTGTTATTTTGACCTCTAATTAATAAACTAAGGTAAAAGGGCACTTTCGTAATGTGGTACCGCTCACTTACCACATCTCACCTATCGCTCACCTACCGATCACCTACCTCCCACCTACCACTCTCTTGCTATGTATAAATAGAGAGGGTATGAAGCTTAGGAGAGCAAGGGAAGAGGTCTTAAGCTAACACAAAGGATGAGAGAATAGCTAGAGAGCTAAAGAGGAGGAAAGCATCTTGAGGCCTTATATCAAGGTGTCACTTGAGAGGGAGGCTATAAAAGGAAGATAAGGGCTCATCTCTATGTATAAGCTATGTATTCTCCACTTCTTTTGCCTTAGTGAACTATTTGATTGATTCCCTCTCATGGACGTAGATCCAGTTGGATCGAACCACGTAAACGATCTGTGTTTGCTTGTGTTCTTTGCATTTCATTTCTATACCAGGAAGCACATATCTCACAACAATATTATAATACTTATAAAGAGGGTATAAAATCTAAATTATCAGTTAATATTGGAATCAGTTAATGGTGATTATTATGGAGCATAGTCCATAAAATATTTATGCATAAACTCGTGAGCATTAAGATCAATAAAGAATTGATCCATTCATTTGTATTAGAGATAATTATTAAATCTCAATATACCGTCATTCAAAATGAAGAAAGAAATTTTAAGGAAAAATAGATGGGTAATCATTGATGGAGGAAAATACTAACCAACTGCATTAATTTATTTTATTTTAAATTTTTATTAAATAACTAGCCCTTGCATATTCCAAAAATGGAGAAGTGAAAATTTTAAATTCTAAATCTAAAATTTGAATAATAAAATTTAATTATTTTTAATTATTTTTTTTTTCAATGGGCTCGTTCGGTAGGTCTTAATTGGTTTATTGCTTGAGCTCTTGCTATAAAACTTCTAGCTTCATTCGCTTAATGTAGATTGTATATGGCCAACTCAATCTAGCATAAAGAGCAACTTGAACTAATCAAGCTCAAAAAAATAAGAGGCACTAAAGAATATTAACATTTTTCTGATAAAAACGTGTATCTAAGAGAATGTCACTATTCAATCGATTGTATATATAGTTGGATTCATAAAAACTCAGTGCAAACACTTAAATGTATGGTTTATTTCAGATATGGATTAGATTATTAAATATGTATATTAGGTCACTATAATATTGGGTGCTATAGAATTGGCATAAGCCAAATTGGCTAGAGTGTACAAACTATTAGTTGCTAGTGGGCATATTAGATAAATTCCAATCCCACAACACTCTTCTTCCAGCATTGAGCTAGCTTTTTCCTATAACGTCGACTACTATCCAAATCACTCAAAAAGTTTTGTATTCATGGAGCCATTGCGACATCCATATATATATATCCATTTTTACGAGTGATAACAATGAATCTTTGAGAACGTGAATATTATAAATTAAAAATGCTGACTTATCAACTTCATTTTATGATAGCCCCGAATTTGTATGATGAAACTATTTCAAATTATTCTTAATTTAATAATTATTATTTTTATTTTTCCACCTGCACTTGACTCATGGCATTGAGATCTATAACGTGGTACTATAGTTAAATGGCAGGCATCATTAGATGAACTTTTTCAAATTACCACCAACTATCATAAGAAGTTATCTATAATTGAACTATGTATGTCAATATGTCGTCTACAAAATTTATTACTAATAACAATGAGAAATATTTGAATTTAGGATCAAAATACCCTTTTCAATATAATATTTAAGCAGCTTATTTGTTTCACTCAAAACTTTTGAATAGCAAGATAAATTTAGAGCTTTGACTATTACCTAAATTAATTATCTTTTACCTTTGGTATTCCGAGATTTATTGTATCTTATCAATTGTTTGTAGCTTGTGCCACCTCAACCCTCAAGAGGATTGGCTCAAGCGCGTCTAACATCTTCTCCACCTTGTTATATTTTCCATCACTTGGGATACATTTTATATCCTACATTCATTTGTTTTATATTATTAACACATTCTTGAAATTATAGATAGGACAAAATTTTATAATCCAAATTCACAATCAGTGAAATTTATTTTATTTGTGATAGGCCGCATCAATTTTTCTTATTTACAAAATTCATGTACAACTATTCTATCTTTACTCTTTATTTTATTTTGACATAAAAAGGGAGGATGTATGTTAAGGAAAATCAGAAGACATGCTGAGGCCCAAAAGTACACTCCCAAAGTTTAGAAGTACTCACCTAAGTTTCAAGAGTTTAAGATTTAGGGTCAAAAGAGTTTCTCGAGGTCCTATCCTTCAAGTGCCATTCACATATTCCACAAGTCTCCATCATAAAATTTATATGTTAATATCTAATAAAATATGTATTTTCTGCAGCCTCTAAATAAGATGCCAAAAAAATGTAATTTATGGGATATACAATCATGCACTTATTACTAGAGCAAATAAAATACTAAAAAAAATATTCTATATGAATTTCCCCTTATTCCCTCTTTTTTTTCTTTTCTTTGCTTTGTTCTCTCAGTCCGTCGAATCTCTCGTACATTCTACTAGTAGACTTCTAGAAGCTTGAATATAACATACATCATACTTATATATACATCATTTATGGTTGAGAGATAAAATGATTGAGAGATCTCTTTACCAACTTAGCTGCAACAAAAAGTGCAGACAATTAGTTGATTACTATTATTAAATCTAACCTTTAAGGGCTTGTAAGGCTGCAAGTAGGATTTAGTATTAGTACTATTTAGCAAATTAGTAAATCCATAAATCCGTAAACCCACCCACACCCTAGATTTAGTAATTCGGATTTAAGTTGGATCAAATGTAAAATTGGGACTATTAAATCTGAAAATTCCGAAATCCACAAAACCCATGCATTTTTTCATTTGACCGAGTTTAGTTAATCAAGTGATAAATTATATTAAAAAGTCCTACCAAACACCCCCTAAAATTGTACGTGTAAAAAGAACCCTTAATCGAATGGGAAAAAAAATGTCAAATAGACTATCATATCATATCATAGGCGATTGACCCACTACATAGATGTTACTACCTCATCACCATTTACAAATGAAGAACCTGCTTGTGAGGCAAAATAAGATTATTAACTCTCTCTCCCTAATGTTATGATCAATGTTTATCCATATAAAGAAGTTAGATGAAAAAGCATTTAAGATTGGCTAAAGTGTAGATTCAAATCCGTTAAAATCTAAAATCTCAAATTTCCGACCAAAAAAAAAGAAGAGACGAAAGAACAACACTATGTTGCAGCCGAAGTACGTGAAGAACTATATGCAGCATAAAACTATACATAATACAATATAGGAATGAAATCGTTGGCTACACTTTAGTTAAGTTGGTTCTTTGCTAGCTGCAAGTGTCCAATCCAGATGGACCGGATCCAAGCTCAACGCCCTCACTACCTAGTCCCACTTTAACCGGCGAAGACAAACTCCAGCGGCTGCGGCCCTAATCCAAAACCAAAACTACCGACTACGACAACAAGCCTTTTTTGGATCTCTACAGGAAGATGAAGCATTCTAGGGCGACAAGTGGGTTTTCCAGAGATTCCTTCCCCCCGATAGCCGTTCCTGATCCTCCGCATTCCACCATACCCTGTGTTATCGCCCTCTTGCCGCCGTCGCCGCCTCCGCCGACGCCGCTAAATCTGCAGCCTTGCACCGCTCCCCCGCCAGCGAATCGCAGCGGAGACGACTTCCCGTTCGCCCTCACCGCCGAAATCCCCCTACACTGCCCCTCGATGCTTGGCTTAGCCACCGGCGACACAGATCTCCTTCCAGATCTCTCCCCAGGGTCTCGCCACAAAGCATTCCCGCGGCTCTTCGGAGCCGTTGACGCATTCCTCGCCGAGTACATTTTCCCTCCGCCACCGCCGCCTTCCCTGAGCCTGGTAGGTGACGGCGATGATCTACCACTGCGACATCCAGCGAAGGCAACGGAGCCTGTCATCCTCTCTCTCTTTAGCAAGATGTCACCGGAGGAGATAGATCGCTTCCGCTGAAACTTAGCTAGAGATGCTGGCACATGCCGCTCCTCCCCGGTGACCTCCGTGACAGATGTAGAAATAGAGAAGCTCTCACTGATGCTGCCCACCTCCGAAGTCCCCTCCGATCTGTCATCCGTGCCGATTTCGTTGCCCCCTTCCTTGTTGATTCCAACGTCCTCCACTTTGGACGGTCGAGACGCTTTCAGCCTCGGAGTTTCGGAGAGGACTTCCTTCACTGCCTCCTCCTGCGGCGCCTCCGGCTCCGGCGGCGGATCTCGGCAACCTTCTGCGAATCCCGACGGCAGACGCCTTCTGACTTTGCTCCTACTGAAGCACGCACCCATCCTTAAATGCAGCAACCGACCGAACAGCTCTGCGGCGACCCCGCTTATAAAATAATAAGCTCTCCGACGACATGTGACTGCTACAGCTGAGCCATTTTTATAGCTGATTATCTGGAAAGTCAGAAGGCAACCGGAGACGCAAAGGATGTAGAGTTCTAGCGCGGAAAAATTAGAAATTTTTAATAAAGGATTGACGATGCCTTGGAACAGTTCTTTCAGCGATGGAATAAATTCAGCTGGTAATCAAAATTATTAAATTTAAATTTACAACCTAAAAATGAATGTAGATTAAATCTTATAAATAGTATGCTACCTAATATTGTCATGCATAGAAATTTTAAATAAGCGATAATATATTATGGTTCGTTATGTGTGGGTGAACACATGATTGAATCATGTCTTGTGTTTGGCAACATGGTGTAATCCACACATTGCACGTCTAATTTATTAAACGTAACATTTTCTCCGAATAAAAGTCTTGCATATATAAAAATTAAAATTTGTATAATTAATATGTTAGTACAAAGAAATTTGGCAGTAGGTATGGTTGGAGCAGTTTGCTTATTTTACTGCAGATAGTGATCAAATGTTATATCTTGTGTTTGGAGACAAAGGTGTGTATGGGATATCTTGTGCTTATTCAGATAAGTTGCTTACTTGGAAACGCGGACCGCAGGGTTAGACCTGCGTTCTGCGCTTACTGTAAAAAAACATCTACTTTTTTAAATAAGCTACTCAAATACAGTTTCCAAACGGTGAAGCGGCATTTTCAAAACGTCATCGCAACGGATAAGCCGCCTCAAATGCACCCAAAATTAACCCATAGGATCGATTGTTTGGATTTAAAAATTAATATTTCGATAATATAATTATTAGTCTAATATTTTTACTTTTTTGTGTTATTCAATATTTAATGAGATGTCAATTTTAAATGTGATATTTAAACTGACGAGTTTTGAGAATTTTGAATGTAATTTTGATTTTCATGTATGAGTTATAAGTCTGGAATGATTATCTTAAAATCAACACAGAATAAAAGGTATCTTTTTTTCAAAAGGAGTTATATCACAGCTACTGCACAACTGAGCTAAATAAATAAACACACAGTTTCCCCATAGTTGTTTCCTTGTATAGGTGCTACAAAGCAACTTCTTCAAATAGTTGAATTGCCTCAAATAGATAATTAGTATATCTTATATGTAATAGTCTTCATCTAAATGCTCATGCATACTCTTCCCTTTCATAATTGTGAATTGGTATATATAATATGTTATGAATTACTATTGCTCCTGATGTACTACACTAAGGGTGGACACCCTATGCTCAACTCACTGTTAGTGGTGTTTTTGAGAAATTGATAAAAAATTACATTTGATTATATAACTTCTCAAACTTATACAATGTTACATGCCTTAGGTGCAATCGTAGCAATCAAAAAAATGGTTGGAATAAATTATATATCTACATCATGAGCTCACACTACAAAATTGGATAAAATTCAAATTATGAAGTTATCAAAAAAAGACTAAGTCGTGTAGCACATCATCTAAATGAAGCCAAATGTCCATCAACAAGAGCCCAAGCAAGAGACCAAGAAAGTACTCAAATAAGAGCCCATTCAAGACCAACCACAAGAGCTCTATCAAGAAGAAATATTTAACTTTATATTTTATCACTTATATTTCAATTTTAGTTTTTTAAAATATTTAAATTTTCAAACTTAAAGGTTTATATGGTTGGTTATAAAAAAAATAAATTAAAAAGAAGGTTAGCACGTTCCTCTATTAATGGTCACTACGTTCTTTCCAATTTCCTTCTCCTTTTGTTAATCTTTTATCATAGTAAATTCTATAAACAGGGTTGATATGTAATGATTTGGATCAGTTGTTGAATTAAATATTTGAGTGCTAATTTTCTCTCTTGTTGATTGGTGTTTGTGGCTTTAAGTGTTGCATTTTCTTTGGTACGTATTTATATTTGCTTTTCATTAAAGTTATTCATTAATCCTTCATAACACTTGCTCCTAAATTTTTCACCACACTTCATGTGTTAAGCTTCATATATATCAACAAACCAATAACTAAAGCCTCACAACCATTCAAAACCTCTCTTCACAGCTCTTGGCCAACGAAGAGCATATTAAGGTCTAGTCATGTTTCCTAACCCTCAACACCAGCGTAAATCCATCCAAAATCACCAATCTACTCCAGATCATAAGCATACATCCCAAGCTAACCATCAATAATCATTTCTAGCCATTTACCCAATCTTAATCCACTTTTCTTGAGAGAAGTCTCAAATCAGCCCAAAGTTCCTATTCCATACTAGTTTTAGTATTTTAGCCACCATTCCCTCCTAAATCTTCTAACATTCCATCCAAAACTCCACATCACGTCTTCAGACCAAAAACCAAATATCGATAATAAATTTTAGTGTTTTCTCTCATAAAAAAGGCCACCCACCTCTATCATATTTTGTATCAGAGCAAATCTGGGAAGGAGCTGAATTGGTCTGAGCTTTCGAGCATCTTAGAATAAATTCATTACGATGGATTGTCTCTATAAGCTTTTGATTTACTTTAAAAAGTTTGAGGTTAGTAAATTTCTTCTAATGATGGATTTATTTTCTTTAATAACTTGGATATCTAGTATAGTTATTGCAAAATTATGGTACAAGCATGAAGTCTAATTAGTGAGCTCCACTAAAAGCATGGTTAAATTGAATATTAAGTTTTTTTTCTTACTTTTTTATGTTAACTTTTAATGGTAAACTAGTTGTTTGTTATGTGAAAACTTGAACTTTGTCATCTTAAGGACTTGTGGTTTATATATTTAAGTTAATTGCATTTAAACTTTTATGAATAAGAGTATATGTGTATAAAAGTTAGTCTATTTGAAGCTAAAAAGACTGTCAAAAATATTTAAACTGCCTAAAGAAAGCTTGGAACATGAGTGGTCTTTGTAGTCTCATCCTTACCTGAATGTTCTTGTAGCTGAAGATTCACTATACTTTTGCGTATGTATTTCATTTTTTTCTCTCTCTTCAAATAAAAGAAAAAAAATAAAAAATAAGCATCATGGCACCAAAATCAATTTCTCATGATCAAATTGAAAATGTAACTTAAATGGTTGATTTTTTAGATCTTAGGATTTATGAAACTAATACTAAGAATAGAGAATTAATTGAAGAGACTAAAAATCAAATGTAATATTTAAAAGAAAATGCAAATAATCATAAATCCTCTTCAAAATAATAAACCCCCTACCACACTGCCTTCCAAAATTCATATTACACCATTAAAAGAAGATAATTCATACTTAGAGCTAAGAGAAGACCAACTTCATAGAAGACAACCTAATCTTAGGAATGGATGTAGAAGGGACCATCTTTATCGGAATAATGTGAATTTACTGACCTATCTAGGACAGCTAAAGTTGAAGCTCAATACTTTGATGGAACACTTGTCCTAATAATGATGAAACTCAAAATTTGTTTTAGAATAGTTCATCGCAAGAGATAAATCATGCTTAAATCATTGAACTCACTATTCATGAGTTGTGGAGCCAATAATGGAGGTCCACCTTAGTTCACATTAGAACATTGACATCCCACTTGCCTCCAATTCCCATATTCTTTCTCTTCTTCCTCTTTGAAAGATCCTTCGATTCATCATATTTTTTCAAATATTTAGGCCACTATTGTGATGATTGCTAAGGTAGTGTATCAGTACACATAATAGGAAAAAGCGTTATAACTTATGGTAAAACTGACAGCTTAAATTTTCAACTGTAAAAATACCATATTTTCTGACGGTTTTACGATGACTTATGTGTTAAGTTATTTCATACGATGTAACAATTGAACATATCATTCTTTATGAACATGAGATTATTTTTCGATGGATTTTATTATAAGTAAACTGCATTTTAGTTACAGCGCTTAGTAGAGAGGGTCCTTGACATGCTGGCCTTGCTCGCATCTTCCCATCCATGAAGGCTCGCTCATTAATAAGATTAGGTAAGGATGCATCTGCTAACAGTTAACTGAGATGTCTGCAAAGCGCGGTTTCACATGAGTGACCACTGGAGACGCCCATCTTTCCACGTGGTATGCATCCGACGGTAGCTACCGCAGATAAATATTTCCTCCTCCCCTAGCCTTCAGCTGGAAGAAAAAGAGAAGAAAAAAAAGTGGCTGAGTAGAGGAGACGGCGGCAGAGAGCCAGAGTAGAAATCATGGTCTTCATCTGCTTCCTGGTGGACACGAGGGAGATGGTGAGGTGCTCCAAGCCGGCGGCGGGGATCTGCTCGAGATGCGGCGGCGGGGCCAGCGTCGCCGACATGGAGACCGCTACAAGGTTCTGCTACGTGCCGGTATACCGGAGGATGTGGCGTGCCATCATTTGTACTTTCTGTGGGGCCCGCCTCAAGTCCTACTACCACCGTCGTCTTCACCGACCCTAATAAGGCTCCTTCCTTCAGCTGCTCGCCTGCTCCGGCGACCAGCCTCCTCCTCCATGCAACTTGCCATCTTTATTATTTTTATTTATTTTAACGGCGTCAATCTATATAATTTTTTTTATATGTACGGAGTTGTGACACTGTTATTTTTTTATTTGATATAATATAATAAAAGGGCAATTTATATCGAATTATGGAGATGAACTTATCCCACAACGCGGCGGATTCATGTTTTATTATTATTGCTACTATTTATTTATTGAATTTCTTAATGAGAGCAGAAGAATTGATTAAATTTTTTTGGCGACAGAAACTAAACTTGTCTGATTATAAATAATTACTAATGAGAGTCTCATATTCGGTTCTAATTGGGTCGTTTTAATTGATTTGAAAAATAGTTGTAGGATTGTGAATTTGAATCTTCATGACTTTTATACGATAAAAAACACAAAATCACATAACAAAAATAAGATGATTTAAACTTATATATACATAAACAAACTGAACAAGTTCATGTTTGGCTTGCTTGACAAACGATTCAAACAAAAACAAATTAATATGTTAAATTTGAGCTGTTCGCAAATAAATAGTCTTTTTTTTGGCATCATAGCTGCATCAACTTTACAATTAGTTAATGTTGAAATTATTATTTAAAATAATTTGAAATTGTGAATATAATTTAACTTTCTTTCTTCTAGAAAATTATCAGATTATGTTTCAACAAATTTGAGTGCTGATAAGCTCATTCTTTAAAGAAAGAAAAACATTAAGAACGGCCATAAAAAAATATGAGCAATCTAAAAGAAAAAAAGAAAACAAAAATGTTATGAAAAGAAAAAAATGGGAACAAATTCAAACCGAGAGAGGGGGAATCGAATTGGGGATTCGCAACGTACTCACCAACAGCTGTCTCCAACATGCGTCGGTCCCAGGGGGAAGCCTGCTGATCTAACGGCCCGCTATGAATTTCGAAAAATTGGACAGCAATGATGAAAAAGATCAATTGTCTAAGTCATAGATGCCCGCGAAAGGAAAGCTATAAATGCGGCAACGGCGTGAATGGTCCCGCCGTTTGACGAGCAAAAGTGAAAGGCATTAAGTTTTGGAATAAAAGAAGCTGAAAAATTGTTGCAGCAATTTACTCGCATTTATTGTTCTTACTTTAATTTAAGACCTATAATGAGCAGCGCGTCTGTTGAGTATGAACTGGTTCCATCCATGTTATTTTGTCCCATTTCCAATCTTCATTAAATGTACCTCGTGTTCATTTCAATTTTGTAGCTTCTTTTTTTAATACATCCCCTTATATATTTAAGTCAGACTAAGTTTATTATAAATATTAATAAACAAATGTCATTCTTTTTTTATGTATAAATAAACTTTTAGTCAAATTAATTCATTTTCAGATATGTAATTAAACTACTAAATAATATTAAATATAATTATGATGAGAAAAAAAATAAATCTTTTGAAAAATAAATATTCTTGATGTCTATGAAATTAAAACAATTAAATTAAACATTCACGAGCGTTAAACTAAACATAACTCAAAAATATCTAGATAGAAAAATTGAACACTCTTAGTTAAGCGCAACACATTGCTTATGATAAATACAATGTGATCGAATTCATTTGAATGATCAAATGGTTAGGATTAAGCTAAATCAATGGCTTGCTTTCTTATCTCTCATGTAATCGGTAAATATCTGAAACAAAAAAACTATATGGTTACATCAAAGTCTCCTGTAATTAAACAACAACCAACTCGATCTTTTTCATTTGATAATGCCTACATATGGTAAGACTTTCAAATGATTTCAAAACTTTTTTTTTTTTTTTTAATTTATGACCTCAAGTCATCATATTAAAGTTTTATTTCAATTTTTTGCTCATTTATTTAAAGATGTCAAAGCCTAAAAGTGTGGGGAGGACTCATGGATCCAATTGGTGTCTGGATTAGATTTAAGTTGGCTAAGATGATTGTGATGAGGGGACTAACTTTGGCTACTTCAAAATGATGGGGTAGTTACAATTTATCCATTATAGAAACTTCCATTTACAATTGCCACTAAGCCACAAAGGGAGAAAGGCCAATAAGATATATAAAAAAGTCAAGTTAATCAAACTTATTTCAAACAAGTCTTCCTTCAGTTGAATTATATGCAAGTTCATGAACTTACATTCAACTCAAGTGGGTTTCAAATTTCAAACATAATTAGCAGCCACAAAGAAATATATAAATTTTGCTTTCAAAAAATAAATTAAGATAAAAAACACAATTCATCTTCATTTTTGGATTTCCACATACAACAACTAAACTACACTGATAAATATTTGATATCGACAACCTAAAGAGGAGAGAAAAGGATGCGTGAGAGAAAAGAGAGTTCTAGAGAGGGAAGCCCTGAGTATTCTTCTATGTCGAAGTTCAACAATAGTAGAGAGTCCTCACGTGAACAAGTTACTTCTATGTCGGAGTTAGCATGCTAAGAAATAGGTGAGATTGGAGGTGATGGCAGACAGATTCAAATCAAGCAAGCACCTCTAATTTCATGTGAGTGCCTTCTCTAATCTTCAAGCAAGTTCCTCTCATCCTCCCCATTCAAACTGATCTATTACATTTATATATATATATATATATATATATATATATATATATATATATATATATATATATATATATATATATATATATATATATATATATATATATATATATATATATATATATATCAGATAAAAAGAAGGGTTGCATAAAATATTTATTATTCAAATACAGCAAGTTATTTTTATCACATGAATTTGTCCCAATATTGAGAATTATAATGCCCATTTGATTGCTTTGCACATCGGAATTTTTTTGTGCCTATAAATATTCATGCTTTCGGTTTGTCATAACTAAGAAGTACTAAATATTGTTGTTGCCCTATCTTGCCATTGAACCTCTTATTTTTAAGTTTTTTTTGGAATAATAAAAAAAAAAGCTATAAAATATGAATATATAAATTGTACATATGTTTTCAAGTATTGATATTTAGATCCTACAACCAAGACCCAGGTTAGTGACATGAGAATGGCCACCAAAGGCAAGTGTCATGAATCTACCTTATGTTGATTAATGGAGTCATTAACTAACTAAACAGGGTTGCTCGGCCAATTAGACCTAAATGGACTTATGACCTTTGGGCGAATACATTTAAGGAGAGAACAAATTCAACAGAATTGGCGAGTCCATTTGACTTGAGTCCATGGCTAGAGTTAGTACATTTATATTAAGTGAGTGCCTTTAGATTTTAAGTGAGTACCTCTGACCTCTAAGTGATTGCCTCTCGCCCTCCATTAATGGATCCTACATTTAACTGCATGTTACAAAATCATTTTGACTAGGATTTTCAAAAAATCACTCAATACGAATATATAATTGACAGATGATAACTACCCTAACTGGAATAGAAACCTCCCCAAAGTGATAAATGCACTAGAGAAGTAACTTTCATGTCCACACATGATTGCAAAGAAACCTTCAGAACACCGACCACTAACTACTTACCGAAAGACAGTAACAAATAATAACACTGATGATATATTCCCATATAGTTCAGCGCACCATCAAAATTTTTAATTGTAAACAAGATTTTGCTGATATCAAGCAGAAGCTTTCACATATGGACCATTCATCATCATTCACTAGTCACAGAGAGAGGCTTGCGAAGAGCAACTCCAACTCTTCATCTTGCGCTGAAGTCCGCTGCAACAGAAATAAAGGAGTCAGTCGAAAAATATTAAAGCAGATATTACGCAACAAAAGTTACCTTTATCTAGATGAATTAATAAATTCAAACGCTTGATCGGCGGATGCAATCAAAGTTTATAATGGACGATATTTGGATGAATGACACAGATTCATCTGCTCTAGTTGGGATTGTCCCCTTCAACATTCATGAGATAGTCCCGACATATTGCATGATTTTTATGTTTTTAAATTCCACAAGTTAGTTGAAAAATGATTGAAGTTGTTTAAAGTTCGTTGGGTTGACAGTTAGCTAGGAGTTCGTTGTTTGACCATTTCATTTAAAGCTCCCTTAGGCCAGCTTAATAAGCTTAAACATGTTTAAATTCAAGAAGTATAACCATTCAAGCCATGGCTTATGGCTTTTGTTTACAAAAGCAAATTCAAGTCCATATTAAACAAGGAAAATCATAATAAGCCAACTTCTTAATCTGGCCGAAGGGTGACAAGACCCTCAGTCTCTCTTATGTTGAACAAGTCTACAACGATAGACATATCAAGATCAAAGTCTTAATGAGAGTCAATAATCTCTGATCTACTTCAGACTTGCATTTTCCTAAAAATAACACAGGTAAAATAAGAACAAGAAATTACAACTCAATAAGGTAATCTAAACGTGCTACACATTCAATACACAAAAGCAAAAAATAATATATACATTAGCATAACATCACATGAATAATAAAATATACTTCAAGTATAGATATCTCAACATATCATGTGTCATAGTTATCTAAGTATATTATCTTGGAAAACTAATATCAACAGTAGGTATGCATCAGAAGCAATAGTATAAGCATTTCTTAGTATCGAGAAAATAATAGAAAATAAAAAATATTATTATTATTATTTTAGAATATTTTATAATTTTTTAATTGTCTTTTATAGTTTCACTTTCATTTATACATCCAATTATCCATATCTACTTACGCATTCCATATGCAAAAATGAATAGTAATATAAATACACATGTTATACTCCACTAGAATAAGTAAAGGAAATGAAAAACAATAACTTGTTCTCTCCACCTTTTTCACTCTTTGCATGCATTTCAAATGCTAGAACAAAAAAAATATATTAAAATTTTAATAAGTATGAACAGAATTTAAAATTTTGCAGAAATCTATAATAATTTGTATGGATGATAATAATAAGTTTATAGGATAAATTAGTGCGCACCATTCAATAATAATAAATCGCAAAATCATTCAAATGATATGTGCACTATATCATTTTAAAATGTTTATGGTTCTATAAAAATTTTTGTCAGTGTATATACTCAATAAAATAGCCACACAACATTAAATAGTCGCTGAAATTAACATAAATATGTCCATTAGATCAGAATAATTAACTCCACGACATATAAAAATTATGAATCTTCAAAATCTCTGTAAATCAAAATTTGTATAAAATATAACGAATTACAATATCAAAATTAACAAACAAGCGAAGAAATTAAAATTTAAAAGTAACAGCAACCAACCTTAAGTTTGAAAAATTTCCTAATAGGCCAACTGGATTAAATCAGCCCAAAATCCTCTAAATATTCACTTTCTTCTTCCTCCCTCTTGCATGCTACTTATATTAATTAAAAAACAAATAAAATAGAGTACAAAACACTCACCTGGTAAAGACAACTCGTGAATCAGGTATAAAATAAATACAAAAAATTTAATTGCATGCACTATGTTAAATTTTATGATATTTTAATTTTGTTGGTGGGGCATGGATCCTCTCCAAATTTAAAAAAAAATGGATGAATAAACTAAACATAAAACAAAATGATGCAGGCATCTGCACCTGGAGCAGTTCGGTCCGGGGTTTATGAGTGTTGGCCGACCCTCTAGTTGTCTTGGGAGTGCCGCCCAACTAGAGTTGACCCACTCTTAGTTATCTAAGATTATATATGTTCTTTGTTGGTGTTTGGGGTTTAGATTATTATGTGATTTATTTTGGAACAGCTGTTAGCATCTCTCTCCACGAACTGTATTCTAGAGTTTCAAGTGATGCTCCAGTTGTATCTTCGTCTCCAGGTAATGTTTATCCTTCCTAAATCTTCCCCCATCCTTTCCCTCATCGACTCCCTTCACCCTCACCGCTTTCCCCTTGTTCCCACCACTCAAGAAATAGGGAGGTTGTTGCCACCACCCAGAAAACAGCAAAGCAGCTGTCTTTCCCCTCCACCTCTGCTGCTGCCGTCCATGGACAGCCGCCAGTTTGCTGTCCTACCCCTTCTAGCTTGCTAGCCGCCTCCTTGTCACCACCCTAGAGTTCCAAACCCCTATCCGGAATCACCTAAGCCCTAAATCCAACCCTAATTTTAGTGCTGTGTTGTTGTTTCGTTGCAATTTATACTGTAATTCCAGATTTTGAATTCAGAAATAATATATATTTTCCCTTGGGTGTTTGCTAAATTCCAGTATCACTAAATTTAGCAAGTCATAGAAAATTAGTGAATATAACATATTCAGATTATATCACTACAATTAGATCCAGACACAGATTTTTTTATTATTTTTATTTACAACTTACAAATGTAAAATCCAAACACCTAGCGTTGTAAATGAACTAATGCATCTAATGAACTCGAACTCAACTCTATTAATGTTTGATCAAGTTTGCTCAATTTAGTAAATAAACAAGTTTAAATATTTTTTTTAAACTCGAAGATCAAATAAACCAAACATAAACATGGTTCAAATTGTTTATTTTTCTCAAGCAAATTCCTTTATCGTTCAACAAGTAACTTATTAAATGATCTATAGTTATTTTATATATTATTAAATAAAACTTGATTAACTAAAATGTATTTAATTATATAATTAATAGTAAACAATTACAATTTAATAATGTCATTCCTTCTTATTTTTTATTTCAATGAAATAGTTTGTTAATACATATTCATATTATTTGATTATAAAAAAACATACGTATAATTTATATTTGATCTTATTTAATTGATGTAATGTACTTAAAATTTATTCAATTTCCTATTTATTTAGATTTATAAAAATAGTTGTTAATATATTTATATAAAATGTTAAGTATTTATTCAAAACTTTAACTTGTTTATTAACTCGTTGAAATACAAATAAAGTATAAGTCAAATACAATTATTAAAAAAATTAAACAAGCTAAGTATGAATATGCATCTAAAAGTTCAGTTTAGCTCGAGCTGAACATCAACATATAATATAATCGAACCAAGTCCAATTCATGTCATATTAGACTTAATTGGGCTCAATTAGAGCCTTCTAAACACCGTAGAAATGATTATTATATTCTCCTCTCCTTGAAATAAAATCATCCTCAACATTTATCATTGACTGGCAATTAAATAGATCTGGATAAAGTTGCCTCATTTCAACTTATTTCTCCTATGTGGTTTATCTATCAAATACACACTTTCACTAAATTATGATCATATAGATCTAGTCACTACTCAATTATCTTACATTATATTCCAATATTCCAAAATGTGCTCAGATTCTTCATTATAAATCAAGTGGGGTCATATCCTAACCTTATTCTCTAAGACCCTATTGCTCAACATCAATGACCCACTTCATCAGCAAAGATACATGACAACATTCATGCACATCTGACATGATCTAACAATAACAGCTTGTGATCAAGTTTTTCAACTTTATTAATCATCCCCAAAAGCCAATAAATCTTGAAATCAATTATCCTTGTCTACTAAATCTATTAACAAATTTCATGAAGTTAAATTTCAAAGCACAAAGTAAAAGATAAATATTTAATGATTTGGATCATAATACTTTCTCTTTACATATTTAATGACACGATATAAAACTGGATCTGTCAATGCTAGTACAATGACTCATCCCTCAACTGGTGAAGCTTGGAAACACTTCGACCACAATTATCCGAATCTTGCAGCAAAACCACGCAACCTCAAGCTTGGCTTATGTGCAGATGAGTTCACACCTTCCAATCATGTTGTAACACCCTATTCTTGTAGGTTAGTTATTATCACCCCATGTAAATTTGCCCCATGATATATGTATGATTGTGTCGTTCTTAATTCTAACGTTGATCATACCAAGTTCAAATAGTCCAAAGAGTAAAATTGATGTGTACTTACATCTTAAAGATGAGCTATAAGTATTACGGGAAACCAGAGTGTTGACTTATGATATTGCAATGAAATAAAATGTTTACCTGAGAGTTGCTCTTACGTGGACGATTAGTGATTTCCCAACTTATGGGATGCTATTTGGTTGGAGTACAGCAGGGAAATTGGCATGTTCTTACTTCATAGACATGTCTAAAACATTCACTTTGAAGCGCGAAAGACAAGATTTCTAGTTTGATTGTCACCAAATATTCTTAGCAAGTGATCACCTACTCCGGAAGAATAAAGAAGTATTTTTCAGAAATAGAGTTAAAGGATGAATTCCACCCCTAAGGATTAGTAGAAGTTATATACTGCAGATGATCAGTGGAGTTCCGAAGATCACTGAGAGTTCAGATATAGCCTTAACTAGTCTTCAAGATTATGGTGTTACACATAATTGGATGAAGCGGGGTATTTATTTGGAACTGGAAAACCATTATGATTAGTCATAATGTATATAATATGCAAATTGAGAAAATTTATTTTGATAATATATTTAACACAGTTTTCGATATCAAGGGGAGAAAAAATGACAACGTCAAAAGCAAGAATAGATTTGAAAGAGTATTGCAAGATGAGGGGATCGGAACTGCAGATGGTATGGAAACAAACCACTCATGAAGGTAAGATGAACACAAGATATGCAAAGTATGACCTATTTATTACACTTGACCCGTACATTGCATACTAATTTTGCTTATTAATACTATTTTTTTCCTATTTTAGCTGACAGGTTCTTAGCCTCTCGAGAGACCCCGCGTTCAAAAGACTTTAGGGAACACATATCGAAGGCTGAAGAAAGTCGTCATTTCCGCTAGCAGGTACGGCATTCGTATAGTAACTTCAGAGACCCCTTCTGTTGTCCCTCCTCCCGCACAAGACCCCTGGCAGGCATCACCTCCTACTCCACCTTATTTCCGCCCATCATCTTCATCCGAAGAGCCAGGCCCCTCAACTCCAACACTTGAAATGGTTAACACCGCCGACAGAGTCTATATTGAGCCAGAGAGTGACTCGTAAGTCAACTTTCTTTTTTACAGTATAGTAATTTCAATTTTTTGTTCAATTTTATAATGTAACTAATTGATCATTTGCAGGTTCTACCCCTTTAGGTCGCCCGTGACTCAAATCATAGAGATCATTTGTAGTAGAAATGATCAACCATATTTCTTATGGAAGCAGATCTCGATTGCCACTCAAGATATGTATTTTAAGGAGTTCGAGGTATGATATTTAAATTTGAAATAGAAAGTTAATTTTTATATTTTTTTATATGCTAATCAAGATTATATACTTACTAATTTGCATATATCGTTTTACTGGTTGTCGAAACATCACCAGCTGACCCAGCAGATTTTGAGGTTCGAGTCAAGCATAGGCTAGGGGATATATTCATGACGACGTGTAAGAAGGGGCTGAGGCCCTCATGGGTTGGGGAGGAAGTTTGGGCTGAGTTAAGCCCAGCATAGGCCTCTCCAGTGTACTAGAAGAAGAGACAGACAAATCAACAGAACCGGAGGAAAGAGGGAGCCAGAGGGATCGCACACCACATTGGAGGTTCGATCCTCCACAAGGAGCAGTATTGGAGGCTGTTAAAAAGTCTTACAGATTATGTATTTATGTGACTCATAAATTTATCTTATCATATATACAGGCCAAGGAGCTTGACAGAGAGTCATCCACCGCAAAGTTGCACATCCATACACATCAACGAACGGGCACACAACAATGGGTATCCGACCACTCTCGTTGTGTCAATGTAGGTGTTAAAATTTAATTATATTAATATGTCAATTAATCTTTAAAATGCAAAATAAATATGAATTTTATTATGCAGGAAGAGTACAAGCAACTCCGGGAGAGACAGAGGGAGATGGCCAGCTAGACCTCACCGTCCGTAAGCAGTGGTAGTCTGTCTACTACTGCGCAATCCGATAATAAGTTGAGGACGCAGGCTGCGGAGAAGACGAATGGGAGAGTGTACGACATCGGAGTAAGGGAATGGCGTTTGAGGTCGAGCGTTCCCGAGCAGCTGTGGGTGGCCTTAGCTCATTACAGGCTCAATATGAGAAGCTTGTCAGGCGTGTAGCGATGATAAATGAAGAGCTCTGACATGTGCGTGAAGACCAGCAGCTCGTTGCAGATAGCCCAGCAAGCCTGACAAAGAATTTTACCGCCAAAGCAAGCAACACGTGCGTCCGGTCCTAGGGCTGACAAAAAAGCTCGTTGTTCACGAACAGTTCGTGCTCGGTTAGCCAAGAAGTTCATGTTCGATTCGTTCTATAAGCAAACGAGACGAACACGAACAATTTTTTTCGTTTGGTTTGTTAAACGAACCAAACACGAACAGTGATGTGTTCGTTCGTGTTCGGCTCGTTATTGTTCGAAATATAAAATAAGTTAAAATAATTATATATATATATAATTTATGATATTTTAAAAATAATTATATATTATAAAAATTTATCATATTTTAAATAACTAAACTTCTATAAATTATAATATATGATAAATTATTAATTACAATAATAATATTATAGTATTAATTATATTAATATAAATATTATATTATTATAATTAATATACTATACTATATATTAAAATAAAACCCTAAACAAAACCCTAAAAGTCTTATTCAGTTTGCTTCATTTTGAGGAAGTATAGATTACCTGATGTGTACAGAATACCTAATCAATTTACTTCATTTTGAGGAAGTATGCTATCAAAGCCAGGGCTATCAAAAAAGTTTGTTGTTCGCAAACAGTTCGTGTTTGGTTCGCCAAGAAGTTCGTGTTTGATTCGTTCGATAAGCAAACGAGAAGAACACAAACAATTTTTTTTCATTCGGTTTGTTAAACGAACCAAACACGAACAGTGATGTGTTCGAACATTTCGAACACAAACACTAGCTCTGTTCGTTCATGTTCGGTTCGTTTACACCCCGGACCGGTCCAGGAGGAGCAAGATGATGATGAGGATGAAGATTATATTTTTTTTTGTGTTTGATGATGTTCCCCCAGCATAGGAGCTGACTTTATTTTTTTTTCATTTATGTAATGTACGAACTTTCAGTTTTTATGTTGTGAATTCCAATCACTTTAATCTGTTTATATTAAATCTGATTTTGCATCATTATGTGTATGTTGGAGATTTATTTTATGATGATAGATAAATATCATATTATGTTTATTGTGTTTGTTATGTGCAAGTCTGTAGAAATCAAATCATTTTATTGTATATTTTTTGTTTTTAATAGGTTAGCATCGAATTAGCATAAAAAATTCCTTACACTAATACATATAATCAACCAATGATACAAGTTGCTAAAACGACGCAATAGCGTCGAACAAGACCAATGTTGATTAGCGTCGACTATGGCCGACGTTGCGATGTTAATCAACGTCGGCCATAATCGACGCTACTATGTCGCTTGCATGTTCAACGATATGTTTTAGTGATGAATGATTTTGATGCTAATGCGGACGCAAATTAAAATTTGACATTATTGTATATGCAAAATAATTAGCGACGCTCATTTTAACATCAGAAAAAAAAATTGATGCTGGTCCAACGCTAATCTAAATTAGCGTCGGAAAACAGCCCGATTAGCATAAAAAATATTCGACGGTGGTCGGGCTTTTTACTATAGTGTTGGTGTATGTTTTTCGCTGATGATATCCTTCTTGCGGATAAGAATAGAGGAGTTCAGGAAAAACTTGAATTATGGAGGACTACATTGGAGTCTAAAGGCCTTCATTTGAGTAGATCTAAAACTTAATACATGGAATGTAATTTTAGTTATAGTAGCTCTAGTGGCAGAATTGTAACTATGGGTGATCAAATCATTAAAATAAGTGAACGTTTTAGATATCTCGTGTCTATCATTAAAAGTGATACTATATATATGGGGATATGATTAGTAGAATTCTTGTTGGTTGGTTGAAGTGAAGGAATGCATCAGGCCTATTGTGTGATAAAAAGGTATCGATTTTACTTTAAAAAAAAATTTATAAGATAGTGGTTAGATTTGCAATGTTTTATGGCGCAGAATGTTGGCCTTTAAAAGAGATACATAAAACAAAATTTGGTGTTGCTGAGATGAGAATGTGACCCGGGATCTTGGGTCGCGGTACTTTAACTACTAGTACTTATTATAAATATAGTGTCTGTTGCCGTAGGGTTCAGTTTTTTTCTGAGTTTTATTTTAGATTTCTGTCAGGACTGCCACCGACGCCCGCTTTACCCTTTAAGGGTTGTATCCAAGGGATTGGGTGATGTTTTAACTGTATATCTCTCCTAAGTTGGTGATTATCTTCCTCCAATCTCCTTACACTTCCTCCCCCGCCGCTCTCGATCGATGTATATCACTCCTGGCGGCCACGGGCACAACAACCTTCTATTAGTTGTTTCTACCGCCCCAGCTTCCTAGTCGCCTCCTAATTCCAGCTTTGCTGCAGCCCAAACCACTGTCCCAGACATCCCACTATATCGATGTTGCCCAGGACAGCCAGGAAATACCTCCCCTCCTGTTGCCCAGGACAGCCAGGAAATACCTCCCCTCCTGTTGTCTCATCACTATCCAACCTCACTCCTTCCTGCCATCACCCAAACTAGTTGTCCCTGCATTTATGCACCCCCTCACTACCGCCAACATTCCTTTGCTGCCTTCACCACTGCCAACCATCTTGATCCATCCAGCCGACCACCACCACCCTGGGATATGCTTTATGGGTGTTTGCATGTGTCATTTTATGTTTGTTATTACTTATTTTTTGTTTGAAGAGTCGTTGTAATCCTATTTGAATACAACAATAATATTAATATTTCTATTGTAGTTTGGGTTCACTCCGATATCATATGGTATCAAAACTAACCTAACCCTACTCCTATCCTAGGCTAGCATCCGCCCCTACCCAGGCCACCTCTACCAAAATTTTTCTTTCCTATTTCCAAACCTTAGTACCAAATTAGTTTTCGTACACCTTTAAAGAGTCTCTGACACTCTCTTTCACCTCCCAACCCCAAAATCCTACTTATACCGCCAAGGAGATACATGTCTGAGTCTACCCGAGAGGAGATACAGCGAGAAATCCGCTGACTTCAGCGGAGGCTTATGAATATTGTGAATGAAACCTAGAGGGAAGATTATCCTAGACCGAAATCTGGAGAATCGAAGGGGAGCAAGAGACGAGGATTTGAATCCCTTCCATAAAGAGGATTGAAGATTGGCCACGACACTTTGGAATCCAATATTAGAGAAGGCAGAGAAAAGAGCCAACATATGGAGAACGACAGAATTTGAAGATGAAGCGGAAAATCAAGCATCAGTTCCTACCAGCTTACTATAGATAGAAAATTCAGACTCAAGCTTCAGAAGTGGAGAGACCATATCATCAGGTAACCACCACGTCATACAAACAACACTCAACCTTAGGCTCTTACAATCAGCTTACACCAAAGAGAACATCCAAGCTAACACAGTCAAAGAAAAAGCTGACTTAGAGTGGAAAACAGGTGGAACCAATATGCTACCTAAATTTATCCCAACCAATAAGAGTTGCAAGTGCCACAGATTTGGGCATATTGAATCAGACTGCACAACTTGAGAGTGGTCTATTTCACGGAGTAGGGCGTTCTTAAAAAATTGAGTAATAACACATTAGACGCTAAAGATGATTAGGACACAAAGCAGAAGAAAAAGCTTCCAGTTAAAAATATATATGGTGATCCAGAAGAAGATGAAGATTTCAGAGAGGAAACTCCATTCTCAGCCAACAAGAAAGAGACGCCATCAACTCCAGTTGTTCCCAAGATAGACGCCATCAACTCCAGTTGCACAACTTGAGAGTGGTCTATTTCACGGAGTAGGGCGTTCTTAAAAAATTGAGTAATAACACATTAGACGCTAAAGACGATTAGGACACAAAGCATAAGAAAAAGCTTCCAGTTAAAGAGATGTATCGTGATCCAGAAGAAGATAAAGATTTCAAAGAGGAAACTCCATTCTCAGCCAACAAGAAAGAGACGCCATCAACTCCAGTTGTTCCCAAGATAGAGATTTCAGTTGAGGTAACAGTAGCAGTTCTAGAAAATAGTGACTCTAATGTAATGGGCATTCGGATAGAGTACAAGCTTATGGTGCCTCGAGCTAGCATTTTGCAGGCATTGAGAGAAGCATCACCAGGACTGGCCTTGGATGTCCAAAGGGGTCGTGAGTTTTGGAAGCCGATATCAGACACAAGATAACCCCGAATAAAAGAAATTCATACCTTTTAAGATCCATAGACTCGTCCGTGAGTTACACCTAGTATTGGAGATCCTGCATGCCAGAGATGTGACCCTTATGTCACGTCAGGAAGGTTACATGGAGTTATTCAGATGTTAACTTCAATTTTGTGTGTTATCCATCATCATATGTCCAGACAGGAAGGATGAATCTCATCCTAGAAATTTGTCTTGGAGCTTGATGTGTAAGAAAACTCTATAATGGGGTCCAAGTCTAATTAGTAAAGAAGAAAAGGTCTCTCCTAAGTGGTTGCTAGCAAAAGTGGTTCAGTTTGCCACATATGTCACCCCAGAGTTGACTTCTCTTCACATATCAGTTTATTAGCTACATTTCGCTGAATATAATAATAATGTTTCAGACTTAATGGCTCAAGAATTACATTACGGGAACATACATACATATGCAGCTCCAGCTTATGATGTGCTAAAAGATGATGCATATTTATTCTATCAAGATGTGTTATGGAATGGTAACACCTACATAATCGACCTCCCAGGGGATTGCAATATCTCTGCAACCATCAACGTAACAAACTTGACTGAGTTATAAGAAACCAAAAGCTTCGACGAATAAAGTTAAAGCTCCCCCATCCCCAAAAGATTGATGCGGGAGCTTGGGTCGCGGAATTGGAGCTACTACAGTATCGCAGACCCTTTTCCTATTTGATCCCTTACTTTTTATATTCACTTTCTAATTTTATTTCCTTCATATTCCTAACTATTAATACAATTATAAATATATTATTTGTTATCTTAGGGTTCAGTTTTTTGTGAGTTTTATTTTATATTTCTATCAAGACTGTCGCCGACATCCGCTTTCCCCTTCGATGGTTGTATCTGAGGGATTGAGTGATGCTCCTGCTGTATCTCTCTTCTGAAGTGGTGATTATTTTCCTCCTATCTCCTTCCACATCCTTCCCCTATCTCTCCCAGTTGTTGTATATCATTACAGCCGACCACAACAACCTTCTGTTAGTTGTTTTCTGCCGTCCCAACTTCCCAGTCGCCTCTCACTTCCTTCCAGATTTGTTGCAGCCCACACCGCACCTCCTCCTAGCTATCCCAGCCTTCCCATTACGTCGATCCCGCCTAGTAACAAGTTTTGGGAGAATTGGCTCGATCCTTTTTTCCTTTGCTTTCATTCCAATAAATAACAATTTGTACAATCTATTTTAGGTAACATAATAATACATAATAATTTATACAATCTGTCTTAAGTAACCTAATAATACATATTATTAATCTAAATATTCAACTATAAGGAAAGAATATGTACAATTAACAAAAGAGGAAAATCAAGAGCAATTTAAATAAGGAAACTCTTAATTTTTCTTGATTTTTGTGTTTCTTGATTAATATCCCCCCTCAAATTGATGTTGATTGATCAAGAAGCATCAATTTGCCAATAAGGAACTGCTGCAGCTACCGAGAATGAGCCTTAGTAAATATATTAGCTGTTTGAAGATCAGAAGAGATATGAGAAAGAGAAATAGCACCTTATCATAAGCTTCTCGAATAGAATGACAGTCTACTTCAATGTGTTTTGAGTGCTCATAAAAGACAAAATTGACAGTAATCTAAATAGCACTAGTATTATGTGCATAAAGAGAAGTAGACTCGAGTTAAGGAAAACCAAGCTCAGCCAACAAACCTCGAAACCAAATGATTTCAGAACAAGCAGAGGACATAGCATGATATTCAGACTTAATAGAAGACTCTGACAATCGATCTTGTTCCTTATTCTTCCAAGAAATTAAAGAGTTGTCGAGAAACATACACCGACCAGTAATATATCAACATGTGTCAGAACGACCAGCCTAATCAGTATCACTATTGTTTGTTAAGCGAATAAAAGACTATGCAGAAAAGAGCAAACCACGATGAGAAGTAGCTTTAAAATACCTAACAATAAGCCGAACTGCAGCTAAATGAATATGTGTAGGTAACTGCATAAATTGACTAGTTTTTTGTACATCAAATTAAATATCAGAGCATGTAATGATTGGATAATTGAGACTCCTAACAAGTCAGTATAAAAATGGATCAGATAGAAAGTCATCATCATTTTGTTTATATTTAACATTCACTTCCAAAGGAGTATCAACAAGACGACCCTCTTGGAGACCAGCTAAAGCAATAAGTTCCTCAGTATAGTTATGTTGATGAAGAAAAAATCAGGAGAAGAGTGACCATAAGACTTGAGAAATAAGTTAAAGATCACAAATCTTTCGTATAAAAAGAAACCTGAAGACGCTTTTGTAACTGAGACGTCAATTGAGTATTAGATACTGTGATGACTGTTGACCTCGTTTTTGTCGAGGTTTAGTTTTCCTCCTAGGATTTAGGGTTCTAGCCTTGTGAGCTTCCCCGACGATCTTAGATTCCAAGACTGGACCCACCTCGCTTTAGAATACTCGAAACCACTTCGACACTCTTTTGGAGCCCCGAACGGAATTCCCGACCTCTAGCTCACAACGAGTAGGTCGGAATTAGCGTTGTGACTCCAAATCGAGTTCCTATAGTGACCATCGGACCTTGGGATAGCCTCGTGCACATTTTCCGCACTACCGAGCACAAATTCCTCGAGCCACGCCCTCGACGTCTTCAAATTATTCTCGACGGATCGGGACCGAAGTCGGAACGCCGAACGAGCGCCATCAAGGCCGACTTCGACGAGACCGAATTCGACGCACTTTCGACTCGACCGGTGACGAGGTTCTCAGAACGGCCTCGGATCGCGAAACGGACTGCGCCGTTGCGTCCGGAACGTCGAATTTGCTAGGAAAGGACGTATAACTTGTTATATTTTCGAGCGCGGGCTCGCGACACGAAATTTGCCGTTATTTTAACAAAATAAATTTTATTTTCTTTTAAAATCCTATTAAAACCCTAAAATCCTATTTCCCTCACTCGTGCCTCACACATGAGGCCTCGCCTCTCTTTCTCGATCCCGAGCCGGGTGCCATCTTCTTCGGCCGAGCCCTCGCTCGGCTCCTCTCGCGCGGCTTCGACCCCCGGTCCCCGCCGTCCTCGCCACTTCCCCCGGCCCTCCGCCCGCGGCAGCACTTTCGGCCTTCTCCGTCGCCACTCTCGCTCCCCGTCGCCCCTTTTCGGCCGACTTTTGTCGCCACCTCCTCCCGTCTCTCTTCTACTCTCGCCGAGACTCCCGTGTAAGTCCGTGGCTTCTTCTTCTTCTTTAGGCCGACTATATAAGCCTCACTCGGGGAGGGCCCGAGGTCGGATACCCCGGATTCGAGCACTCCCTCTCTTGCTCTCCTCCCCGTTTCGAGTGCCCGTAGCTTCGGAGTGTGATCGTTTTGCTCGACTTCCCCGTTGTCCTACTCGACTCTTGGTTTGTTTGTTTCACTCGTCGAGGAGGAGAAGTGCCGCTGGACTAGACCTCGAACTTCTCACTTTTCTTGTGTGCTCTACACTAGCCGGTAACATTTTCTCCTACCTCCGTTCTTCTTGGTTTTGCCGTAGTGGTGCGCGGTTTTCTCGCACTGGCTTGGTTCTCCTCGCTTGTTGTTTCGGCTGAGCATTTGTATGCCATGGAATGTGTTATTTATTCGCTAAGTAGTGGTTTCTTGCTCCTATCTCTAGCGGCATGCTAGTATGATTGTGGTATTAAGAGTCGTGGGGCATTTTATTACTCAAGCATGTTAAAAAATGGAAATATGAGCATGTAAGTAGGTTTGGTTTTGATGGCAAATTATTAGCTCCTCTTGCAAGTGTTTCGACATGGCTCTTCACTCACTTTTTTTTTATGAAATATAAAGGAGCCTTTTGTTTCTTTCATATGCATGTAGTGCTCAGCTTTCGCTCCTTGTAGCTTTACTTTGTCAAATGGTGTGCTAGGAGAAGCTTTAATTTAATTTGGGAAGCCCCATGTTTGTTTTCATGTTAAGTGTAGAGTGGCTCTATACATCGCTATGTCGAATATATGGAGGTGTTTGCTCTACCTTCCTCTCTTTTGTCGGCCTTGGCGCGAGCTTTATTGCAGTAGTTCGAGTTCATTGGGGCTTTAGTCGCTTCCCCGTTGCGACTTAGCCGCGAGCCTTTGTTCTTTTGTTACTCGGCCGAGAGCCTTATCGGGGTGATCGTTGTCATGGCGGTTTTGCTTTTTGCTTCACTTGTCTCATTGAATCGATTTAACGAAATTTGAAGATCTTCCCGCTTACATGTGGAAATAAATCGAGCACGATATTCGAAATATGCTCTGAAGATTTATTCGGTAAAATCGATGCTAGTTGGTGGCTTATGGCTTATTCATTCTCTTTCTTACGTATTAAAAGATTATCGATTCTCCTATCGTATAGCTTGAGTCCCGAGCCCGTAAAAGAACGTACCGGGGAAATTTGTGTTTCAGGAATTGAAAATCAATGTGGCCTGGAGTCTAGAACCCGAGTAGTGGCTTTCTTTTTATGTTTTTCATGACTTTACAAGTTATTTGGGAAAAGCGGAGTGTGTTCTCAGTGTCTAGCCTTCACCTTCTCCGAGAGCGTCGAGGTGTCTTTAGTCCTTTTCTAGACATGCGAAGTCTGGTCGGAGTCCAGCGTGACTTACGTGCTTTCTCGATTATTGGAAATCGACTCACTTCTTTTCGAGTCGTGTTGCTGAGCCGCTTTCCGTCCTCCTTCCTCGACCTCTCGTCCCTGGCTCACCTCGTTTTCGCTCAAAGCACACACCTACAGGGACGTGTAGGTGTGCATATATAACCTCCTCGGGTTATATATGGGCCATCAGCAAGACCGTAAGTTCGGTGGATACTGATGAGACCGCAAAACGAGAAAATTACGATAATCATGAACGGCCGCTCGACTCGCAGACTCAGAGAGTAGAGAGCAGAATCACGGAACCGTTAGACCGTCCTCGGGGTTTCTACTACCGACAATCCTAACGTTCGTACCTACTCCTATTAGGGAATCAACCCGTGGACCGAAATGTTTCAAAACAAAAAATACATATGTTCGAAAAATACAAAATTACCTCCACTACTACACAAATTCTACTTACTCATAATTCCGCTTGCATGCAAACAAAAAAAATGAAATGTGTGAAAATTTATAAAGCGTCCACGATTGGCTATTCGAGTCGGATTAGGATCGCCTTCGCAGAAAGTCGGTCTAAGAGTCGCAGACTCAAGTCCGGATATTAAGATAGCTCCGAGTCCGAAACACCACCGTGCTTACGGTCTTTCTTTCCGTAGGCCCATGGCTTTCTTATGGTTCGCCATGAGTTTAACGGGTCGTCCGTGGGCTTCTCACGTGCTTTGCAGCTTTTTACTGGCTTGTTTTGCTTTCGTCTGTGCTTTTCTGAGTTTTCCACTGACGTTTCTTTTCTTTCTTTCCCGACTTTCTTGGTTTTCTTCTCGCGATTTTCCTCGCTTTGTCGGCGTTTTCCTCCGTTTTCACCGTTGAGTTTTCGGACTTTACTTTCGTGTACATACCATAAGACTTCGTCTAAGCTAGTGCTTGTTTTCACTTACTACTCTACTCCCGCTCTTTTAAGATCGACAAATCCGTCGTAAAAATAAAAAAATATATATAATAAACAAAGAATACATATATGATGATAAGAAAGATACTAAGACTCTCGACGATGCTTTTACTTTCCTTATCGTTATACTCGGCAAGATGTTTTACTTTTCAAAGATATACTCCCGTTGACTTGTACTGTTTACTTCCAAGATACGTACTTGCTAAGATGTTTTACATTCTCGTACTTTCTCCCGCTCAAGACGTTTATACCTGTTTAAGATGTTCATCGTTTAGTTGCTATAAGATGCTCCCGTTTATCGTTCGTTGTTACTCTCGTCATCACATGACACACTCACTCGTAATAAAAAAATAATAAACGACTCGTATGCTCATTTTAACTTAAGACTTCAAACCTAAACCGCGATTCCCGCTACGACGTGGAGCTTGGAGCACGGTGGCGCAGACGACCATCTTCTTCAAAGAAACTCCGCGTCGACATCGAAGAAATCATTCCTTAGCTTTAAACAACAAGCCCTGTGACTTCGAGCGTAGTCCGCCTAATGCGACATAAACCCTCACCGTTCTTTTAGCCTCAGCACGCCCCTCCCGTGCGATATAAGCCCTAACTCGCTTAGGTTTCCGAGATTGTCGTCCGATACGACGTAAGCTCTCCCGTCTTTTCGTGTAGTTCGCATAATCGTGACATTATGCAAACGTAATCCCTATAATTAATTTGCAGTGATCGAAATTAAAATAAATCTCTTTCCAAAATTCAAAGCCTCAACCATGTGATAGCTCGGACGTCCTCGAGTGTCCTCCTCGAGATTCGTGACATCCCCTACCCTTCTTTCCTACGACCCGCAAATAATCGTTCCTCCTCGCGCCTTTCACCTATCGGATTTCCTACTACCAAATTTCGTTGAAAACCCTACCTTTCGACTTCGTGAAGATAGAAACCCGCGGTCTAAATCGAGAGTTCTCTCAAGTCGACTTCGATCGTTTGAGGGGTAATTAACTATAGTGGCTCATTCTATAAGTGAGTTTTAAAGACCTCGTATAATATAAACTCTATTTAATTCTTTCGTATTAAATAGTGAATTTGTCTGGTCCACATAAAGCGTTCATAGATCGAACGGATGTCATGAATTTTGTAGTTTATTTGATCGAGCGATATCATCAAGTAGGTGCCTATTCTTCGAATAAATGCGTTACTCGCGATATTACGTTCGTTCATTCAAACTGCTAAACGAATGAGATCCGTACTTTCTCATTCTCATATTTTAAAACTTAAAATTTTATTTTCAAAAATCAATACATACATACATATACATTAAATTAAAATCTCAAAGCGCATCGCAGCTCCTAAAGCGGCCGACAATGACGATATCATCAACTTAGGTAATGACAACACAATTCTCTTGTCAGTCTTGCAAAGAAATAATGTAGAATCATACTGACTTTGAATAAAAGGGAAGCTAAGAAGAGTATTATAAAATTTTCAAACAAGGCCAGTGAAACTTATTTTAAATCGTATAAAGACTGTTTGAGCTTACAAACATCGTGTGAGGGTGTAGAAAACAAGCTTGGGGATGAGTCATATAGATATCTTCCTTGAGAGCCCCATGCAAAAATGCATTCTTAACATCCATCTGTCGTAAATACTAGTTTTTAGATACAACAATAGATAGAACAAGCCGGACAGTTGTCATCTTAGCCACAGATGCAAAGGTCTTCATAATAAATCTCATATTCATGTCGATTATTAAGAGCTACCAATCTAGTTTTATATATGTCAAAGGAACAATCAGATCGAAGCTTAACGGAATAAACTTATTTACAACCAATGAGTTTAACACCTGCAGGACATGAAACAATTTGATTGTCTTGAAGTGTCTGAAGTTCTTCTTGCATGGTTTTTATCCAATAAGTCTATTTAGCAGCCAGAGAATAAGAGGTAGAAACTGTAGTATTAGTTAAAATTGTTGAATAGCCATATTTATCCGGAGGACGAATGTGCCGAGTTGATTGTCGAAGAATCATTGGATCATTTTCAGGAGCAGAGTCGGAAAGGACTAGAGGTGAAAGATGCAAGCGTCATGTGTAGAATAAGTCAGGCTTGAACCGTTTATCAAAAGAAGATCATCAAAATGAAGAAGCACAATAGTTTCGGATGTCGAAAGATGATGCTGAAAATAATATTCATGTTCAAGAAAATCACATCCCGAGAGATACGCCATCGACTATTACTTGAATCATAACACAAAATTTTTATGATTATGACTGTAACCCTTAAAGGCGCATCGAACAGACTGGGCTGTCAACTTATGACGTTCGTGAGCAGGTAAATGAACAAAAATACATCCGAAAATATATAGCATATGATAATTATGATGTTTACCAATTTTTGATAGTATGAAGAATCGAACTTCAATTGTTGTGATGGTAAACGATTAATCAGATAAACTGTAGTAGATAAAACTCCAGTCCAAAACTTAACTATGACAAAAGATTCTAACAACAATATGTATATCATATCCAACAAATGTCGATTTTTTCGTTCAACAACTTCATTCCATTAAAGTGTATAAGGACATGAACGTTGTGAAACAATACCCTTGTTATGGAGAAATGCTTGAAGCTCTTGAGAGTTGTATTCACCATCGTTATCAGACCGTAAGGTTTTAATACAAGTGGAGAACTGGTTTCAACATGTTACAAAGGTTTGAAACACAGTAAACACTTCTGCTTTTGAATGCAAGAAATAGATCCATGTGAATCGACCGCAATCATCAATAAATGTCACAAAATATTTATACTGAACGAGTGAAATAACCGATGTAATCCCCCAAACATCACTATGAATAATGTCAAACATCTATTGGCACGACTACCCAAAATAGGAAAAGACAATTTCTTACTTTTGCCTAGTTTACAAGAAGAGCAATCAACTAATAAACTTTTGTCTGTGGAATTAAAAACACCACTTTGGAACAAATGATTCAAAACAAAATTGTTGGATGACCTAATCATCTATGCTAGACGCGAGCCTTATTTTCAACAACTGAAGAAGCTAATCACAAAATCGAAGGAACAGAAATTGTAATAGAAAAAACCTACCCACTTTAGGCTTCTCCTCTATCACCTTCCTCGACATCAGCTCTTGCACAATACAACTATCACTAGAAAAGAGTACGTCACAGTTATTATCTAACATTTGACCGACATAAAGTAAATTAGTATATAATTTAGAAGAAACCAAAGCATGCAAAAATAGGAGCTAATATCACCAACTATCGTAATTGGAATATTATTTTCATTGCCAACTTGAATACGTTGAGTATTAGTATACGGAAGTTGATTATGCAATAAAGCAGTTTTGTCAGTCATATGATTTGTAGCGTCAGAATCAACAAACCAAGAAGGAATATAAACAATAGTCTTTTCTTTCCCTTAAAGATCAAGAGCGGAAAAGGCTGAGAGAATCATTTGTTGAACCATATCTGGTGTGAGAACAGATTGATTATTGTTAGCAACTGTGGATGTCAAACATAGATTGTGAGAGTCGGATGTCGCGGCATGAAGGGCTTGTGATCTACGGTTTTGAGGCCGTGTAGGACAGTCCTTAATAATATGTCTGTTTTGCTTGTAATGATCACAGAACTTCTTACCACAATAATGGGCAATATAACCAAATTCTTTGCAGCTATAACACTGCTTTGTTCCCTTCCCTTTGGTTTGAGCAGTAGATGCAACATTAGATATTTCAGATGATTCACCAGTTACTCTGATAGAGGCTTGTATCACTAATCATTGTTCTTCGCGCAGTAATTCACCAAAACATACATCTAAACAAGGGACTGGATCTCTATTCAGCAACCTAGCCCAAGCAGTTTCAAATTGAGGTCCGAGCTTCATCAAAAATTGATCACGACAACTCACTTCATGAATAGTTTGAAGACTAGCTAAAAGCTCCTTTGACACCTTAGCATAGATAATATTAGAATATTCGCTCCATAAATTTAAAAAGTCAGAATAATATTGTTCAATTGAGAGATTACATTGACTACAATTACTCATATTAACTTTCAACTGAAAGCATCTTGCAGTATTATCTTGATTGTAAACACACTTCAAGCATTCTCACATTTTTTAACTGTGTCAAATGGTCGTAAATTGTTTACCATATGAACCTCAATAGATCCCAAAATCCAAGAAACGATCCGAGCAACCTTTGTCTCCCATTGACCAAGATCTCTCGGCTCTGTAGGTGTTGGAGAAGACCCATCAATATGACCCCAAAGCTCCTTTACTTTCAAAAACATCTTAAATGAAAATTCTCATGCTGCATAATTCTTTCCCGTAAATATGATATCTATGATTTCATGTGTTTTCTCATACGACATTCTAAACAGAATTGTCACTCACAGGATGATTATCAAGAAAGTTGTTGATTTAAATTAATCAACCTAAAACCAAAGAGACAAAAAAGAACAAAAACTAGCAATGCACTGAGAAGGTTTCTATGCAAAGGATCAAAATGTACCGAGATCCGAAACTACTTCATGATGGACACTGCGATATAATCGCGCTCCAAGCTTGATGGCAAAGAGGCGAAGAGATCGTAGAAGTTCAGAGCTGGTTGTTTTGCAAGATCGAGCCGCGATCGAAGAGGCGCGGCAAGCTGAGTCGTTTGCGAGGGAGATGCTGCAGCGAGGGATTGCGCGGCTTAGGATGCCAAGGTTAATTGCGGCAGAGGGATTGTCGGTGATCAGGGAAGATCACACCAGGGCAGAGGCGACGAGAGAACCGGGCTAGGGCAGAAAATAGTTTGACGCATGGAAGAGCTAGGTGCACATGGAGGAAGAGGAGGAAGAAAGAGAAGCCGAACCTCTACATGCGTTGCCCTTGTACAGAGGAAGACGAAGGCGATGGATCACGGCGAATAGAGACCCGAGGCTCTGCTGCCAAAACAACTTTTGAGAGAATTGGCTCGATCCTTTTTCCTTTGCTTTCATTCCAATAAATAACAATTTTTACAATTTATTTTAGGTAACATAATAATACATAATAATTTGTACAATCTATCTTATGTAACCTAATAATACATATTTCTAATCTAAATATTCACCTCTAAGGAAAGAATACATACAATTAACAAGGGAGGAAAATTAGGAGCAATTTAAATAAGGAAACTCTTAATTTTGTCTGATTTCTGTCATTCTTGATTGATACTTAGAACAACTAGGGAACACCTCCTCCTGCTGACCCATCACTATCCACCCCCACTCCTCATTGTCATCACCCAGAACAGCCTCAATACTTGATGTCCCTACATTTTTGGACTTCCCCCTCGCTGCCGCCAACATTTATTTGCTGCCGCCAACCCCACCAACCATTTTGATCCACCTAGCCGACATCTTGCTTGCATCATTTTATATTTGTTGTAACTTATTTCCTGTTTGAAAAGTCGTCGTTGTAACCCTATTTAAATTCAGCAATAATATTTTTATTTATATTATGATTTGAGTTAACTCCAATATCAGAATGCTTATGTGGATGAGTTGTTTGACACTTAAAAACAAGATTAAAGAGAATCGTCTTAGATGGTTTGGTCACATTATAAGTCGACTATCACATGATCCGATTAGGAGAGTAAATGTTTTGAATTCAACTTATGTTAAAAAAGGTAAACCTAGACGTAAAACGACTTGGGCATATTGTATTTAAAAATGATCTTAATCTCTTAAAATTAAATAAAAATATCACACTCAATAGGTCAAAATGGAGGAAAAGGATTCATGTAGCCGACCCCACTTAGCGGAATAAAGGCTTGTCGTTGTAGTTGTCTCATGTGACTTTTTCTTTCTTATTCCCTTCTCTTTATCTTCCAAGTGGCTTGCCTTTCTTGTACTTTCCTTCGGATGCTGCGGTAACTTGCATCTAGCTGTTCATTGCCAACTGATTCGTTAATCTTCACCTTTCATTTTCTAATTCTCTGCTGCTATAAAACTACTCCTGATATATACTCGTATATAAATGTAGACTGAACTGTTTAAATAGTAATATCAATGTTCGTCCCTTCCCTTCTCTGTGTTTTCGGTTTGCTGCAGCTGCTTCTTGCTGCTTGTGTTAGGTAACAACAGCAATAAATAATATAGGATAGGATAGAAAATGATATTCTTTCAATAAGTACCAATAACTATATCTTTAATTCAATGTATACTAAGCTAGTTTCTTAAGCCAGTATTTATAGCTAATTACCTCCCCCTCATGGTGCAATTCATCAGTGTACACAAGAAACTAAAATGCTTTTATTTATGCGGCTAAATAACAGATGCAATCCAAACAAACGCATTATAAAACCATTCACACTCACTTGATCGGATATAAGATTCAATATCTTGTTCAGCACCCGCATGAGATGCCCAGCATAGCTACTGTTGGAGGGAAGCCGGCTCACTCTTTCTATTTCAGCATGAACGGCAGCATTCTTCTCCTCACTGCTCACTGGATTGGATCTTAATCTTGTTCCTTCAGACCTATCCATATCATGGCCAAGTACATTATAGCCATCTTTTTTATTTGTCTGACCGGAATGATCAATTTCCATCAATAGTAGCTCTCTTTCAAGCTAAACCGCAAGGAAGAACCTATAACAGGAGACCCAAAACAAAACAAAGCAATTCAATTTTAATTCGGTGCACCAAAACAAGGTAGCTATGTCAGAGCACATAAATCAGCCAAGTCGAAGGAATGTTGAAATCCCATCTCTTGAAAACAATATAATCTAGCCTAACAAAAGGCAACATCAATCAACTGCTGAAACATGAAAAAGCAAAGAGAACTTCCTTTTTTGTTCTTTTGTATCGGGAAAAAAGTGAAATTCACAACTGAGAATAACAACACTTAAAAAAGTTAAGTTCAAGAGTGAGTATAAAATAAGTATAATATTCTAGATAACAATTGAGAATAATTTATGATAATAAAAAGAAAATGACGTGGGTAAATAAAAAATGACATAATTTAAAAGACACGCTTTAAGAAACCAGTGACGAAGTAAAAAAATAAAATTAAAAGAAAATAATCAGTGATTTATTAGTTCAAACTTTGTGAAAATTAATACTAAATACTTATCAGATATTCTTTTTAAGGGGATGAAAATTCCAGGAAACCGTCATTCCAGTGTTTGGATGAACTAATCAAAAAGCATCCTTCAATTTTGAAGTAAAAGGGAACAAAAGTTATCATCTAAGACAGATGACAGATGAGCAAGATCAAATATCAAGAATTGCAACCTAAAGAATGCTTTAACAATCTTCTAAATGAAATTCTAAGAAAATTATACAACACAACAGTATGAATGCCCACGTGCAGACATTAGAGATGTCCATGCCCCGAAACTGGTGATTGTGATGAACCTATAATAACATAGCCAAAATAAATCTGTTATGTATTTACAATTAATTGGTTTTTTATTTACGTGCCATTGAGAGGATTTCAAAAGACACGATTGCATTGTCAAGTTTATGTTATGCTATACATCAGCTTTGATTTCCAAGTTTCATCCCATCTTCTTTAAATTATTTATGATGGTCAAAATGTTACTTTAGAATTGAAATATCAAGCAGTTACAAAATGAGATTTATGTATCACCTCAGGCATTTTCCTATAAATAGACCGCTCCAAAGGGTTAAAAAACTCATGATGGTTTTCCTCGTTTAAAAATGAGTACCAAACTATAGATCAGTTCTGTACAGCCTCCGAGCAGTCAAGTGCTTCCTCATATCCAATCTACTCCAAGTTTTGCATGCAGAATTCATCTCGGCTTTGTCATCTTTCAAGCTATGTGCTTGAAATTTGTTCACTAATCTCAGCATGGCGTTGCTTTAGCTTTCCCATCTTTCTTCCGCTTTTCAATTATGAGTTCAAGGTACAGCTACAAACATCTCTATTTTACAACACCAACAATGACAATGATCACAAAACTTACCAGAGGCGGCGAGTTTAAGGGAAGAGGCAGACCTTGCAGAAATGTCTGCTTTTTCGCCTTCTTATTTTGGAAGGTTCTTCTTTGAATATTTCTTGGTTAATCTCCTTCCAGCCTTATTCCCTGTTCTTTTGTTCAATAGCCAACACCAACATATTGATCTGACAGAGATCTGTAATTAGAAAAAGATAGTTCATTTACAATTCGTAGTGCACAGAGCTGAGAGGTGTACTTCATCAATGTAAATACCTAAGATTGTCTCCCAAAGTTACAATTTGGGCCTAAATTCCCTTAAGTACTATTGTATGGAGTATCAATAGCATTACCTTAAACTATCTTTTCTTCCACTAAGTTTTGGCATTATACATAAGATTGAATTTATGGTGAAAAATGCTTAAACCATCCCCAAATTAATTCTCGACGGCACATCTCTTTTAGCTGAGCATTACACCATGTCGAGTCATGGTAGATAGGACATGGTTAGGAAAGACGACCTTGTCAAAGTATTACCCATATAAGATGATATAAATCTACGGCTGGTTTATCCATGCATCTAGTGTGTCTTCAATGATAATTCCATCATATATCATCATTCCAAATTTGTTACCGCCTAGAAATATCCAACTCTCCTATCACTTCGACTTGAGACAAGCAAACCTTCATATTCATCATCTCCTTACATGTCAAGGACCATTGCATGTTGTGAATTTGCTGCGGTGGTAGAAGATAGCATTCTCAATCATTTGTTGCAAATTTCTCCATCTTTCTTTTTTATTGATCTTCTATGGGTGCCTGGGAAAAGAAGAGGTTTTCCAATACCTTTATATAGTTTCTTTCTTTGTATCAGTATCGCACACAAAGGAACAATGGCCGCATGCCAGCATGATCTAATGCTGTTCTCTTATTGTTTTAGTGTAAGTTCACAGTAAGATATCAAAATGGGTACAAATTAACTATTTGGTAATTTAGGCAGATTGACTATTCACAGCATGCCTGCTCTCATTTTTTATGTTTATTTCCAAATACAACAAAATTTGATGTATTATGCTTCATGTTCGTTGGACCACAGGAAACATAGTTCTGATTTTTTCCCCACACCAATTGTGATAGCACTTGGGCGGGCCTCTGAAAGCAATAGTAATGAGAAGCAGCATTTGGTCAGCCATACTTCTAAGTGGAAAACTGGTCAAAACAGGTAACCAGTGGCGCGAAAAACTTCAAAAGGTCTCAGAAAAAATAATAAGGGCAGTGTTTAGAAGTTGAGGTTTAGCTTGTTGCATGAGGTTTAGATTGTGAGAGTGATAAGAGAGAGGATCCAGAAAAATCGGATTGATTCTCTATTGCACTATAGATGTCTACTAATGGGAAAATTATAATAAGAATTTGATCTTAAAATTCTTATCTTTCATAAACGAACTGAACAAAACTATCTTGAACCAAAAAATTTAAAATACACACATAGCAATATATATAAATATATATATATATATATATATATATATATATATATATATATATATATATATATATACACACGCCATCAAAACATTTCCAACATCCCGCACGAATTTCAAGGCATGGCATGGATCTTGATGCACTTTTTATAACAAGAAACATTCAAGAAATATTCAACCTTTGATTAAAAGTCATCCAAAGTTCTGATTTAAGCAAACTTATAGTCAAACTGACCGGCTCTACGAGATGGACCCAATGATATCCAAATTGGTCCAATCCAAGTCAAATCAAGCTCAGATCAAGTCATTAAAATGCTTTTGGAAGTTTTTCGGATACATTTGGAAGGTCAAATGGATGTTGAATCCGGCAAGTTCATATTTGAATCAAGTCTTACCGAGACGAATCCAACGAGCCTAAGATCGTTCAATTCTGACATCGTTAAGACACTCAAATGTCCATCAAACTTCGTCTGATTGAGTGAAGCCCTCTGAGCCGTCCAATCAAGGTGACTTATATCCTGCATTAATTGCACCCCTAACTCTATAAATAGAGCCTCACCTCTCATATGAGCGGGGAGGAGAGCGTGAGGCTTGAGCAAGAACATGAAACTTTGAGAAGTAGCTGAAGTCCAGCACCACTCCTGCTAATCGCTGCCGACCACTACCAACCGTCGTCGCCCACCGTCAGCTGCCTTCGACCAACACTTATCGACCACAGCCAATAACTATCGTTCGCCACTCATTCTTCGCAACAACTTTAGCCACACATCGACGATGTAATTCAGAGGACTTTGTAACCCTTTACAGCCAGTGAGACAATGGGTCTCTGTAATCATCAATATATAGTGGATTTTTACAACTGGGCTAGTACCCCTGATTTTTTCCCTCTCTGGATTTTCCACATAAAAACTTCCGGTGTCATTACTAAATGTCTTCCTTCTTCAAAGTGTGTGTTGAATCTTCGTACCATGGTAAGACGATAATATATCACTCTATTGTCACAAATTTTCTAGCACGCATCATATATATATATATATATATATATCAACGATCGGACACGTAGATGAAGCTATTAGGACTATTGAAATCTCCATTGTCATCCAACAATTTGATTTCTTATTTCTCAACCTCATTAGTAAAGTGAACAATTGACAATTCCTCCTGGCCTGCCTAAACTCCTACTAACAATTCCATGTACCTTGAATTTTCTGGTCTATCTTCTCAGAAACTTGTCCTTGTCAACTCCCTCCCTCCAGATTCTTCTTCTTCATTTCAATTATTGGAAGATTTACATGCATACCACACAAGTCTTATATATTTAAACATCTAACACCTTAACTTTAATTTTTAAGTTTATACCACTTAATATATGCATCAAAACGTGTATTTCACTTTTTAACAGTGAGTAACAGTCGTATTCTTTATGTGATATGAAAGATTTTGGTGTTACGAGTAATGACTGTGTGTATTTGTAAATACATAGGAATTGTGTGGTATGTATATAAATGCGTGCCCTAGGATTAAACCCAATTTAACATCCATGAAGCCAAACAACTTTTAGAAATTAAGGCCTTCAGGATTTACTAAATCTGAAGTTACAACATTTACTATATCGTGCTTGCATTAAATTCCACCTGTAGCCAAAAGCCTCATAACAAGAGGAAAAGGCTGGCTAAAGACAGTAAGTGACCGCATATCATAACTTAATTTGACGATGGCATATTTAGATCCATTGAATTTGCTCAATTAATATCACGTATGCTGTCAAGGGTGCGAAAGAAGGAAACCCCAACTCGTTAAGACGATACATTTTTGTTTCTATTCTGCGATTAAAATATCAAGCATGATAGAACCGAAAGAACGAGTGAGAGAGTATTGACATGGAGCAATGCCACCTTCACCGAACACAATCGAAGCTTCGTTCAGAAATATCCTTGTCGGAACGATAAATAGTCCATACCTGATTAATCGGGCAGGCCGCTGCTCGCTCCTTCAAATTAGAAGCCACCGTTGTACCTTTGCAACCGCAGTAGTCGCGGCGCCGCTTCGCCGTGGGTCAGGGTGCGAAGTGCGATAGAGTTTCAAGGTGACGCAGCGCTTGGGACTCCAGCGATAGTTCTTTTTATTATTATTATTATTTATGGCAACAAATAAAGGTAGCACACCCTGTACTATTAATTATAGATTTAGCATTCCATCGCACATTTTTCAGTTTATCAGTCAAAATACAAACTTCTATATTTCATTGACAATAACAAATTAATTGATATGAAAAATAAATTTTATTTAAATCTCATTTAATATTGTCCAGATCATATTAGAATTATTTGAACGATCTTCAAATAATTTTTTCTATCATATCACATTAATCTAAATATTAATATAATTATGTAGATTAGCTAGAATCATATGATAATGATATAAAGAGAAAAATAGAGATTATCGGGGATTAAACATAATAGAATATATGTCTTTTCATCCAACATTCACGCATTTTTATGTATATATGAATGTCAGGCATGAGAACAATTGGTTCAAAGCTTAGTCATCAATCTCCAAATCTCATTCAAGCGAGATTTGAACGTGAGTAGAACATATTTGAAATCATGTTTGAATGAGATTCATACTAGCTTAAATCATAATAAAGCTTGTCCATGATGTTCAAACCTTAATTGATGAAAGCTTCAAACTCCAATCCCACAAAAGATCATAACGAGCAAGTTTCTTCTTCTTTTTTCCAATAATCTGATCGGAGGGGGGATGGACTTGTTCCAACGATGATGAAGAGCGAATGGATTAGGAATGAGTTTGAGACTATGTTGAAGCTAATTGAATGACTATATGACAGAGTTAAGTGGTGAATATAAAGTATTTGGATTGTCATATATTGATAGAGTATTGATCTAGGGAGGTTATAGGTTGATGATGGAATGGTTTGGGAGAAGGGAAAAGATTTGGAGGAGGCTATCGAGTGCACTTGAGGAAATATGAGGGCAATGAGGTTTCAAAATATGGCAAGCTGAAACAGACACAATAATGGGATATTTCTAGGCATGGAGGTCAGTAGAGCGCAGTTATTCATCAATAATTGGCATGTTGAGGTTGAGGTTGAACTGACAAGGGCAAGGAGAATCTCCTAGGTTGTTATGATTGAACCAAGTAAAGGTTGTCGTGCGGAGAATTCGGTTTCAACAAGCTTGAAAAATGAGCTTACTTGATGACTTCTTTGTCCAAGTGTTTACAACAGTTAAACTCGTTGTTTTAAAATTTGTGAGTGTACTGACTATATTGTTGAGCTAAAAAAATAAGTTTGGATGGTCAGAAACTTGGAGCAATAAACAGTTGAATTTTGATTGAATTAATTGCTAGTTGTTGGTTTTAACAAGTTTTCTGAAGCTTTGGGTGTTTAATTTAATGTTATATTACTTTAGTTGAGAAAATTGTGTTGATTTCGGGTAAGGATTGAAAGCCATTTTGGCATTGGATTAAGATTGGATTTGATATTCATTTTAAGTTTAATTAGGAAGTGTGTATATAAATTTAGATTTGGGCATTGGATTTAATGATTAATTTGATATACATTTTAAAGTTGGATTCGAATTTATTTGGGGTGAATTTAATTTAGATTTGTATGTTTGAGCTATGTTTACACTTGTATGGAATTTGAATTGAATTGAAGTGTGTTGAACTGTTCATTAAAATCCAGATATCAATAAAGGAATTAGAATTATGTTTATGTGGTTTGATTATTTAAATTGAATGTAAATTTTATATGGATTGGCTTAGTTTTGAATGTAATATATGATTTCATTTGGCTTTAGGTTTATATTTTATTTTATATGATTTCATTTGACTTTATTTGATTCAATTTTTTTTTTATTGTTTAAATTTTTTCTTCTTCTCCTTTTTTATTTAGATTTTATTTCATTTATTTATTGATTTGTTTATAAATTTTAATGTTTAATTTGCTTCTATATATTGGGCTTTAATAGATTTGTTTTGATTTTGTTGAATTTAATTTTGAATCAAATTTGTATTTTATTTTAGGAATTGCTAGATCATGGTTCAAAATAAATACCAAAAAGAAATGTTATCTTTAAATTAAATAATGAACTAAAAGAGTGCTCCACATTAGGTGGGCTCCATAAGGTCTCTCCTAGGTTGACAAAGCCAAAATGATGAATTTAACAGATCTAGTCATTGGGGTGAGTCAAGTGTCCAAAAGTGCCAAAATCGTGAAGCAAAGCTCTGGGCTCAATGGGTCACTTAATACCATATCAAATACCTTATAATGTACACAACCTTTAATTTTAAGAACTTGGCTATAATTAACTAAAAACTATATCAAGTGGTAAGGATTTAAACCAACTGTATTTCAAACCTAAGAGAGTAAAGAAATGGTTTAAATTATAATTATGGGTTTCAATCCTCCACTAGTCTTCAATCAGATCATAAGTTTTAGGGAAGATTTGGGAATGAGGGATATACCTCACTAAAATTGAGGTCAACTTTTATTTATATGGCACTTAGACTTTAATAATTACATGCCTTATACTATGATCTTTAATATTAGATAAAAAAATACTACAATCACCTACTTTTAAAAAAGTTATATACTCTTTTTCATTTATAAGCTTACCACACCAAAGTGTTATCTATATATATATATATATATATATATATATATATATATATATATATATATATATACAAAATATATATATATATACCACTCAGTTTCTATGTATTTACATTTCTATGTATTTACAAATGTAATACGTGCACTTCAATTTTTACATTTAAGTCATCTTATCTACAAAAAAAATATATTTATGCCAAAATATAAAAGAGTTACATATATATGTAAAAATTGAAGTGCACGTATTACATTTGTAAATACATAGAAACTGAGTGGTATATATATATATATATATATATATATATATATATATATATATATATATATATATATATATATATAAAGCTCAAAAAACGTGTAAAGCAACGCTGTTGCTTTATTTGAGAAAGAGTGATTAATATATATAGATTCCACATATCTAATAACAAAGTTTTGATACTTACTAATATAATATTTTAGTATTTCAATCAAATGAAAATATTTACATTTAAAACTATATTTTACTTGAAAAAAAGCTAATATCACACGTACATATCACACAATTTATTGATATTAAAAATTTAATCATTATATACAAGTAAATATTAAAATTTACCTACATAGCACAAAATTCTCATGTATTTGTTTCACATCTAAATTTTCATATTTACACAAACAACACTCAAATGTTTAATATCATATAAATATAGCATTTTTATTATTTTTTTAAAGTGAAATACACATTTTTTTTTATGTACAATTTTAAAGGACCAAAATATTATATACGTAAATATGAGAGTTTAGGTGCGACACATGTAAATATATAAGAATGTATTGAGTACGTAGAATTCAGTAAAACTTAAATATTGGATGTTTTTTAATGGGATAAATTGGAGTAAAAGGTGAAGGTGAAGGCATCAGTGTCTCTTGCCGTTTTCTTCTCTTCTATCTCTTCTAAGAAGTCTGTCCCACACTCCCTCTTCCCCATCTCTCTCTCTCTCTCTCTCTCTCTCTCTCTCTCTCTAAAAAAAAGGAGAGAAGCAGAGGGCAAGGAGCATTTTTTTTTTCTTTGACCGCTGCTATATTGTTATTGGAGGATTTTTTTTCCCCGTCTCCGCGGCTCTCTACCCGGATTCCGGCTCGCTTTGGTATCACCGCCATGAACGGGAAGGCCTCTGTTACCAAGGAGCTCAATGCTAAGCATAAAAAGGTCCCAACTCGTTGCCTTTTATTCATCATTTTCTTGTTCGTCTCGAGCTTTTACGTCAGCAGAGTCTGAATTCGCCTCGGTTTCTATCAAACTGGCGAATTGCACTGCTAAACGAACGTTTTTTGAGATCGAAAGTTGCTTCCTTCCCTCCTTTCGTTCTTTGACAGAGATCCACTTGTTTTGTTTACGGGCTATTTCTTAGGCATGTTTGATCAATTTGAATTTTTGGGAGTACTCACCGCGTCCAGGCTTCAAGTTGAAAGAGATCTGGGATTTAGCTTGTTTTTCAATCGGGCCAAATGCTAGGGCGATGTTATAAATGATTGATATTAATGAAATTGATCGATTGTTGCTATTTTTTCCATATTGATGTGCTGTTATATTTGACTTCGCTTAACTAAAAGATTATATTATATATAGATTGAATCAAATGAATATTAGTAAACCTAAGGTTTGTGGGTTATATCAGCGGTTATTAATTTCTTTATGGTATATAAAATGTCATGTTTTGTAGTGGAGGGGATGAGGCTATTCCAAAATCCAAGAAGTATATTCAGTCCAGGTCGGGGATACAGATGAAATGTAACATTTGCCTGGATGGACACTCCGTCCATACTTAGTTCTTGCCTAACACCTAAATATAAAAGATTCGGACTAGGAAATGGTGTTGCTACTTGGTATGGTTTTTGATGGTACTGGCGCTTGTGATGTTTCTTCCTTTCCATTTCTATGTACGAGCAAACCTTTCATGTTTGGATAACATATGATATATTGAGGTACAAAACACCATCTCATGCCTTATGTAATAATGTTAAAGACGTTGCTCGTATGGAACTTGCATTTGAATTGACTCATTAAGTACTCAAGCTAGATGCCTAAACATGAACTATTTGGTGTGGTTACAGTGACTACTGATGGCCAACCTTTAAAGATGTTGAGTTGGCCGTTGTTTATGGCCTTGGGGCATGGTTGTTCATACTTGTTTATTAATATTCATGAGGGAAAGCAATAAACTTTTACGTCTGTGTTATTCTATGAAAAATTATTTGACATTATATGTATATTAATAGCTTGAGATTTACTGGCTAGTTTTGATTCGAGTCATTTTTTTGGTCATTGAACCAAAAATTTTGAGAACCCTAATTTTGTATTGTCAGCTTTAGAGGTACAAATGTTGTTAAGGTTCACAATATTAAGTTTAGTGATGGCTAACATGAATGCTGCGTTTGAGGATCATCTATCATGTTCTTTTCTCCAAGTAAAAAATGTTATCCCTCTTTATATGAATATTCAAGAGTTCCTGATTAAACGGCATCAGATGTCCATTACCTAATTATGTGCGGATAGAATTGCTATTTTCTTGAAGGATCCTTTTGTTGTGAAGTATAGAAAATTCTCTAAAGGCTTGAAAAGAATATTTTGATCAACTTTACTAAGACTTGTTCATTGAAACCTGTTAAGATCTATATTCTTAGACAATCAGTATTTGCCTCGTTTGTTAATAATATTTCTAAACAGAGTTTAGAGACATGATATTTTGCCATCATTGTTTGGCGGTGGAAGCATCGTCCTTGCATTGCCACTTTTACAATGTAAGGTTATAGCTGCTTATGCTAGAACTTGTCCTAGTTATTGCATTGATTGTTGATTTATGGTTTTTGAAGCTTGATTTCTTAGGATAATTTTGGGCACATCATTTATTTCATACGAACAGATGCCGTCATATTTTGGAAATTTCCATGCAAATAATCATCCATGTAAAGAGGCCAAAAATCATATTTTTAGCTGATAACTTTTATCCCACATCTTCTTTTGCTTGTCCGTGAAATTGTTATTTGCATACACCATATTTTATTGGAACTATTTGATTCACTGATTTTTACCTTCTTTTTCCCGCAAAATTCTTCTGTTTGGTTTGGCAAAGATTTATTGGCTGGGCTCTTCTCTTGTTATGGTATCGTATGTGGGATTAACATTGATTTAACTAAATGCGTGCTATATTGCTTTACGCAAATCTTGGTTTCTTTCAATTTATGACAATGTTCTTGATCAAGAACGAAATTTAAAAGGTGAATCTGCAAGAAGTTTATCATGTTGACTTTTGTTTGAATGTGCTTCTCTTCTTTGCTGACCATCAAAGTTATTGAATTTTTTATTAATTTTTTAATTGTTTGCTGACTATCAAAGTGATAGAGTCCTCTACTAATGCTATAATTGTTTGCTGGAGAAAACTTTAGCATTTATTTATTTATTTTTTATTTTAGCTTGTTTCGCTGTTTATCTACACATACAATCCCCAAGCCCTCTGGTAACATATCCACAGCTAAACCTTATTGTTTATCTTTAGATGAATCTCCAAACTCTTACTCCATTGTCATGAAACACCATATTTACACTCTGCTAGCACTCTTTCTCGACCCATCTTGTGATTCCAAGTTGTGATTCCAAGGTGACAGATTCATTCTACAAGATTCATCATCATCACATGAATTCCCAACCATTGAAGATTGGCTTTTCATCATTCTATATTCCAAGTTGCAATTCTACGTCAGTAGAATAGGAATTGAATAATAGTATTAAATAAAAAATTAAAATAGTTCAGTACTCATGGCACAAGTTGATTTGGCTCTGCTCTCATCCACTTTCAAACAATGCTTTACCCTTCAAAAGCCAGTCAACATTAGTTCCTCCAATAAATTCTCAAGGCCCACCTATTTCCTCCAGATGGTTGCAATTCCTCGTGTTTGTGCGGGCACATTCATCTGTTGGTGTTTTCTTTTTCTTTTTTTTTTCTGGCGTAAGATGGTGCAATGTGCCCATGCTCGGACTAAATCAACTTGCTTAATCAAAGGAAAATGCATGATTAAGTAGTTTTACCTTTCAAAGTATTAGTTTCTTCAATTGAACGATCCACATATCAAAGATGTTTGCAAGAACTGGGAGAGTCAATTGAAAATAATTAATAAAATGAAAGGTGACTTCATCTTTAGCTATTAGCTACTGTGCTTTGAAGATATTGATAGAAGAATGAAATTGTTTGCTAAAAGCTCAGCATTCAAGATGGCTTGTTTTTATATGGGGACTGTCGGCCGCTGAAAAGTGTGTTTAAGATTTAATTTAATGTATATATATTAGTTTTGAAAGTAAGAGTTTTAAATTTAAAAATATGAGAATGAGAATGGACGGATCTCATTCGTTTAGCAGTTTGAATGAACGAGCGTAATATAACAAGCAACGCATCTATTCCGAAGCAACGTACACCTTACTCGACAATATCGCTCGATCAAATAAATCACGAAATTCATGACATCCGTTCCGGTATGCGAACCTTTATGCGGATCGACAAATTCCCTATTTAATACAAAAAGAATTAAATAGTAGTTTATATTATCTCGGTCTTTAAAGCTCCCTATAGAGCAAACCCTTATAGTCAATTACCCTCAAACGACCAGAGTCACTCGAGAGAACTCTCGATTTAGATCAGTGGTTTCTGTTTTCATGAATTAAAAAGATAGGGTTTTCAACGAAGTGTGGTAATAGAAAATCCAATAGGTGAAAGACACAATGTGGAACAATTACTTCCAGAGTCAAAGAAAAGAGAGGTAGGGGACGTCACGGATCTCGATGAGAACCTCGATAACGTCCCACACTATCCTATGGTTGGGCTTTAAATTTTGGAAATGAATTTATTTAGTTTCAATCCTGTCGATTGATTATAGGAATTACATCTACATAATCACCTGATTATGATAACCTAAAAGATAGAAGGATTTATGTCGTATCTGACGACGACCTAGGAATCCTAAGCGAGTTAGGGCTTATATCGCACTAACAGCGACTACGCAGAGCTCTAAAAGAATAGGTGAGGATTTATGTCGCACTAGGCGGACTTACCTCGAAGTCCCAGGCTCATTATTAGGACTAAAGAATGGTTTCATTGACGAAGATACAAGTTTCATTATTAAGATGGTCATGTTGACTACTCGTGCTTCCAAGTCTCCACGTCGTAGGAAGATCACGAGCTAGATTTAAGTTTGAGGTTAAAGTTGATATGAAGATCGTTTCATTTCATTTTTATTATTATCGTTATCATTTTTATCACAAGAGTGAGCATGTGTATACTGATATGAGAGCGAGTAGTAAAAGAAGATAAAGACAATGTCGTATATTACACTAAGCTAGAAAATACATCTGCACTAAGCAGTGAATATGTACGAAGGAAAATAAAGATGCTACGCTAACAATATGTATGCTTGAAAAAATAAAACATGCTTATACTAATCGAAGCAAGACTAAGTGAAAGTAAAACACGCTACACATGTTATAAACAGTGTACATATGCTTATAGGAAGTAAACATGTTATACTAACGATGAGCACGTACGAAGAATAACACTGTAGAATATAAACAAATCCGTATACCCTGAGATCCGCTATCAGAAGAAGTTCGAGTGTGTCATGCAAGCGAAAGCCAGGCAGAAAACATAAAACAACATCCAGAAAGCTCAAGAAAGGGCGGTGAATGACCCACAACGAAGGCTCGAGAAAGCTGAAGTAACAAAAACAAAGTAAAGTCATCAAAACCTCCGAAAAATCCTAAAAAGCGACCACAAGTGCTTCATCCAAAAATCACAAGAAAAAATTCGAAGAAAACCGCAAGCACTCGGGTCGAGGCTAGGCTCGAACCGTAGAAGATCGCTCGAAGCGGTCGTCGAAGCGCTACTCGGTCAACCGAAGTAGTATAGAGCCCGCCACCTCGCAGTAAGAGTGTCCTACTAAACCTAACTCACAGAAATGTTCCTCAATCCAAGATCAGTTGATCAATAGTTGGACAACCATATTTTATAATATAGTTTTAAAATTTATGTTTTTAACACGCATACGAGTTTCGAGCATACGAAGGGAGTTTGTATCAATTTTCGATCAGAAGTGGAAATATGTATTTTTTTTGTTTCAAAACGTAGTATCATATTCTTATCAGGTTTTGAAAATTGTGATTGTTCACGAGTCGATCATTTCGTCGATTGTAGGATCACTAACAATCCTAACGAGGTACGGTGCCCCGCTTGCTTCGAATGCGGTGAATGATACCGTCATCCTACGGTTCATCGGGACCCTGAGCGAGTCCCGATGTCGTAGGATGGGATATCATTCTACTCTATCATCGGCGTGCCTTTAGCATCATCGCCGTCATTGCCCCAAAATAAAACAAAATCAAAACCAACTCCGAGTGAAGCGTGAAAACATGTCGACCAACGGAAGGGAAAGGAAGGAGATTAACCCATCTCCAAATCCGAGAAAGACCAAAACAGGAGAAGGGTTAATCCAAAATGCCCCTAACACATGTAAAAGTAGAACACTAAAAGCGGCTTCGAGGTCCTCGAATCAATCCCGAGGATATCATGTTCTCCCTTAGGCATAACTGGATCGACCCCCAGAACGGAGTGTCCTTTACATTCAGATAAAACTAGACAAAGAAAAGAAATCCGGAATTTTTTTTTAAAACCATGTAAATCAAACGGGAAAACGAATGACTCGGGGAAAACCCACTACTAAATCTCCAAACCCATAATAAAATCCAGATCTTCTAAATCTCACATTAATCTTCAAGTCCTGAAACGCAGACTCTCCCAAGTAGGTCCACCTACAGAGCTCGGGACCAAGCGCTATACAAGATAGGAAAATCAGTAAACTTCCAACACACATGAACAAGCTCATAAGCCAACAAACTAGCACCAATTCCACCAAATAAAACCTTTAAGAAATACTTCAAGTATCGTGCTCGATTCATTTCCCACAAGTAAATCAGGAGACACTTCCAAATTCCTTCAATCAATTTCATAGACAAGTATAGCAAGAAGCAAGACCACCACCACATCAAGCACCCCACTAAGGCTCTCGACCAAGGCTACAAACAGGAGAAAAGGCTCACGACCAAGGCTACAACAAAGGAGCAGAAGAGGTAAAGTCCCCACAATCCAAATCACCTCCATGAGGCCCAAGGCCAAGCTCCCATACAAGCCTAAATCCAATTCTTCACAAATGCGTGGAAAAGCCCTCACTAGATGAACACAAAGCTCGGCCCACCTATAGTTTAAACAAAGCACAAACCCGAGCCCAATAAAGACGTAAACCCGAGCCAGATTAGTCCCGCAAAGGGAGGTCACGAGAACAACAGAACCAAAACCGAGCCATTACAGGGCTTAAACCGAGCCACTACATGGCCGCAATCAAACCTGACTCCAAACTAACAAAAAGAATAAAAAAAACCGAGCTCCAAAGTGCTATGGGGACAGCTGTTAGGCATCAATAACAGAAACAAAACAACCCCTATCTCAAGTGCTAAAGGGGGCAGCCAACATCAATTGAAAACAGAGAAGTAAAAGGCTCCCAAACAGGTGCAAAGGAGCAGCCACCATAATGCTAAAACAGAGAAATAAAAAGGCTCCCAAACAGGTGCAAATGAGCAGCTAAAACATCAAAAGAACCAGCCCTCGGGTAGGGGCCAAGACAAGCAAACCGAGACCTCAAGAGCCCCCACAATCCAGCTCAATGTAAGGATGAACCCAATCCACTAAACTGGGCATGAAGCTAAAGCAAAAAAAAAAAAAAAAAAAAACCTCCATATGCCACCATAGCAATGTATAAAGCCACTATATATTTAGCATGAAAACAAACATGGGGCTTTCCAAAGTAAAGTAAAACTTTTCCCTAGCATATGACTTTGACGAAGGAGAGCCATAAGGAGCAAGAGGCGAGCCCCAAACATGCATATCAAAAGCTAAACAAGTTGCTCCATGATTCATGCTAGAAAGAAAGTAAGAAGAGGGGCTTAGAATGCATACCCCAACATACTAATAAAAGAGGCTAATGCCTTGCCTCAAAACATATTTTCCATGCCTGAGATAATAGAAAAGGGAGAGAGAAGAGTTCACAATATAGCCCATTTCATTCCCTTAGGCAAATAACCAATATCTCATATAAAACATGCTCAAAATCTCTACTCCTACTCATGCCTCAATCAATGGAGTACTCCCAAACATCCATATAAATTCATACTAGCATGCCACTATGTAAATGAGGTAAGAAAACATCATTTTAAGCAATCAAACAAGCCCTTTCATAGCACATGAACATCCAGCCAAAAATATAAGCAGGTAAAACCGAACCAAAAGCAAAGCCACGGGCCTCCTGTGCCAAACCGAGAAGGAGAGAAGGGGAAGAAAAGAGTACCAGTTAAGCCGAACAACACAAGGGAGGAAAATCGGGTAAGCCAATAAGCAAGCCCAACCAAATGCTGAGCAGCCCAAGCCTCGTGTAAAGCAACAGAGAAAAGTATGCGGCACCTCTTCCTTCTCCTTGGCTAGGTTCAACATTCTCTCAAACCTAGGGCACACTCACACAAGAAGAAGAAGGCAAGAAGAGAGAAATAGCAGCACACCCTCAAAGAGAATATCAGCCAACCCTAGTCCCAATCCCTAAGAGAAGCTTATATAGCCGGCTTAAAGAAGAAGAAGTCACGCACCCCTACTTTGAGAAGTCGGCTAGAGTAGAAGGAGGCGGGAGAAGTGGCGACAAATGTCGCAGAAAAGAGTGGCGACAGGGGGCGAGAGAGGCGGCAGGGAATGCTGAAAGCACCTGTCACGGGCAGAGCCAGGGGAAGTGGCGAGGGACAGTGAGGACCTGGGTCGAAACCGCGCGAGGAGAGCAAATGGGGAGAGGCTCAACCGAGTAGAACGACGCCAGGCTCGTGAACGAGAGGGAGAGGCGAACTCCCGTGCGTGAAGCCCGAGTGATTTAGGGGTTTTAATAGGATTTAAAAAAAAATAAAATAAAATAAAACTTATTTTATTAAATTATGTCAAATTTTGTGTCGTGGACTCGCGCTAAAAAACATAGCAAATTATGTCCCTCCCTAGCAAATTCGACGTTCCGGACGCATCGGCGCAGTCCGTTTCGTGATCCGAGGTCGTTCGGACAACCTTGTCATCGGTCGGGTCGAAAGTACGTCAAATATGATCCCGTTTGAATTTCGAGCTTGCTGTTGATCATCTCAACATTCTGACCTTCGATTCTGGTCCGTTGCGGAGAACTTAAAGACGTCGAGGCCGCGGATCGAGGAATTTGTGCGCAGTGGTGCAAGAAACGTGCACAAGGCTGTCATAACGGCCGGTGGTCCTATGGGAACTCGATTTGGACTCCTAACGTCAATTCCAACCTGCTATGAGCTAGAGGTACGAAATTCCGTCCGGGATTCCAAAAAGTGACGAAGTGGCTTCAAGCAGTCTAATAAGAGGTAGGCCCATTGCTAAGAATCTAAGATCGTCGGGGAAGCTCCTAAAGCTAGAACCCTAAATCCTAGGAGGAAAACTAAATCTCGACAAAAGTGAGGTCAACAGGGACTTGGACAAAATTTGTCGCTAAAATGGTGTATCATTATATGTCTATAAGAAGCTGAATCATGGGTTACTTAACACCCACGCATTTAAGAAATAAAAAACAATTATCTCCAGATTTGTATAATCATTTTGGACTGAATAATTAGATCGGTTAGTTGAATTCTATTTAGGAAATGACCTGAACATCTGTTATACGTAGTGTAAGCCATCCCTTCAGACTAGTCAGTTTGTCCATGATGTTTTAGACTTATCATATATGAATATTAGGTTTATCGTTGTGTAAACTTTTGTTGGTTTTGCTTTTAGTTTTGGCAAATGACATTGCTCTTAAACAATTGCACTTATTCTGCCTTTCTTCCTGTGCAATCCGTTTTAGTTGTTGTTTTTTTTTTCCCATCTAATAAAGATATTTCATTATAATTGCACTGTTTGTAGATATTGGAGGGACTTCTCAAATTGCCAGAGAACAGAGAATGTGCCGACTGTAAGGCCAAGTATGTATGATGAATGATGCATCATTTTTGCAGATGGAAAATTTAATTTAGGTCTTTATGTATCTAACGTCTGCTTCTGTCAAGAGTATGTTTACTTAATCTCAATGATGTAACAAAGGATCTGGTATCTATCAAAACTAGCATATGTATGGCTTTTTAAATGAAGTTGCCCGCCATTCTTAAAAGGAAGATGTTGCTATTAAATCGGCGGGATTTTTCAAGTGTTGTGACACTACGGCGCTGAACGCATTAGATGACAATAGTAAGGAGATTTCGTAGTTGTGGGAGAATTTTGATTTTGATAGGGACTATTTTTATGATAATAATAATTATAGTAACAATTTTTATTATGTTATATATTTTGAAATGAGTTATTTGTGTACATTGAACCCTTCTCGCAAATCCGTGACTCGCTCGAATAGGTTTTGTGTTGTTGCCTCACACGCGAGCATATTTTTTGAATGTTTCTCGTGCGATGATTGTTGTTGATATTAAGATTTTTAATGCTATAAATGCTTATGCTTCTCAAATAAGTTTAGATATAGGTTCAAAAGAAAATTTATGGAATGAACTAGAAGAATGAGTACAAGTGATATCTCTTGAAGAAAGAATTTTTATTGGAGGAGATTTAAATGAACATGTTGGTAGAGTGTTAGAAGATTTAAAAAATATTCATGACAGCTACGGTTTTGGAGTGATTAATGAAGAAGGTAGAACCATATCAGATTTTGATTTAATATATGATTTTATTATTGCTAATATTTTACTTAAGAAAAGAGATAAACATATTATTACTTATAAGAACGAGTCTAATGAAACACATTGATTATTTTCTAATGAGAAAAATAGATCTTTGAGAATGTAAAGATTGTAAGGTCATTACAAGTGAAAATTTAAGTACTCAACATCGATTATTAGTTCATAATTTTAAGATGAATACTTGAAAGATAAAAAAATATGATGAATTATTGTTATATAATTAGATGGAGACTCATAAAAGACATAAATAAAACTATTTTTATGAGTAAAGTTCAAGATTTCAAAATTTGGGATGTTCATGAAGAAGAGAATTCTATGTGTGATAAAATAACAAGCAATATTATACAAGCGACAAAAATATGTATTTGAGGAATTAAAAGAAAAAAAATAAAATAAAACAGTTGGCAGTGGAATAATAATATGCAATAAAAGATAAAATATAAGATGTTGTGTTATAAAAATTAATTTAAATGTAAAAACTTAGAGAATTGGGAATAATGTAAGGTGGCTCGTAAGGAGTCTAAGAGAACAATTTGTGATGCTAAAAATTTTTCTTTTCATGATCCTTATAATAGATTAGATACAAAAGAGGGTGAAAAATATATTTATAAATTAACTTAACAAAAAGAAAAGAAAAGTAAAGATTTAATTCAAGTAGAGTGTATTAATGATGAAAATAAAAAAAATACAAGGTTCCAAGAGAAGTCCTTTGTAGAATTCTAGAGAAGAAAAATGTTGATACGACTTATATTAAAGTCATTAAAGATATGTATACTAGAGCTATTATTTGCATTTGAATAGGAGGATTCACTAAGTATTTTCTTATTTCAGTTGGATTACATAAGTGATCGACTTAAGCCCATATCTTTTTGCTTTACTTATGAATTCTCTTACTAGACATTTACGGGAGGATGTACCTTGGTATATGTTTATTGCCGATATTTTTCTTGTGGATAAGACTAAAGAAAGAGTTCAGGAAAAACTTGAATTATGGAGGTCTATATTGGAGTCTAAAGGCCTTTGTTTGAGTATATCTAAAATGTGTTGATACGACTTATATTAAAGTCATTAAAGATATGTATACTAGAGCTATTATTTGCATTTGAATAGGAGGATTCACTAATTATTTTCATGTGGCACTCAATAGGATGCAATGGATAAAATTGATTCATGTGGCCGACCCCACTTAGTGGGATAAGCCTTGTTGTTGTTGTTCTTGATGATTTGGACGATAGTGCTATAATTTTAAAGTAGTTTTTACCATTCGAATGCATCAACATAGTTCATTTTATAAAATGAGTGATGTTTAAAACGTAACTTGTGATTTTGTTACCATAGCGATGCCTGGAACTAAACTTGTGTAATACTATGTCCATCGTTTTCTTTGCACTTAATTTAATTGCATACACCTTGCTCTATGGTGTATGCGTGGGTCAAAAGACATTAGTAATTTAGCTTCGTAATTTTAATGATTTTGATGTCAGTATTTCTATTTTAGAAGAACAAGTAGTCAAAATATTTAAAATTTTCTTAGCTAGGAGGCGGACAAGGCTTGTTGTTGTTGTTCTTTTTGTTAGCTAGGTGGGGAATAAATAGAAAGAAAATATATTGATTTTTGCATTTAGGAAAAAATGGGAGCAGGTAAATAAATCAAATATATCTTTTCACGTGGTAGAAGTAATGCCAAAATTTTTAGTTTAGGCATGCAGGTAAAATTTGAAAAATCCTTTAATGGCTTTTTTGAATCAGTCTTTAAATCCATCCTTATTGAGATAAGTCCGGTGGATAGTAACATTTATAGTATAGATCTTATAGAGGAGCCAACCCTTAATTCCATTTATATTGGATTAGATGTCGATGCCATTGAGAGTAAATAGTATTCTAGATGATAGTCTTCCAAGTATTGAAGCTCAAGTGGATAAATTGTAAAAGCATTTTCTGAAGTTTGTAGGTCTAGCTGTTTAATTTCTTTCATAGTTTCAATTCTCAGTTCAATTACAATATTGTTTGGAATTCTCTAATCATTGTCAATGCATTGCGTTCTACAATATGTTTAGGTACTTACTACCTAGTAGCAGCATATTACTCTGTTTTAAAGTCAAGTGTTTTCCATGTAACTTTCAGTCATATCTTGGGAAACATTAAGCTTTATGCATTTTCATATCAATCCCTGTTAAGGATAATTCTACCATATATTTATTCTTTTACAAGAATGTTATTCTGAAAACATTTTGGCATTTTAAATAGTTTTTTTTTCAAAGTTATAGGATGCTTTGAAAATCATCCATATTATATCAATCTATGAATTCATCAATTTGTGTTAGTGAGTCTAAAATTTTATTAAGGCCGTAAGCTCCATCAAAGGCTGGGACATATATTTTTATTTTACTATATAGATCATCATGAGCCTGCTGTTAGTTTTAGATTACTGTCTTTGAAGTGGTAGTTTTCTATTGATGATTTCTTTTCTATGTTAGTTCAAATGTTTTCCGAGGCTTACTCAAACTGATGTAATTCACAATGCACTAAAAACTCTACCATTAAAAGTAGGAATGTTTTGACTCGAAACAAACTTTCAGTCATATTTCTCCAATTATTGCTAATAATATGATATAAAATCAAATTTAGTGATCCTAAGCGACATGTATTATTCATAGACCATTAAGAGTGATTTAAAATTAAAGGATATTCAGATGTTACTTGGTGATTTGATCACTTATCTTTGGTTTTGGGTGCTGCTAAATGGAGAAGGTTGCCTTGGTTCTTGCAGTTCTTATTGAAAAGTTGTGATCACCTTGCTTCTTATCTTATGGAGTCCTTGGATGCCTTGGAGGAGCATCTTTGGAATCCTTGCTCTCATAATATGATGGCGATGGTAGGCAAGAACCTTGTAGAAGGAGATGAAGGTATTTGTAGGGATGGGAGGCTTGATGGCTAGGGATTGGGTTAACGAAATTTATTGAACATTGAAAAGGGGCTTGGAGTGGAGGGCATCTGTTTTGAGTGTTTTTGGTTAGTGAAGGAGAGATTATGTAGGGGTTTTAGGCTATGTACTGTAAGGGAGTGTTGGAGAAGGTTGGATGGCTTGTTATGGCTTTGGTTAAGGTCTGGGTGGTTGATGTATTAGAGAGGGTGTCTCTATATCAATTGTAGAGTGTAGCGTGGAAGAGAGTAGTGGAGGCTTGGGTTGGAGGAGGAGCTTTGGCCAAGAAATAGAGGATGTGAAGTAACTAGAGAAAACACAACAATAGCTAGAGAACTCACCAAAGATCTCTTGGAGGAAGCCACCAAGCCACCACTAGAATTGCATGAAAGAAACTAAGCAAAGCAATATTTCATTCATTGATCATTCAAATTTAAGTGAGAGGCCACTTTGACTATCAAAGTAAAGATAATAAAAAAGAAAAGAAAAAGTTAAATGAGAGTTGTAGAGATGGAGCCACAAAAGAATAATGCGTATATATTTTTCCTGTAGTGGTCAACCAAGCCAAGTAAGGAAGGAGGGTGGCTCCTCTTGATTGCAATCTTCAAATTTTTTCTTTGGAATGACCAATGCAGCTTGTTTGGAAAGTGATTGAGCTCATAATTTTTCACATAAAAGGGAAGCTGGTTGTCGTGCTTGTATGGAGTGATTCTTGAATTTAACATATGTTAGAAATTCATCAATGAGGGGTTGGCCATCAACGATCAAAGTCTCTTGCTTTCAATTGTGTGAACGTTGTTCTTGATAATGCCGATCTTCAAACTTTATGGATGACTTAAATTTGCAATCTTGTGACATGTTGTATGCATGTGATTGTGTTGCATTAAGGCTGATACTAGCATGGTTAATAAAGGAGTAAATATCATAAAATATCCTAGTCAAGACAAAGCATCAATACGTTATTAAGTTAAATGAGTAATGGTAATAAAATTTTAAATCGAGGTGAAGACATGAAGGACAAATGAAATGAATATTTTAGAAATTATTAAACAAAAGTGTGTCAAGGAAGAAATAATTTTGGAAGAGCATAATGGGCAAAACATTAAGTATATTGTAGATTAATTAAAGTAAATGATAGTGAGTTGATTATGATACTAGTTATAAATGTAATTTTTTAGGTCCAAATGAGGTATTTATTGAGATTTAAAGAGTTATGTATGATGCCGCCGTAGTTTGATTTAATAGTATGCCAAATTATTCCATAACTATTTTGGTACCAATATTCAATAACAAGGCGGACATTTAGGACAAGAATAATTATAAGGCAATCAAAATTATTACTCATCAAATGAAGACGTGGGATGGAAACATAGACCTAGAAAATTTATGCTGGTATCCTATTGACCTCATTTTTAATGAGATCTAACTATTTCTCCTAGAGCCTAGGATCTAGCCATAGGGTTTTCCTATTGACTATCCTAGAAGACTAGTGATGGAGCCCATCCCGTTTAGCAGTTCAAAGCACCTCTTTGTTCTTTTGGGAGACTTCACATAGATGGTTTTAAGCCATCCCCATTTGATTGTGGCTAGGGATACAAACCATCACCATTTAGTTGAGTGGCTAGGAGCACAAGCTATCACTATTGGGTTGAGTGGCTAACACCAACATGTGGAGGCCCAAAGAGAGCTCTCATAGGATCGAAAGGCCTTAGGGAAACCCATTATGGCCTGACCATGTGTATATTCACATTCGATACACGTAAACACCACAATTCACACATTCGATGCACATAAACATCGCGATCGACGTCACTAACACTTACATTGCATCGTTAGTTAAAACCAAAATTAATTTTCAAAATGATCAATTACGAGCTAAAATTTATATAAAACCAAATTTGACGTGTTTTTGACCCGATCGTGACAAAGTTATCCGGACGACCACAGATGACGAAACGGATCGCTCGAGTGCGTCCGTAATGTCGATTTTATCTAAGAGGGACATCCATTTTGACATGATTTTGTGCATGAACTAGAAATGCACAAATCAATGTTTTTCTAAGTCGGTAATAATAATTATATAGTAAAAAAAAAAGAAAATCCCTTACAAATCCCAAACTCATAGCCGACTCGCTCACGCCTAATCCCGCTTCTCTCGATGGCGAGAAAGACCCCCGCCCAATTTGTCCCCCTCGACCCGATCCCCCTCACGCGAATCCTAACCGGCAGAGCTTGCCATGTTTGCGAATATTCCCCGAGGTCTCCCCGTTGCTCACTCCAATCTCCCCGGCACCTTCTTGCCCGCCACTTCTTATGCACCTCTCACCACTTCCCCTGCTCTTGTTGACACTTCTACTGCACATCTTTGTCGCGGCGTCCCCGTCCTTGTCAGCTTCGGCTCACCATAGGCAGGTAGAGGTAAATCTCTTCTACTCCCTTGGCTATAAAAACCCATTTTGAGTGAGGGATGAGGTTGTTGCTGGATCCACTGGCCGGTGCATCCCTTTACAATTTTTGGAGCTTTGCTAGTTCGTTCCCTTCTCTTCTACAGTCATTCTAACTTCTGGATCCTTTGGGCATTTAGGGTATGGGTGTCCTTTTTTTCCTGTTTTGGAATTTATTATAAGCCTTGGATGAAGCTAATACTAAAAGTTTGTAAATGCAAACATCATCCAATTGACCCTGCTTGCGTATTGTCTCATCTATGTTATGATTTATAAATTTCTTTTGGCAGAAAATTTAACAATGCTCATTCCCATATCATTCTTTATTGGTTTTGTTCTTCGAGAAGAAAATAATGTTTCAGATTATAGGCTTTTGTTGTCAGCACTGAATCAGAGGGTTGATTGGCATGATGGGTTTACTGAAGGATACGGTTAAAGATTAAACATGGTTAATATAGGATTTTCTTACTTCTTATGTTATGGGGCCATGTTATTATTTTTTTATGAAGTCGGTTTATACTGAGATTCTTCATAAATTTGGCTCAAGCATTATTAAACTTTGCTTCCTGAGCATGAGTTATAATGTTTGCCATCTTGTCTTTGGAGAAAAATAGATTTGTTCTCTCCTCTTTGATAGCTTGTTGAACAATACCCCTTGATAGGAAATCATTTGGTTGATTAAAATCAAGAAGTTCTCTGTTCCCATGGAAATAATCTCTCTAATGGTTCTTGTGGAATTACGCTCATAATTAAATTTTAATATTTGCTATATTTAATCTTTGCTATATTTAGTCATTGAGTAACGGTGTAATCAGCATATTTAATTTCCTTAATTTTAGGTGTTTATGTTATTCCGTAATTATAGGAAGTATTTAATTTCTTTCATCTTTGTATTACTTGTACTTACCTATTTATGGGTGAATTATCTATGAAATCTATGAGACAATTATTCAAGAATTATCACATGCTATCAGAGCCGTAAGACGAAACCTCTCCCGCTCGTCCCGCTCGATCGAAGCGTCTCCCGCTCGGCCTCTCCCGCTCGATCGTCTCTCCCGCTCGATCGAAGCTTCGCCTGCGTCCCGCTCGATCGACGATCGTCTGCCTCTCGCTCGTCCCGCTCGGCCTCGTCCTGCGATCGTCTGCGATCGTCCGCGTCCTGCGATCGACGATCATCTGCATCCGATCGCAGCCCTAATTCGCGCCTACTCTTCTTCCGCGATCCGCTCGGCCTTGTCCCGCTCGCGCCTACTCCCGCTCGAACAGAACTGCGAACTTGGCGTCAACATCAGGGCCACTTCTAGCCCTGCTCTCCCGCGATCGACCAACCACGAGCACAGCCCGTTCCAGCCGTGCTTCTCGTCGGTGCAACCTCTCTCTCTGGTCATTCCGCTAGCCTCCTCTCCTCTCCAATGACGAAACACGGCCACGCCTGCAACTCCTTCTCCACTAGTGATGTCACTTCTAGCCACCCCTCTACTGCTGGGTCTCCACTGCCCAGCAATTCAGACAATAATTTCGTCCTCATCACTAGCCACAAACTCACCGTCCTCAAATCTGAGTTTGACCAGACTCGCTCTCGGATTTTGAGTTCAAAACATCTCCCAACAATTCGTGAAGCCTTTTCCGATGTACGCCGCGAAGAGAGTCGCCAAAAAGTCATGATAGGTGCTTCCTCGTCCACTTCAGTCCTTGACGGATCCGCCCTTCGTCGTTCACATCCCGGACAGCCGCCAACGCCGTGGCCGCCCTCGGTGTGATCACCGCCGCCGTCCCGGCCATACTCGGGATACTTGTTGGCGGATTCATGGCAAACCCGCCAATGGGAAGCCCAAACGTGATTCTCGGGCGCCTACCACCATGACCACCGAAGCCTTTCCAGGAACGAGCCCGTTCAGCGAAGACCAGATTCATGCCCTCCAGAAGATGCTCGGTCAGCTGTCACCAGTCCATCCTCCTAGTGTGGCGTTGGGTGCCACCGGCCTTGTTGCCCAACAAGGTATTTTCCCATCTGCTTTCATCTTGAAGTCGACCTCTTATCGCCCATGGATTGTTGACTCAAGTGCCTCCGATCATATGACCGGTGATATCTCCTTATTAATGGATTACCGACCGTGTAATCCGACCCTCACTGTTCGAATTGCTGATAGATCGGCCTCCAAAGTTGCTGGTCTTGGTTCTGTCCACATCTCTCCAGGTTTATTCCTCACTTCTGTGCTTCATATTCCTACTTTGGATTGTAATCTAGTCTCTATTAGTAGACTTACTCATGATTGTCATTGTGTTGCTAAATTTTTTCTATATGTTTGTGAATTTCAGGATTTGAAATCGGGGAGGATGATTGGCGATGCTTGAGTTGCGCAGTGGTCTCTATCTTCTCAACAAACCCTCTGTTGGTCTTGTTTTACCTACGGGTTGTGCTCCAGTATCTAGTCTATCTTGCTTAAATCCTCTTAGTACATCTGTCTTTCATACCAGTGTTATTAATGATAATGAAATCATGTTACTTCATTATCGTTTAGGTCATCCCAATTTTATGTACCTTGGAAAACCGTTTCCTCATTTATTTATAAATAAAAGTCCTACCACTTTTAATCGCGAATTTTATCAACTCGCCAAACACACTCGTACTTCATTTCCTCGTCTATCATACGGACCCACTAATCCATTTTCTCTAATCCATAGTGATGTACTGGGTCTTTCTTGGGAAAAAAATATTTCTGGGGCCCAATGGTTCTTGACCTTTATTGATGATCACACACGCATGACTTGGATCTATCTTATGCGTGATAAATCCGAGGTAGGACCAATATTTCGTGCCTTCTATCAAATGATACTCAATTTGACACAAAAATTCAGGCTCTTAAAACAGATAATGCACGAGATTTTAACTCCTCCCTAGGAACTTTTCTTACTCACCATGACATCCTTCACCTTAGCACTTGTGTTGATACTCCCCAACAAAATGGGGTCGTTGAGAGAAAAATCGTCACTTGTTGGAAGTAGCCCGCTGTCTCATGTTCATCACATCGGTCCCTAAATGTTATCGGGGCGAGGCAACATCGACGTGCCGCCTATCTCATAAATTGGATGCCCTCTCGTATCATGGGTTTCTTAGTCCAATCGATGTCCTCCTTCGCTCCTTTCCGACTACCGCGTCCTCCCTTCGGTTGTCCCTACAAAACTATTTGGTTGCTCCGTCTTTGTTCATATTCACAAACAACACCGCGGTAAATTAGATCCCAAATCAGTCAAATGCATCTTCATAGGGTATTCGACCAATAAGAAATGATACAAGTGTTATTGCCCTTCAACTAAAAAGGTCTATCATTCTATGGATGTCATCTTTTTTGAGCATCAGTCATACTACCAAGAGTCTGTCGTTCGTGGGGAGAGTTGCAATGAACAACGACTTCTGTATTCCTTTACCAACTAACACGGATCTTTCTCCGGCTGACAAACCTCCTCCAACTCCTATTCAAACTCCTCCATCTCCTATTCCAAACCCGTCTACACATCCCGCACCTCAGGAACTCCGGGTCTATACAAGACGGAACAAAACTGCTGGAAGAATAGAGAACCAAACACTGCTTCCTCATGCTGTCCAAGAATCTAATCCGACTCCAAACCTCTCTGAAACTCACTTAGGTACGGAATCTTTAGACACTAGTGATTATGAGCTTACCTCGCATGTGAGAAATGATTCAGATGTTCCTTGCACTCAACTTCCTATCTCTCGATTTGTTTCATATGAGAAGTTATCTCCTCCCTATCATGCATTTGTTACTGCTATTGACAGCATAGCGATCCCAAATTCTATTCAGGAAGCACTCTCACACCTGGGATGGAGAAAAACCGTGAATGAAGAAGTTGCTGCACTAGAAAAGAATGGAACATGGATTGTATCTGATTTGCCCAAGAATACAAAGCCAATAGGATGCAGGTGGTTATTTAGAATCAAATGTAAGGCAGACCGAAACATAGATCGGTTGAAAGCCCGACTTGTTGCAAAAGGTTATACGCAGTCATACGGAATTGACTACCAAGAGACATTCGCTCCAGTAGCCAAACTGAACTCCATTAGAATCCCACTCTCCATCACGAAGAACCTAGATCGGCCGCTAATGCAACTTGATGTCAAAAATGCATTCCTTAATGGAGATCTTGAAGAGGATGTATACATGGATTTACCTCCTGGACTAGAAGGATCATTCCCTAGTGGTAAAGTATGCAAGCTCCAGAAATCTCTGTATGGTCTCAAACAATCTCCTCGTGCTTGGTTTGCCCGATTCACCAATTCAAGAATCAAATGGGGTTATACTCAAAGCCAGTCGATCATACTAATGTTCACAAAAAGATCCGGAAAAGATTGATGTACTCATCGTATATGTTGATGATATTATTCTTACGGCGATCATATCGAAGAATCGATAAACCGAAGAAGTTTCAACCAATGAATTCGAAATCGAGGACCTCGAGACTCGAAGTTCTTCTGGAATGAAAGTTGCAAGATCCAAATGGGGATAATCGTAACTCAAAGAAAGTACACATTGAACCTATTGAAAGAAACTGGTATGCTTGGATGCAAACCAATAGATACTCCAATAGACCCGTATAAAAAAATTGGAATGGAAAAGGATAGTATACCAGTCGACAAAGGACGCTATCAGCGGCTTGTTGGAAGACTTATTTACTTATCCCACACTGCACCGTACATAAGTTTTTCGAGAAGTATAGTGAGTCAATTCATGAATCGTCCTATCGAGAACATATAGGAGCTGTTAACCGAATCTTAAAATACTTAAAGATAACTTCGGGAAAGGATTATTATTCAAAAAGAATGATAAGTCAAAAGGTTGAAGTCTTTACTCGATCTTGACGGGCAGGGAGATATATCCTCCCGACGATCAACTTCTGGGTATTGCTCTTATGTATGCGACAATCTAGTAACATGGAGAAGCAAGAAGCAATCGGTGGTATCTCGGAGTAGTGCAGAAGCAGAATACAGAGCACTGACTCTTGGTATCTGCGAAGGAATGTGGATAAAAATATTTCTCAAGGAACTTGGGATTATGGGAGAAAATTCTATCAGGATGCTCTGTGAAAATCAAGCAGCAATCAGTATCGCAAAAAATCCTGTTCATCATGACCGAACGAAACACATTGAGATCGATCGGAACTTCATATCGGAGAAGGTGGACAATGGAATCATTGAATTGGTCTATATTCCTTCTAGAGACCAAACTGCGGATATTCTCACCAAGGCTCTCCCTAAGTCAAACTTTGATGAGCTAAACAACAAGTTGGGCATGTACAATCTGTACAACCCAACTTGAGGGGGAGTGTGGAATTACGCTCATAATTAAATTTTAATATTTGCTATATTTAATCTTTGCTATATTTAGTCATTGAGTAATGGTGTAATCAGCATATTTAATTTCCTTAATTTTAGGTATTTATGTTATTCCGTAATTATAGGAAGTACTTAATTTCTTTCCTCTTTATATTACTTGTACTCACCTATTTATAGGTGAATTATCTATGAAATCTATGAGACAATTATTCAAGAATTATCACAGTTCTTTTCAAATTAATATTACAAAAATCAATATGCATGGCGATGACTTTCATGAATCTGGATATTCAATGAGGCATTTTCTTAAAGATTTGTATATATATATATATTTCAAATGTCCAAAAAAAAAAGAAAGGAAAAAAAGAGAAAAAGAAGAAGAGAAAAAGAGGGCTCCCCCTTTCTCTATCATCTTAAGTTGCCAGAGTTTTAACATGATAAATGAAAATCTTCATTTACTTTGTCCTTCTGAATGTCGAATGATCTTAACAATCCCTTTATGCTTGGTGGTTCATGACTTGGATGAACATTTTTTTTATCATTACCTGGCATATGAACATTTTTTTTTGCAGTAATGAGATGATTTATTTGCTGATTTGGAAAGACCAAAATGCATCTTCTAAGTTTGTAAACTCATTGTTTTGGGCTTGATACATCTACTTTTTTGGAATAGTTTTAAATGCATCTTTTGAGCTGAATACTTGCTGATTTGGGGAGGTTTTAAGATGCATCTCATAGGCCTAAAATGCTGATTTTGGGGCCTGCAAATGCTGTTTCCTGGAGTCAGTTTTGGGGGAGTCTTGCCTATGGTTTTCCTGCGGTTTCAAGACTGCTTTCTGGCTTGTATAACTGCAGTTTTTGGGACTGTTTTACGACATTTTGGGCTGCGGTTTTGGGGACCTTTGGGACTGCTTTGTGGCCTGTATAACTGCAGTTTTTGGGACTGCTTTATGGCCTTTTGGGCTGCGATTTTGGGGACTTTTAGGACTGCTTTGTGGCCTGTATAACTGCAGTTTTTGGGACTGTTTTATGGCATTTTTGGCTGCGGTTTTGGGGACTTTTGGGACTGCTTTGTGGTCTGTATAGCTGCAGTTTTTGGGACTGTATTATGACCTGGGCTGCGGTTTTCGGGACTTGTGGGAGTGTTTTGTGACCTGTCTGTTTGTGATTTTGGCACTGTTTTGCTGCTTTTTTAGCTGCAGCTTTGGGACTGTTTTGTGGCTTGTCTGGTTGCGGTTTTGGGATTGTTTTGCTGCTTTTTTAGCTGTTGCTTTGGGACTGTTTTGTGACCTGTCTGGTTGCGGTTTTGGGACTGTTTGCTGGTTATTTAGCTGCAGCTTAGGGACTGTTTTGTTGCCTGTCTGGTCGCAGTCTTGGGACTGTTTTGCTGATTTTTGGCTGCTGCTTTGAGCTTCTTTAAACACTGAGTTGGAAGGTTTAAAAATGTTGTTTTGAGCTAATTTAAATGCTGAGTTGGAAGGTTTAAAAATGTTGTTTTGGGCTACTTTAAATGTTGAATTGGAAAGTTCAAAATGCTTTCTTGAGCTACTTTTAAATGCTAAGTTGCAAGGTTTAAATATGTTGTTTTGAGCTATTTTAAATGTTGAATTGGAAAGTTCAAAATGCTATTTTGAGCTACTTTAAACAAAGAGTTGGAAGGTTTTAAAAAATGCCGTTTTGAGGAGCTTCAGGTGTTGAATTGAAAGTTAGGAAAGAAAATAAATGCTATTTTAGGCTAATCAAAATATTATTTAGAAGAATTTGAACACTTTTTAGGGCTGACTTGATTGTTGTTTTGAAAAAGATTTAAACCTCTTTTAGGCTGATATATTTGTTTTCTTCTCTTATTTTGCCGACTTTTGGGAGGGGTCAGCCTCCTCGCTTTTTTGTTGTTTTGTTTTGTTTTCTTTTTCTTGCTTAATGGTTTGGTTTATGTGCTTATGTTTAAATATAAACGAACGTATATAGCTTTGGCTATATATGAAGCGTTAAACAAGGCTATAAGTTTGATGATTTCGGGGTTTAAGGGCAGTGATGATAAAAAGCATATGCGGATAAAACAGAATAATATTGCATCATACGACATTGAGACCTAACCCAAGAACCTGATGAGAATTTAGGATGACAATATTATTCACCGACACTAGATTAGTGATGATGCTTGCTTTCTTAAGCTGCAGACAATCCTAGCCTGATAGTGTAATCGACTTGTGGACAATTCGTTTCCGCAAAATACATAACTATAGCAATAAAACAAATACCTTCCTACCACATTAATACTTTTGATTGCTTTCCTTACCAAACAAATACTTTTGATTGCTAAATACATTCCTTGCCACACAAATACTTTTGATTGCTAATTAACAAAAATAATCTATATGCATGATAAATCATAAATTTTAGATGATACAATTTATGTCCACTCGTTGGTTACTTGTACTGAGTTAAGGATTGCTCTCCTACGATTATCCTGTTGAAAATTTCTAATTGAATGTCAGGATTTATACATGTAGATAACCGATAGTTGCCTATGGAGTCCTTCGGGAGTGACAAATCTTAGGGTGCTTGGGGCAGCTGCTGCTTATCCAGCTTATCCAGATAAGCAACTTATCTTGATAAGTTGCTGATCTACAAATGATTCAGATAAGCTGATTGACTGTTTGGTTTGTGCGTTTGGAAAACAACTGATTTGTAATTGTTTCTGGATAAATGACCCATGTGCCCCTGATCTGAATAAACTGTCTAGATAAATTCTTAATATAAGAAAATACAATAAGCCAATATAAATTTTGCCAACATAAATTCTTAATATAAGAATATATATATATATATATATATATATATATATATACAATTTAATTTTTTATATAACATTCTAGTATTTTAATTACTTCAAATTATAAAAGTCTCCCAACAGGATTCAAGCAAAATGGAGGAAAACAGAATTTAAGAATCAACAGAATTTAAAATAGCAATTTAGGATAAACCCTGCTCAATTACTGCTACTAAACAAGCCCAACAGAATGCAGCATTACCCGTGTATTTATACAGAGCAAAGGATTGATGTCAACAAAGGAAAACCAGAATTCTGTGTTGATCTTGCCTCGCTTCGCCTCGTCCGCCTTCGCCGTTGCTGTCGAATGGGAAGGGAAGCGCGATCGATTGGAGCAGAGAAGCAGCTACCTTGGTTGAAAGGGGTGAACGAGTATATCGGGAGGGCAACGTTGGAATTTACACGACGAATAAGCCGAATCGCAGGGTTATTGCCACAATTGGCTTCTTTCGGGAATTAAAAATGGGTTTATTTAATAAGCAGTTGAAACTCGCAAACCAAACGATACAGCGGTGTTTTCAAAACTCCTCCCGCACTTATAAGCCGCCCCAAACGGGCCCTTAACCAACACCGAGCCTGAATTTTTATGGTATATTTCGGTATTTAATAGGTCACCTAATCTTTTACTTGTCACCTTCCCTTTTACTTACCAGTTGCTTCTTGCACTTACATATACACACATGTTCGTCGTGCTAGTTAAATCCTCTGTGATACTTGTTTATTTTGCCTGTGATACCGACACCTTTTGTAGCAACAACACACCAGGTACGCAGGTCTATTTTATGTTTACTATATTTTACCGTATTTATTGCACATTTTACTGTTTTTCTTTACTGCATCTTTATATTGTTTTTCTTTATTGTGTTTATATTATTCTTCTGTTCCTCCATTTACTTACAGAACCTGCAGGGTCCCCTAGAATAGAGAACAGTTGCACACTTGGTTAGGAAGTACCTTACGACAGGCCCTCAAACCCAACAACTGCATGTACACATAAAACCCTAAACCCATGGCTGATACGTTAAAGAGCTCGGAGCAGCCTTTCGAGGAAGCGGAGGGAGGAAGCAAACGGACGGAAGGCGACGACCAAGACACAATAAGAAGCGGATCAACTCCAGCAGGACAAAACGTGAAACAGATCTACATCAACTAAAACCTTCCATAAGTCTAAAGACTTTGAGGTAGTCCGCCTAGTGCGACATAAATCCTCATATTATCTCTAGGCTTTTGCACAACCATGTTGTGCATCATAAGTTCTAATTTCTTTTAGGATTCCAAACTTTTTGTTCGGTCGGCGTAAATCCTCCAATCTTTCTAAGGCTATTTGCACTATTGTATATCGTGCGAATGTAATTCCTAAATTCTAAAATAAATTGCGGGATTGAAATACAAAATAAAATCATTTCAAAGATATAAAGTTCAACAGTAGGACCGTTTGAGAAGTCATTGAGGTCTTCCTTAGAATCTATGACATCCCCTACCTTTCATTATTTTGACTCATGAAAATAATTGTTTCTACTTTGAGTCATTCCCTTTTTGATTTTCCTGTCTCTAATCTTGAAAGCCCAAGCTTTGAATTCTTAAAGACAGAGCCACTGATCTTAATCGATGGTTTTCTTAAGTGACTCCGGTTATTTTAGATGTAATTAACTATAAGGGCTTACCTCTATAGGAAACTAAGAACCCAAATGAAATAAACCCTACCCAATCTTTATATTAGGTAGAGGAATTTGTCGGCTAAACATAAAATGTTTCGTAGACCAAGTGGATGCCACAAACTCTTTATTTTAAGTGGTTAAACCTACTAACAAGTGATATGTCTATCTTTCGGGATAGTGTATTACCTGCGGTATCACGCTCAACTATCTAAACTATCAAACATGTGAGATCTATTTGGTCTCATTTATTTCAAAATTAAAATACTATTTTCAAAATAAAAAACGCACACGCGCGCGCACACACACACACATATATATTAAATTAAATTTAAAATTATTTTTAGGGCGACCGACCAAAATTTTGACCGACGTATCCGAGAATCATATTGATTTTTTGCTATGGAGAGCTTGAATGCATGCAAGCTTTAAGGCCATTAATTGGCAAAATATACAAGAAGAAAAAAAAAGAAAAACTATATAAATAGAAAAGTGTGGCTATTTTTGGGTATAGGGGGAGTGGGGTTTGGGGGAGTTGTTGGTGGTGTTGCGGGGTGGGTTGAAGGGATGAGAGGGCAAGAAAGAGATGAAATGAAAGAAGGGAGCCTTATCAGATTCTGACTAATGCATCGAGAGAGAAATGTATTTCTGTGCCTGTTGATGAAGGCACATATTTCTGTTTCTGAACATAAGCTTATTATTCCATGGGATGATATTGTGTTCACTTTTATTTTGTTTTATTGAAATGTAAAATTTGATTACATTGTTGGTACAAATTATTGCAGGGGTCCACGATGGGCAAGTGTAAACTTGGGCATCTTTATTTGCATGCAATGCTCTGGAGTACATAGAAGCTTGGGGGTTCACATCTCAAAGGTCAAATGCCATACCTAATTCAGTCAACCATGGTTGTTTATTTACATTAAGCACTTTGCTAAAGGATCCAGACTCTTGGCTCTTGTTCTTGTTCAGTGTTCCGCTCCTAAGTTTGTTCTTGGTCATTGTAGGTTAGGTCTGCTACACTAGATACGTGGCTTCCAGAACAGGTTGCCTTTATCCAATGTAAATGATTTGCTGCCTTAGCTCTTAAACAAGCGCTTCATCAAGTTTGCTTTAACCTCTGTCATCTTCTGTCATTTTTAACAGCCATGGGAAATGAGAAGTCAAATAGTTATTGGGAAGCAGAACTTCCTCCAAATTATGATAGGGTTGGAATTGAAAATTTTATTCGAGCAAAGTAGGTATTTGTAACATATATTCTGTCAATCCTTTAAAAACTATGCATTTGAATGAGTTTCTAAATATTGTTTTAATTTGTTTCATAAATTTGATTAGATACGATGACAAAAGATGGATACCAAAGAATGGGGCAGTTATATCTTCAAAGGCACCTGAAGAACGAACCTATGAATCCATGCAGAAATCTGTAGGTAGTGGTGGGCATGGGAATAGTAATAGTATGGGTTCAATGGACGAGCTTAGAAAGGTTTCACTTCAAACTATAAGGAAGAATGCTGTGGCGGCTTTTAAAGCTCCCGCTCAAGTAACTATGGTATGCATATTTTTCTAGAAGGAGTTTCCAGTTTTATTGCATCATCATTCTAGCTTAAATACTTTTGCAAGGAAAACATTATATGAAACATGAATTAATATAATATAATTGTAACTTGTTGATTTCATTTGACCTATGTAATATAAAGTAATACTTTATCGGCTTATGTTCCTTTATACCCAGCTTGATATCTAAAGCTCATTTTTTTTTTCACACACACACACTTACACACACACATCACATATGCAAGGCCTCAAACTCATGTCCTCTTGGTTGAAAGACGAAGCTCTCAACTACTAGGCTAATGTGGTTTGCTTATTTATTTACAATTTAGTTTAGAACTTGTTTTTCTCATTTTTTATTTGCCTAGTCTTGACTATTTGGGGTCAACTTCATAAATCCATTATCTCTAATTTTACATTTTGAGTGCTATAAGGTGCTAAATTTAGTTTAAGCCAATCCTTAAGCTTGGATTTTAGCCATGTTATGTGCTCTCTACCTGTTCCTTTCATAGTAATTCTGCTCGATAGTCTTACTGGATGTCTTTTACTCTCTAATACTCATACCTAAATCATTTTATTTCATTTTTCTTATTTTAAAGTTACTCCAAATATCTACTTTTTAAATCTGTTTTATCTTTTTTTGTTTTGTTACACATGCATCTTAACTTGCAATTCTTCCACAGTTAGCTCACAGTGATTTTGGTTTTGTATCTCTAGAATTTAAGTAATATAGCCTATTTAGTTGCCGTTTTATGTAATCAATCTTTTTGTTTTGATCTTGATTAGATATTAATATAGCTGATGTAGCTGCAGTTTTATGTAGTTTACCTTCAAGTTTTGATCTTGATAAGATATGTTGTCTACAAGCATGAAACTTGCTTTGTTGTACTTTTAGTGCTAAATATGCATGGAAGTATATGTTGGAACTAGAGAAAAATGGATCAAAATAGCCTACTATTTGGAAGGGTCGGAGGTGAGAAGCATGTAATCCTAAATTATCTAATGCTAATTTAGGCCCTGTTGGGATAGCTTATAAAAGGTGTTTGGCGTTTTGAAATGACGAAGGGCTGCTTATTTGGAACCTCCGTTTGGCGTCGTTTAATAAACGCGGCCACAGGATCAACTCCACGGCCCAAGTCTTCAATCCGCACAAAGGGTTTGTTTTCTCCCGTGCCCTTCTGTCCATCTCCTTCCTCGCTCGACCGCTTTTGCCCTAGGCCACTTCTCCCTCGCCTCTCCCTCAGTTGCTCCTATCAATAGATCCCGGCTTTTCCTTCCTCTTTTTCCCGAGATCCCCAAGTCGGCTTCCCGTACATTCATTCATGGCGTCCCGTGTCTTGCTGGTATCATCCTCTATCCTTCCTTTTTTTCATCACTCTCTTACAGCGGAAGCGGATCATCTGGACCCCTTCTGTCCGTCTCCTCCCTCCTCGTCACACGTCCCACTTGATTGCTTGTTGGTGAGCTAGCTCAGTTTTTCTGCTTGGGACCTCTATAATGCAATGTTTTTCTGTATGCGTTTTGCGTGGTTTTTTCGTTGCTATAGTTCTCTTTGAGGTTTTCCGATTTTGTGGAATTCTTTGGGATATTTTTTATTTTTTGGATAATTTTGAAGTAAATTGGGTGAATGAGCCTTTGCGTGATTCTCCTTTTTGATTGGTTGTTTAGGGTTGCTTCGTTGCTATGGTTGCTTTGGTTGGGGGATGTGTTGGAGGCTGTGGGTGATGTCCTTGTTGGTGGCTTTGCGTGTTTAGGGTGTTGGGAGCGATTCCAGTATTTATCGAAGATGATTAACAGGTATTTCTCATTGGGTTTGAAAGCTCTTGTCAGTTTGTCGGTAAAGATAATTAAGCCAGAGGATTCAACATTCCAGACGACTCCAACAAATATTGCAGATGACCCGCGATATATGTCATTCTTTAAGGTAATTATTCCTAACAAATTACATTCAGACATCAAAATGAGTTACATGTGAATCACAACTTTAACTCATCCGACATAACTGTATTGGAGCAATTGACAAAAAACATGTGAATGCGCGACTATCCAACACTGAAAATGTCGCATACATTGGACAGTGTGGATCACCCACGCAAAATGTGATAGTCGTATGTGACTTTAGCATGTGCTTTACCTTTGTGATGGCTGGTTGTGAAGTCCGCTCACATAAGAGTTTGCTTATGCGATTAGAAACCGAAGACACGACTTCTCTCACCCACCTTTAGGTTCGTTAAGCTATATATCACATTTATTTTTTTCAATAGTTTATTACTAATTATGGGTTTTGGGGTAGGTAAATATTACTTGGTCGATGTGGATATCTCTTATAGTGGGGTATCTGTAGCTATTTCTAGATACAAAATATCACATTTCAGATTTCGAGAGACCTAGCGGAGGCCCTCATTGTAGAAAGGAAATTTTAACAAAAGACACTCCTTACGTGGCGTAATTGAAGGAATGTTTGAAGTGTGGAAGAAGAAATGAGTCATACTGTATGATATGCGGACTTACGAATTTCCAAAACAAGTGCATATTGTAATGGTCATGATGACGATCCACAACTACATTCGACGCATCATTCTAGGTTGAATTTAGACTTCACCCTAATTGATGATGATCATATGCAGGTCCTGCCGGAAGTATTTGAATTTCACGTGGGATAATCTATACCACAGTCAGAAGTGAAAACATAGGAATGTTACACCCAGGATGGCGAAGGTGTCGTAGAAATGGCTGAATTGAGAGAGCAGATAACGGAAGCCATTGCTTGATGTTGACTGAATTTATCTTGTTTATTTTATAAACTCTATGTTTTTTATGTCACCTGTATTGTAAATATTTTTAGTTTTGTAATTTTCACATGTCTGCATTGTTTCTTTTCCATTTGACTTTTATTTATTATTTTTTTGGTTGGCTTGTGAGGTTTTGATAAAACTTTTGACCTTGTGGGTTCTTCTATATGGCCTGTTGGTCGATGTTGATCGTGTTACATGTGAAATCCTAATGAAGGCAACTAAGTTCCTCTCTTCTTTCGGTGCATCGGTTTATAAAGTTCTTCTGGATGATATTTTTTGGTGATATGCACACATGACACATAGGAGGTTGGTTTTACGTGGGTTAAAAGCAACCGATAACTCATTTTATTACAAGTTATACTGTATGGGATATATTCGTTGGTTGGTGTAGCGAGTTCTCTGAGCTCTCACGCCTGCTTATTTTTTTATCAATTTATGCTTGTATATTCAATACAACTTCCGTTTATTTCCATTTTCTTGTAGATTTTTTATTTTTAATTTCATCTTTTGTTATGACTAATGAGTTTTCTCTTGAATCTTTGAAGGAAAATGAGCTCCAAAATTTTAGGGATCTTTTGGCGAGTGTTTTGCCATTGCGGACTACAAACTTCACTGCTGGCGTCATGTCGGACACATACCTACGGGAGACAGTCCTACAGGTGCCCGTGGAGCATCATAGAGAAATGTGACTTCTTCTGGTGGGTCACACATACAAAATTAATACAACACATCTTTAAGAAGAATTTTGGTCCCCATTTTTAAGAATAAAGGGGTTGCACAAGAGTGTGCAAATTATAAAGGAACTAAGTTGATGTGCCATACTTTAAAATTATGGGAGAGGGTAATTGAACATAGGTTAAGAAATATTACTCTGATTTCTTATAATCAATTTGGATTCATGCTAAGCAGGTCTATTATGGAAGCTATAAACTTATTGAGAGGTTTGATGGAGAAGTACATAGAGAATAAGGAGGATTTATGTATGATTTTTATATATTTAGAAAAAGTTTACGATAAGGTTGCAAGAGATATAATTTGGAAAGTTCTAGAGAAGAACGATGTTGATATGACTTATATTCAAGTCATTGAATATATGTATACTAGAGCTGCCACTTGTGTTTGAAAAGAATGATGATCAACCAAATATTTTTCTATTTTAGTTGGATTATATCATAGATCGGCTCTAATCCCATATCTTTTTTGCTTTAGTTATGGATGCTCTTACTAGAAATTTGCCGGAGAATGTACCTTGGTGTATGCTTTTCGCAGATGATATCTTTTTTGTGGATAAGACTAGAGAAAGAACTCAGAAAAAAAATTTTAATTATGGAAGTCTACATTGGATTCTAAAAGATTTTAGTAGAACTAAAACAAAATACATGGAATATAATTTAGTAGTAGCTCTAGTGACAGAGTTGTAACTATGGGTGATCAAATCATTAAAATGTGTGAAAGCTTTAGATATCTTGGGTCTATTATTCAGAGTGATGGTGGTATAGATTGGGATGTTATTGGTAGAATTCAAGTTGGTTGGTTGAAGTGGAGTGCTTCGGTCCTATTGTGTGATAAAAAAGTACCGTTTAGATTGAAAAGAAAATTTTAGAAGATGGTGAGATCTGCAATGCCCTGACGCAAAATGTTGGCCTTTAAAAGAGAAGCATACAATTAGGTTAAGTGTTGCCAATCCACTTAGTAGTTTCAATAATCCTCCCCGAACGACGATCCTGAAAGACAATCATCAGAGAAAAAATGAGTAACGCAATCAATGTCATATGTTAGCTTACTAACAGATAAAATGTTACACTTCAACAGGGGTACATGTAAGATTTCAGAGTTAGACCTATTGTTAAAATAACAAACCCTTTACCAGCAATGGAAATTGGGACCCGTCAGCATTTTTAACATTATCTTTCCCTGAGATAGTATGTTAAGAAGGCTTCTAGTCATGGGTCCATGACACTTGAATCAATGATCTATGAACTAGAAGTGACAAAAGAAGTGAGTGCCATAGGATTGGTATCTTGACGAACGTGAGAGTTGGACGGGCTGTAAGGGAGCTGGCTGGATCCAAGCAACTTGATTAAGTGCTCTATTTGACTTTTAAGAGAATTGAAGGATTCAAGATTGTTTTGGGTCGAGCGTGTTTTTACTGTGTTGGATTCAGAAGATGTAACCAGACCCTTGACAGCGGGAGATTTGACCGATGGTTTGGATGTAGGTTTCTCGTAGAGCTTCCAACATTTATCCCGTGTGATTATTTATGTGACAGTAATCACAAGTTGGGTGATCAGCCCGTGGTTGAGCACTATTGTTGACCAAGGTAGATACTTCGACAGATGGAGTGGAAGCACTAAGCATGACAAGTCTCCGGTTTTCTTCATGTCGGCCGCTTTAGGAGGAGCTGCGATGCGCTTTGAGATTTTAATTTAATGTATATATGTGTGTATGTATTGATTTTTGAAAATAAAATTTTAGGTTTTAAAATATGAGAATGAGAAAGGACGGATCTCATTCGTTTAGCTAGTTGAATGAACGAGCGTAATATCGCGAGTAACGCATCTATTCCGAAGAATGAGCACCCTACTCGACAATATCGCTCGATCAAATAAACCATAAAATTCATGACATCCGTTCTTGTCTGCGAACCTTTATGTGACTGACAAATTCCCTATTTAATACAAAGCGAATTAAATAGGGTTTATATTATCTAGGTCTTTAAAACTCCCTATGTATGCAAACCCCTATAGTTAATTACCCCTCAAACGACCGAGTCACTCGAGAGAACTCTCGATTTGGTGCCTCGGGTTCTATCTTCACGAAGTCAAATGTAGGGTTTTCAACGAAATTTGGTAGTAGAAAATCCAATAGAGTGAAAGACACAAGGAGGAACGATTATTCGTGAGTCAAAGGAAGAAGGGCAGGGATGTCGCGGATCTCGAGGAGAACCTCGAGGACGTCCCGACTATCCTATGGTTGAGCTTAATTTTGGAAAGAGATTTATTTTAATTTCAATCCCGCAAATTAATTATAGGGATTACGTTTGCATAACGTCCCGATTATGCAAACTACCCGAAAGACAGAGAGGCTTACGTCGTATCGGACGACAACTTCTGAAACCTAAGCGAGTTAGGGCTTATATCGCACGGAGAGGCTGTGCAGCGCCTAAAAGAACGGTGAGGCGTTATGTCGCACTAAGCGGACTACCTCGTAGTCTAGGCTCATTGTTTAAACCAAGGAATGGCTTTGTTGATGTCGACACTGCGTTTATTGATCGAAGATGGCCAGTGTCGCCCACCGTGCTTCCAAGTCTCCACGTCAGTAGCAAGGAATCGCGGCTTAGGTTTGAAGTCTTAAGTTAAAATGAGCATGCGAGTCGTTTATTATTTTTATCAGCAATTGAGTGTGTACAATAGATGATAAGTGAGTAAGAATGTAAAACAAGAATGTGAGCACGCTTATAAAGAACTAAACAAAGAAACATCGCTAAACAGTGATAAACACGTTGAGCGGGAGAAAGATGAGAACGTAAAACATGCCAAGCAAAGATACGTATCTAAGAAATGTGACTAGATACAGAGAGTATGACGGTCGAAAAGTAAAATATGCCAGGTAATGATAACAAGAAGGAAAGTAAAGACTGTCGCAGGAGTATCAGTATGCTCGCTTATCCTCAGCTACATGTATATCCGTTTATTTTTTATTTTTTTCTTATTTCCCGCAACAGATTTGTCAAGATCTAAAAGAGCAGAGAGTGTAAGTAGAAGTGAAAACAACCTACTAGACAGTGTGCTATGGTATGTACACAGAAAGAAAGTCCGAAAACTCAACGATGAAAACGAAAGAAACGCCGAGAAAGCGAGGAAAATCGTAGTAAGAAAACTAAGAAAGTCGGAAAGAAAGAAAAGAAACGTCCGCGGAAAATCCCGAGAAAAGCTCACAAACGAAAACAAAACAAAACCGTAGAAACTGCGAAAAGACTACGAGAAAACCCACAGACGACCCGCCGAACTCATGGCGAACCATAAGAAAGCCATAGGCTCTCCTGAAAGAAAGACCAGAAGACGGCTGGTGTTCTGACTCAGAAGTCGCGCTAACGTCCGGACTTGAGTGCCGACTACTGTGACCGACTTTCTCGTGAAGGTAATCTAATCCGACTCGAATAACTAACCGTGGACCTTTATAAATTTTCACACATTTCATTTTTGGTTCAGCATGCGAGTAAAAGTGCCGCAGTAAGTAGGTACGTGTAAGTAGATGTGAGGTAATTTTGTATTTTTCAAACATATGTATTTTTTGTTTTAAAACATTTCAACCATTGCGTTGATTACCCTAATAGTGATCGTCTACGAACATTGGGATCGTCTGCAGTAGTAAACTCCATGACGGCCGAACGGTTCCGTGGTTCTCGCTCTACTCTCACTGAGTCTCCGAGTCGGCGGCCCCATTCTATGGTTATCGTAATTTTTCTCGTTTTGCAGCCTCATCAACGTCCCCACCGCACTTACATACTGCTGATGGCCCTATATATAACCCAAGGAGGTTATATATGCACACCTACACGTCCCCGCGTAGTGCGTGCTTTGAGCCGAGAAACAAGCGTGAAAACTAGGGACGAGAGGCCAAGGAAAGGAGGACGGAAAGCGGCTCACTTAACACAATTTCGAAAGAAGTGAGTCGATTTCCACTAATCGAAAACACGTAAGCTCACCCCGGATTCCTAACCGACCTCACATGTCCTGTAAAAAGGGCCTAAAGGCACCTCGACACTCTCGGAGAGGATAAAAACTAGACTCCTAGGAACGCACTCCCTTTTCCCAAATAACTGTAAAATCATAAGCAAAAGAAAGACAGAGAAAGCCACTGCCGGTCCTGGACTCCCGACTACTAAACTAGAGAGTCGTTATCACAAATCTCCAAAACTTAACCCTTTCACTTTTCTTTCTTTTTCCCTTTTTTTTCTCTTTCTTTCCAATTTTCATTTCATATTACAAATTTCGAGCTCGAACAATCGCTGAAACAAAGCGCCCATCAATTTCGACATCAATTTATCACGTAATTGCCATAACTCATGCTCATACATTAAACTTTGATATCAACCTTCAAAAATCTTAATCGAAGCAAATGGAGGGCAATCTCACACCCATTAAGGCTCTCGCCGAGACAAAAGCAAAGAGAGGCCCACGGCCACAATCACAACAAAGGGAGCAACAAGAGATGAAGTCCTCACCCTACTCCAAACTTCTATAAAGAGGCTCACGGCCAAGCTTCAATAGTAAAAAAATAAAAATAAAAAATAAATGAGGCTCACGGCCAAGCTTCCTCAAACAAGCCACTCACATAACCCCAGCTCAACATCAAGCCAAACCCGAGCCCTCAAGGAGCTCCAAACAAGGTGCAGCCGAGCCACTACAAAGCCCCTTTCAAACCCGCCTGGAAAACCCCCACAATCCAACTCGAACCTACGGTCCGGCAGGCTTCAAATCCGAGCTACAACGAAGCCACAAGCCGACCCAAAACCGAGGACAAGCGGAAGCCAAAACAACCCAAAATCAAGAAAACCGCGGGGCTAACAGAGAAAGTCAGGCCGTATAAGGCCGAAACCAAATCTTAAACCAAGTTTAAAATCAAGATTATAACAGGGTTCGACCATAACCGAGCCAAAGTAGGCTCAAAGCAAATTTAAGATCCAGTAAAATCGCAAGATAAAGCAAATCACCCCTTCCATATGTGGTAAGATCAAGAAATCGCATGAGCCAAAACCGAGAAACAAAAATCCCCAAAACAACTCCTCAAAGCTCCCTTTAGCATGAAATAAAAAGATGCTCTTAACTAAGCTCACCATGAGCCAAACTAGGCTCACATCATTCAAAATCGAGGAAAACCGCAAACAGGGAAAACAATCCAATCACGAGGGCAAAATCGAGAGACAAAGAAGTGGGGAAAGGTTAAAACCGAGAAAACAAAACCAAGAAGAATGACTTCCCAAGCTTCTCCCAAAATGAAAATAAAACTCGCTTTCAACCAAGCTTCCAATGAGCCAAAATGAGACTTTAACATACCGAATACGAAGCTCTACAAAAGCGTTTTTATATCTCCAACATATCCCAATGTAGAACTTCAAAGATACTTCGAATGAAAATAAATATAAAACTTGCTTCGAATCAAGACAAGTTTTCCCCCCAACATGCTTTTGATAAAGAAGGATTAAAAGGAGCAAAAGACAAGCTCCACATGCATATAAATTTAAATAAACCATTCCATATTTTCACATCAAGCCCGCATGAATAAAGTAAGAGAAAAGAGCAAGAGTATGTCATTTTTACCACGAAAACCATGTCCACCCTAAGGAGAGCAAAGACATAGGTGATCTCAAATATAAAAGCTAAGGAGCCCATACCTCAGTGAGAAATTAAGCAAACCCCACTACAGCTCAACAACAGGAACCCAACTAGCACGACCCAAACTCGAAGCCGAGCAACCAACTCGTGGAGAACCGCAAGTAGCGGAGAAAAAGAAGAGGGAGGGGGAGAAGCAAGGCGATGGCGAGACACAATACCAGCCTAACCAAAACAAGAGCCAACCCTAAACCCTAACCCAAGAGAGGCTTTTATAGCCGGCCTCAAGGAGAATAACTGTAAGAGAACCGAACCACTTACCCGGGAGGCTCGACAAGAGAAAGGGAGAGGGAGAGAGTGGCGACAAAGTCGCCGAAAAGAGGCGACAGGGGCGAGAGTGGCGGCGGGAAGGCCGAAAGAGGCTCGCTACGGGCGAGGATGCCAGGGGAAGTGGCGAGCGTACGGGACCATCGTCGAAGCTCGCGCGGGAACCAGAGAGAAGGCTCGGGCTCGAGAGGAAAAGAGAAAGGCGAGCCCCGGGTGAGAAAAAAAAGAAAAAAAGGGTTTAGGGTTTAAAATAGGGGTTAAAATAGGAAAGATAGAATTTATTTAATAAAAATCGGTAAATTTTACGTCGCGGGTCCGCGCTCCAAACACGACAAGTTATACGTCTTTTCCTGCAGGAATTCGACGTTCCGGACGCAACGGCGCGATCCGTTTCGCGATCCGAGGCCGTTCGGAGAACCTCGTCACCGGCCGAGTCGAAAGTGCGTCAATTCGATCTCGCCGAAATTCCGACTTCGATGTCGCTCATTCCCGCATTCCGACTTCCGACCTCGATCCGTCGAGATACACTCGAAGACGTCGAGGCCGTGGCTCGAGAATTTGTGCTCTGAGTAGTGCGTAAAATGTGCACGAGGCTATCCTAAGGTCCAAGTGGTCCTATAGGAACTCAATTTGAGTCCTAACGCTAATTCCAACCTCACCGCCGCGAGCTAGGAGGTCGGAACTCCGTCCGGACTCCAAAAGAGTGTCGAAGTGGTTTCGATCATTCTAAAGCGAGGTGGGCCCAGTGCTAGGAATCTAAGATCGTCGGGGAAGCTCCTAAAGCTAAAACCCTAAATCCTAGGAGGAAAACTAAACCTCGACAAAAACGAGGTCAACACTTCACGACGAATCTCAGTGCATGTAGCACTAGTAGAAGGAAGATGATCTCGTTCAAAGATACGACCCCAGATATTGTCAATATCTTTGTTGAGACCTGCTAGAAATTGGAACATGCGGTCTCTTTCTACAATTTTCTGGAAGAGAGATAGGTCGGCCGGTGCTTCCCAAGTGCAGTCATCATACATGTCACATTCCATCCATAATACAACTAGATCATTATAGTTCTGGGCGATGGTTCTCGATCCTTATTTTGTCTCACGGATTTTTGTAGATACCTCATAGAGTTGGCTGGAATTCCCTACATTTGAGTAGGTATCACAGATTGTCGTCTAAAGTGCAGTCCGTGATAGAATTCTTTACTTCCCAAGCTCCATATGTTGGTACTTCCATGGAGTTGATCAACTACGATATGACCATAAAATTCTCTACTTCCCAAGCTCCATATGTTGGGTCAGTCTTTGGAGGTTCACGACTCACACCAGTCAGATGATTGAATTTCTCACGCTATTCGATGAACAAAGAAACAAATTAGGACCATTAGAGAAGGTCACTGTTGTTTAGTTTATGGTTTGTGATCAAGAAGTTCAAGTTATTATTCTGTCATTCAGTCTGCAGAGGAACGGAGGTTGGAATTGATCCTCCGGTGGAGTAAAAAATATCTTTTGATGACGGCATAGTACTAGAAGCGTTTGTTGTGACTCTGTTTGAGCCAAGAGAGATGTTAGGTTGTCGAGATATCGTAAGCTCCAGTTGCTGGAGGAATATGGCCTCTAGAAGGGTTTCTGCTGGACCTGCCGGCTGGAAGAAGGTTCTAGGAGGGGCTCAGACACTGAGAGGGAGGTTGGTTAGTTAGGCAGGGTTTTCGACGGCTAGAAAGTCCCCCAGGTGATCATAATAGAGGTTTTGGATGATCATGGAATGACCGGGGCTTGATCTGTTGGTTGGGGAATCAAGGGCGACAAGGTTTGGGCAGCTTCGGTAGACCCTAAAGCAAACGGCCTGAAGCAGGCCTAGCTGGCTGAGGAGAAGGGATCTGGACTGGCCAGCTGACGGTAGCTAGGTTAGGACCATGGCTCTATTATTATGTTGGAATAGAACTAGGGTAAATCACTGATGCAAAGAGGAGTATAAATACCCATTACAAGATCTATTGGAAAGGAAATAAATAAAAATAGGATATGGTAGAAGAGGAAAAGTAAAAATAAAGAATACAAACTAATAATTCAGAATAAACAAGAATTAATAATAGCTTAAAGTAGCCATTAATGAATATTCTAATAGTAACCAATTTCACAGCCCTTTTATGTATTGTAATATTTCTTATTCTGGGTACTAATAAACGACCTCCGACCTCTAATATACCTCTCTATTATGTGCTCATCTGATTCCAAAAACTCACATGTCAATACAAGTTGATCAAACTCAACTATGTACTCTACAGAAGAATCTCTCCGACACAAATGATAGAATTTTACGAACATCTTGTCGGTAATGTGAGGGAATGTATTTGCTCTGCATCCTCCTTTTCATTTTTGATCAAGTAGTGATTTTTCTTTTTCCTTCAAGCCGGCGAAGACACTTCAGTTTCACTTGCTTCCGCTTACCCTTTTTATTTCTCTCGCAATCCCCGTCTCTCTCTTGGTTTTGCCGTTTGTTTGTCATTCTTTCCCCTCTCATTCGGATTATAAGCAAATCGAAAAATAGCTGTGTAGGGCAGTGGGATAGGTGAAGAGCTTTTCTTCAACGAAATGGGCGGTGAGAGCTATTGTTTGGTGAAATTTATACCACCTCGGACGTGGGCTAGCTTCGCTCGCTTCCGCTCACCCCCTTTATTTCTCTTGCTATCTCTATCCCCCTCTCAGTTTTGCTCTTTGTATACCATTCTCTCCTCTAACTTGGACTACAAGGAATCAACAAATAGTCGGTTTCAATGAATAGAGTATTATTGATTCGTGGTCCTGATTTTATATTTAAGATATTTAAATGAATTATATTGAGATAAAATTTAGTACTTAATTTTTTTATAATAAATTAAATTTAAATACACCTCTTTATGATCATTAGTATTTAAATTATTGAATAAATTATATTATTTAGCAATACTTAAAATATATGTATATATATTCATATATATATATATATATATATATAATTTGGGGTATTACATTTCGCCTATGAGTAACATAATACACAAAACAAAAGTAAAATAAATTTCAAATGCAACTTATCAAAGAATAACACTGTTAGGAAAGAGATTGAAACATTAAAATAAAAATTACCTTAGCAAAAATAAATTAAAACAATACCGGTACTGGCCACATATTTGCTCCAATTGATTATCCACTGTCTTTCCATGGCCTCTAAGCCATCTTTTCCCCTTGTCACTTAGACATTCCTTGAGTTCTTTTGGCGATTGCCCAACCTTGTTCACTATTGATAATATTCTCAAAATGTCTCTCTGGATATGGCTTTCACATGCAGCTTAAATTTAAATCACTAGTTGATAGCTGCTTCTTATTACAAATCCCTACTTCTTGAACTAGCTACTTCATTTATTATCACTCGACCAATTTACCTTTTTTTTTTCTATTTTGGTTCTACTATAATTATATCGTGTTTTGAGTAATCTTACACCCTCTACTAAATCAACAAAATCCTTAATAAAATGTGGAATCATCTTAACTAAGTTCTCAGCCCTCTTAGGTAATGAAACATTTGTTAATTGGGTAATGAAACATTTGTTAATTGGGGTATTAATCAATTGTGGAACACTTCTAGATAACAATGTAAATTCAACCTCTTACTGAACCACCAACTTTAATCCTTGCATCTTCTTTTGCTGTCTAGTCCTGAGGGTTAAATCCACTTGTAAGGTGTGGCGGTTACCTGGTGATGTTTATTCACTATCAAAGCTAGGGTCTGTACATCGGGTAGAGACTAATATGGCTGAAGCTGCACCACATTACTAATAGAAACTTAAGTCCTCCCAAGATACTTCACTACTGTGTGCCCAGTTGGTTCTACCAACTCACATTTTAGCATGCATTTTTCAAATTCAAATGTGTACTCCGCAGAAGATTCTTTGTAACATAAATGGTAGATTTTTTTGAACATATCTTGTCAATAATGTGGGGGTAGGTAATTGCGTGGTATCTCTTTTTTCATTTTTGATCAGGTAGTGATTTTTCTCTCTCTCATGCTGGCGATACTCAAAATTTCATTATATTCTTTGGATCCACTCAATGAATTCATCCAAATCCAATCAACCGTCAAAATTCGCTAAATCCAACTTTACTTCAACATTCTTGCTTCTTCTATGATATTCCATTTCAAATCATCAGGATATTGGTTCCTCATAACTATAAACTTCTTGATGGAAATAATTCACTTCCCTCAATTTAGAGGGTCATCATTTTGGCAATGAGTGACCTCACCAGGTTGTATCTTCTAAAAGGTGAGAGACTTATGTTGCAGTTGGAGGATTTTTTGCTGGATGTCCTACATAGTGAGCTCTTGAACACGTTTTTTTTTTGGTGGTATAATGTCTTATTCTTCCTATAAAATATTGACATAAAAGAAAAATATGATTTAGAGTTAAGGTTAGGGCTAGGTGGATGATGTGTGGTATTTTTTTTTAGAATTTTGGATTTGGGACAAGAAAGACAAATCCCTAAAAATTTAGGATTTATTGTGCTATGATATCGAATAATTTTGTTCCTAGAAGGTATTTGGGAAGCAGATTTTGCGAGGAGGTAGTTGTGAATGGGAAGCAACTGAAAATATGGCAATCAAGGATGTTTTGAGAGATTTTAATTGAATTAAGAACTAAATAAACGAGTATTTTAACAATCTAATGTAGAAAAGAATAACTTTTATATAATCATGTAATAAATAAATGTGTAATTATTTGTTAAATGAGCATATTATCGAACTTTAATTGAGTTTTATAACGAGCTTATTAATGACTTTAAAACGTTGTACATGATTATAAGCAAACTGAACACCCAATTCAAATTTATTCATTTATCTGTTATATATTTATGAAAGTCAAGCTTCTTTGATTAGTTAATTAAGCTATCACGAGCAAGTTCTAATTAAGCCAAACCATAAGTAACTTGTCAGGCATATTGGCACACTTGCAACCATAACTAAGATGATTCATTTGATTTTGGATTGATTTCTAGCAAAAGTGTGTTTCACCCGTGTTTTCTCTTTCTACCGATCAAATTGTGGATCAAACATAGAGGCCAACGTTTTGTGAAGAGAAGAGTGATTATTTCAATTTAGGAGGAATAATATGATTATTTCAATTTAATTCATAAGATAATGAAAAATACTAAATTTCTATTCATGTTTTTTGGTTTATTTTAAACCAATTTGAAATTTAAATAAGGATAAGATATATCTTTACATCTAATTAAAAAAAGAAGAAAATCTAACAAAGAAATAATTTTTATATACAACGTAACTTAATCCCACTAAGTGGGGCCGGCTACATGAATCTTTTTTTTTTCATGGCGTCCCATTTAATATCATATTTTCATTTAATTCTAATAGATTAAGATCATTTTTTATACAATACGCCCAAGTCTATGTAGGTCTACCTCTGTCTTTCTTAACATAAGTCGAATCTAAAACAATCTACTCTCCTGACCGAGTCATCAGATGGTCGATGTTTAATATGACCAAACCACCTAAGACGACTATCTCTAATCTTGTCTGTCACTGGAGCTACACCAACCATATCATAGATATATTCATTTTGCATTTTGTTGCATTCAGAAATAATTTTTATATAAATGATAAATAATTGATAGTTCTAAATAGTAAGTTAAATTAAATATAATTTATTGGATTCCTTGATCTTCATTCAATTTGAATTGAAATGTTGCCCTGAATTTGGTGTTTGGATCTTTGATGCGGGACTACGAGCTGTGTCTGTTATAGAACTACTTTTATGTTTTTATTTGAAATTCAAACGCCTAATGTGCAAAATAAACAACATGGATATTGTTCTTTAAATACGAATATAATATATTGATGATTAAAGCTTGTAAATTACGGCTTATTTAAAGCACTCATTATAATTGGCATAATTATAGATATAATATTTATCCTTTATAAAAATAAGAGTACAATTAACATTGAATATTTAAGGACTTTATACAAAACTATTGGTGACATTGTGCAAAAGCTTTATTATAAATTGTAAAACTTATCTAAGTATAAAGAAAGAAAGAAAAAGGTGTCATTATAGAGTATAGTAATTTTTTCCCCGAAAATGTGGAGTCATAATTCATTGGTTCAATTAGAGGGGTACAATTTCACCACACGACTGGGCTCACCTACTCAGTGGAAGGCCAATGCAATTCACTGAAGTAGTAATTTGAATTTGAGGGACATGAACACACCTCATCATGACTTTTTGTGCCAACGAATTCAAAGTAAAGTTAAATCAACTCTAGTAATTAAATTATAGACCTTTTGTTTTGATTCCTTAGATTTGCGACATTGTTTTGCTCCTTCATGTTTTTCACATTGGTGGAAACTATAAAGAAATATTTCATTTCTACAATCTTGATGTCTTTTAAACCTTAGTCTTATGATCAGGCTTTGGTGTCTTCCTATTCTTATGGTTGATAGATTGAGTAAATAGCAAGGCTTAATAGCGTCGATGACCTTAGATTAGTGATTGGGTTTTACTGTTAACAACTTATTGTATCATTTTCCATTGGTATGCCCGTATTACTTACTTTTGGTTCTTACGCGACACCATTTCTATCTCGCGAAAGGTTTCAGATAATGATTTTGAATGAGATACCATCTGAACCTTCTTAAACTGAAGCAGGCTTCCAATGAACCGAATACTGAGCCAGCCTTGCCAAAGGCTGATACTCCACAACCAGCAGAGATGCCTCACCCAGGAGTTGAAGCTGCATCTACTCGAGTTAATCCCCAACGCAGCACTAAATTGTCTTCACATGCCAAACTTACCCCAACAGCTGAACCTACAGTGCCTCCAAAAGTTGATTATGCTACCGATCTTTTTAATTTGCTCTCTATGGACAGTTCAACAGGAACCGAGTTCGAGTCATCACCAAATGAAGATAATTCTTGGGCAGGATTCCAGTGTAAGTCACCCGGATATTTATTATTATATATCTTAATTGGGACTATTTTCCTAATTTTTTTAGGTTACCATGTCATGGTTATTTTCTGTCTTTATGCTTTTCTTTGTGGACTTGATCTTTAGACCACTCGATCCATTATTTTGCAGATAATGATCTTTTCTTATGCACTATTGGTTATTATAGTTATAGTCTTTTGCTTATTTTGATTAACTGCTTGCTCTATCTGTTATTGGCAGCCGCAGAGAAAAGTATTACAACAAAAACTGTTGGAAACACTATGCAGTCTGCTACTCTAATCGAGGATCCATTTAAAGATTCATTATCTGTGACACAGACAGTTGCTCCAGTGAAATCACAAGCTAATGTGAAGAATGATATAATGGGTCTATTTGAAAAGGTTAAACATTCACTTTATTAATATTTAAAATTTGCATTTCCTTATTTTCCAAAATATCCTTCTAAAAACCATTCCAACATGTTGCATGGAAGTTCTTATAGAATTTAAGGTCTTCAAATTCTTCAACCATAACTATCATACGGCAACTGGCAAGATTTTTGAGTTGATTTTAGGAAGTAGGGCAATTCTCAGTGGAGATATATACATGCAGCCAAGTTTTAGGAACTTCAAGATCACTGTTGTTCTCTGACAATATCGTTAGGTTTGTGGAGGAGTTTGATTCAAATTCTCAAGAATTTATTAAGCTCTGAACCTGATCACCTCATGCAACATCTTTGAATTACTGATCTGATTTAGATTCAGTTACTAAAATTTGTCTGCTCAATGGCAAGAGAGAACAATTAGGATTGCAGAAATGTTTTCTTTAGTAATGCCTTATAAGCGTGATCAGGGTATAAGAGTTATTTGCCATTATTTATTTATTTTTTAAAAATTATTTATAGACATGGGCAAAAAGTGAAATACTGGGTTGTATTTGTTTGCTTAATTGTGTTGATGGTGCACTGCAGTCCAATATGGTTACGCCCTATGCTATCCATCAACAGCAGCTTGCATTCCTTTCCCAGCAACAGGCTCTTCTTATGGCTGCTACGAACTCTGGTGTTACTCCTCCAATGATTCCATTGAATCCCATTCAATCTGGCATCAATGTTTGCAATGCACATAGTGGGGGTCTCCCAAGTCAAAGCTGGCCAACTCTTGGTTATTTTGCCCCCGGAATGGTGCCAGTGGTTGGGCAAAATGCGCTCAACAACTTTAGTCAGGTACAAGGTTTGAAAGCCCAAAACCTGTTTCAAAATTTTCATAACTAATGCCTAATCTCTTCCTTTTATCCGACAGACTGGGAACATTAAACCTACATATCCTGCAAGCTATGGATCTTTTCCTACACCCAGGCAAGCTACTGAACTTTGTTACAGGTCCATATTGTTTTGCTGCCAACAACCAGATATTTTCATGCTGATAACCTCCATCACGTTGATTTTTTTTTTCTTTTTGTGATCGTTACAGACCAGTATTGTATTTTGTCGGTGTGCATGTATGCTAATAAACACTTGAAACTATGCAGCATGTACTCCGTGAACTACTCAAGTACACCGATCAATGGAGTGGCCATTGGAGGAGCAGTGAGGCTATCTACACCTGCTGCGTCTTCTGCAACCGCCACACAATCAGGAAAGGAGTACGACCTGTCATCGTTAATGCCAGGGATGCTCTCAAAGCAATGAAAGCGTCAGAGCCTAAACTCTGGTTGGGTTTATCTGTTTGAAGGAAAATTTTTCTTGGTGGGGGAATGAATATTAAGTTAGCCGCTTGTCATAGAGACACTTCGATTTTTATTTGCCGGATTCATTTTATAGAGTGAATAAGGGACCTTCCAATTGTTTGGCACCCGTTCCTATAGTGTGCTTGTAATGCAGGGGTTATGAGCACGTACATCATCTATAGATAGAGAAAGTGGTAAGTCCTGGGTGAAGTACGGAAAGTTAAAATTGTAAAATTGTTAATCACGTAAAATTATTGATGTATTTGAGGTTGGATAGTCATGGATTTGTGCCCGTAACTTTAGATAACGCTGATCTCATACTTTGACTTGCCCTAAACATGTAATTATCAAATTTGATCATTAGAGCGGTGATTTATATCGAGCTTGTATTGGGCTTCCCTAGACCTAATATTTTGCTATTCAACTCTGTGGGTTTCGTTTATAATTTTAGACCAGGATCATGGAATTCAGGCACTTGTACCATCGACATGATATTATATGGCTTAGTGATTCCTCCGCGTAGTGATATATTAATTCACTTGCATGTTCAGTTTCCACTTTTGTTTTATGGTTCATATTAATATCAATGGTGACAAAACAACGCAGAGTGCAATTTAATTGGTTAAGAATCATCTGTTTTCGCGCTCAAACAAAATGCATCGAATGGTGGGTGCCTTGTCTTTATGGAAATGATTGGTAGATGGAGAAGTGGATTTTGTTCTGATGTCTTTGGGGAACAACTTTACATTTATTTACAAAGAGTTATGTTCTAAGAAGAATAAGGGGGTAATGCCATCTTCTTGGATTCAACACTAGATGGAAGTTCATTTATCTTTCTGAAGTAGTTGTCTTTATTTCTTTATGTATAATGATAAATTGATTTTCACTTACCTTCATTTAATTATTTCTTTTATTTAGTCAATTTTTCTGTTAGGGTTTCTTGGGGGGCGAATTATTCCATCCGGAACACGTACGCAGCGTTGGGTGCGGATTTTAAGAGTACTGGGTGGGTATTGAGTATTGGCTATTAGGTGGGTATTGGATGGGTATTGAGAGGGTATTGGATGGGTATTGGGGGAGATGCGTGCGGACTGCGTACGTTTTCCGTATGGAATAATGACTCTTCTTGAGGACTGTGTTAGGGGTTTGTGTACTGAAGGTGTCCAAATGATTTTTTCTTTAATATCATTAAATATCATGCAATAAAGATTTATTTAGTTGCATGGAGTCACTAGGGTAAGGTCGCTCTTGAATCTTTGGGTTTACGGTAGAAGGCTTCAAGGCACTTGAGAGCGCTTATTTTCATGATTTTATCTGTTAGGTTGTGCGAGTTAAAGAAGACAATTTTAGTTCAGCCGACTATTGTTAATTTTCAAATAAAATTTATTTTATGAGAGCAAACCGATTATTATTTTTTTCATCTATATATTGCCACATTAAACTCAATATCGAAGCATCTTGATTTTTCATCTTTGCTGGAAGTAGAAGCATCTTGATTTTGGGGGGAATGGTTGTTTTCCGATTAAAGTGATGAAGGTAAATGAAAGCTATTGGAGCGTTGAGATCAATTTTATTAGTTCTTAGACAAATATATATATATATATATATATATATATATATATATATATATATATATATATATATATATATATATATATATATATATATATATATATATATATATATCAAATATATATAAGAAAATATTTTTGAAAATAAATGAATAAAAACAAAAAATGAAAAATAAATTTGATCCCAAACAAACCCCGAGTCTCTACCATAAATGCTTATATGCTGACAACAAGGTTAATAAAATGTTTCTTGTGACACGACAGTCTTCCTTGCTCTTCTTCTATTAGGAATATTATAAACCAAAAAATTAATAACACTAGTTTTTCATATTCTAGTCAAATATTTCTAGGCTAGTATGAATCTTTCAGTTATGCCATCTTATTCAGTAACATGATTTCTCTGTTAATGCAGGCATGGTTATTTCTGAAATGTATATTTGTAATATTTAATTGTAAAGTATATCTGAGGGCTAAATTGACATTATCAAAAAATATATATATATATATAAGAATAAATCTTGTTTCCATGATTTGACCTCTTAGAGCATCAGATTCTTAATAGAGTTATATTTACAAGGAAGTGTACCTTTGATATAGAAGTGGTTCTTTACAAACGAAAATACGAATCAGTTGACACTCGCCAATGGTTATAGTTACAACATTGACCTTCCTGAGTTCCTGAGTGTGGTAAATTAGAAGGAGATTCCCATGGCCCATAACAAATGCACCTATCTCTCTAGTAAGTACAGGAGGGATTGTTTTTCACCCGGGAACACGTTAAGTCTTGTTCAATCAAAAGCCTGTGTGGTATTTTCTTTATTATTATTTATATTTTTTTCTTGGTTGTTTACAAAAGCCACTCATAATGGCTGAATTTGGCATATAAAATAATCACTCGAGCAAGGATGCTAAAGTACACTTAATTCCATTTCAAGGATTTTAACTGGATAAGATGACACCGCAAGCTTTCCTCTCGAAACTGCATATGGGTGGATATCAACAACAGCATTAGAGTTGGTGATAAATAAGAAGAAGACGAAGAGGAAGAACAAAAAACGGGATTAACATTTGAGATGAATGAGGAAGAGAAGGTATGTTCGGTTGTACTATACCTGCAATTTAGATACAAATTCCAGCAATTCAAAGCACTCTTCAATCAGTGGCTTCTCTTTTGAGACCACTACGGCAAGTTCTGTTACCAAAGAAACCGTTCGCTGCGCCTGCTCAATAATATTTTTTAAGCTACATTAATTGACGCAACTGGCATTTTAGTTTTATTGTTGACCATTAAATAATAATAATAAGAAAAAGAATTTATACCATGGTATTGCATGCCGCTACATTGCCGTTTATTGCAGCCATTAAGTTTGTAACCTTCCTTAACAAGATCGCCAGTATCTGAGGATCAGCCTGCATGCAGCGTGCAGGTGGAAGGCAACTGATGAGACATATAATTATACATATATATATGTATATACATATATCCTCTTTTGATTATAAGAAGTAAGTAAGAATGATACCTTGGCACGGTCAGTTAGAGGTAGCCTGCACACAACCGCATGCAAACAGTCTTTGGTTGACGATATTGCTGCCAAGTGATGTTTCTCCAAACTCCCCCATCTCTCCACTGCTTTCATCTGTTCCACATAAACATCTCAATACATCACATATTTGAGATATATATATAAATCTAATAATAATAATAATAATAATAATAATAATAAGAAGTTAATAACGCACTAGTCTAGTCTACTAACCTGAGGAGAAATGAGGGTATTGAGCTTAAGGCTTAGTTTGTGATTGGCCAGCTGCAACCTCTTCCGTGTCACGGCGGTTTGCAATTCGGACAACCCAATCCATCCGCCCAGCAATGCATTCTGCGCTTACGTAGGTACGTGTGAAGTCGAGACGAGGACACCAATTATAAATTATAAAAATAAACATATTTACCTGAGCCGCCGTCCACTTGTTTGTGTTGACCGCAGTCATTCTCCCGTTGAGAAACCTCCACTGCATCAACTGGTTGTGCGCCAATCTCAACTTATGCTGCAATTCCGCTGTCGCCTGCGCTCCTCCTCTCGTCGGTGAACCAGCACCCTCCGCCATTCCTTTCCTCCCCGACAATCCATTAATATCAGCTTCCTTCGCCACCAATGATGACTTCATTGTTACACCCGCCCCGGAATATGATTTTCTCCTGAACAAGCTCCCCAATCCCATGCTAATTATATTCCCCATCCCTCCACCGATTATTCCCTTAGCAGGCGGTGAATTCTGCCGTCTCAACACCGGCGACCGCGAATTATATGGAACCGGCGGCGATCGCGAATTCCGCATAGCAGGCGATTTGGACCTCCGAACTGGGGAGCCCGATTTCCTGATGAGCTTGCCGGTGATCTTGATCGGAGCTCTCGACCGTGAATTCCTGGTGTCTTTGCCATCGGATTCGGTGCTGGGGAAATCGATGCCAAATTCTGATCTTCTTCTTCCGTGCTTATTCTTGCTTTCGAGCGGGAGACGGGGGGCGGATGGAACATTGAGCCCGGAGGAGGAGGGGGAGGACGAGGAGGAGGATGGTGAGGGAGGCGTTCCGGGCTGTCCCTTTTTGATCGATTTCAATGATGATAATGTTGACCGAGAACGCCTACCCTTTCGGGGATTGTTCATGCTAATCTCAAAAGCAGGGGAGTCCGAGCCGGCGGCGCGCTGTCGGGAAGAGAAAGTGCTTGCGGCGTGTGTTTTGACGCCGACCGTAGGCCGACCATTTTCTGCTGCCTCTTCGTCTTCTTCTTCTTCGTTCTTGCTGTCGTTGATTAGATGGTCTAGAAGCGTGGGGGAGATGACGCCGGTGTTAGGGGCGTCTGGTAGGTTCTTGGCGGAAGGCCAGAGGCCGCCGCGGATTTGGAGGTCTTCGGCGGAGCGTTGCTTGCGGAGTACTTTGGTTGGGGTTTGAGAAAACGGTTTTCTGCGGCGACGAGGGGAGCTTGATAGAAGTGTTGTTGTGGGATTAGTAGGGGAGTCGCCGCCGGAGGATGGGGAGGAGGGACAGATGTTGGTGTTGGCGCCTGCCGCGGGACGGAAGCGGTGGGACAGCACTCTGGACATGGGTCTTCTCCTCTCCATCCCTACTATGAATTAGGTTTGTATTGTTTTGGCAGAGAAAATTTATGAATTTAGGGTTATTTATTAAAAAGGGAGCTGATGGATTTTTATATTTAGGAATACGGCGGGGGATGAAAGCCGGCCTCTCTGACTCTCTTCTGCTGCTCTTCTATATGCTGATTACTGATCAGTGCAAGGGGAAGGGGAAGGGGAAGGGGAAGGGGTCGTTGTGGAAGCCAATCTGACTTTCAACCGTAGCAACTATCCGTAACCACGTGGCAATCGCTGGTAACGTGACATGCCGGCCGTTAAAAATTTACATGTTTTTTTTAATATTATTATTAGTTTTTTATTTTTTTTGGCATTTTTAGCTGTGGCAGTTGTGACTTGTGAGCGAGTGAGCTACTCTACATGGCATGCATTATGTCCGGCCGGCTAATGCGTTTACTGCATTTATTTTAAACTAAATTTATCTTATAAAGTTGATAAAATTTTGCATTGTATCCATTAAAAATTGACAATTAGAAGGCCCGACTCCTCAATCTTCATCGATGGGGCTGAGGCTTATGTTATTGAAAAATATATCTGAAAGTTGAGTTTGGACTAACCGCTATCTACTTAAACTTCTTGCACAAATATATTTCCAACTTTATTCAAACAAGACTTGAACATAATTCAAATTGAATGCAAACAATGTTCAAATAAGTTCGATCAGAACTTATCAATGGTAGATGATATAAAAAGTATTGTGACAAGTTCAACACATTAGTTTGTAAAGTTAATACAAAATAGTGCAATCATAACTTCCCTAACACTACACACTATAGATAAAAACCATCAAATGAAAGAATATATATTTACAATAGGGTCATACAAATGAATTGAAATAATAATGTTTATATAATGATTCAATCGAATTTGAATAGATCAATGAATTTATATGTTATGAAATTAGTCGGCATGGACAATATTTGTAAAATTGTATATGTACAACTTCCAAAAGACTTTTTCTATGTGTTCTATCACATACATTTCATAATATATATTGAAAATTCAACAAAAAACTCTCATTAGATTATATTGGATAATGCATCGTATATTTTTTTAAAGCTTCAAATGAATTGAGAATCTCATATATGCCGGCTTTCACTACTTTCAAGTAGTTTAAATGGAAAAAGTTCTTTCTTATTATCAAATAACCCTAATACTTCAACTAACATAGAGAAATACTGACATAACATAGTCATCTTTACCTATAAATCTATCTTGAATTACAAGAGTAGTCATACAACATTATGGATCAACCAAGCAATGGCAATTTTCGTATCACCTAATAAACTTTGTTCCAGTTCAACTTTACATATGAGTTGCATCAACTCATAATGTAAGCAACTTCTCCTCCTCTCTGAGGACATACATAGGAGCATTTTTAAGCCACTTGAATGGGAATTTCCACTTTGTCATGTTGCATGTAGAGATTATTTCTTAACATTATCGAACAAATAATTCATCCAACACAGTGATATTTAATTCACAGATCGTAAATTAATTCTTAATTAATTCCCTTGTAAGATAAAAGAGAAAACATATATGTTTAAAAATTTAAAAATAAAATTATTGCATTCAATTTTTCAAAAAATCATACATTAAAGAAAGTAATAGATTTCTCATTGTATAATCTAACTATGAAGAGATTACATTTAACAGTTAAAAACAAGCAACACTTTCACAACCTACTCTTACCTCTCTTTTTTTGGAATTAATCACTAATACTGATATCAAAGACTATGGAAGACAATTGCCCCTCTTCAATTAAGAAATGGGGATTAATGACAAATTACTCCATATTTGTGCCACTTTTTTTATGGATCCATTTAATCCCCAATTAAATACTTCTTGCTCTTTTGCATCCTATAATGTATTAGCTTAGTTTCACTTCTATGTATATACTAGCAAGTAATTGACTAACATCTTTGATACTCGCCTGATGTGCCTTTGGATTTACTTGCTAGTGATTTTAAACGTGTACTATGAATTCAGGAAGTTGATTTGTGCAGCAATATGACACTACACCTTTGTCCCTCGTAACAGTACCTAAAACTTGATACATTTCCTAATTTAGGTGAAATTTATACATTAGAAGTTCCACACAGGTATACGTGCCGTACCAGTAATATTGGATTATTAAGTCCAGATTATCAATCCCACAGAGAATGTTGTAATTGAGCTTAAGAAAAGTTCTAGCCTACTAAAATGAGTTTTAGCCTGGAAGTAAAGTTCGTTTAGGTTGTGTTGACTAGTCATACTGATTTATCACTAAGCTTATTAGTTTACTCATAAAGGAAATCTATTAAATCTAATTAAAGTGGGAAATTCATGATATAAAAACTACCTTTCTCTTGCAATGACATAAGTAGTGTGTAGAAATGAAACACTTAGAATAAAAATTGTGGCTAATGACAAATAGAAGCAATCTTCTTCTTTATCCTCTTCTAAGTGCATAAAAATTTTTGGTTCAAATTGGTAAGTGTTTCTGTTTGTCAACTTAGAAACTCCAACCCACCAAATCATATTTTCCTATCTATTTGCATTGCCCTATGAACTACTTTTCCTTCACCCACTATTTTAATGTGATTTTTCTTAGTTGTTCATTTCATAGTTTCTCCCAAGTCTTTATGGGTTCACAATGAATTTAACATACCACCAGAATGATAAGTAAACCAAGCACAAAAGAAAATCATCACTTTAATGAATAAAAACCTATTTTGGCAGTGTTTTAACATCTTACACATCCAACTAACTCATCACAAGAGAAATGTATAAACGAACTACTCACAGTGCATGAAGAAAATAATACAATTCATCATATTATAATAAAGCAAATCCTTAGAAAATGAGTTTACAAATAGTGCAAGACAATATATAATGCAACACTTAACTTTCTCCTTGAGAAAAGAGGCAAAAACTCATCCCCAAGTGATCTCCAAATGCTCCCTACACTGATGAACGTATTCCCTTACAAAATTCTCTCAAATCCCTCTCCAATCTCTCTAAGAAAGTGAAGAAAAACTAAACCCTACGCTAAACTATCTCTCTACTGCTTTCCTTAGCTTCTCCCAAGTATTCACAATGATCCGACTCTTGTTTGAAGTGCCTCCGACCCCTCTTAACTCTTGAATTCATGCTGAAGTAACTGAAGAAACTGCCCCAAGTAGTTCTGGCGCCTAGGCACCACTGGATTTGTCTGCCCAGTGAAGTCTGACGTTTGGGTTTCGCTAGGCCGGCGACAAGGCCCCATGGTAGAGCGTCTTGGCGCCCAAGGCCGGCGCTTAGGCGCTTGTGCGTTGGAGCTATGCTGTTCCCCAAATGCTCCATTTTGCCTCCATTTCAGCTCCGCTTTGCTCCAGTCCTCCTACCTGTTATACCCACAAGAAAACATCAAAATACCATTATCTAAAGTGCAATTCATCTATACAAATGTGCAAAAAGTAAGGAAAATCTAGCATGCTTTATGACATAACAATATACTCCAAACTTAAACATTACTTGTCCTTAAGTAACACTAACATCTTTAAGATCAATTTTATTAATTTAAGGAAGTGGGCTTCATTAATACTATTAACAATTTATAACAAGAAATCCATAAAATAAATTTAAAGTACATCTAGTAAACAAGTCTAACCCTATGGTAAGAGTGAACCTTTCATTTTAACGAGAAAAACTTGACTTTCTATTCAATTTAAAAAGCAGTAAATAATTGTAAACTAAGGCATCTTAGAGGATATAAAAACAAATTAGAGAACCCCATCTTAAAATGAAAAACTTACATATCTACTTTGAATTCGAATGAGCTTAAGAATGTAATATAATATAATTCCCTTAATATCTGCTACGTCCATCCAAATGCATTCTTGTAATTCATCAAAATGTCTATTAATTTCTCCTCTTATGACTGAGTCAAATTTGAGGATATAATAACTGGTAATGAATTCCATAAATAAACATACTTTAAGTATGTGAGAAGCACCTTCATCTTAAGTTCAAGAGGTTCCTCAATAGAAAGAATAAGAGGTTTACTATTTTCTAATGAATCTAGAATCTCAAATCTCTCTTGAACGAATTTTGAGTCATCAATAATCAATAGAGTTGATTCATCATGAAAGTACATGTCTTCCTCATCATCTAACTCCGGCTCTACTGATTTAATTTCATAACTTTTTCATAAATGGTTACCACACAAATAATCAATTACGTCCATACGGAAACACACATCTTTATTTCCTTTAGAAGGATACTTTATAAATTTTAAGACATTGAATGCGGTCTCCTGATCATTCACTCACATTGTTAATTTACTTTTTTTGCACATCTATCATAGCTCGTCCAATGGCTAGGAAATGTCTACCTAGAATGATGAGAATTTTTTTATCTTCCTCTATATCTAAATAATGAAATAAAAAAGGAAGATAAACATATCCACTTCAACTAAAACATCTTCTAAAACCCATTTTGGATAAGTGATCGATAAATAAGCTAATTGAAGAGTTATAGTGATAGGAGACACTTCTCCTAATCCCAACATTCTGAAAATATATAATGTCATAAGGTTAATATTTGCTCCAAAATCACATAAATCTTTTCCATAAAACCTTTCTCATATTGCACAAGAAATTGCTTAGTTATTTCCCATCTGCAATACAACCTCCTCCCAAGACAGCTTCTTCTCCTTAGATTGTGAATTTTTGTTAAAGCCTAGACAATAAGAAAGTCTATAGTTGGTACTACCCTGGTTATTCCAATTTTCTAAAGAACTTGCTTGGTTATTTCCCCATTGTTGGTTTCCCCCACCAGAATTGTTATTCCAGTTAAAGTTAGGATGGTTCTTCCAACTTGGGTTATAAAAAATGGAATATGGGTTGTTAGGTCCGTTGTTAATTGCATTTAAGCTTTTATATGATGAAGTTCTAGATCAACCATTTGTCCAAACGAATTTTCCTCAATTACTGAATGTAATTGATGTTGGTTCAACCCAAACTGATTTAGCTTTCTATATATAATTGCTACCAGAGAATTAGAATTGATTGCACATCTTGGTCATGTATACTTGCTACCTTTCTAGGATTTACCCTTTCAGAAGACCATTGGAAATTTTTTGTAACCATCTCTTCAATTAAAGAGTAAGCCTCATCAAATGGCTTTAACATGACATCATCAAAAAGAGATCTATGAGATCCTACTAAACTATTGTAAAAAGTTTGAATAATTAACCAATCGGGCAAAGCGTGATGTGGGCACTTCTTAAGAAGCTTTTTAAATCGTTCCCATGCCTCATAAATTGACTTACCTTCTAACCGACAGATTGAAGTAATAGCATTCCTAAGTTTAACAGTTTTTGGAAGTGGGAAATACTATTTCTAAAAAACTTGCTAAGTGTAAATTTGAATCCTCAGACGAAGTTCCCCCAAATTGTTTGTTCTACAGAAATTGGATACTGTAGGTTTCAATTCAAATGTGTTTGCTTCTACGGCAGGAATTTAAATACTTAAGTGAATTTCATCTGCTGTAGGATTAGCATAATCTCTTAATGGTCTATGCATGTTATGATGTTCCTTAATTGGTATTTGGTTATCTAAATTGTTCTGTTGAATGTTCGACATTTCTGCTTTAAGTTCTCAAAGTCTTTTCTGATTTCTAATCTTCCTAATTGTTCTCTCTAGTTTCGAATCTTATGACATCAGTCCTAAAGATTCTGAATTACACATACACCACTAGAGGTACAACTAGTAACTTTAACACAAATACTCAAAAAATAACTTTTCCTCCTTTTAAAAATTTTCTTTTATTTTTTAAAACAAACAAACACAAACTATAATATGATTTCCTAAATCTAAGTATAATTAATTCAACAAAAATTTTCCTAAGTCAAATATACCGCCGCATTCCCTGAAAATGACACAAAAAACCCAATACTCACCCGGTGTGCCTGCGGATCTGCTTGCTCGTGATTTTAAACGTGTACTATGAATTCTAAAACTTGATTTGTGCAGCAATATGCCACTACAACTTTGTCCCTGGTAACATACCAAAAACTTGAAACATTTCCCAGTTTAGGTAAAATTTATATACTAGGGGTTTCATGCAAATACACATGTCGTATTAAGTCCGGATTATTGATCCCACAGAGAATGTGATAATTGAGCTTAAGTAAAGTTCTAGCCTATTAAAATGAGTCTTAGTCTAGAAGTAAACTTGGTTTAAGTTGTGTTGACTAGTCCTACTGATTTATCACTAATCCTATTGGTTCACTCCTAAAGGAAATCTACTAAAACTAATTAAAGTGGGAAATTCAAGATATGAAAACTACCATTCTTTTGCAATGACATAAGTAGTGTGTAGGAATGGAACACTTAGAATATAAATTGTTGCTAGTGACAAATAAAAGCAATCTTCTTTTTTACCCTCTCCCGAGTCCATAAAAAAGTTTGGTTCAAATTTGTAAGTGATTTTGCTTGTCACCGTAGAAACCTCAACTTGAACCCAACAAAGCGTATTTCCTTAACTGTTTGCATTGCCCTATGGGCTACTTATTCTTCACCCACTATTTCAATGTGATTCTTTCTAGTTTATGCCATTGCTCTCCCGAGTCTTTATGGGTTCACAAAGAATTTTAACATAAAATTTGGTCAGAACGATATGTAAACTAAGCACAAAGGAAAATCATCACTTTAATGAATAAAACCCAATTCTAACAACATTTTAACATCCTACACATCAAACTAATTCATCACAAGAGAAATGCATAAAGAAACTACTCACAGTGCATGAAGAAAACACTATAATTCATCATCTTATAATAAAGCAAATCCTTAGAGAGTGGGTTTATAAATAGTAAAAGACAATATATAATGCAACACTTAACTTTCTCCCTGAGAAAAGAGGTGTAAACTCCTCCCCAAGTGATCTTCAAATGCTCCCTGCACTGTTGAATGTATTCCCTTATAGAATTCTCTCAAATCCCTCTCCAATCTCTCTAACAAAGTGAAGAAAAACTAAACCCTACACTAAACTATATCTCTACTGTTTTCCTTGACTTCTCCCAAGTCTTCACAATGGCCTGACACTTTTTTGAATTGCCTTTGACCCCTCTTTACTCCCAAATTCATGCTGAAGTAACTGCACCGGGCTGTTCTGGCGCTTAGGCGCCAGAGGGCTGGCACCTAGGCGCCAGAGGGCTGGCACCTAGGCGCCAGAGGGCTGGCACCTAGGCGCCAATGGCTCTGTCTCGCAATGAAGCTCAATAAAAGTAGAAAGCAAACAAATAGAAACATTATATGGTTATCAAAGCAATACAACACCGGGAGCAATACTTGATTTAAATATATAGTGACCATCAAGCTTTCAAATATTTGAACTCGCAAAAATACTTCGTAAAGAAAGCAAGCTCTATATGTTTTTTTTTTTCCTTAAAAAATTTACATTCCAATTTAAGTATTGGTTAGGCCACCTAAACCAAGCACAAATTGCACTATGTAGACAAGTCATTCTCTTCTTAACATTACAAACGAAGCTCGTGAGTATCGAAGCCTTCAAAGGTTTGTATGTTGATGATAAAAACATCGGTAATATAAGAGATGGCTGCCTTAAATAGCATCATCCAGAAAAAAATAAAATTTCTTAAGGTTACTTATTCAAAGTAAATCAACTTTGCCTTCCATAGTCGTCCTTATGTGAGTACCTTATTAAAGATATACATGCTAGAGGTCCTGAAGCTAATACATGGCGCAAAAGATTATCATTGCTATTGAAGATCAATTCTGTTAGCCTTCAGCGAGCTATTGACAACAATGTGCAAAGCTGTGATAATTGTCAAATTGAACTAAGCAAATGTAGAACATCACAAGTCTTGAACAAATGATGAAAGATGAGACTGTCACTTAAACTTTGCTATAGCCCAAACACACATGTTCAATAATTGCCAGACATTGAGAGCTATTGCGAAGAGCATCAGTCTAGGAGTTACTATAATCAAAATAACGCATAATAGCAAATATATCAACTCCTATTTATAAAAGTGAGGATTATTTGATCCGAGATGAACTTTCAAACATATTTATATTAAAAAAAACAGCTGACGTTTAATGTCAATCTTGGGAACAACGAGACATATAAGGTCAAATTTCCCAATATATATATATATAGACACACACACACACACATACACACACACACACACGATGGTGGCGGTCGAGAGCTCTGCTAGGTTTCGATTTCCATGGCGATTCTGACTTTCTTGGTGGAGGCGATTACCGGCAGTAACAATGCTCAACGATGTCTTGCACGACTTCGACTGGCGAGTCGTCTCCGTCGTCTCCATCGTTTCTTTGATTCGACACTCAGTCGTCTTCATCGCAGGATCGCACAAGCACGGGTGCTCTCTGCTGCGACGTCTACCTCCTCGCAGGCTCGCGCGAAGTACTGCGGTGCTGTCTGCTGCGGCATCTGCACACCAGGTTTCATTTTTTGAGTGAACTTTAATTCTGACGCTTTCAATGGCGTCAGCTTTGGTTCGATCGTCTCCGTTTCGTTCGACTTCGTGACTGCTGCTCCTGCTCTGGGTTCCATGGCTGAGACCAATGTTGCTCGGCCTAAAACTACCTATGCTGGGGTGGCAAGCAAAGATATGGCTACTCGTAAAGGCCCCAAATATTTGGTGTTTCCACAGGCTCTCCATGATGCTGCGGTAGGAAGAGGTTTTTGTCATTTTATTCACCGCTTAAGGAGAAAGATGGCTCTCCAGCGATTATCTTTTCGGAGACTGAATTAAATGCATTGAATAAGGAGGAGAAGTTTACCCTTATTGGTAAATTTGCCTTGGGACATCCTAAAATAGAGTTGGTGCGGAATTTCTTTGAATTACTCCACCTTATTGGAGCTTGGAAGATGAGACTGTTGGATGGAAGGCATCTATTGATTTATTTAACTATGGAGAATGACTATGCTAGTTTGTTTGTCAAAGTCTATTTTCATCGCGGGGACTGAAATGAAGATAGTAAAGTGGACTCCTGATTTTGACCCCTCTAAGGAACCTCCTGTGGTTCCTATATGGTTCAGGTTTCCAGGCCTCCCATATAGATATTTCAATCAGAATGTTTTGTTTCAAATTGGTAGAGCCCTTGGTACCCCCCTGTAAATGAATGCTACAACTTATCACAGGGCTCGACATGATGCTGCTAGGCTTCTCATTGAGAGGGATATTACTCTTCCAGATGTCCGTAGAATTTGGGTGGGCTCTGATCAGGACGTTGTTTGCCAGGAGGTGGTTATGGAGCATAAGCCTTATTACTGTCCTCAATGCAGAATGTTTGGGCACACCAGGGATAGGTGCTATAGGCTTTATCCCCCAACTAAGAGACCATTTAACTCTAAAGGTAAGGTTGGGACTTCTGGGGATCAGAAGACCAATGATTTGGCTTATACTGCCCCCCTTCTGTATCACTTAAAGAGCAGAAACCTTCTGCTGATTGTCTTAGACAGGTTAATGAATTGGTTTCTACTGTTACCCTTCTCCCTCATCTGATTCACCTTCTGTAGAGGTGGAGCGAATTGAGATTACCCCAATGGCTAGAACCTCAGCGGTGGAAAAGAAAGCTCCTTTTTCTCCTCGTGATGTTTCTGTGGCCACTAATGATGTGGAGTCCGACCGGCATGTTCAAAAATTCAGCAGAAAGCGAAGACACCCCCAAGTGATACCCATCGTTGCACCTACCGTTCCTTCTATGACTCAGAAGGATTCGCCCTCAGAAAAAGAAGATGAAGAAGGAGAAGAAGAAGCAGATTGGCAAGTTTATTCTCGACAGAAGAAGAAGCCTGGGGGTACGCTTGGAGACTTAATTGATGATATCTTGGTTACCCCTGACAATGGATTAGCACTTAAGAGATTACCTTCCGGATCGCCAAGAACCAGAGCAAGAGCACTGCCTTGACGATTTTGTTCTTAGTCACTGTTATTTACAATTCCTTTTTGGTCCTTTGTATCCTTATGTTTGATTTGTATCGTAGGGGTAAGATTTCATCTATTGGGCCCTATCCTCAAATCCTCTGTAACCACTTTATATTAATAAAATAGGCCCTAGGGCTTTATATATATATATATATATATATATATATATATATATATATATATATATATATATATAATTATAATATTAAAGATGGTAGACGGGCGGAACTGCTAACCACCCCTGACTCGCAACCCATAAGGTCTTGGTTGGACCCCAAGCACCTAATCACTTGAGTACCACTCCATGCATAATCTCAGAGGGGACTTATAACGGACAAAGCCGATGCTCTACCAACTAATATATATATATATATATATATATATATATATTCTCCCTTTCCACTAATAGAAAATAAAACTGAGAGAACCAAATTTGAAATGATAAAAATGAAAAACACCTTTCTCACCTACAAAATATTTAGAATTCTTTAAGCCATCTTAGTAATTGTCGTGATGAACATATAAAGAGGGGCAGAGAAGAAGTTTCTTAAAATTGGGTTAGCCTCCACAGAATCTATACCGGATAACATGAAGTGGCTCTCACGATTCCCATCAGATGATTATATTGAGACTTGAATTTATTTATCTGTAGAACGATTAAGCTCATAACATTACATTACATCATTTATTACTGCATGATGGCAGGCTACAGTCCATAAAGTTTGGAAGAATAAAATAAATTTCAAGAAGAAATTGGAAAAGAAAATCCCGATTACCTGATAGTTTCATTCATAAAAAAGTGTCGAAAGAAGTCGATGATTATTACAAAGGCTTTTGATAACCGTGTTATTGCCTGAGCAGCTGGCCTGCAATGAACTTATGACTAAAGAGAATGATTTGATACTAATTGTCATCTTACTTCAGCCTGAATCCTCACTCTTTCCCCATTGAAGTGCAAGTATTTCCACTTCTTCTGATACTTTATGAGCACCAATTTCCGTTTCTCAGGTTCTCCCAACTTTCCAAAAGCTATAGCCACTCTTTTCACCGTATCAGCATCAGGTCTCACACCTAGCTCCTCCATGTCTGCAAATACCTCCACAACTTTCTCAGGAAAATGATGATGATCATAGAGAGCAATCATTCTAGAAAACAACCGCTTGGATACCGATCTCGTGTGCCTCTGAAGAATCATAATCCATAATTCCTCTGCCTCGTCCAGCCTTCCATCCCTTTCAAAAGCAAGCAGTAAACTATCGTATGTTCCCATAGTGAGAACTTGACCTTTGCTCAACAACCACTTGCTCACCTGTATGATTCTCAGCCATTGGTTTCTCCTTCGAAGAATTTCCAGAGCTTTCGCGGCTGCAATAACTGGAAATTCTGTCTCCCAGGCAGTCCATTTGTCCAACGCTCCATAAATGGCTTCTTTTTCGTTTGGAAGCTTTGAAACGATGCGAACGAGATGGAGAGCTTTTTGACCGGATCCTGCTGAATCTCTCTTCATCCATAAATGGTGCTCCTTTTTCCCCGATTTCGAATAAGATTTTGGCGGATTGTTCATGCATGTAACCACGGACGATGGAGTCCGGAAAAATGATGAATTTATCAAAGGATGGCCGGTGAAGCACGATTTGGGGAGAAAATTGGCCCAAAGTCGTAACCCTAAGCCTAATTCCGCCATCTCGCCCTTCTGAACCAAAGTTTGAGAGCCTTAACAGACAAGGACCCGCCTATGCACCAGACAAAGGAGAGTAAACAGTTGCGCGGAGGAGATATGAAGAGGTGTGAGGAAATAGGCGGCAGCAGAATCGTGGGGCAGAAGAGTATATATTTTCGCTCTGAATGATTTCCGCTGAATATCAATTCCTTTTTATTTTTGAGCGGCCCAAGGCTACTGAAATAAAATGGGCTGCGCTGCGGATCATATACTTTTTATTGGGTAAGTTTTTTAATTTTATTTATTTTGAAAAGCATTTACATAAATGCCGCATAATTCTAATATATGTATATATCTAATATCTAAAACTTATTATTTACACGCACATTAATAAAATTTCTAACACCACATCAAAAATATCATAATTATCAACTTCTTAAAAATAAAATACAGTTTTTCATTCATAAATTTATAACACCAAAATATATGTAACGTCTTGATCCTTTCTTAAGAAATGGATCAGTGGGGGAACTGATCTTTACAGTAAGAAATGCAGCAATGAATTCCGGATATAATCACAACTTCATCAGAATACTAAAACAGTAATAATTCAAATATTTCATCAGATTACAATGACTTCTATCAGGCTTTTATGTGGGTTATTGTTGTTGATAGCTACTATAGTAACGTACTGTTTCCGTTTGTCTTGCATTCAATACCAAGTTCTTCACGCGTAAATTTCAAAAAGCAACCATAAACGACATTCGCCGTATTATTGCTGACTTCAATTGTTGCATCCTTATGCCGTTAATCAATGTATTCTGGCATGCTCAAAAGCTGGTCTTCAATTTAAAAATGGCAGATTGCAGAAAATTGAAATTCAGCAATACAGGCATGATCAAAGGGAAACATCAGTCCAAAATCAAAACTCCTAATAAATTTCAACTTTCTCCATTCCCTTTCAGAATTAACTTTATATTGGGATGAAAGATGATACCAGTGGAGTTTTGCACTTTGTAAATAATTACAATAAGCGAGTTTTAAGAAAATGTACAAATATAAGGATTTAGTCTCCAAAAGTACTACAAAATGTGTACAAATGGTAAGTAAGATCTTTAAACCAATACCCTAACAGCTAAATTTACAATGTAGTTCCCATTTGTACTGGAAAAAGCCATGGCGGCAAAATCTTGTCTGCCACAATCTCACCGACATAAACATTAAAATTAAGATCTCCTGCACTTTGTAAGCTCACATTTGCATTGAGAATTTGGCTAGGAAACTTCTGTTGTCATCACCTAGAACCTCACACAGCTCCTTTCAACAGTAGAAACAACAAACAGAAAAGAAAGTATTTTCTTTCCACCAGAAACGTGAACGCAGATTTGAACAACAGCAGTTTTGGCAACGGAGCAATAATTTTGCAGGACAAAAAGAATTTGAGCTCCAGATTGCTTGCTCTTAGGGAGCCTAGATGCTTCAAAGTGATTGTTAGTGATAGCGTCTTGGAGAGATCCTAATCAAGATCATTCTGGAAAGCCACAATCATGCTTCCAGGAACGTCAACAGGTGATGGTTCTTCTTCTCTCTCAGGCTGTATATTCAAATCAATCTGTGTTTTTATAGGAGAAGGTGTGGCCCTCTTCCGCTCAAATTCTTCATCAATTAATCCATTGTTTGGATTTGGTATTGGAGGGGAGTTTCCAAAAACTGCATTATGATTGGCGGAAGTTGATGGAGAAGGTGGAGTTTGTGGTAACACCTGTGCTGGTTGAGTACAGTTTTGCTGCTTTGTGGGAGTTTCACCATTCTCAGATTCCTTTTCAGACTGACGCTTCTCACGTCGGAGCATTAGAGTTTGGAAGCGTCGCTTAACAGTGAGGCAGACATTGCATGTGCAAGTCTGCTTGTGCTTTGGCCCTTTGCCACTAGGGGGTTGGATGCAAACAATGCAGGTGCAACCAGGACGGTGGCGTGGGTGCTTGGTAGTTGGCTGGGAGGAAGCTGAGAGGGATTTACTTTCCCCTAGAATGGCAAGGTTTGCAAGAGTGTCAAGCCCATCGGATACTTCAAAATGCTCATCCTCAAACTTCAGCTTAGATTTCTTGGAGGAACCTGAGAAAACAAGGTTACGATTTGAAACCCGTTTAACTTGTGGAACACAAAGAAACATCATGTACTTAATAAAAATAGATTTTCCAATTATGACTTGTGAATGTCCTATCAAGCAGAGCAGGCCCTCATATTTATGGATGCAAGCAGTAGACATCAAGCCAGGGCTCTTTATTCATGGAAGCTAACTTTAAGCTGCTGCATGAAGAAGCTCAAGCAGAACAAACTGGATAAAGCTTGAGAAAAAGTATTGATTAAACCTTTTGAGTGAGCTAAGAGGTAGCAGTGGAAAGGAGGTGGTGAAAGAGCATTTCTGACAACCTAAAAGATAAAAGTAAGGCTGAAGGGCGAGAATGGTTGCCTGATAATGAGGAGAGTTCGGTAGATGAAGGCAGATTGTTGGAAGAAATAACACCAAACAAAAAGCATAACTGTTAACGAGAATGAATCATTAAAAAAATGTATAGCCTTATATCCCTCATCATTGCTAGAGAGCAGCAACTATGGTGAAGAAGGGTGATTTGTAGGCCAAGGATGGTAAAATCGATTAAGATTTCATGCCCCCGCAATGAGCAATTCAAGCGAAGATCCAGCCAAAATGAAGGAATTTTGGTGGGTGGGAATTAGGATTTCTATCTTGATGTAAATTTACTCCCATACCCCCATCAATAAAATTAACAAACTCCATTTGTCATTTGTCAAGCTCTCATATAAAGCCAGGTTGAGCTTGACTTGAAGCCTGTTAATAAATGAGCCAGTTATTATGTTTAAAGCTGGAAACAAGAGCTTATAAATAAAAAAGCTTCATGAGCTGTCTATTGAGTCAAGATTGAGCAAGCACATCTCAATTATATCCCAACTACGATTACTTCATTCACAAAATAAATATTTTGCCAGTTTAAAAAAATATACATTTCCTGAATTACGTCCAAGATTACTTTCCCAAGCTGTCTTTTATCTCAAGTGTGGACAAACCAGTAAATCAACTAACCAAGAAACCAGAATGGGAAAACATCAGGGCAAAACGTACCACATTTCATTGGAAGTAGATGTCTTGTCTCCAAAGAAATTTCCTGAGGAGCCGAGCATGAAGATCTGCACATGTGAAGGAATCAGAACTTACTAGCTAATTTTACTGCATCATTACGCACATTAGATGATTAAGGATGCATTCATTAAGAAGAAAACACACACACACACACACACACAATTTCCTCTTTAAATGACTCAAACGACTTCATGGCTCATTTTGGAGTTCTTACAATTTTTTTAATGTCATCTTTCTAATGGAAAAACATGTACTTAAATAAATTCAGACTCCTAATTTACAAAACCAGCCCAATAAAATTGGACCACAGCCAGCCCTCCATAATCCGATGATTTTCCGCTGATATGAACATAAGCTAAATGTTAAACATTAAAAGACCAATTAATCTAATAGGATCCTGAGTATAGTTTTCATCTATGATGCACGGATAATTCTAACTAAAGAGCCATGCAGTGTCGGATACTTCTCGGACACCGACTGTCAGTCATTAAATTGAAAATTATTGGCCGCCAAGATGAGTATCCCGACACCCGCTTTGTAAATATTTAATTTAATTTAATGTATATATGTAATTTGTAAAAATATATTTTTTTTATTTGAAAATATGAAATTAAACCGATCTCAAATCCTCACTAGTTTAAATAAACGAAGCTACTACAGCATAACGATACGATTTATTCCAGGAATAGACACATTACTTGATAATACAACTCGATTAAATAAACTAATAAATTTGTGACATCCGTTCTGGTCTGCGAACCTTTTATGTTGACCAACAAGTTTCCCTATTTAATACAAAAGAATTAAATATGGTTTATATTAATTTGAAGTCTTTAAAGCTCCCTATAGAGGCAAGCCCCTATAGTTAATTACCTCTCAAATGACCGAAATCATTTAAGAGAACTCTCGATTTTAGATCAGAGGTATCTATCTTCATGAATTCAAACAAGTTTCTCTATTTAATAAAAAGAATTAAATATGGTTTATATTAATTTGAAGTCTTTAAAGCTCCCTATAGAGACGATGCCTCATAGTTAATTCATCTCGAATGACTAGAAATCGTTTAAGAGAACTCTCGATTTTAGATCGAAGTATTCATCTTCGCTGAATTCAAAGGTTAGAGTTCTCAAGGTAGTGTGTAAGAAAGTCAAGTGGGAGGGGACCAAATAGGAAAACTAATTTTTAGAATCAAAAAAAAAAATGTAGGGGAAGCCACGGATCTCGAGAAGGACCTCGATGACTTCCCAGACTATTCTATTGTTGGGCTTTAAATTTTGAAAATAAATTTATTTAGATTTCAATCCTGCCAATTATTAATTATAAGAATTACACTTGCACAATATCCGATTATGCAAAAAACCTAGAAGATAGAAGGATTTACGTCGTATCGAACGATGACCACGGAATCCTAAGGCAAGTTAGGGCTTATATTGCACAACATAGTTGTGCAAAGACCTAACAGAAAATGTGAGGATTTATGTCGCACTATGCGGACTACCTCATTACAGACGAATACAGTGGAAAGTGTGCAAGGGCAGCTACACCGGCGCCCGGGCGTAGTGTCAAGTAAGCAAGGGTTCCCATATTACGGACGGATGCAGGTAAAGAAGTTAGTCCATGATACTAGTATTAGGATAGGATCTTGGAATATAGGTACTCTCGATGGTAAATTAATGGAATTGGTTGATATTATGATCCATAGAAAGATAAATATCTTATGTATTCAAGAAACTAAATGGGTTGGAGAAAAAGCTAAGGAGATTGATAACTTACGTTTTAAACTATGATATTATCAGTAAGAGTCGTACTTAGAAATGGTGTAGGTGTAATTATAAATAAGAGTTTGAAAGATAATGTTGTTAAAATTAATAGAGTTGGAGATATAATTATAGAGACTTAAGATTATTATTGATACTTAAGATTTTTAATATTATAAGTGCTTTATGCTTCCTCAAGTTGGTTTAGATATAAGTACTAAAGATAAATTCGAAATGATTTAGAAGACTTATCTGACAATCGATACCTTGAAGAAAAAATTTTTATTGGAGGAGATTTAAATGGACGTATCGGTAGAGTGGTAGAAGATTTCGAAAATATTCATAGTGATTTACTGATTATGGAGCGATTAATGAAGAAGGTAGAGTGATTCTAGATTTTACTTTAGCGTATGATATGATTATTCTTAATACTTTATTCGAAAAGAGATGAACATCTTATTACTTATAAGAATGGATCTAATAAAACACAAATTGATTATTTTCTTATGAGAAGAAGAGATCGTCGAGATTGTAAGGATTGTAAGGTCATTCCAAGTGAGGAATTAAGTACCTAACATCGATTATTAGTTTTGGATTTTAAGATGAAGAGTTTTAAAATAAAAAATACAAGGATTCAACATCGTAGTATAAGATGGGGCACCTAAAAGACACAAATAAAACTATTTTTATGAGTAAAATTCAAGATTTAAATATTTGGGATGTCCATAAAGACGCGAATGCTATGTGAGAAAAATTAACTAATACTATTAAACAAGTATGTAAAGTTGATCTTGGAGAATCGAAAAAAAAAATAATAAATAAAAATAGTTGGTGGTGGAATAATAATGTACGAAAAAGATAAAAATAAGAAGTTATGTTATAAAAATTGGTTTAAATGTAAAAGTGTAGAGAAGCTGGAAAAATATAAAACGGCCACATGAAGTCTAAAAGAATAATCTGTGACGCTAAAAATTCTGCTTTTAGTGATATTTATAACATGTTAGATACTAACGACAGTAAAAAATATATGTATAAACTAGCCAAACAAAGAGAAAAGAAAAATAAATATTTAACTCAAGTAAAGTGTATTAAAAATGAAAATCAAAAAGTGTTTTTCTTATAAAAAGATATTCAACATAGGTGGGTGAGCTATTTTGATAAAGCTTTTAATGAAGATGTTGAAAGTACGATCGACGCTAGTGATCTTAATATCATTAATAATAATAAAAGCTTTTCATTTTTACCGTCGCATTAGTAAAAAAGAAGTTGATGAGGCTTTAAAGAAAACCAAGGGGAAAGTACGTAGGACTCGATGATATCCCGATTGAAGTGTGGAAATGTCTAGGTGATTTGGGGGTTTTCTGGCTTACTAAACTTTTTAATATTATTTTAAAAACTAAAAAGATGCCTGAGGAGTGAAGAAAGAGCATTTTGGTCCCCATTTTTAAGAATAAAGGAGATGCACAAGAGTGTGCAAATTATAGAGGAATTAAATTGATGTCATACTTTAAAATTATGGGAAAAGGTAATTAAACATAGGTTAAGATGTATTACAAAGGTTTCTCATAATCAATTTGGATTTATGCCGGGTAGGTCTATCATGGAAGCTATACATTTATTGAGAGGTTTGATGGAGAAGTATAGAGATAATAAGGAGGATTTACATTTGATTTTTATTGATTTAGAAAAAGCTTACGATAAGGTTCCTAGAGATGTTCTTTGGAGAGTCCTTGAGAAGAAAGGTGTTGATATGACTTATATTCAAGTCATTAAAGATATGTATGCTTAGAAGTACATTACATGTGTTCGAAGCGAAGGAGGATTGACCAAATATTTTACTATTTTCTGTTGGTTTACATCAAGGATTGGCTTTAAGCCCGTATCTTTTTGCTTTATTTATGGATGGTCTTACTGGGCATTTACAAGAGGATGTACCTTGGTGTATGCTTTTTGCTGATGATATCCTCCTTGTGGATAAGACAAGAGAAAAAGTCCAGGAAAAACTTGAATTATGGAGGTCTACATTGGAGAGTAAAGGTCTTCGTTTGAGTAGAACTAAAACTGAATACATGGAATGTAATTTTAGTAATAGTAGGTCTAGTGACAGAATTGTAACTTTGGATGATCAAATTATTAAAAGGTGTGAACGATTTAGATATCTCGGGTCCATTGTTCAAAGCGATGGTAATATAGATGGGGATGTTAATAGTATAATTCAGGTTGGTTGGTTGAAGTGGAGAAATGCGTCCGGCCTATTGTGTGATAAAAAAGTACCGCTTAGACTGAAAAGAAAATTTTATAAAATGGTGGTGAGACCTTCAATGCTCTATGGTGCTGAATGTTGGCCTTTAAAAGAGAAGCATAATGTTAAGTGTTGCCGAGATGAGAATGATTAGGTGGATGAGTGGCTTTACACTTAGAGACAAAATGCGAAATGAATTTATCCGTAATAGGGTTGGTGTTGCTCCAGTGACGGATAAAATTAGAGAGAGTCGCCTTAGATGGTTTGGTCACATTAAACGTCGACCACCTGATCCGATTAGGAGAGTAGATGTTTTAAATACAACTTATATTAAGAAAGGCGAGAGGTAGACCAGGAAAACTTGGGCTTATTGTATAAAAAATGATCTTAATTTATTAGAATTAAATGAAAATTTGACACTAAATAGGACGCAATGGAGAAAAAGGATTCATGTAGCCGACCCCACTTAGTGGGATTAAGGCTTTGTTGTTGTTGTATACGGACTACCTCGAAGTCTTATGACATGTTATTTAAACTAAGGAAAGATTTTGCTGTTGTAGATTATCCTTCTCCGTCCGCTGCATTCTCGTTGTGTTGCCCTCAAAGTTTTGCTCCGTACTCCATGTTATAGCAGTATTGAATTCCAAGTTTAAAGTTTAAAGTTTAAGGTGGACATGCAATTGTTGAGTCGGTGATTTCTTTTTTTGAGTTCCTCCTACAAAACTATGCTACTGGGCTCCTATTCTAAAAGGTATATTGCTCATAAATAAAAGAAACAGTAAAACGTGCAATAAAGGAAAAAACAGAGATAGAGAATATGCAATATATGTGCAGTAAAGGAAAGCATGTAGCAGGTATAATAAGGAAAAACAGTAGTAAAGAATATGCAGTAAATGTGCAGTAAAGGAAAGCAGTAATATGCGCGGGAAAGTAAACTTGCTGTAAATGTAAAAGGAACTTGTATGTCTGGCGAGCATGTTATATCCTGTGAATAAGATCACAAATCACTAGCACAAGGAAACAAGTATAGTAATGGGTTTAGCGAACATGCATCCACCTATAAGAGAATAAATGACAAAGCGAAAAGAAAGCTCGGGGAAAATCGAGAGAAATAGTGAAAAACACAAAAAACCCGAAGAAAACCCACAAATATCCCGTGAAAGCTTAAAGAAAATTGTATGAAACACACATAAAACCCAAAGAGGACCATAAGCAGAATAGTGGGTAGGACTCAGAATCAGGGCCCTGTGTCAAATTAAGACTTTCGGGCCCTAACGAATCACCATGCATTTGTGATCCAACACCAAGTAAAATGTTCCTAATCTAACAACTACAGAAGGAGGAACTCCTAACCTGAATCACACGACTGAACTGTGAATTTTCTTTTTCTTTATAAAATGTTTAGGAAAGATTTCGTTTTTATTTTTTGAAAGAAATTTTGATTTGTCATTCATATAAAGGAAATTTTTGATATCTTAAAAGTGAATGGAACGGTCGTATTAGCAGGCGGGAACTTCCAACTACCTGTAGAAGCGAAGGGTAGCCTTTTACTAAGTGTTAGAGATGTGATACTGTCAATCCCTCATCCTCGTAAGGTCGTTGAGTCAGAATCGTGCTAGGACCTCTCACACATACCTAGGTGATTCTTTCATCACTTGTGCCCAAACCCCGAACCATCCTACTTACAGCATTGTTTGATGACCCACATAAGCAAAAGACTATATGTGCGCACTTATGCCTCGTACATAAATGTAAAAACCTAGCCAAAAAGCAAAAAAATGGGGAAACGACCAACCTAAAAGAACAGAGAAAAGGAGGTGAGTCTAACCGTAAAACAGCGAAAAACAAGCGACCCCGAACCCCCGATGACACAAACCTAACGGACTCGACTACCCCCCCCCCGATAATATTTTGACATTCCTCACAAAGCCTAGGACCTAAAAACTCCACACCTGTCAGAAAGGCATGTCGGACTTCTTAAAAGAAACATCCACTCTTTCTTTTTTTGAAATGACAAACAAGGACTTCCCAGAATATCCCAAAAACACGACTCAACAGGAAACTCCAACGCACGAGGTGCTAGACAATATCAGAAAGCTCCAACAAAGTACAACCAGAAACCTCCAATGCCAATGACCCCAAGCTGCCCAACATTCAAAGCTATCCCCTGCCCAGGACTAACACATATATACTCAGAGCCAAAACAGTAATCGTGGCCACAACTAAACCCATGTCAGCAGGCCAAAACCGAGCCACACAAAGCCTAGAATCGATATTACAACCTGCTCAACACAGGTCCAGCTCGAAGGTAGAATCGAGCCACACAATAAGCTAGGGAAAGAGTCCAGCCAAGCCAAAAAAAAAGAGCCACATATCATGCTAGAAACAAGGCCCGACCAAGCCAAAATCAAGCCCCAAACAAGGCTAAAACTGGGCCACAACAAGGAATAAAAAACAAGCCATCACAAGGCAAAGCTGAGCCCAATTAACAGGCCAAAAACCGCACCTCTTCAAGCCCAAGACAAGGCCACATCAACGCCCAAAACCGAGCCATCACAGAGCAAAACCGAGTCAAGTTAACAGGTTAAAATCAAGCCACCACAAGCCATAAACCGAGCCTAACAGCAGGCCAAAAATAGGGATAGCTGTCAAGCAAGACCGAGCCCCTAGGGGATCAATATAGGGTCAACAAAGGTAAAACCGAACCCAACAATACGTCAAAACAAGGCCAGCTCACAAGCGACCAAAACAGTCCCCCATAAAACAAAATCGAGCCTCCAGACCTGCTTGAAAGTAGGGGTAGTAAAGCTACACCCAAGCCACACAAATGCCAAAACTGAGCTAAGCATGCTAAAACCGAGCCCCTAAACCTGCTCGAAGCAGGGACTACAACAAGACATGAAGCCAAGCCAAATCCAACACAAAGGGGCCTCAAAAAGCAATGTGAAGTTCTACCAACTCTTCCTTTCTACATTTTTCGATAAATAAAAGCTCTTTCACATATGCAATGATATAACAATAGAAATAAAACAGGCATGTGTAAAAATAAGTGATTCTCAAGTAAAAACTTCAATGTAAAGCTTCATCCGCCAGTGTCCCTGAAATATCAAAAAACCATGGCCAACGTAAAGAGCTAAGAGTTTCCAATTCCAAGCCTATCACAAGAGCCTCTCAAGGCCCTCCCAAACCAACAAACTTTAGTTCAAACAATCACATTTGGAAGTATTGAGTAGCAATTTAAAATTCATGAGAAATAACAAACAAGTATAAGGCGCCTAAGCATGTGTTTCAGTATTCCAAATACACAAAGATCATGAGTAAAAGAGGAGTGCCCACACTTATGAAGCCATGCATGTGAACCTTAGCCCTTTTAAGTTATCATGTTCTTCCCCCACCCATCTAATGCTAAAAATATCATTGCAAACATGCGGTGCTAGAAGAAGAGAAGAATAAGCATCAAAGTTGAGGAGCTATCTGCACAAATGAGAAGCAAGAAGCCCTAGCAAGCTCCTCCATGTTAGGGCTAGCCAAAACATTCACCACTTCTTTTCCCCTTTCCTTTTTTTCTTTCTCCTTTTCTTTTCTTTCTTAAAGAAAAATATATATGCCTACTCCATGCTCCAAGACAAGCAACACCCCACAAAAGCACAAGCCCCCAAAACATCCAAGTGAAACACACTAGGCCTAAAGAAGTTCCAGTAACATAAGGTGAAGCATGTCATTCAAAGCCCCAACCCAACATTTAATCCCAAAGCCACATGCATATTTGATGTTATTTTCCAAGTTGCCAACAAAATAAAAAATAAAAAAAAAAAAAAAAAACTAAAAGACTTAATCAATATCAATATATGGCCCCCTTGAGCAGGAGAAATGGGCCTAACAAACTTCTAGTTCAAGGTGGGCTCAAACATGCAGAAAATACCACATCAATGCCCAACCACTAGTTCAAGCCTTGCCATAAACTTTTTAACCAAACATAAACATCAAACCATGAAGTAAGCCAGCTATACCTTAGCAGTGGAACAAACAACCAAGTAAGAGTGTTGAGTGGACCAACAGGGAGGTCGAGGGCCGAGCAAGTAGGAGGCTTGGGCAAGCTCAAAGGAAAAAGGAAAACAAGATCTTCCAAACTCTCCCACACCCCCCCCCCACCCCCACACACACACACACACACACACACAGTGAATTAACCAGAGAACATGAGAGAAAAAAGAATGGCAGCGATTCCTCTCCCAAAAAATCGGCCAACCCTTTAGGATTCCCAAATGGGGTCTTTATAGCAAAAGAGAGGGGAAAGAGCTTAGCCCAACTCACCCAAGCCTCAACCCAGCTCACCCAGTTCACCAGTGACTCACCCAGTTCCACCGAATGCAAGGACGGGTCAAATCATCGTAACAGGCCACCCACAGGGAGAATGATCGAGAGAAGAGGAAGAAAAGAGCATTGGGAAGGAGAGAAAACTTCCCCATTCATGCCAAAGAGCCAAATGCCACAGTCACTCGAACGCCAAAGAGGAAAGTCTAAGGCATCGAAAGGAAGGAACTCGAGCAGAGCTTCATGGGACGCCACCTCCTCTTACGTGAAGAGGAGAAGCCAAGGTATAATGGAACGAGACGGGATGAAGCCAAAGAGCTTGTTCGAGCCATACCTGAGCAAAGGCGCACGGCTCCGTGGGAGAAAAGGAGAAGATGGCGCGGGACGAGTGCGGGACGGGGCTAGGAAAGGAAGGTTTAGGGTTTTAATTAAAGGGAGAGGAGTTCAGGCAATTACATAAAACATAAGTTATTATTTAATTATTCAAAACGCGCCAAATTTCGCGTCGTCTACTCGTGCTCGGAACCTCGGCAAAGTGCATGTCCTTTACCGGCGCAGTCCGTTTTATGATCTGGAGTCGTTCGGGGGACTTCATCGACGGTCGGGCCGAAAGTGCGTCAAATTTGACTCTTTCTGAAATTTTGACTTGATGTCGATTCTTCTGGGATATTAGCTTCAGCTTCGATCAGTTGCAGAGAATTTGAAAGCGTCGATGCCGCAAAAGGAGAAATTTGTGAGCGTAGTGGTGCAAGATGTGCCCGAGGTCGTACTAGGGTCTAGTGGTCCTCTGGGGACTCCTTTTGAGCTCCTCATGTTAGTTTCAACCTCGTGAATGTATGAACTCTCCATGTGGACTCCAAAAGAATTAGAGGTGGCTTCAAAATTCTAGAACAAGTAGGGTCCCATTGCTAAGGGTCTAAGATAGTCGAAGAGAAGACCCTGGGGCTAGAATCCTAAATCCTAATGAAAAACTAGACCTCGACAAAAGTGAGATCAACACCGACACTCGCCCGAGATGCCACAAACACATGTTAGATACGTTCTCGATGCGCCCGATTTAAATAATATTAAAATAAAAAAGGAGCACGTGTCTTAAATTAGTGAATTAAAAAATTTTAAAAATATTTTTTAAACATCTATGGTATTTTTTAAGTAAAATAATATATATATATATATATATATATATATATATAATTTAAAGATTAAATTTATATGCTCAAATTATTCATTGATTTCTTCTCACGAGCTCAAACGGTTCATCAATCGCTCGTTTGGGCTCGTATTTCTTATTATGGACATCTTAATTTTTGAAAGATAATGATATTAAATTTCTAATTTTTTTATTATTCTTAATATTTTATTTATTTATTTAATATATATATATATATATATATATATATATATATATATATATATATATATATACATATATCTCGAGCTTGAACTTAAGACTACGAGTTCGAGCTGTCACCACCCGACCTGGGTCATGGAATTAACTAAGGCGAGTACAGACGACCGACGGTATGAATTAAATTTTTTATATAATTCACTGGATGAAAAGGGCCACTACAAATTAAATTAAACTAGTATAATTAAAATTACCTTGTTGATAGTTGTCTACATCTTCTATAAACGTTTTCTCGTCTATCGCTCATCTTTTAATACATTAATTAAACATGAAAATTTAGTTACAAAAACTGTGAGCTAAATGAGTCAGTGAATACTCAGATCTCTAAACTACAATAATACAAGGATAAAAAAAATAATATGAATGCAAGTTAAGTTTTTTATAGATCAATGTAAACATTTTTCATGCTATAAAAGGGCTCAAAATCAATATCCTTTCATATCTATACAACTGTCACAGGTGGCACTATATAAAAACTATCTCAATTAAGATATATTCATATCAATATTCTTTTTCATTTACATGTATGAGTATATTAGTGTCCCCTCACTAGTACCGTCAATGAATACTTCATCATAGGTCAGTCACGCAGATACAAGCAGTCAACATAAACATATGTATTCATCACATTCAATTCAACATACTATAAAACATACAACAAATACACGAGTAAATAGCTACGACATCCATAACAATATGACTAATAAATAAAAATAATATCTCAATCAGAATAAAGCACACACAAACATCATTAACTGCAAACACATTTGAGAATAAATAAATTATTAATATAGTTTAAAAATAGGACTACTCACATTGATGTGGATTGTTTATGTTTGAATTTGCCTTAACGAATATTCCTAAAATAAATATAGTATTCTTATTATGAAAAATTAATTTTATTGATTATATTATTATATAAATTTAATTATTTATAGTAGTTTAGTTTATTATTAACTTTACATTAATTAAGTATAAGATTTTCATTATTTTACCCTATATAATCCTTTTTTTATTCAATATATATATATATATATATATATATATATATATATATATATATATATATATATATATATCGTATTATTATAAAACTTCCCTTCCTCAATCGAACACCACACACACACACACAACCAAGGCTTCGGGTCCTCTGCGCGATTCTCCTTCCTCACGTCACCTTGTTCAACATTCGCACCAGAGGTCGCCTTCGTCTCCCCGTTTTTGCTCAACGTCGACATTCGTCGTCGTCCGCTAGGTGAAAACCCTAGCGTCACGCCACTGCTCGACAGATCCTTCTCCCCTGGTGTCCTCTCCTTTAGAGTTTTCTCCTACCTCTGCTCTCCGATCGCATTTCTGTTTTTTTTGCGATTTATAATCGAATTCCTCTCTTCGACTTCCCAACTTTTCTATTCGACAACCCGACCATTCGCTTCATCTTCCCCTTTTTCGTTTTCTCTCCCAACGTAACTAAAACGAGACTCGCACGAGACGGCTAGCGAGCCGACTTGTTTAATATAAAAGAGAGAAAACGATAATAATTTTAAATAGTTTTATGATAAGTTGACAAATAGGATGAACAATTAGGAGATAAATAATAAGAAATCACCTAATATATAATAAAAGATATTTTTTTCTTAACATTTTTAAACCCTTTTGAAATTTAATATATTATGAGTATATTTTATGTTAATATTTTTTTAAACGATGTGGCTCACGAACTAAAGAGTCGAATCTAGGTTGGCTTGAGCTTGACTTGTTAGCTCATCGAGCTAAGTTCACGAGCCACCGAGCCGAGCTCGAGCAGGCTCACGAGTCGGCCTGACTTACTTGCACCCCTATCTGACGAGTATCAGTGTCCTATATTTTTAATAATAGAAGTATCTCACATCTGTGTTGTGTCGTATCTGTGTCCCTGTGTCCATATTTGTGCAACATAGGTTCTCATTAGCAGGCGCGCTTAAGTGAAATTCCTTTAAGATATGCCCTGAAATAATGTAACGTTTCAATTGATTTAAAAGAAAAAAAATCTTCAGATATTCAGTTAAACTCCCTTCAGATGTGCCCTTAAATAATTGTAACATTTAAATATTGGAGGCAAAACTACAAGGTTTAGAAAAAGTATATTTATTTGGAAAGGTCAAAGTTTGCTTACATCAGAGATTTGGTAAATAGCATTCGCTCACAAGAAATCAGAAATAAACAATATATTATAGTTTATTATCTGCAAAATGATTCATATTAGTATCGTGCTTATGCTTAAATTAACAAGACATTAGTAGCTACCCCTGGACAAAATGTGCCAACCAAACAGCTGAATTTTAATGAATTATGTGTGAAAATTGTACGAATGGACCGTTTGTAAAATTTTTTGTTGGATCGCACGAACATTCTTGTAATCCTGAATAGATTTTAGGTAAGATTTTCTCAACTACATTTTTCTCAACCATATGTTAAGTCAGGTTTTGCACATCAGTTAGCTAATTCCTTAAGGAATTCACTAGTAGGGGTGTCAAAAATTGTGACATGACAACTCGACCTGAACCCGACTCAAAAAAATTAGATTCAGGTTGACCAAAATAATATTCAGGTTCGGGTTGACCCGAATAATTTTCAGGTCAAGTTCAGATTAAATATCCCGACCCCTTCAATTTTTTGGGTCGGATTCGGGTGTACCCGCCAACCCTTAATTGACTTCAAATCGACCCCCTAACTTGGAATTCACCTAAAATTGACTCGAAATTAACTCGAAATTGAGTAGAAATTGATCCTATTTATAACCGGATAGTCGTTATTCCTTATGTTAAACAGGTCATATAAGTTAGGTTCGAGTTGGCGGGCTGACGGCAGATCGGATTCAGATTGAGACTTTCGACCCATATAATATTCAGATAGGGTTTGAGTCAGACTTATTCGGTTCATGCCAGTTTTGGGTCAGACCGAACATGACCCACTGACCCGAATTGACATCGCTATCATTAGCTACGCGGCTCCCTTCCACTTGCAGTCTTAGGCGGCTCCAGAGGCTTGTTAGTGGCTAGGGAGATGGCCACTAACAACTCTTTAGTCATGTAAGAAGAGCACAAAGGTGCTTGCATGTATATAAGAGAGAGGGAATCAGAGACAAAAGGTGTTCGGGCAGTAAGACGAGTTCAAGTAATACTGAAGGCTAATGATATTGCTTACAATATAATGTTACTTCATACTATATGATTAACATCATGTCATTAAATATGATAAATGACAAATAATCAAATATGACGTTACACCATAATTTACATGTTTTACAATGCTTCGGGCATTTTTCCTACGTTGCAGTATGTAATAACATACTTCAAGAAAGAGACATTGAATGAAGCTTTAATCAGGTATAATAAGCTCCTACAGTAGTATCTGGATACTACTATAATAGTTAAGTTGCGGTTAGTATTATGCAATTAAGTGTTGAATCCGCATATATTTAACGATAGACCAATAAAAAAAAAAGAAACAACTATACCAAACACCCTGTGCTTTTGAGAGTATAGGGGTCGACAATATCACCAGGAAATTCTGAGTGAACTTTCAGGAAAAGTTACAACTATTAAAACCTAAAAAGAGCGAGGCAAACAGAAGATGCAGTTTAACCATAGGCCTCAAAATATTGAAGGATGCAATTCCATCATAAAGGTAACAGAGTTGAGAGACCAAATCAAGCAACAATACATAAAATATGTCAGGATAATTGAAAATCACCTTTCAGGATCCCACTTGTTATCAGAACATGTCCATCTATGATGCAGAAGAGCATCCAATGGAAGCCTGCGCCACTTGGAACAATTTTCACACTGCACCCAGCGATTATTAATATCCCTGATGTTGCAGAAAATAGAATCGAAAGCATAAATACAACCAAACTCTAAGTTTAGGGCACTTTCAACAAAAAATAAAACTACTAAGTCTATAAAGATATAAACATGCCAGAATACAAGAATGGAACAGGTTAAATCCTTTCATATTTATGAATCCTTATTTAGTTCTTCCATTTGAGAGTTGCATAGGTGTTGGATTACAATCTAGATACATCGGCTTAGACAGCTAGTAGATCACAGTGCCTTAAGCTCCACCCAACATCATAATCAACATCAGCCTAAGGCCCTTCCCCAAGCACTACAGGTCGGTATGCCTCGTTTCACCACTCCCAATCAAATCACACAAATAAGTTGTGGATTAGTCTCAAACCCTGCAACAGCTGCCGCAGAAATAAAAACTAAACACTTGAAGAAATTGCTAATCAACGGTGAGAAGGGGTACTCCAACCGAACCTAATGAAACAAAATGTACCTGTGGTGAAAAACATGTTTTAACAATTATGGATGATAGCAGAAAAGTAGCTTCCACTTCAAAATCCATGTGCTTGAATACTACGTTTCTCAGCACACATTCATCTTGCCGCCATACCAGTTGGTTGCATAAGCCTCTTCCAAGAATGAAACTACGTGAAAAAAAAACTGCATAAATACTCTTAAATTATGGATATCATACCCTTTGCCTCGCCAGGAAGTCCACTAAAACCTTATATTTTCGATCTAGGATCCTCACACTCTCTTGCTCCTCGTTTTCACATTAATTAACAATTTCTGGTCCCCATGTAATATAACTTTACACCAAGCCTGCATTTAACCTCCCAGGATGAGTTGTGTGGGCTCTGAAAATTCACTCTCAGCTCTCCTTTAGGGGGTTTTTGTGGTTGTTCTGGATAAAATTTTTAAAACCAAATTAAATTGTAGATAAGACGTACACAAAGATTTCACCATTATTTTGCAAATGCTTTCTACTTGGTTCCAAGTTTTTTATAGGTGTAAGCCCTATGCTTAATTGCTCCTAACGAGAGAAAACATCAGGGTAGTTGTCAAGGCACTAATTGCTTAGTATATAATATCATCTTTTTGACTGTAGATTGGGAAAATTTAGCTAAGAACAGATTAAGATCTCATAGCTTTAGCATCTCGGGTTATCATAGACTCTAATCTACTAAGGCAAAGGAGATCTTTGACCCAACATGTCCAAATAATTCTTATAAGTCATTGTGTTGCGCTGTCCAAAAAAGTCATGTAGACCTAAGTGAATGCTCGTCTAAGAAAATTATTTAAATTAGGGTCCGTTTGGGGCAGCTTGTGCGTTTCAGGATAAGCATCTTATCCTGAAGTGCGGCCCTCGGGTCGATCACGGGATTTGACCCGTGGCCTACGTGTAGTATAAAAAACCCAACCGCGGTAGAAGGCATTTTCAAAACGCGCGAACCAAACAGTTAGATGTTGTTTTCAAAAAAGCCGCCGCACTTATAAGCTGCCATAGACGGGCCCTTAATCTTAACTAATAGAGAGTTTTTACCTTACTAAGCGCATCTTATAATTCAAAACTCAATGGAAATGAATTTGAGCTTTCATTATGACCATAATATAATAATGCTATTTAGGAAAAGATCACTTGATTAGAGGGCATTGGTTGTGACTATTTTTTTATTTTCTGATATCATTTAAAAGCAAAATCACACAATCAGAAAACATAGAACCCATCCTTACTTGCCTGATAACTTTTCAAAGTGATCATACAAGTATGTTTGATATTATATTAGCTCAATGTGAACTCAAGTCAATGTTAAACTTATTTTCCTAAAAAAACTATTGTAAAGTGTGGATGGATTTTGCACTTAGTTTTAGATAATAAATTTCATTTAGAGAACTTTATCTTTTAAGATTTTATTTTAGATTTTCATATTTTTATTGAGATATATGCCCAAAAAAATTTGCATTTGGCTTTAGGGTCACATTCAAAGAGAGATTCCCTATAGCTGAGATTTTATATTAATGCAGTCATCATCAAGTTGTTTCACTTAAAGTATTTGTATTTGTAATTTATGAATTTTGATTTTAAAAACAAATCCCTCTGATTGAGATTTATTGTCATTATGGCCATTATCAAAGTTAAAATATATTGTTTTGATTGAGATTTTATATCAAAGCATGTATTATAGAATATTAGAATAACATTGTCAATTATGGTTGCTAGCATACAAAAGATCGGGTGGACAAGATTTACATGACTTCAATTTTTTTTAAACATTCATCACGTTACATATCTTGCCGAGTCTATCTTTATAAGTGAAGGACTGACCATATAGGATAAACTCATTATTATATAATGTAAATATAGCAATACTGAGAGCTTCTCATTTGAATTTTTTTTTTTTAAAATAAAATGCCTTGAAGACTATATGTAAATGGATAATAAGATAACAGTAGTGGAATTTGCTTGAAGCGTATAACTCTTATTTTTTGATGATATGATGAGCTAGACCTAGAATATTTTAACTCATTCTCCATTATAATTTGGCTAGTAATTACTTAACTATTATAAAAAAACAAGAGTCTTGCCACCTCCAATCTTTATAAGATGTATATAACTTGATGAGTTTGAATTTGATATAAGGGAGACAAAAGGAGAATCTGCAATTTTATAATAATTGGAAGTATTTCAAAATATTTGCACGTTTCTCAGTGAGGACAATGTGATTTGATTTGACATAAATCAGTGTAACATTCTTAGATTTTAAATCAAGTGTTTAATCGGAGCACAAGCGAATGTGTTTATATTAGTTAATCTCCACAACATTCGTGGATGTTTAAATTTAAGCACTTGATAAATTTGTTTAAGCACATGCGACGGTATTCAATTTGCCAGAAGTTAAATGACTTTCAAATTAACTTGCATGACTTTCAAGGCGTAACGCGAATTAAAAGTCACTTTGTTAGCACATCAAGGCTTGAAATTATCTGAATTTTACTATTTCCATAAATATTTTGTCATTAGATTGTGTGCAGAATTTCATTTTGAATTTTGAAATAAAATTTTGTTCTCATGCGTGTGTGTTGTGGATTCAGTAGCTTAACATGCAAATTAGATTACATTTCATACGTTAATACACTTTGAAAAATGAAAATGGTGTGGTTTGTCCATAAGTGATTTATTTTATTCAAGTAGGCCTTTCAATGAATCTTTTCTTGCTTATAAATCAAATGGTCATTCAGTACATTTTCATTCAATTTCATTCAGTTTCGTGCATGTTCTAAAAATTGATTGCAAGCAGGCTCTACTTATGACTAGTGAATGAGTTTATAAATTTCTGCAAGTCCGGTGCAAGTCCTGCTTATATTTACTTTTGTTCTTTTGAAGTGTTCACATCCTATTTGGATGGTCAAGTTTTGTTCTTATTTTAATAAATTTGTATCAATTACATTCATTTTAGCAATGGCTTATAGTTAAATAACTCATTTGTACTTTGTTCCTTTAAAGTGACATTTTAGTAAAATTTTGGCTCGATATCTCCTCTGCATAAGAGGCATCCAAAAAACGGTGTTGCCTGCCATACCAATAAAAACACACGGTCGATGTCAGACACCAAAACCGCAGTCTTCTATTGTATTGTGTTGAGAAAGATGTGTATGGATCTGTACACTTTTTCCAAACTTCCAATAATTTTCTAACCACATTTACATAATGTATACAAGTAATTAACTTTGAATGTTCTTACATTGCTAAAATAAGTGCATATAGAGCTTATCCATTATGATGAGCGTCACCCACAAGTTCTTTCTACCACAAATTCCTCTCACCAAATGTGTTGCAATCGAAATTTTTAAATTTTTTTGAAGTTGCATTATTTTATGGCTTTGTGCATGACGAATTGATGATGAAATTGATGCAGTGAGATTTTGGTAAGATCATATCACACACACACATACTTTCTCTCTCCTCTCTCTCTTAATATTTTCTTTCTTTTTGTTTTCAAACTTCATTTTTTCACTCTCTTTTTTTTTTTTTTTGAAAAGATCAAGAGAGAAATATTCCTTCTTTTAGAAGAATACGGGAGATATGACAGATTGAAAAATGGTTGGCCAAAGATATTGAAACGAGAGCTCCCTCTTGCGGGATTTCTACTATCCGGGATCACGGAATCCCGCCTGCAATCTCGTAAGCGGTACAAGCACCCATATGGGCTATAAACAGGATTTTTCTGCGTGAGCTGGCGTCAGTCCCTTGTGAACCCCTTTCTTAGTATTCTTTTAACTAAAATTAGGTTTATTTTGCTTAAGAGCTATTTATATGCTGTTAATTTTTGGTTTAGTAGATTTTTGGCTTTGCTTATGTTATTTAGAGATATTTTCTCTCAGTTATCTCTACTGGGATGCTATTTTCTTAGATTCCCTAAAAGTGGTATCTGTAACATGATAGGTTCGAGGAGGCGATCTCTTCTGAATTTTCAAAGACCTCTTTCGTTGTTGAACTTGTTGTCTACTATTGTTTGACAACAAAAGGCTGTTGTTGGGTAGCAGAACACAACAGTTACAATTCTAGTTTACTTTTCGCCGCTGTTCATGCCGGAATTCAGCCGCCACCATTCCTCCCTCTTTCCTTACCCCCTACTAAAACTGATCTATCCCTTTATTCTACTCTCTCACACATTTTAGGAGCTCTAGATACCAGAGCCCGACAAATACTAATTTTTTAGGGATTTATTCTTTTTCCCCCAAACCCCAAATTAGAAGACGAAAAAAAAAAAAAAAAAAATCCAACCTACTCGAACCATCCCTGTTGCAATTCTATATATAATCCTAAATTTTCTAAATCCAACATTTTTACCTTCACAAAACATTCATCGTGACATTTATCACCAATACCTAAGCTCCCGACCAACCTTTGAATTATAATCCCATATCCATTAAAAACTTGGCTGACACCAGAGGAGAAAATTCAAACCACAAAAGAAACATAATATTAATGCTAAACTGAAAGAGCTTACAAACATGACACTTAAAAAATAGGAAATACCGATAAAAAAAAACACAAACAACAAAAATAATAAAGGATATCTGCGGGAGACGATGAGGATGGAGACTATGAGACGGTGTTATGAGAGGGCTGCAGTGGCAGCAAAAGTAGGAGGGTTGCGATGGTCGGAAAAGTGTTGGACAGCTATGGGGAAGAGCATAAGGGCTGTGATGGGAGGAGTGCTGGATAGTTGCGGGGTTGCAATGGGAGGAAGGACAGTTGGACAGCTACAGGGGAAGAGCAGGCGGGCTACAGTGGTTGGAGGAGTGCTAGACAACTGCAGACGAAGCGCGAGGAAGGGCTGAAGTGGATGGATGAGGGCAAACCTGTGATTGGCAGTGGGAAGGAAGGAGTGGTGGTGGCTGAAATGATGGAACAACTGGAAAACGGACATACGGTAATATAAATGCCTCCTTAAGGTCGAGTTACAATCGGAGCACCACTCGGACCCTTAAAGACGGTCACCACCTAGGACGAGGGACAGTTGGAGCACTTCATCACCTTCGGATGCAGCCCTCGAAAGGGTAAACAAAACGTCGGTGGCTGTCCAAACAAAAGGGATTAGGATTTAATATTAAGCAATGCTTTTAATTAAGAAATAGAATATAATAAGCAATGATTTATAATTGGCTATGTTTTAAAATAAAGAAAATAATAAAAATAATAGGAATTCATTATTTAGGCAATATTTATAAAAGGAAGAATTCAGAATAGGCAAAGACAAAAAAAATAATAGAAATTTAGAATTGGCGAGTGCTAGGAAGGAAAGATGAAAGGAAATATGGAATAGGAGGAAAGGAAATGAGGAAAAGGAAGAAGGGGAAAGAGGGGTCCCCTCATGCCCCCTTCGGTTCCTCTCCAAAGCCCCGCGTCAGTCTCCCAGTGTTGGGGGAGTTTCGACCTCATTTTTCGAACCTTATGAATCCTCAAGTACAGTGTCAGATCTGCAACATTGAACGTGGCTGAAATATTGCAATCCCTGGTAGGTCAATCTTGTAGGCGTTGTCGTTTCAAAGAACATGTTGGTAGAATAGGTATTTGTCCACCTTAGGCACGCCCTAAGGTGGAACTGTAGGTAGACAAATATTGTCACCACTAAGTATCGAGTCATTCCAAGAGTAACCTGCTTCTTCCATTCCTCCCAACCAGCTTAATGCAGATGAGGAACTAGTATGACAGGAGAGATCAATGCTAGGGTGAAATTTGCGGCAGGCTGCACCCGACTCATTAACACCTCCTCAAAAGAGACATCCTCTTCACAGATAGGACCCGGATCCCATTGAAGAATTGTGATCCCCATCAAGCTCCTAGGGCCCATTACAAGATTGGGATTCACCTCTTCTGTCAGGATATCTGGCAATGGTTGTCATGCAGGACTAAAATAACCTCTGAATAATCCCCGCTAATATTTTTGACATGGCACAAAATGACCCAACTTCTGGCCATTAGACTTTCCTCAATAAGGGTAACTCAGGAAGGGGTCTATACATCTGAAAGTTTTGCGATGCTCTGATCTATGGTGGTCTTGTATCGATGATCGACTCCTCAAATTCATACCCCTTTTAGATATCTGAAGTTAAACCCGCGAATGTTCCTCTCACAGTTTTTGAAACAGTAGCTCGGGGTACCATGTGTTCGACTCGTTTATATTTCGAGCCCAGAAAGTGTGTTTGTGTTCGGCTCGTTTGCTTAGCGAGCCGAACACGAGCTGTTCACAACCATAATCATGGCATAAGATGTTAAGGGTTGGGGCAAGATTTAAGATTATTGTTTACATTAAAACATCATTTGAATCCAATTTAATAATTTTTATTCTATTTACTTAATTAATAATTTTAATTGATTATAAATCTTTTAAATTTTTTAAAAATACTGCTAATCGATATATATATATATATATATATATATATATATATATATATATTTGCGAAAGAAGCACTAGGGCTATATTGATTTAAAAACGATTACAGAGGCTTGAGGAGAGAGCAGCATGGAGCCCTTCACGGCGATACTGATGTTATCGAAAAAGATCCGAAATATTCAAAAACTACGGAACAAAGTCGAGAGCGAGAACGTGATACTCTCGCTCTGTTTGCTGGAGATTCGTTGAGTAATCTCTTTAATGCTACTCCGTTGTCGCGAGTCGCGAGGTATCATCGAATAGGAGTGTAACACGAGAACTTCTTCTTCCTCGAGAATGATAAACCTACCAGTCCTCTCCATCATCTTCTTCTTCTACTTCTTCCTCTTCCGTAGAGTCCTGCTGATTCTTGCCGGTGGGTTCGACAATTGGTAGGAGAATTCTTTTTCCTGCGAAAGTTTGAATGCATCCGGTAGAGCGGACGGTGAAGTAGCCTCGACAGACATTGCGACACGGGAAGAATTCTGCACTTGCCGGTTGTACGATAACCACTTGTAGTCTCGGAGTGTGATTTGTATAACAGGGCTGAGGCTTCTACGACGACCAGTCAGCGCGAGTTTAGACTTTTATCGGCGATCGGATGCTTCCGCTGTTCTCTGAGCGGGAGTAGCGTCGGCTCTATGTTGGGAATTCCAACAACGATAGAAGGCCAGCACGTGCCTTTTCCTCGAGGAGGATGCGATCCCATAGCGAGGTGTCTCTAATGTGCTGAAACATTTTGCAATCTTGTGCAAAAATGAGCGCTCGCTCTCCACCGTACCTCTGCAGAAACTCATCCGCACCATCACGTGATCCAAAACGATCCACATCGGGGAGAGTGAAAGCCCTCTCCGCATGAACACGACACCGCAGCTCAGGAGACCCTATCATAAGTAGGAGCGTCAACTCCGAGAGGAGTATCGAGAGCATGGCTAATGTTGTACAAAGCGCGTGGATTGTACGAATGAAAGGAAGCCGGAAGTTTGAACCACGTAGGAACGATAGAAGGTTCAGCTTAGATAGGTCAAAATCAGGAGTCATTTGATAAGATGCATGTGAGTCTTAGAATCAAAGTCGATTGTTAGACGAAAGTCTAACATAGTCTTCTTCTTTGTATCCGAATAAGTGTCTGTGATCTAACGATCCGATTTATCATGCAAAAAGTTTTAGATTCTCGAAAAAATTTCTAACTAAATCCATCTTAGAGTGACCAAATTAGAATTTCACAATAAAGTAAATTCTAACGTCATCGGAAAACGCTTCGTTCAGGTGTCGTGAAGATAACGTCGGGTTTCTCGTTTTTAGTACTTAATCGTGCCGATAAAATTTCTCCGTATTTTGTCAGCCAGCGATGTCATGAAATTCTTGCGGAAAAAAGAGATGATCGTTGTGGAATTGCGCACGCAGTCTCGACATAGGAAGCCACAGTTGCCATCGAAGGAAGTCGTCGAGCGGCCTCAACGATCGATGAATCTGCGCAGCAAGCACGCACACATAAGCCACTGTGCGATGGAAGTGCGACTGAAAGTACATTGAAGTCTTCGAGCTCCCACAACAGGAAGTCGTCGAGCTCTCATAGTGCGGCTGGAGGGGAGCCGAGCTTGTCGAAGAACCGCAGCAGTCGGTGTCCGACAGGTAGACTCGGCCTCCAGGTCCGCTCAGAACAGGTGCGGCAAGTCCGAGTTGAGGCGGTCGGCGTCGAGCGGGAAGATGCGTCGCGATCGGAAGAAGGCGGCCGCGAATCGCGGTCGAGCGTCGAGCAAGGATCGAACGAGCACGACGTCGTCATCAATATATATATATATATATATATATAGATAGATAGATAGATATGTATGTATGTATGTATAGATATGAATGTATGTATGTATGTATATATATAATTAATGAATACTATTTCAAACCAAAATGAGTCGAACATGACCGAATAAATCTTTGTTCGTGTTTGGCTCGTTAAGGTTTGTTAAATTAGCGAACGAGCCGAACGCGAGCTTCTTCACGAGCCGAACAAGAGCTGCTCGCGAACAACGAGCCGTTTTGACAGCCCTAACCACCACTTCATCCTCTAGATGAATGTCTATTACATTAGACACTATGTTAGCTACTGTTACCTCAGCTGAAATCTTTATCTCAGGGTCAACTGGAATTGGTGGCATCTCTTATTGGCTAACAATTGTGGATAATCTTTGAAGTCTGCATCTCATTTTGGATTGTCGTTTATCTCTTCAACTGGAAGCTAGTTCTCATTTATTTCAACATCGAATTCAGTGCCTGCGGTGTTGTTACCCAACTTTTCGATGAAGTCCTGCTCAGTGAAGTAGATCACTCTCCTGGTTGTGCATTCAACTTGAACATATCAAAATCCGCGGCACTTACAACATTTTCTCGCTGAGACAGACTTGCGAATTGGTTTTGCTGGCTAGTAGCAAGGGGGGTCGCTTGGTGATATGGTCTCTCAACTTCAGAAACTAGAGTCTGCAACTTTTTGTGGCAATAAGTTGGTAGGAACCGGTGTTGTGTTTGTCGCTTCATCTTCACTTTTTATGTTCTTCCCTTCAATCTTCCAGATCACGATTAAAGGTAACCTCTCATGGTAGCAACAATAGGAGAGAGTGGCGATGGTCGGAGGAGGGCTGGGCAACTGTGGGGAAGATCAGAAGGGTTGCGATGGGTGGGAGGAGTGTTGGACAAGCTGAGGGAATAACGGAGTAAGTTTGCGGGGAATAGCGGGAAAGTTTGCGATCGCGAAAAAATACGTTAAGAAATTATTATTTATTTTTGATGAAATTGCGAACTTTAACGAAAGATATTTTCTAACATTTCTTTGCGGGAATGAAGATTTATAAGTGATGGAAGCAAAAAGCATGAAATTGAGCGAATTTGGATCGAAAAGTAAGAAATTCATACGGAATTGAACCCAAGTCGCCGACGGCGAGATCGAGGCTGCCGACGGCGAGATCATGAGAAGAATTTACGAAGGAATTATAGCTACGCCGCCGATAGCGAGCCGGAAGCTCGCCGACAAGCGAGATCAGCGCGGTTGAAGACTTCAGAAGCTCGTGACGGCGAGGTTGTTTCCGTCGACGGCGAGACGGTTGAAATGCAAATACATTGAGCGAACGTTTTTGAAAAGGTGTTTAAGCATCCTTGGACCTTTACTTACCTACTATAAATAGAGGACGAATTTTAGTCTTTTGTGTATCTCTTTTTGGTATACGTTGTGTGTACATTTGTGAGTTATTAGTGAGTTTCTTGAGTACGTTTGAGTCTTTAATTAGTAAATTAGAAGTTCTTTGTCTTAGAATGAAAAGTCGAAGAAGCTTGAGTACTGACTTGGGGAGGAAATTAAGATAAGTATCTTTGTTTATTGTTGTTGTTAGCTTTAAATGAAATCGCAATGCTTTGTTTTATTTCAATGCATTTTGAGTAGTTTCTTAGTCTTTCTCGCTATGTATGAAAATTATGCGAATTGATGAAATTAAATAGAAATCACAATATATTAAAATAAATTGTGATAATTTTTACTTAAAATTTAATTTACTTTCAATACATGACGATTGAGTTGTTAAAATATGTTGAATTATCGATTATAGTAAAAATTACATCCGATATTCGGGAAGTCGAAAACCTTGGAAGAAGGGTGCGAATAAATAGGGAAATATTAATTATCGGACGTAGAATTGGACATTTTAGTGTGACGGCTAAAATATTCGATTTGGTCACATTGTTTGAAGTTGAAGTGTAGATGTTAGCGCTCGAAGTGAGGGGAACGTGAGAGCTACGAAGTGAGCGTCGAGTATCATCTCGGCACTAGTCGCGATTCGATGTCGAACGTAGGATTAATCGATGTTCTTTCTGCACATGGACCGAAAGGGTAAAGAATAGGAATGCTCCTATTGTCATGATACGATTCGAAGATTCATTTAAATTCGTCGTTCAGCTTAATTTTCTAAAAAAAGGAGAATGATATTTTTTCGAATTATTTAAATCGAAACTTTATTTCGAGCGTTAGTTTCTTTAGTTTGCTTTTAGATTCTTTAAATTCATGTTTACTTTATTAGTAAGTAATTCGCTTTAAATTTAGGCGATACAAATATGTTAAAAACTTCACTTGTGTGATTGATAATCGGAACTCCATTAGAGCGCATGTATTACTTGATATGATACGTATCTTTGCGTAGAATCCACATTATGCGTTCCGTCAGTAAAATCATATATATATATTAAAGCGGGATCGAGTTTTTGAATGCCATTCTTATAAACTTAATTTGCAAACATATTAAAAGTGGGTCAGCTGCGGTGGTTGGAGGAGCGTTGAAAAGCTGCAAAGAAAGAGCAGGAGGGGCTGCGGTGGCTAGATGAGGGCAAAACGGTAATTGGCAGCAGGAAGGAAGAAGTGGCATTGGCTGGAAGGATGGAACGACAATAGGAAAACAGACGTACAGTAAGAAAAATCCCTCATCAGGGTCGACCAACGGCTGGAGCACCACTCGGACCCTGGGAGACTATCACCACCTAGAACGAGGGACAGCCATAGCACTTACTCGCCTTCAGATACAACCCTCGAAGGGGGAAAACAAGACGTCGGTGGTTGTCCAAACAAAATACTGAATTCTTAAGCAACAAAAGGCCTCCTCCCCTAAGCAAAACAGCCCCAATATATATGTAGTAACAAAAAAAATATATATATATATATATATATATATATATAAATATATAAAGGTTGGTAATCGTATGGAAGCACCTCTTCAGTTGTAACTTAAAGAGTCGTATTCTTTTCGACACAACCGAACAAAACAGACGAGAGAACAAGGGAGAGATCGATAGAGGAGACTGTCGTGCCCTAGCCAAGGAGAAACCTAAGAAGAGAAAGATAAGGATAGTAGGGGGCTCGAGTATGGGTATCGTTTGACTGCAGTATGGGAATTGGAAGGAATTGAGAAATTTATGCATGAGGGAGAACATATCAAGAGAGATTCCGATGCGGGTGCTTGCATGAGAAGTCGACGTCATTGTTGTATGTGAGCTCGCCTGAGATTGACGAATTCGACCTTGCAAACTTGAAGGGAGGACGCGTCGACGTGGCGTACGGGACAAGCAAGCGTCAGCGCTTGCAGGAGGAAAAATCGAGCGACTTGTGCAAGGAAGAAGTCGTGTACTTGTAGAGCAAGGAGTTCGATGTCGTAGCATGCCAAAAGGCCTGTACTCGAAGGAGAAAAAGGATAATACTTTGTGTGTTCGCAAAAAGAGATTGTTGAGCTTGTGCGTGCAGAAAAGAGGAGCTCACGCGAGAGTTTATTAAGGTAAGAAGTTGATTTTTTTCTAATATAAATTAGTTCATAAATTTTATATGATTATACATACATACATATATATGTTATTAATTTAATTGTATTTAATATTAGAATTAAAGATATTAAAGTCTTGAAATTGTAGGACTAAGGTGACGCGAACTTTTGTTTGAGGGAAGATGAATTGTTGACATGTAGTAGACAGCCGAAGCCTATTGAAACCCTAAGTTACGAGTTGACGTAAACTTTTGTGGTATATTTGTTTATTAGAATTTTATAAATATTAACTTGATATATGTTTATTATGTTAAAATGAATTTAGGTTAATTGAGGTCGGGGAGACTAGCAAACAAGTTAAATGGAGAATCAAGCAAATAAAAGTCTCCTATTAATCGAGGTGAGTAATTATATTTCTAAATTCCATAATTATCCCTATTTCAAATTGTATGTTTGATTTTATGTATTCCCTAGTTCAACAATAAATTCTTCATATTGTTTGATAGGATATATGTGCATGTTAAATATAGTTGCATAAAAGTTTAGTTCAGAATGATATCAGACCATTGCCTTTAGTAGAGGTCTACACATGACTTAGTAGAGGTCTACATATAAGCTTATCGCATGATTACATATATATATCACATTCTTATTTAGCCTCTAGAATTTTAGTAAATGTGAATATGTTTAGCTGATTTCATGACTTATAGATATAATAAGTTTTGCATTATTTATCAGCAGATAGAGGTAAATGTTTCATAGAAGAGAATGCATAATGTGAAAAAATAAAATAAATTAAATATGAATACTTGTATGTGCATGTTCAGAGGAAGAGTTCATCCCCTAACGGTACAGACAGGTAACGTCGGTTTACCCACATGCGTAGAGGTTTTTCTACTACCCAGACAATTGTGATAGTTAGTCCACTAACCATTGTGCCGACGGGTTAATATCGACCAGGAATCGAGTAAACTAGAGCTTACCTCCCTAGACAATTGTGAAGTTTATATTGCTAACCGCTATGCCGATGAGATAATATCGACCAGTGGAAGGTAAGGGTCTTTTCACACTGGACATTTATAACATGTAGATCGCTAACTGCTGTGCCGACGAGGTAATATCGGCCAAAGATGTGTTATGTTGTTTTAATGGTATCCTCAAAGACGACAGATGTGTATGTAAAAGTATAAAGAAAAAGTAAAGTTAAAGTTAGCAAAGGTCATTGGTGCATGCATTAGTATATTCAAATGTTACATATGAAAGACCTGAAAGACCAGCATAATAAATGATTTCTTATAGAGATATAAAAGGTCAACATACATATTAAATTCTTTTTCTTGGGTTACTATGGTTTAGAACTGTGATTGCTCCTGGGTTATTTTTAGATAACTCATTATGTTGCTTTAACATTTTTTTTCAGGTTTAAGTTTTTAATTCACAGAAATAGAAGAAGAGATATGTGTACAGAAGACAAGAACAGCATACAAAAATGTACAAAATTTCTTTTTGTTAATTTTAATTGCTTTGTTTAGTGTCCATTTCATGAATATTTGAATGTTAAACTATTAGAGATAGAAATAGAATATAAGGATATTGATTTTCTCCGTATGACCGTACGACCGTTCATGCTTACCTTAGCTAATACAAAGCACCGGGTCGGGTCGTGATAATACAAGAGGGATTATGAATTATATTAGGCAATGCTTTTAATTAAGAAATAGAATATAATAAGCAATGTTTTAAAATAAGGAAGAGAATGAAAATAATAATAATTCATAATTTAGGCAATGTTTATAATAAGAAGAATTCAAAATAATCAAAGACTAATAAAAATAATAGAAATTCATAATTGGCAATTGCTAGGAAGGAAAGATGGGAAAATGATATAGAGCGAATAGGAGGAAAGAAAATGAGCGAAAGAAAGAAGGGGAAAGGAGGGATTGAAAACACTCCCCTGCTTGAGGACCGACAAGTTCCTCTCCAAAGCCATGCGTCCCTGATAGGAAGAAAATGATGTAAAGCCACTATGGAGAAATCCTCAATGAGGTGACCAAATATTTACTAAGGAGGAAATGCAATGAGAAATCCTCCAACTGCAATAGAGTCTTATCGCTTTTGAGAGAAGACAATCAGGTGAGGTTCCTCATAGCCACTGTGACTTGATAGATTAAGATGAGGAAGTCAATCATTTCCACCCAGAAGTTTTAAGTGACGAACAACCAATGTCACATCGATTTGACATTGAATACTAGAGAAGATGCCACGATATTGGAGTGAAAATTAATTTGCTGAATTCAACGGTCAAATAGATCCAAACGAGATTATAGAGTGGCTCCAAAGAGCGTAACAAGTCTTTAAGTTCCGCATGACATGAGAGTTGAATTGGCAGCCATCAAGCTAAGGAAAAATGCTTCCTTGTGGTGAGAAAATCTTAAATGTATCCAACACCAGGAGTGAAAGAGTAAGATCAACACCTAGTCTAAGATGAAAATAGAGATGAAACACAGATAGCTTCCGTCATATTACCGACATGATAAATTCATAAAACTCCACAACTAAATTTGATCAAATCATATTAAAATGTGAGTTGGTGGAACCAAAGGAACACAAAGTAGAAGAGCATCTTACGAAACTAAGACAATCTATTGGGAATGTGATACAACTGCAGCTTTATTGGACATGTCCAGAGTCTAGACCTCAGCCTTGAAGGTGGAGAGATAACACAACAAAGTGAGGTCCACATCATCCTTCAAATAGGGTTCAGTTATTGGATGGGCTAGCAAGAGTGTACCCAACAGAGCACCCAAACTTACCGCCCAAGGAGAAACCTAACATAGCTAAAAAATGATGGAGACCACCAACAATCTCAAATCCATCTCAACTAGGAAGTGCTTCAAGTGTTATAGTTTTGAGCACATTGTGCCTGATTGCCCAAATAGGAGGGTGACCTTATTCATTGAGAATGGAGCAATGAAGAAATGAACAATGACACAGGAGAGAATGAAGACGACAAAAAGGAATATTAGCTTTCAATCGATGTGAGGGAGATGTTAGAGCCTCAAGCGGAGGCCATGAGAGAGACTCTAACAAAATCAACATTAGTTGTCCTAAAAGATAGTGAGTTTCAGGAGCCGATACAATAAAAGGGATAAACTCTATTGAAGGAGTTATTAGATAACCTGAATGACAGTTTACCTCTAAGATGGTTTCCACCAAGAGTGTTCTAACATAACTTAATTGAAATTCGAGGGTTGAGTCCTCCAGACAAATTTATTTATCAGATACACCCAACCGAGTACGAGAGTGAGAGAAGCAGGTTACAAATTAAATGGCTTGAGGCTTGATTGGTAAGAATATACATTTATGTGTAGTTCCAACTTTGGTGGTGCCAAATAATGACAATTTATTCTATTAGGACAAATTGTCAAATGTTGTAAGTGTTCTAGAGTTGCATGGAATAGACATTAGCATAAATTTTATAGTAGGATTGCCTCAAAGGCGACAAGGAAAAAACTTTATTATGGTGATGATGGATCGATTCCAGAATCCTAAACAAGAAACATCTAGCCAAGGTGAATGACAGGGAAGCTCCCTCCTATGGGATTATTGTGATATGGGATCATAGAATCCTGAGAATTGCAAGATCCCACAATCATGTAAGTTGGACAAGCACCTGTATAGGCTATAGTGAGATTTTTCAACATGTGCTAATGCCAACCCCTTGTGGACCCTTTTTTAACATTATTTTAATTATAATTAGATTTCTTTTGCTTCAGAACTATTTATTTGCTATTAATTTCTGAATTAGTAGCCTTTTGGCTTCATTCATGTTTTTGGAGATGATTTCTTCTGGTTCTCTCCATTAGAGTTCTATATCCTCAGATTTCTTTCAAGTGACGTATCTGTAGCCTGATAGGATCGAGGTGGTAATCCCTCCTGAAAGTTCAAAGGCTTTCTTCGCGGTCGAACTTGTTGTCTATTGCTGATTGGCACCAGAACAACAAGTTCGACAAGTTCCTCCCACTTTTCTTACCCCTCCTACAGCTTACCTATCCCTTTTTACTATTCTCTCTCACGTTCTAGGAGTTCTAGAATGGCGTTAGAATTTCTCTTTGTTTACAGAGAGAAGGAGATTGAGAGGGAGATAGAGAACCTTTACTCTCTTGGTTTAGAGGAAAAAAATCAGGGAGATTTATTTTTTAATGTTCTCTCTCACTAGAAAGAGAGAAAACGAGAGAAGATAGTGATAGGACGAGATATGGGGGAGGGAGAGGATTGGCAATTGTCGGAGAATTTGTAATTGGGTTGGTGTGTGGTGTTTATCCATTGGGGAAAATAGATGGAGGCGACAAGCTATTATACATGTGATGTCCTGGTAAACTAGCATAAGTGAGAAATAAGCTCGAGTTGGATCTCAAGAAAGGGAATTCAAAAATAGAAGGCATGTGACATACACAAAATAGAGAGAGAAAGAGAGGACGAGATTAGGTTGGCTAGATATATGATGGGAATTGAGTTTTTAATAATAATATTATTAAGAATATTAATATAAAGATTAATTTTACGATAATTTATATATTGATCCCTTTCCACAAATTCTCGTTAACGGTCCTTGAATCGGATATCATCTCCCTTGAGAGCGAAGTTAGTGTGTCATCTTATTGTAGTGATCCATGTAATATATGTGTCATTTCTAGTTAATTTTATTATTTTAGATGCAATGATGCGGTTTATCTAGCGACCGAACGGAGTCTAGTGATTTTGTACGATAAAAAATCAAATACAGGAGCCTTCATTTTGAAATGTCAATATTTTGGATGCATCGTTTAGCATGTTTTGCAAAATAATGACACTTAGGCAAATATTGATTGCATTCAAGTCAACCCAAACCCAATTCATGTGAATTATGTACATTTTCTGCTACGTTTCTTGGTATTTGATTGAAACGATCATGGAGACTATTTCTCAACACTTTTGATGCTTTGGACGTATCGACACAATCCATTTTTTGAAGAGGTAAAGTGGCATGTGTTGTCATTGCATTCAATGAATTTTGAACAAAAATGAATGATATTGTCCTCTTTCTTCGCCATAATTATCATGCTCGAATGGATTGAAGGTGGAGCAAATATGAAGGTCAACAAATTGCTTCAGTAGAGTAATTAAAATAGACTCTATCAACCAAAAGTTCAGTACCTAGTAGTAGCATTGTTTATTAAAATATGAGGTCAACAAATTGCTCTAAGAACCAAAATTATGAAAAGACCATCTTGTAGATTAATGTTGAACAAACAGGCATGCAGCATAGTTTCATGAACGAACACATGCTGCATTCATACTAATCATATTTGGCGAAGTACACATTAAATGACACACGTTTAAGCAAAAAATAATTTATCAAATTTTGAAAGAAATTAGAAATAGATATGTTGAAACATCATTTCAATTTAGTAATGGATATGTTGAACTTGAAGGGGCGAAAAGAACAGTATTGCAAGTACCCTTAAACTAGTATTTACTAAAGAAAAATTTCCAAACATTTAGCTACAGTAACTAACAGATCAAAAGATGCATGCACGGTTAGAAGGTACAGATCAAGAAGCATGTAAACCAGTCAAGACCGAACTGATAAAGGCCAATTGCTAAGCAGATTCGACACTCCCATGGGGCACTTTCTTAATGAATCGACGATTTTCTTTCTTACAAGTGTCATCTCTACAAAGTCAGGAGCGTCATTATGCCTTTTCTTATTTTAGAAAATCTTGCAATAAACATAGCCAGTCATTTAAATTCCAATAGCAAGAAATCCTTCTTTTTGGAGGATCGTTGACACGATCTGCAAGAATTTCTCACTAACTACATTTCCAGAAATAATTCTTATAGTCTCTCTAATGTCACAATAGAAAGCTAGAAAATTTTGATGAAGACTCATGTAGAATGCATATGCACAATGAAGCTATTATTTATATGCTGAATTGTCCTACAAATTCAAGCAACCAGTTCCAACACATTTTATTTTTTTATTTAATTTCATGTACCTCTACTTCTGTCTTTTAGGCCTAAGACTCTAATCTATATCATATTTCAAAGAAAGAAACACTAGGATGAAATTTAAGTTACATTCAGTTTATTGGAGGTAAAACCTGATGATATCAAAAACATTACCCGTCTTGATTTTTCCCAAAATATGTTGGCATCCCAAGTACTGGTCCTTCCTGCAATCGATTAAAAATTTATTTTATCAGATTATGCCAGGAAACAACTATAAGCTTCAAACTAATAAATCCTTGGGTTTGATGGCAGCTATAACAAGGATTGAATCGAAAGACAATTGACGGAAGAAAGGAGCAAGCATTTAAAAAAATGAAACTACAAACGCTTTTTTCTTATTCCCTCTCGTCATTGTATGTTTTAAGATATCAATAATTAACAATCAAAGGCATAGATGGATCGTCATTCCAATTAATACAAACAAAACGACCAAAACTCATAAATAATACAAAATTGCAGATGAAGACTAAAACAGTTGCTGCATGTTATTTTGTATTGAATTACGACATTGATGACAGAGTCAGTTACCCATGCTAACATACGGGTTATTTAATCATACTAAACTGCAGAAGAAAAATATACCTTTCTAAATAATTAAGATGCAAGCTTTCATAACAAAAAACATGGGGAAGGTACCTCAAATTCTTCAAATTGATGGCCTTCTACACTAACGCTAGAGAAACTGGAAAAATCATCATGAGCTGATCGAATCAGAACTTGAGCTTCTTCCCATGTTAGGTTCAACTCAATTGAGTCTTCATTTTCAATTCGCAGGCGCTTACTTTTTGACCCGAGTGTGCTGCTTTTCCTTTTAGAAGGAATGTAAGAAACCACTGGCAAATAACCATCCTTTTGAATGAATCCAGTCTTGTCATTCTTAGACCAGCTTTCCATGTCCGTTCTCTCAGTTTGATTTCTTGATTCTATGCTGCCTTTGTGAGGTCGAAAAGGAAGGTTTGCAATGAAATCCATAGCATTGCTTTTAACATCTGAAGATGCTGAAGAACCATTCCCAGCTTTAGCTGCTTGATTTTCCTGTTCATATGTTAGAAAACATGAGGCCAAGCTCCAAAGAAAACATAAGGCTATTCTCTCCACTAATCAATCATCAGCAAAAAAACCTTAATGCATAGTTCCCATAAGATAAGAGAAATTGGGTCAGTTTTGGATAGAGAGCAAATAAAAGATCTTCACATGAATTTTATAAATCTTGAGAAGAAATTTGATGGAGTATCATAATAATTAAATTGATATGCATCAAGGGAAAAAATATGTCAAAGGTATGTAAATTACAAAAGTTATGCAAAATTGATCGCTGATTAGCAGAAAAAGTGATTTTGTAGTACAAGAGAGTGTTCAATTTCTATACTGATACATTAAGGATTAACATTGAGTCATTTTTTTTAAGCTATAAAAAAACTTACAAAGAAAGTCATATGCATTTTATAGATTAAAAATTTCACAAAAACTATAATATGAAACTCAAGGGGATGTTATATTAAAATTATCAATCAATATTATTAAAAGATAAAGTGATACCCAGGTGTAATAGATTTAAGTATCTTGAATGTATCATATAAAAAAACGCATATAAAAATAAAAATATTTAAAAAATTAAAACTGGATGTGTAAAATGCAGAAGTGCCTTGGAAGTTTAATGCAATAAGAAAATATCATAGAGATTTAAAAAACCAAATTTTAAAAACAGGAATAAAACTAGCAATGTTGTATGAATTTAAGTGTTGGGCAAGGAAATTTTATTATTGTCTAAATTAAGTGTGAAAAAATTTAATGTGTGACAAAAGTACATTGAATAATTAATAATTATTATATTAGAGGACTGTTGGATTGATTAACATCTATTAAAAATGATGTTATTGAAATAAACAAATAATTTGGATGTATAGCAAAGGGTAGTAATCCACTAATTAAAATGAGAACATAGAATTAGTGTCATAATATTAATAAGGGGAAGTGTCAGATTATCAAGGAAGGGAGAGCGTAGACCTACAGTAGCATGGATAGAATTTGCTAAAATTCCTTTAAAATACAAGTATTAACATCTCAAGAAAATTTCATAATAGATAATGAAAATAAGGCTTCATAAAGTCAACACCAAATAGTTGGGATAATGAATCAATTAACTTTTATATGAGCCTCTATATGCGGTTCTAAAATCCTCAGTTATTAATAGAATGACACCTGTCTGATGAAGATTACATCAAATTGAAGTTGGTAGAACTAAATCCAAATCTAGTCTAGGGAGAAATGAAACAATGTGATGCTATATGTGAGAAACGAATTAGAAAGTAGACTTGTAGGCAATATTGGAAGGAGAATCATTGGTTCTCCTTGGAGGAGAATCATAATTTTCTTTGGATGAGGAGGGAAAAAATCATTAAAGAATTAAATTATGCCGTGATAGCATTCAGTCGAATTGTGATGTCCCAGCTTCATCCATGCTCCATAGGGCAAAATCCTAGACAAGATCCCATGGCAATGCAATGGATGAAATAGTTCTGCAGCCCTCAAAAAGTGTACTGGCAGGCAGTCGATAAGCTAACATAAAATGGTTCTTAAATTATTTTCAAGGGGCAATTACATACAGACCACCCGAAACTTGCTATTTCCAAATCAGCCGCCCTCTTTCATCCATTATTCAAATTTTCACTCAAATATCAAAATTCATGGTAAAACCCCAACCCATATTTTTCATTTTTATCAAATTCTCAATAGGTTGATCAAAGCCCGTGTTAATGCATTGGTTCAATAGTTCAAAAAACACACCTGGGTGGTTAATTTGTAAATATCAATGTTTCGGGTGGTCTGTATGTAATTATCCGTATTTTCAAATAATTATACAACTTCTAGTCACAATAGATGTCTTGGCTACAATAAAGCATTGTCTAAAATTTAAAAGAATTTAATGTTGTGTCCGTGCTCATCCCTTAGATCTTCATAGTACAAACCTGTTCAGTACAAGATGAAGTAGTTGACTTCCTGAATCCCATGAGAAACTTTCCTTCAGGATCAATCCGGCTAAATGTTACTGCAGAAACAACCATATCGTGAGTTCCAAATAACTTGAGAAAAATAAAGACTTTGCATTATAGGTGATTAACAAAAATTCCATCGTAAAGCTACGTTAACTTCAATCCACGCAGAAAGAGAAATTAAAAAAGCAATGTAAAATTTTCCAACATATATATACCAGAAGAGCAGAAAGTAAACATAGCAAAGATGGCAAAATATCAATTGCTAGAAGAAAAACAGAGCTCATGCCAAATAAAGGGATGGTTGAAGATATAAAAGCAAATTCAATCATGGAAGCAACTACAAGTTGAAGTAAATAAATAGAAGGCAAATGTAAACCTTTTACATTATACTTCATCTAAATGGAGTCAAATTCATTGGCATTATTAACATTGAAAAGTTCCTAGAAAACTATAAATTATAATTTAATCTTGATTGTCCAACAGCAGCGCCAAGATTCTTGCTTCAATAATCTCGGTAAAACATGAGCATAAAAAAGCAATGGTATTGGGGGCTCTGAAAATTTGCACCCGGGCTCCCTCGAAATAAGAGTTTTTCATGAGGATCCAGAGTCAAATTTTCAGAAGGTAGATGAAATAAAAAATAAGACACTATCTAGAGATTTCATCCTCATTTTGCGAGAACTTTTAAGATCTAAGGTTCGAGGTATTGAGGTAACTAGCCTCTTAGGATGCATACAGCAAAGGCATTTGGAAACAAAGTGCATTAAATCAACAAATGCAAATATCAAGTCCAGAATGATGGCATGTGCTCCCATTATTCTATCACTAGCCTACAAAAGACATTGAAGATAGGAATTTGTTGTACACTCCTTTAAAAACTAATTTAACACACTCTCATCAACTAACAACAATATAAAGATATTTTTATACAACTTCAATCCTCATTCTTCAGTGTCAATGTTGCTTTCACCTTTTCATATAGTTTCAAAGCAACAATGCCCCTTTCCTTTTTCCCCACCTTTCTTTATTCTTTCTATTCCTTCTATTCCTTCTATTCCTACTTTCCTTCCTATGCCCTTTCAAACTTAAATCCATTCCTAAAATCTGAAATCCTGATATTATTTTATTCCACATCTCCATTTCAAAACCATTTCCTAAAAATCTGAAATACCATTTTATTCTGCTTTCTTGCTTTAGTGTTTCCTAAAATAGATCAAGCTTCCTGCCGCCCCCTCCTTCCTCTTCCCCCCCTTTCCTTTTTCCCCACCTTTCTTTTTTCTTTCTATTCCTTCTATTCCTACTTTCCTTCCTATGCCCTTTCAAACTTAAATCCATTCCTAAAATCTGAAATCCTGATATTATTTTATTCCACATCTCCATTTCAAAACCATTTCCTAAAAATCTGAAATACAATTTTATTCTGCTTTCTTGTTTTAGTGTTTCCTAAAATAGGTCAAGCTTCTTCATAAATAGAAGGTGATGTGCTTAGAATTAGGAGCCTTGTTTTTACATCTAAATTCAGGTTTTATCCTAGATTTTTTCCTTAAAGATTGTATCCGAGGATGAAGAGATGCTCCGGATGTAACCTCATCTAAGGTGGTGATTATATCCGATGTTTCGAGTCCATCCTGCTCCCCAATCGACCGTCGCCGCCCCCACATCCTCGCAGCCCACAAAGGGCTCATTTCCTTCAGAGGAGCACGCCACACCTCCTTTTTCCTCTCCTGCAGGCTGCTGGCTCCCACAGCCTCCTCCAACACTCATGGTATCCCCCTGCTCTCTAGCCCAACTGATCCCTTCTTCCGCCAGCTACATCCTCCCTACAACTTCCTTATAGGCCGCAGCCACCACGTGTCCTTCATGTAACTTCCTTGCAGCCTCACTCTCCGTTGCCCCATTCCAACTCCTCCCTGCAGCCACCTTCTTGCAGACCGCAACCTCCAACTGCTCCTTCCAACTCTTCCGTACAGTCCTCGGTGTTAGCCGCCATCCTCGACACCTGCCCCGCAAGCCACATTCTTTGCTCACTGCCCCTGCAAGGATTGTGTCACCACCCTGCCCCCACAAGCATTATGCCGCTACACTGCCCAAGTAGGCCACCTCTCTTCCCTCCCTCCTACAGGTCGCCATCCACTGCCTCTTTGGGTCCAACCTTCGATAATGTTTACCGCTTCTCCCAACCGTGGTTCGACACCTCTACGACCACTGACTTGTTGTCCTACATCTTTCACAACCGTCCGACACATATACGGCCTTCACCGCAGCCGTTGATCTAGCACCACCTCTCTGGACTCCCTCCTCATCAAGCTTGTTGTGTCTTCTATTGTTGAGTCTTCATTTTTAATCCTTGTTTTACGATTTTGCTTTGTGTGTTATCTTTTTGTCTTTTGAGTCATTGTAACGTTATTTAAGGCATTAATAAAATAGTGTCTTCCGTCGTGGTTTGAGTTAACTCCGGAATCATTTGGTATCAAAACTAGCTCAACACTAGTTTTATCCTAGGGTTCCCTAGCGTCCACACACCCCCACCCAAGCCAAAAAAAAAAAATTCTTCTTCTTTTCTTTTCCTTCTTTGCTTACCATTCCCTATCTTTGCTTTTCTGTTCATCATCATTTTTTGTCGCTCTTTCTTTTCTCCATTCTCCTTCTCATCCACACCATCAAATACGCCCACAAATGAAACATACTGAACCCTATTCGGGATGAGATATAGCGTGAAATCAGTTGTCTACACCAACAATTGACAGAACAAGATGACAGGATCAAAGGTGATTGTGACTTGGAGAGTCGACGAAAAAACAGGGATGATGATCTGAATTTGTTCCACATAGAAGATAGCAGCGACAAAGAATGCCATAAATGTCGTTTCGACATCCAATACCAAAGGAGACCACGAGAACTCAATGGTGACCGCAACTGCAGCATTAGAATAGATCTTCTTGAATTTGATGGAGGGATGGATTTCGATGAATTCCTTGACTGTCTGCATCGAACAAACTTTCAAATATAAAGAGATGTCTAAAGATAAGCAGGTCAAACTATCAGCTATTAAATTGAAAAAGCACAACTCATGATGGTGAGACAACCTGCAACGCAGTGAACAAGGGACGACAGTGACAAAATCACTTAGTCAGACAAAATGAAGAAAGTCTTACTACTGAAATACCTGCCTCCACACTACCGCCAATAAATATTCTTGAAGCTCTGTTGACCTCACTTTTGTCGAGGTTTAGTTTTCCTCCTAGGATCTAGGGTTCTAGCTTTAGGAGCTTCCCCGACGATCTTAGATTCCTAGCACTGGACCCACCTCGTCTTAGAATGCTTGAAACCACTTCGGCACTCTTTTGGAATCCGGACGGAATTCACGACCTCTTGCTCACAAGTTGGTAGGTTGGAATTAGCGTTAGGACTCCGAGTGAGTTCTATGGGACACGCTGGACCTTAGGGTAGCGCTGTGCGCACTTTGCTGCACGCCGAGCACAAGTTCCTCGAGCCCCGGCCTCGACGTCTTGAAGTCTCCGCGACGGATCGGAATCGAGGTCGGAATGCGGGACGAGCGCCGTCGAGGTCGAATTTCGACGAAATCGAATTGACGCACTTTCGACTCGGCCGGTGACGAGGTTCTCGAACGACCTCGGATCGCGAAACGGACTGCGCCAGTTGCGTCGGGACGTCGAATTTGCTAGGGAAAGACGTATAACTTGCTATGTTTTGAGCGCGGGTTCGCGACGAGAATTTGGTCGTTATTTTATTAAAATAAGTTTTATTTTATTTAAAAAAAAAAAATCCTTTTTTAAATCCCATTTTTTTAAACCTTAACCCTACTCTCTCGGTCGGACTCGCCTTTTTCTTTTCTCCCGGTCCCGATCCCGCTTCTGCGGCTCCGCGCGAGCTCAGGCTTTGGTCACTGTACCTTCTCGCCACTTCCACGGCGACACTGCTCACGGCGAGCCCCTTTCGGCCTTCCACTGCCTCCATTGTCGCCCTTTTCGGCGACTTTGTCGCCACTCTCTCCCTCTCCTCTTTCTCCTGCAGAGACGCCCGGGTAAGTGGGACGGCTTCTTCTTGCTCTTCTTCGGAGGCCGGCTATAAAAGCCTCTCTTGGATTAGGGTTTAGGGTTGGCTCTTGTTTTGGTTTCTTTGGTATTGTGTCTTCGCCATTGCCTCGCTTCTCTCCTCCTCCCTCTCCTTTTTCTCTCGCTACTGCGGTCCTCCACCGAGTTGGTACATTCGGTTTTGAGTGCGGGTTGCGCCGCTTGTTTCTTTATTCTTGGCCGTGGTGTGGGTTTGCTTGAGTTCTCAGCTGAGGTATGGGCTCCTTTGATTTTAGCTTTTATATTTGAAATTACTTATGTCTTTGCTCTCCTTAGGGTGGACATGGTTTTCATAGTAAAAATGACATGCTCTTGCTCTTTTCTCTTCTCTATTCATGAGGGCTTGATGTGAAAATATGGAATGGTTTGTTTAGTTTTATATATGCATGTGGAGCTTGTCTTTTGCTCCTTTTGATTCTTCTTTATTAGGAGCATGCTAAGGAAAATTTGAGTTGATCTAATAGAGCTTTACACTTACTTTTATTCGAAGTACACTAGGGCCCTATACTTTGATATGTTGGATGCATGGGAATGTTTATTTTAGCTTTATGCTCAGTTTAATTTCAGCCCTTCTCATGGCTCATTTCAAACTCATTTAGGGGCTTGGTTGGTTTGCTTTAGCCCTTACTCGTGAGCCTTTTCTTTGGATGCATGATTCTTCGCCTTTGTTTTAATGCTTTGAAAATCGTGTTTTGGCTTTACATGTGAGTTTGTTTAGCATGAAATGGTGGAGGATTCATTTAGGCCTTGTAAACATGCGGGTCTCATTTCAGCTCCTTTCTAGCTCTTTCTTATCAAAGCATGTTACGGAGAAATTTACTTTAAGATTGGAAAAGTTACTACGCTTATTCTTATATGAAATATATGGTGGCACTTCGTTTTGGTGTATTAAGGGGTAGAGAATGCTTATTCCCTTGAGCTGGGTGCGGTTTTGGCTTTCCTGTATTCGGTTTTGGCTTTCCTGCATTCGGTTTTGGTTTTCCTGTATTCGGTTTGGCTTTGCTGGGCTCGGTTTAGACTTGTTGTGCTTTGTTTTGGCCGAATGGAGGCCTCGGTTTTGGTTTTGTGATGCTTCGGTTTTCGATCTTTGTGAAGGCTTGATTACTTAGCCTTGGGTTTGATTTGATGTCGGCTTTCTAGTGGTTTAGCTTGTAGCTTTGTCTTGGACTTTTGGTGGCTTTGTATTCTAGGTCTTGCCCTTCCCTGCTACTTTCTGCGGGTCGATCCTCACGGTAGGGTAGTGGCTCGGGTTTGAGTTTGGTCGGGCTTTGTTTGGGTTGATTTGCTCGGTCGTCTAGTGATCTTAATCTTGAGCATTTTGTGGCGAGCCAGGCTTGGTATGTATCTCGGCCGAGAGCTTTAATAGGTGTGGGGACGCTCCTTCTTCCTTATTCCTTGCTACATCTATTTGTGAGATGATTTGGATACATGTAGGCATTGTTTCTTATTTGCCTCGACCGATATTTGATGGTTAAATGTTGAAATTGATGAAGTTATACGAAGTTGGAATTGTGGCGATCGTGTGATAAATTGATATCGGAATTGACGGGCGCTTGTTTCACACTTGTTTAGGGCCTTGAATTTTATGAAAATCGAAAAAAAAGAAGAAGAAGAAAGAAAGAGAGAAGTGAGGGGTTAGGCCTTGGTGCTTTGTGGTAGTACCCACTAGTTTAGTGACCGGGATCCGAGCATCCAGGGCAGCCGTGCTTCTTTTATTTATTTTATTTCATTTTATCTTCATTTATGATTTTACGGTTGTTTGGGAAAACGGGGAGTGTGTTCTTGGGGGTACAGTCCTCACCCTCTCCGAGAGTGTCGAGGTGCGCTTTAGTCCTTTCATAGGACGTGTGAGGTCGGTCGGGAGTCAGGGTGATTTCTTGTCTTCTCTCTCTTTTCCTTGACCACCGTCACTAGTTTTCGCTTGTTTCTTGGCTAACTCACACACATACGGGGGACATGTAGGTGTGCATATATAACCTCCTTGGGTTATATATGGGCGCATCAGCGATGTGTAAGTGCGGTGGGGACGGTGATGAGGCTGCAAAACGAGAAAAATTACGAGAGCCAGTAGAATGGGGCCGCGCATGCTCGAAGACTCGCGAGAGTAGAGCGGGAATCACGGAACCGTTCGGCCGTCACTTGGGGTTTCTACTGCTGAGCGATCTAAAGTTCGTGGTCACAGTCTCTCTAGGTAGTCAGCCTGTGGACGGAAATGTTTTAAAGCAAAAAAAATACATGTGTTTGAAAAATACGAAATTACCTCGCATTCTTACATGGCCTCTTCACATATAGTTTTGAGCTTGCATGAAAACCCGAAAAAATGAAATGTGTGAAAACTTATAAAAGTCGCGGTTAGGTTATTCGAGTCGGATCGGGATTCGCCTGCACGGAAAGTTGGGATAGTAGTCGACGCTCAAGTCCGGATATTAGCACGGTTCCGAGTCAGAACACGCAGCCGTGCTTCGAGTCGACTTAGTAGGTTTCTTCAGCGTTTTCAGTGTTTTCTTACGGTTTTCTTTGTTTTCGTTCGTTACTTTTCTCGAGTTTTTACGGACGTTCTTTTCTTGTTTTCTCGATTTCTAGTTTTCTTTTACGATTTTTCTTCGTTTTCTCGACGTTTTCCGCCGTCTTTCTTTCACTTTTCTTATCAGGTTTACGTCTTTGTCTTACTTCTGCATACTCTGTAAGCACTCACTGTTTCGTAGGTTGTTTTCCTCACTACTTCTCTCATATTCTTTTAAATGTTAATAAATCTTACTACGGAAATAAATAAATAAAAAAAGAGAAAACATATAAAATAATAATAAATGACAATGACGCATCGAGAGATAAGCGGGACATACGGTATTCCACGACATGGTTTTTCATCTTCTTTCTTATTATGCACTGCTCTACTTTTAATATGCATTACATGCTTAGCTTAGTTCTTCTTTCGGTTCTACATACTTGGCATGTTTTACATTTCAAGTCTTACTACATGCTTAGCATGCTTTACTTTCTTCGCATCTCTTTCATGCTAGTATAGACAACTGCTTTTCGATATCTACACTGTTATAGCATATTACTTCATGCATAGACTAAGCATGCTTTCATGTTCTTCTTCTTTTTACACTTATGCATTATTCTGTATACACTCAACTTTACGATAAAAATAAATAAATGACTTGCATGTTCACCTGAGCTTAAATCCTAAACTTAAGCTACGGTTCCTCTTCTGACGTGGAGCTTGAAACGCGATGCAGCGACACGGCCATCTTCTTCAATAAACACCGTGTCGACGTCAATAGCCCAATTCATTAGTTTAAGCAATGACGCTCAGGTTTCGAGGTAGTCCGCCCGTGCGACATAAACCCTCACCTTTCTCTTCAGCGCTGCACACCGCCTACGTGCGATATAAGCCCTAATCCGCTTAGGTTTACGAGGTTGTCGCGCTCATACGACGTAAACCTCCTGTCCTTCGAGTAGTTTGCGTATGCAGGGCGTTATCGCGAACGTAATCACTATAATTAACTTGCAGGATTGAAATTAAAATAAATCTCTTTCCAAAATTTAAAACCGACCTTAGGATAGTACGGGACGTCCTCGAGTCCTCCTCGAGATCCGTGACATCCTCTACCCTTCTTCATCTGACTCAGAAATAACCTATTCTTCCTGCGCCGCTTGCACTATTGGATTCCTCTCTCTCAAGCTTCGTTGGAAAACCCTACCTTTTGACTTCGTGAAGATAGAAGCACGAGATCTAAATCGAGAGTTCTCTCGAGTGATTTCGGTCATCGAGGGGTAATTAAGCTATGAGAACTGCATACTATAGGGAGTTTTAAAGACGAGATAATATAAACGCATTTAATTCTCTTATATTAAATAGGAGAATTTGTCGATTCACATAAAAGGTTCGCAGACAGGAACGGATATCGTAATTTCGTGGTTTATTCGATTGAGCGATATTGTCGAGTAGGACGTCATTCTTCGGGATAGATGTGTTACTCGTGATATTTCGCTCGTTCATTCAATGCTTAACGCGAATGGGATCCGTCCTTTCTAAATTCTCATATTTTAAAATTTAAAATTTTATTTTCAAAAGTCAATGCGTATATATAAATTAAATTAAACTTCCAAAAGGACGCTAAGCCAATCCTTAAAGCGGCCGACAAGCTCCACAACCAACACCAGAGAGAGTTGTCTGTAAAGGAATTCAAAGCTAGATTCGAACAGTTACAAATGAAGAGTGAGTTGGTCAAACTAGAGGAACAAACCATCGCCCGCTACTTAGAGGCTTGAACCCAGCCATTAGCAATGTAGTTCAACTGCAACACTACTAGTCCCTAGTGACGTCCACACCATGGCCTTAAAAGTAGAAAGGAAACACAAGCAGACCAGAACACAGTCTTCCTTCCAACAGCAGTCCTCATACAAACTAACACCGACAGCTACAACTACCGTCAAGGGCGGAACAAGGGAACTAATGTCCGAGAATGTGAAAACAGATCCAAGCAGTAAGAAGCTCGAGAAGGGTAGCTCATCTGGGACAATGCCATCCAGAAAGTGTTTCAGATGTGCAATGGTTATTGCAACATAGCATCAAGCTGTCCCGCAGGCCGAATTGTCTCTTTCACAGATTAAGGTGTTATTGAGGAAGGTGAGGACGAGGAATCAGATGAAACTACCGAAGAAGCACATCAACTCCCCGAGGACGAAGATGAATTATTAGTCATATGGCAAGTTTTACAGTTAGAACCAGCACGAGATCAACCATGGACACAGCATCTTCTGCACAAAGTGCACAATAAAAGGCAAAGCTTACAACCTGATAATTGTAAAAATGTTGTATCTACACTAATGGTAACAAAGTTGGAATTACCCACACAGAAACATCCCAAATCCTATTCCCTCACTTGGCTGAAAAAAGGGAATGAAAATCGCGTGGATTACCAGTGTCTTATTTATTTCTCGATAGGCAACCGGTTAAAGGAACAAGTATGGTGTGACGTCGTTCCCATGGATGCATGTCACATCCACCTAGCGATCGTGGCGGTGTGACCACAAAGCTCAACATGATGGCTTCAAAAATTCATACTCATTCAAAAAGGATGACAAGCACATCGTGTTACTACCAAGTAAAGACACAAGAGGAATAAGCAACACCGAGGAAGCAGTAATTTAAAGATTCACATCCATGCGGTCAGTTCGAGATGACCGATGACACTAGCCCTCATCCTACTCGAGGGGTTAGAGGAAGAGAGCATAATACCAACACGCCTCCAACCACTGCTACAAGACTTTCAAGGTGACATGACAGACAGTCTGCCATAAGAACTACCACCACCAAGGGACATCCAACATGTCATAGACCATATACCGGGATCAGTCTTACCAAATCAACCCGCCTACTAAGACCGATAGAGTACAAGGAGCTACAACGATAAGTATAAGATCTTGTCACCAGAGGGCTAGTTAGAGAAAGAATCAGTCCATGCGTTATGCCCGCCCTAATGGTGCCAAAGAAAGACGGATCATGTAGTATGTGTATCAATAGCAGAGTCATCAACAAAACCACTTTCAAGTACCGATTCCCAATACCTCTCCTAAACGATCTATTAGACCAATAACACAGAGCCACATTGTTCTCAAGATCCACTTATGAAGTGGGTACCACTAGATCCGAATGAGGCTCGACAATGAGTGGAAGACGGCCTTCAAGACACGAGATGGATTATACGAGTGGATAGTCATGCGCTTCGATCTATCTATGCACCCAATACTTCAATGAGATTAATGAATCAGGTATTTTGAAATCAAATGGAAACGTTTGTTGTAGTCTGCTTTGACGACATATTTGTATAGTCATTCTGAAGATGAACATTTACAATACCTAACAGCAATATTCGAAGTACTCCACAACGAAAAATTATATGCGCATCCAAAAAAAATACACTTTCATGACAAATCAAGTATGTTTTTTGGGTTACATCGTATCCAGTGCAAGCATTCAAATGAACCTGACAAAAATCAAAGCCATTATAAGCTGGGCCACACCACAATCGTTAACTGAACTAAGACAGTTTTTGGGTTAGCATCATTCTACCGTCGCTTCATTAAACATTCCAACACTGTTATCGACCCCCTCACTGAATGTTTAAAAGGCAAAAAGTTCACTTGGCCAAGCACTGCGCAGACTAGGTCAAAGTGAAAATAACTCAGGCACCTTGCTAGTTTTCATACAAGTATTCGAACTAGATAGTGATGCATCAGGTATCAGAATAGGGGTTGTACTAAGATAGGGTAGTCACCCCATTGCCTTTTCAGTTAGAAACTCAACGATTCCAGGAGGAAATACTCAACCTATGATAAAGAACTGTATGTTATCGTAAGAACCCTCGAACACCGGAGCCACTATGTACTGACAAGTGAGTTCACCTTATTCATAGATCATGAAGCCTTGAAATTTTTGAACAACCATAGTAAGTTGAAAGGCCTACAACGCAACTTGAGTAGAAATTTTTGTATCATTCAATTTCGTACTTAAACACAAAACTGGGAGCTAGAACTGTGTCGCAAAGGCATTGAGTCGGTGTCACCTATTAATCACTTCAATGCAAACACAAGTAGGGTTTGAGATCATAAAAGACCTGTACACGTCAGACACACTTCAAAGATATCTAGGAGCAGTGTAAGAAAAGTTTACCGGGTAGTACTACCGTGTAGATGGCTACCTGTTCTACCAAAGTAAATTATGCATTCCAAGGTGCTCCTTGAGAGAGGAAATTATACAGGAGAACCATAGTGGAAGGCTCGCTAGCCATTTCGACAGAAAAAAAACTCTCACCCTCGTCAATGAACACTTTTTTTTGGCCTCGACTAATAAGAGTTGTGGAGGGATACGTCGAAAATGCAGGATATACCACTTAGCAAGCAAAAAAAAAGAGGGCGGAATACCGAGCTGTATACTTCGTTGCCAGAACCATAAGCACCAAGGGTAGAAATCAGCATGGACTTCGTACTGGTCTCCCCAGGACACAGAGGAACAAAGATTCTATCATGGTTGTAGTAGACTGATTTTCAAAAATGGCTTATTTCATAACCTGCCACAGCACATTAGACGTGTCTCATATCTCAGAGTTATATTTCAGGGAGATTATAAAGTTACACCGGATCCTAAGAACCATTACCTTGGACAATGAAGTCAATTTCCAAGCTATTTCCGGAAAATCTTATGAGGGAAATTAGGCACCAAGCTCCAATTCAGTTCAACAGATCATTCACAAACAGATGGTTAGAACGAAGTAGTGAACAGGAGCCCGGGTAACTTGCTCAGATGTTTCGTGGGAAAAAATATCAAACAATGAGACCTTTGTCTAGCTTAAGTTGAATTCACCTACAATGGATCCGCAAGTCAGACAATGGGACACAATTCATTTGAATTTCTCAACGACCTCAATCCGCTGACACCAATTGACATGATTCCACTCCTACCAACTTTAGATGCTATACCAGGTTCACGAGATCCAACAAATACACGAAGATGTTGGCAACAAGATTGCTAGACAAAACTGAAAATATTGAGCACAAGCAAATAATAAAAGGAAAAATGTAACATTCCAAGAAAGCGACCTCGTTTGCATTCGTTTAAAAAAAGAATAACTCGTCGTAAGAGCATTCGGAAAGCTGAAGCCAAAACTGACGGACTTTTAGAATTATGCAAAAACTCAATGACAAAGCATACAAGATTGACTTACCAAGAGACTATAATATTTCACTCACATTCAACATTGTAGATTTGACTCAGTACTTTGGGGATCCAGAAACATTGATAGATGAGATCGAAGCCTTTTCTCACACCCCGCATTCTCACACCCTGCACAGGGCCCTTTTCTGCCAGCAGAAGTCCACCACACCACCTCCTTCCTTTTCTGCAAATTGCCGACTCCCATAGCCTCCTTCAACATTTACGACAGCTCTCTGCTCTCCAACCCAGCTGCCCCCTTCTTCCGCCAGCAGCTTCCTCTTTGCAGCTTCCTTATAAGTTGCAGCCACCACGTCTCTTCAAGCAGCTTACCTGCAGGCCGCACCAACCACCGCCCCCGTCCAACTCCTCCCTACAGTCCTCTTCCTGCAAACTGCAGCCTTCAACTGCTCCTTACAGCTCTTCTCTGCAGCTCCCTTGCAAGCTGCAGCCTATCTCCAATCCTTGACATCAGTCGCCATCCTCGCCCTCTGCCCCTACAGGCATCATGCGCCCACCCCGCAGACATCATTCTTTACCCCATTCCCCTGAAGGCATTATGTCACCACCCATCCACTGCGGGCCAAATCTTCCCTGCCCCACAGGCATTGTGCCGCCACCCTGCCCCAATAGGCCACCTCTCTTCCCTGCCTCATGCAAGTTGCCATTGCAGCCTCTTCGGGTCAAGCCCTCGATAGCGTTTCCTACTTCTCCAGGCAGCGGTTCGATGCCTCTACGATCGCTGATTTTCTGCCCTACTTCTTTCAGTCATTTGACCTCTTCGACCTTGCACCACCTCTCGGGGCTCCCTCCTCGTCAAAATTTTTTGTGCCTTCTTTTGTTGAGTCTTCATTTCTAATCCATATTTTATGATTTTGCTTTGTGTGTTGTCTTTCTTTCTTTTGAGTCTTCATTGTAACTTTGTTTAAGTCATTAATAAAATTGTATCTTGCGTCGTGGTTTAGGTTAACTCTGTTATCACAAACAATATTGCTTGCACTTTTACACAACTTTGATACCCTCTATTTACTTGGCATTGTTGCCTTCATATTTACAAAACTCCAACGCTTGCTACTTACCCATCATAATTCCCTAGAGAGTTTGACGAGAAAGCTATCCTTGCGATCTCGCAACGGGTCTTGTCCTGTGAGGCTCTAGAGGCAGGTTTTTCCTGCCTATTACTCTTGATTAGCCATGTAAGTCATCATTTAATATGCTTTAATTTCTAATTAGAGTTTTGTTTATTTTTGAGTGTGTGTGTGTCTATATGTGTGTGTGTGTTTCCATGTCGTCGTCCCGCTCTGCTAAGGGTTCGCCGCACGGCGAATCCTAGCAACTGCTTCTCGGTCTCTCACGTCGTCTTCTTCGTAAGCTGTGGGAAGTGCTCGTGTTCTCGCATTCGTGCCTCCTCCTGCTCTGCTCGACCGCTATGTTGTGTCTCCTTCTTTCGCTGGTGGCCGACTCGACATCTGCGCCAAGCTCGACTGCTACGCTGATTTACTCGACCGCTGCGGTTTTGCCCAACAGCGTTGCTTGGTCTGCTCTCGCTGGTGGCCGAGCTAGCAATCTCGGCATCACGCCGACGGCGGCGGGCTCGGCGAGTGCGGCTGCGCTCAACGGCGTCGTGCCCGGTCGGAGCCCTTCGATGGGACTTACGCATTTTGCTCAGATGGCCCACCCTATAGAGGTGGGTACAAATGTTTCTTGGGCTAAAGCAACTTTTGCTGGTGTGGTGGGGAGCAGCAAGGGAGTTACCGATCCTGACCTCTTAGTCTTCCCCCAGGAATTCCATGTTCACAGCAGCTGGGAAAGGCTCCTGCCCTTGTATCCACCCAGTTGGCACTAAGGAAGGTCTACCTGCTGTTTACTTCATTGAGCAGGAACTTCACAGCTTAAATGAGGAGGTGAAGTTCACTTTAATTGGAAAATTTGCTTTGGGGCACCCAAAAATGGATTTGGTTAGATACTACTTTAATTCATTACATTTTACTGGAGAGTGGAAGCTGGGGCTGATTGATGGAAGACATTTGCTCATCCAGCTTAGCAATGAGGAGGATTATGCCAGAATGTTCGCTAAACAGACCATTACAATTGCAGGAACTGACATAAAGATACTTAAATGGACATCAGATTTTGATCCTCGCAAGGAGCCCCCAGTTGTCCTATTTGGTTTAAATTCCCAGAGTTACCTTTCAGGTATTATAAGAGAAATGCTTTATTCAATATTGCTCAAGCCAAGGGTACTCCACTGAAAAATTGATCTCCCTACTTATAACAAGGCAAGACCAGCACCAGCCAGAGCTTTTATAGAGAGAGATATAACTCTCCCAGAAATTCATAAAATTTGAATTAGTTCAGAAAGAGAAGGAGCATAGCAGGAGGTGGTCATGGAACAACGACCTTACTACTGCCAACATTGCAGGATGTTTGGCCATACAAAAGAAAGATGTTATAGATTGCATCCCCCAGCCAAGAGAACTTCTACTAACCCCCCAAAGGAACCTGTTGATTGTGCTATAGAAAAGATAGCTCCCAACATCATGAATCAAAAAGTTGAGACCCCTTCCATTTCCACTGAGGATGTTGCAGTGGGAGGGAGAGTTTATGAGAATGCTCCAATCACTATAATCACCCCTACTCAGTCCTCATCCTCTGCGGCTATAGAGGTGGAGGAAGGACAGGAAGTTATGAATTCTGCAAAGGGCAACATTGAGACTATGAAGAAGGCTATGGAGGAGGAATGACATGTTTACACATCAAAAAAGAAGAAGAGAAATAAAACAGAAGTGCATAAACTGATTGAAGATCAGGCTCTTATAGGGGTTGGGATTTCTGGGCATGACCCTCCTGGCAGAGGCAGGACCAGATTTAGATCACAACCAATCATTTCATCTCCCCCTCAATATGATTAAGTTCCTTTGCTGGAACATTAGAGGCATTGCCCACCCCCTTTCCATCAATAGACTTTTATCTCTCACCAAAAAACACCAACTTTAGTGTATTGCTATTCTGGAACCTTTGGTCCATAAAAATCCAAACAAACTTCTCAAAAAATTCACAGATTTTGTACATTTTACAAGCACCAACAATAAAATCTGGATCCTATGTAGAAAAGAAATCAGATGGTCTGTCTTAATTGATCATAGACAATTTGTTCACTTCTCTTTCCATCTGATTGGACATGTAGGCTTTGCTACTTTCATCTATGCTAGGTGCACTAAGATAGAGAAGAGTTGTGGGACAACTTGAAGATCTTAAGTACAAATATGAACTCCCCTTAGTTGGTAGGGGGAGATTTCAACTGTATTGCAAATTCAGCGGAGCAACTTGGAGGTAGAACTCCTAATCTGAATAAGATGACTAGATTCAGTGACAACATCCTATTTACTGGCCTTTTTGATTTGGGATACCAGAGACCTGATTTTACCTGGACAAGAGGAAGATTGTGGGAAAGGTTGGACAGATTCCTAGTTAATGGGAACTGGCTTTCAAAATTTCTGTACACTTTTATTACTCACCTGCCTCTAGCTGGGTCTGACCACAAACCTCTCTTGCTTTCCATTACTACCCCTCCTATACATGGAGCTCCCTCCCCCCTTTTAGATACTTAAACATGTGGTCAGGGCATCAAACTTTCTTGACAACTGTTGCTTCTCTTTGGCATTCTACTCATCCAGACCCCTGGATTAATTTGTCTCTATTCCACCTAAAGGTGAGTAGGGGTCTACGGTAATGGGGCTGGGAGACTTTTGGTAGTGTCATTACTGCTATGGGTACTGTTGAAAAATAAGTGTTGTTGCTTGAAGATGAGGTAGGGTGCTGCAAAGGAGAAGGAACTATGAATGGCTCAGGAAAATCTACTCACAACATGAGAGAGACAGGAGCATATCTTAAAGCAAAAAGCTGTTGTCAGCATTTTTCTTCAGGGGGATAGGAATACAAAATTTTACCATGCTTATATCAAATACAGAAGAAAGTGCAATACCATCCACTCGATCCTAAATGAAGATGGTATTTGGTTGAAGGACAACAACAGTATTGCTAGGAGTGCAGTGCAGTATTTCCAGGCTTTGCCCACTCAACCTATGGACAGAACCCCTACTGATAACTCATTGTTTAATGCTGAAGTCCACTACACCAACTCTCTTGCTTTGACTTATTGACCTTCTGAATTGGAAGTTTGGCAAGCCTTGAGTTCTATTGATAGCTCCAAAGCTGCAGGCCCAGATGGCTTCACTGCAGATTTCTACAAAAAAAGCTTGGAGCATCATTAAAGACGATGTTGTTATTGCTATTATAAGCTTCTTATAAGGGTCCAATACTCCTAGTTACTTTTATATTTCTATCTTTGTCCTTGTACCTAAAACTAATGAGCAGAAGACTTGGGGATCATTTCAGACCAATGTGTCTAGCTTCTGTTATTAGTAAAACTATTATTAAGATCATCGTACAAAGACTTAAACCTCACCTGGATCTCATTATTAGCCAAAATCAGTCTGCATTTGTCTTTAACAGATCGATTACTGATAATGTCTTATTAGCCCAAGAACTCTTACTAGATTTGGACAAGCCTGGCAGGGGGGGAAACATTATCTACAAGCTTGATCTCAAGAAGGCATATGACACCATTAGCTGGGACTTCATTTTGGAGGTGATTGTTGCCAGGAGCTTTTCAGAAGCTTTCTGTAGTCTCATTCACAGGTGGTTGTCCCATAACAGTCATTCCATTCTGATTAATGGTCAATGTTGGGGCTCCTTCTCTGCCACTAGAGGCCTCAAGCAGGGTGATCAATTATCCCCTACTATCTTTATTCTTGCCATGGATTATCTTTCAAAACTGCTTAATGACAACTTACTCAATAGAAGCTGCTACAGATACCATCACAGATCAACTATGGCTATTTCTCATTTAATCTATGCAGATGACATTATGGTTTTCTCAGATGCTAGCAAAATGGCTATCAAAAGAGTTGTTCAGTGTCTCAAACAGTTTGAGTCTACTTCTGGGATGAGGTTCAGCCCTGGAAAGTGTACCATACTGTTTAATAAAAAAAGTAGCCTCAACAGTAAGCAATGGATCCTAGATTATACCGGTTTCTCTTGCTCTCAACTACCTCTGAAGTATTTAGGGGTACTCTTGCTTACTGGCAGAGTAAAGCAAGTCCAATTTGATGAAATCATCAGGAAAATTTCTACCCAACTTGCTAGCTGGACCCATTCTTTCTTATCTAATGGAGGCAAAATAACTTTACTTAAGAGTATTCTTACTACTTTCCCCTCTTATACTCTCCAAATGACAAACATGAAGAAAAGCACACAGCTTCAATTAGAAAGAACTTTCAACAGATTCCTTTGGGCTGGCCAAAGACAGTAGCTTCACTCGGGCATCTTGGCGGAAAGTGGCTAAACCCACTGAGGTCGGTGGTCTAGGCTTCAAAGGGCTTAAGCAAGCGTAACATGTCAACCTGTGCAAACTCTGGGTTAAATTCAGATCTCAACAATCTTTGTGGGCCAAATATATGAAGGGGAAATATTGCAAGGATGTTCACCCTTAACTTGTAATTAGAAAGCTTGGTGACTCTAAACTATGGGTTAAGATGCTCCAGGTTACGCAAGAAGCTGATCAAATGTATCTATGAGAGCTTGGAGATGGGGAGGTACATTTCTGGTTGGACAATTGGTGTCCAAAAGCTGGCTTAGCCCCCTTACTGATAACCTGAATCCAAATCTTCTTGTGGCTGACTGTTGGGAGGGGGACAACTGGTCACTTCCTTTTCTTAATTTCATCCTGCAAGAATCTTCTGTCAAGTTAATTTGCACTATACCATTCAACAGGAGCAGAAACGACAAGGTGATTTGGCAAACTTATAATAAATAGAGCCTTTCTAAAGCTATCTATGCTAAATTGTACCATTGGGACATGATTCCTTGGCGAGATTTCATCTGGAATAGACACCTCTCCCCATCCATGTCTTTCTTCTGCTGAAGAATTTTTCATAAAATTATACCCACTGATGATATACTCAAACCGAAAAGGCTTGAGGGGCCCTTCATGCTGCCGACTGTGTAAGGAAGAGGAATCTTTTTCTCATCTATTCTTCAACTGTAAAGTTTCTCAACAGGTTTGGAATTATATCACTAGGCAGCTCTGTCTGAACCTTATGCCTCTGCAGTGGGATAAACTTCTACAATGCTGGGAGTGCTGGCAGAAGGCAAGGGTGGGCGCAATTCCTCTTGAAATTGCCTGGTTTATTTGGATGGGAAGAAACCAGGCCACCTTCGAAGATAAGGCCCTCAAAGTGGATGTCATTGGCAGAAATTGTATTACTTTCCTACATAAACTAATCCAGCACAACAAGTTTATTGATGTTTTTGCCTTCCCCATCCCTGAGAGGCAGAATCTTCCAAAGATCCTCAAGGTGAGGTGGACTCCTACTGAACATCTAGTCAAAGTCAATATTGATGGTAGTTATTCTGTTAGAGGAGCTTGGGTTGGAGGGGTGTTCAGAAATCATCTGGGGAACTGTCTGCTCTTTTTCCATACACCAATCCTTGTTGTTGATGCAGGTGAAGCTGAGTTAGAGGTTGTTTACTGGGCCCTTAAACTTGCTCTTTTCAACAATTGCAAAGCTTTTATTGTTGAAGGAGATTCCCAAGGTACTCTCCAACTATTAGAAAACATGAATACTGCTCCATGGCATCATGCATATTGGGTCCAGAAAATTATTTATCTCAGGTCTCAACTTACAACCAAATTTCAGTTCATCTACAGAGAAGGAAACCAACCTGCTAACTGGCTTGCACGTGTCGGGATGTACTCCTCCTTGCTAGAAGTGTCAACAGTACCACCCTCTCCTCTTTCCTTTTTGCTTAGAGGAGACAAAATTGATGCCCCTCATCTTAGGATATGTGGGAACTTTTACTGAGCTGCTTGTTTGGAATCTGAGTTTTTACTTTATTGTGTGGAGTTGTATTGTGATTGCAAGCACCTCTAGGAGTTTTCTTGCCTTAATTTTGTTGTTCGGATGGGGATTTTCCTTTCCCCCTATTTCTGTACTCTTTCATTTTCATATCAACTTGTAGAGAGACATGAGCTGCTCTTTTCTCAATATATATATATATATATATATATGTGTGTGTGTGTGTGTGTGTGTGTGTGTGTGTGCGTGTGTGTGTGCGCGCGTTATTTGGAGAGCATTCTCCTCATTTTCTCATAAATGGAGAGTTGTAGCCTACTTTTCGAGTGGTAAATCAATATCTTGAAGAAAACATGTGGTGAATTCTTTCCTCCATCCATACCTAGCAGTTTCTACCTCATTGTCTCAAAGTCCTTCCAAACTATACTGATTTCCAATCTTCTCTTCATCTTGGCATACGAAGATTATCCCAGGTCACTTGAGTCTACAAAAAAACTTTACCATATAAAAACCTCTTTGTCCTAAACTTGAAGACACAATTTCATTCATTTAAACTTTTGACATTTAAAAAAAAATGTCAATCTTTTTCGAGTGGTAAATCAGTATCTTGAAGAAACATGTGGTGCATTCTTTCCTCCATCCAGACCTAGCAGTTTCCGCCTCATTCTCTCAATGCCCTTCCAAACTATACTGATTTCCAATCTTCTCTTCATCTTGGCATACGAAGATTACCCCAAGTCACTTGAGTCTATAAAAAAACTTTACCATATAAAAACCTCACAATTTGGTTCATTTAAACTTTTGACATTTAGAAAAAAAAAAGAGAGAAAAAAAGCTTTATGCCTTCAACAGATGTACGTCATTTGAAAAAACCAGTAAAAGTTTGACTCTTTATACAACTTTGTTACTAAGTAGCTTACAAAAGATGAAGTGAGAACATTTTCAAATGGCGTCAAGTCCATGTCAAATACAAGCACAACTAAAACATACCCTGGCATGTGTACGACATGCAACAAATTGTGGTAGAAGTAAATTTAGACTCTAACATGAAACAACATGGTAAGTATACAACTCGCAACAAGAAGTAATGGTACACATGATGCGGCACAATGAGCTAAAAAATAAAATCTAGTGAGAAGTTAAAGTAAATACGATACGCTACCCAATTCATCTCATGTCGAGACGTTTCAAGGCACAAAAGACAATGATGCCCATTTGGAAGATACGAGAGAAAGACAACACACTAATTATAACAAGATGCAGGGCCGCAAAAGGAAGACGGCAAAGGCAACAAAGATGAAGGCCCCCCTTTTCTCCTTAAATCAAGATGACGAAGATGAAGAGAAGAAAAACGATTCAAATGAATATGACACTGGATAAAAAGGAAGCCAGAGTGTATAGTTGTTCAAAGTTCTTTTGGAAGCCAAACATTTAGTTAATTTAAAAATCATTCAGATCTAAGGAATTAAAACAACTAAATGCCATGAGAAAATTTACAAGTCCAGACTACTAAAAATTTCAAAAAAGTTAGTACTTCATCGTCATTAGTTTATATTTAGACTCATAATTTGGAGCCTATTGATTTTACTCAGTATACTGAGATTGTGGTACCCAATCTTGCTAGCCACAATGGAATGGTCACCACATCTTTGATTAAAAATAATTTAGAACTTACCTCACCGATACTAGAAGTTTCTCCTATCCGTCATTAGTGATGCGATGATTATCAAGGAGTTCTATATCAAAAAAAAATATAATGTGAACACCATGAATGAAGAAGTTTTGATAGATGAGAGATTTCAAATTTTATTTACTAACAAAGCATTAAAAAATTATTATCATTCTCATGACTTCACGATGATCTAATCAAGAAGATCAAAATAATTCATTTGTTCTCCACTGTTGTTTTTCTTGCTCTATCAAATCGTTCAACATTTGCTTCATGCACTATGTACATACTTTTGTTTTTTACATTGTAATCTAGCAATTCTTGATAATTGTTATCTATGTACTTATATTATTATACTGTTATAAATTGTGTTAAACAAATCTGTCTTTCCAGTCAACTCAATTACATCAAGCTATTTGTTTTCTTAATGGATTATAATTTTTTAAAAGCCCTTTAAGTTTATAAAATTTCATTTTGATGTCAATGACAAAAAGAATTTCTAGTTTATTGACCAATATAGAAGTTCATTCAATTTTTTAGTGTTGCAAGGTTGGATATGGATATGAAATTATGCAGGCAAAAATACATGGCATAGCTTGAACAGTTGCTTTAAGGGTTCTATCTCATAAGTTCCCTTATAAAATGAAGATATAGCTTGCTGTCAGTCCCGTGCCAATATCCAGGTTCAACTTTAGTTCTTTTTTGTGTTTTACTTTTGATGAACACAATCTATTACTGGGGCATGAAGAAGGGTAGAGCTATTGTAAAAGCAAATATAGCAGAAAAGAAAATGGCAAAATTAAGACTACAAAACATAAATTCAATGGAAACAACTTACCAGTGTCACCTGCCTGCAATTGCATAGACTGAATGCAAGGTGTAACCCCTTCTAAAACATACATCCTACTGTTGTTATTAGGCCAAAAACGAAACTGAAATACCCACTCCTTACCGCTGGCATCTTGCATTTTTAATGGAAGGCCTTCCGGCTGAGATATCGTTGGAAAGTACACCTGTTTATTACAGATATGCATTCTAAGATACATGCACATATCCAATATGCTAGTGAATATTTGAAACAAAGTATCAGGTGAAGCCATATATTAACTCACGACAAAAGATTAACTGGAAGTCAATTATATGTCATAAGTGTCTTTCAAATAGCAGAACAAAAAAAAAAAAGTATTAAATTCAACTGAACAAATCTCTACACATGCTTAAATAGCAGATCAAAGAAAAAATCTTTGCTTCGTGAATTGAGCTATAGATGAATGGATCTTTACAGCCCACATGATTCCAAATTATATGATTTTAGCCAAACAATATTCTCAAATTCAAGTGGATGGTCTACTCCTGCTATTAGTAACCTTTCCCGCTCTTGTAACCATTCCTGCATTTCGTAACAGATCGTCTTTAACTTGTAACCAAGCAAACCTCGTCTGTTTAAGAGGAGATGACAAAAACCTTGGTGAGTTTCCATCTTTCTCTACCCTTCGAGAAAAACTGCATTCTCCACCTAGTGGCTTTCTAATTTTCATTCTACAATGCATTTTTTATACTTACCATATCATGATTCTCAAGTCTTTGAATTCCTAACACTGTACATGAAAACTCTATTCCACCAAAACAAAAAAGCAACTTGAAGTCGCATCACTACAAGATCCAGAGGGATGGCTGAGTGGTTTGAATACTCTAAAGTGCTTACCCTTTCAAACATTAAAGGATTTGGAACCTCTCAAAAAACAGATATCATCTCTTCAAATACTTCGATTTCTACTGCTCTTGTTGAACAATATTATCCACGGACCGTAAGTAGTTTCAAATCAGTGGTACCAATTTGCTAGCTTCTCCAGCTCTGTTCTGCCCTGAGAATTGGTTATACTTGGTTGCATTTGGGCATGCTCATATGCACTTGTCACTTGATTGCAATTCTTGGCACAACCATTGTGGGATTTTGACCCATTGGTTTAGGGGCATATGCCATCTCCAGTCTTGGCATCCTTGCTATATCAGACTGACTCGCCCATGATACGTTTGCATTCTATTTATCGTGAAAGGAATCATACACCTTCATATCCATTGGCTCTAAGTCTTCTCTTGACATCCACCTTATACATTTCTCAACTACTCTGGTTTAATCAAGTTAAGATGACTGTCCTATGACAAATTACAGCTCTTAGGATTCCTCGCTCCAGTTTCTCCATTACATATGCTCTATGTTCCTTTGTCATAGCTGTGAAGGGATGAGGGTACGATCCTCTGCCTAATCCTTCTTGTTTCCACTTCACTTTAAGAATGGAATTAAAGTTTGTCAAATAGCCATCCTCCCTTTGAGATAAACATGCTCTCATTTTATCTAATGAGGATGCTCTTCAACTGGTTTCATCTTTCTGCCTCTCTTTAGTTGGCATATTTGCTATGGGCCTTCCAAGCATTGAGAATATTATAGATTAGTGGCTGATATGCATTGGGCTAGGGATCTCAATATGGGTCATATTGGTTCTCATCGCATACTAATTAAGTTATTCCTGGAATTTGATTAGTCGTATATTTTCTCTCAAAAAACTTACTGTACAGATAGCTTTCTAATGAATATGCCTAAATGGACATCTCAATTTGATGGACGTGTAACAAGCTATCACTCCAGTTTGGTTATTTTTTCAAATTTAAGTATAAACTTTTTCAATCAATCCATTTTATAATTCCTTTGCTCAATTTTTTGGCAAATTGGATAAGTTGAATGTTGCTATTGCTCGGCCATCTAGCTAGGGATTTGGTCATTGTGGATGTTTCTTCCCCATTGATGAAAGAAATTTTGAGTCTAATTGTTATTGGTACAAGGTTCAGTTTAAGGCATTTTCTTTGTTTCTTTATTGTATTTATTTAGTCACAATTTCTCATGATGCTTTAAGGCAAAAATTGCAACAAAAAAAAAGAAAAAAAAAACAATAATTGCAGCAATTTCGCCTACTTCTCACCTGTTGTATTCAAAACTTGGAATCAACTTTTGATCTTGTATAGGAATCCATGGCTTTTATGGGTGTTTGCTCGGCCTCGCGCCTTACATGATTCCCTTATAAGGTTACGGCTCCTGGTGTTCACTTGATGCTAGAGAAATGATTAATCCAAACTCTTTTTATGTTTCCATTGATAATAGCATTTCTAGCACTGAGGAGATGTAGAAAAAAAAAATTCTATATACTCAAATGGAAAGAAATAACAAGAAAATATACATCATTGTTGTAAAAAATATTCCAAGTTCCAAGTTAGACATTTTAATATGGCAACTTTGGTATATGGTGTTGAAGAACAGTTATAGGAGTTATATGGTGTTGAAGAACAGTTATAGGATAATGAACTAACTCCTTTCTTCCTTAATCACTCTCAACAAGACGGACGAAGGGACACCTCTATGTCATAACAACATCTAGTGACATGGCTATTCAAGTCAATATTAAGAAACAACAAATGGATATGTTGATAAAGATTCTTAGTAAAGAGGCTCCGCATGAACTCAGAACTGTTCAATGTCAATGGTAAACATCGAAAGAAAGATACGTTACTAAAACAACTTGGGCTAGGGATTACTTATGAGAGAAAAATGACATCCCAATAAAGAGGAAAAGAGTTTCACATATTCACTGGACAGGGATAGCCCAAATCATTCATGATCGTCCCCAGCAATATTAAATCAGATGATTTGATAGACCAATATTAAATTGTCCAAAAAAATTTATTTTTGCTCCGCAAAAATCACTAACATGGTGTAATGCTTAACTACGTATGGTAATGACAATTTCACTTGGTGTCCCTTTAAAATGCTCCACTAATAATTTTAGCAATTCTATATGAAGAAGAAATATGGAGGAAATGAAATGAATTCTGCCGGCAACAACGCCAAAGCATGCAAGAGTTAATTATGTATTAGAATTATTAGCCTAATTAATGTTGCAGTTATTATTAGGTTTTATTTGTTTTCTTTAATTTCATTTGTCTCCATATTTCTGTACTTCTGAATTTAAGTCTTGCCTTTTATATGGAACTTGTAAGGTGTATTTATACACCTCTTATTTATCAATAAAAGTATGCAGCTCTAGCCTCAAAATTTAACGTGGTATCAGAGCTATGATCTTAACCCTAGAGTTTCCTTCCTGCCGCAATCCTACTTCCTGTCGCGACTTCCGCCCGCTCTCCTGTTGTTGAGGGCTCCACTAAGACAAAAGCACCGCTTGAGTGTTGTCGAGAGTTTCCGCTGAGAAAAATGCACCACTCGATGGATTGGTACTTGGTTCCATCTAGCGCTATCTTGTTCCAACCAGCCGCAACAACCTCCAATAGGCCGCTAAACTGACTGGCAGCTGTTTCCAGCCGCCAGAATCACTCCGCAAACTTGTCCAGCCTGCTAGTGTGATATGGGATATGTCCAGCCTCCAGATCTTCGCTTTTCTGTCCTCGAACAGGGATCTCTCTATGTCTCGACACCCCAACATTAATTTTGGCTTAGTTGGAATCATGGCAGACTCTCCCACCATTGAGCCTTCTCCCGACGGTGTACTTGACTCCATTAGAGGGTCGACATTGATCTCAATTCCTCCACAGACAGGAGGATCGAAAAATCACATGAACTTCTTAATCACCACCCACAAACTAAAAAGATCTAATTCTCCAATGGTCTCAAGCCGCGCCTTTGTTCGTCAAGAGATGTAGGATATTCGTCTATCTCACCGGAAAGATTTTGTGAATCTCTTAAAACTAACCCAACGTCTGAACGTGAGAAGTGGAGAATTTCATAGTCATGTCGTAACTAATTAACTCCATAGAGACTTCAATTGGCCGTTCATATATATGTTTCCTGCTACTACCAATGCCCTATTGACTACAGTTCGAGATACCTACTAAGATGTAGGGAACTCCAGCAAACTTTATGAGATTTCCAAGAAAATCGACGAGCCAAAAAAGAGATCAATGACTGTGACCTAGTGCTACAATGATTTGGTGGCCTTATGGATGGAATGTGATCTCTACTACGATTACACATAGGCATCTACAGCAAACCTTTCACACTTTCAGAAAATTATAGGAAAAGATCGCATGCTTCAAGTTATGGCAGATCTTAACAAAGTCCTTGATGGTGTATCCTTGATTGGGATCCTCTTCCTTCCACTCGTGCTACTTTCACAAAGATTCGATGCGAAAAAAGACAGAGGCTTCTCATGCTCAGCACTTCCACTTCAGTCGAATCATCTGTCACGGTCACTAATAGTACTCAAAACTCGTCTATGACATCTCGAGCCACCAGCTCCACTTGTGATTACTGTCACAAACGCAATCATACTTGGGACAAATTTGGAAACTCCATGGAAAACCAGCACACAAACCGTTAGCCAAATCTTCCTTTGCTAAGGGCCTCATTACAACATTTGAACATACTTCAGTTCAACCTAACCCCCACTCAGAACTCTTCAGGATCATCTGATTCTCTTAAGAGTCAGATGGAACAATTAATCAAACTACTTGAAACCAGTTCATTTTCTTCCGGTCCATCAACCACCCATATCCGTCAAGGTACCATTCCTATGACTAACTTTGTCTCTTCCAGTCATTGGATTATTGATTCAGGTGTCACGGATTACACGATTGAATGCTATCAAGCTTTCTCGACATATTATCCTTGTTTAGAGAAAGATACGTTAAAATTACTAACGATTCATTTAACTCTATTGTTAGTAAAGAATCGGTTGTATTAACAAATGGTCTAACTTTGAAATCTGTGTGGCATGTTCCCATGTTGAAATGTAACATGTTATCTGTTAGTAAGCTCACACATGACAAAAATTGTGTTGTTCATTTTTCTCCAGAGGTTTGTATCTTTTAGGTTGTCATTCAAGAAGGATGATTAAAACAACCAAGCAAGTAGTCGGATTCTACTTCTTCCAAGAGAGACACGGAGAACAAGGACATTTCTCCCAGAAGTTGCAGTCTTTCTCAATCCATCGAATGTCCTATTATGTTGCATTAGCATTTAAATCACCCCAATTTTGAATATTTAAAACATTTGAATCCATCGAAATTTACTAATAAAAATATTGCTTTAAAATGTGAGACTTGTCAATTCGCTAAACACCATCGCGTTTCATCTTCACCTCACCTTTACACGTCTTCTGCTCCTTTTTAACTTATTCACAGTGACTTGTGGGGACCCTCTGGCACACCCAACTACACTAGTTAACGGCGGTTCCTTACTTTAATTGATGATCACACTCGAATGACGTAGGTCTCTATCTTAAAAGCTAAATCTAAAGTTGTCCTCTTTAAAAACATTCATTCCTTCCTTTTGACCCAATTCAAAACGTCAATTTAGATTCTTCGAACCGACAATGACAGTGAATTCTTTAACTCTATTTTAGGTGAACTCCTGATAAGAAAGGGTATCATCCATCACAGCTTATATATGGACACTCCCCGACAAAATAGGGTAGCCGAGAGAAAAAACTGACAACTTCTCGAAGTGGCTCGCTCCATTATGTTTCAATCTAATGTCCTGAAAAAGTTTTGGAATGATATCATGTTTACTAAAGCTTATGTCATCAATAAAGTCCCCACAAAAATTAATAATTTTCGAACCCCATAAGCCATATAGATGTCATACTTCCCTACCAATCGGTTCTTCACTAATCTTGAACCCAAAACTTTTGGATACATGGCCTTTGTTCGGAACACTAATGGCTCGATCCCATATACCTAAAATGTGTATTCTGTCACTCAAAAAGACTATCGGTGTTGATCATACCACAAATAAATTATATGTCAGTGTCGATGTTTCATACTTTGGAAATGTTCCCTACTTCCCTATCACTGTCAGGAGTGAGGGGAGCTCGATTTCTGAGACACTATTCCTTATTCAACCCTGGTGGATATTTCTTCAACCACTATATCCAATGAAACATCTGTCACTCTGGATCCACCACCTACCAGTCAACCAAAACTGTCTATACTTGGCACGCTTGGCCTAATGTTCCTAGTCTGAAGCCTGCTACTTCCTTACAGGACCTGAAATCCACTCCGAGCTAAATGTCCAGAACAAACCCCACTCCAAATGAGGAAGTGATTTTTTCTATAAAGGTATGTAATCAGGCGGGCTCTCTTTATTTCATGAAAAAAAATCTCTTTCCACAGTGTATCGCTGACCTACAAAGAATTTTCTATTGCCCCTCCTAAAAAGCTACAATAATGGATGAGATGAATTCCTTCAACGAAATCATACACGAGATTTTGTGGATCTTCTTCTAGGTAAGAAAACAGTGGGGTGACGTTAGATTTTTAGCACCAAGTTTAACTCTAATGAATCTTTTGAATGCAATGAGGCATGTTTGGTCGCCAAAGGCTACTCATAACATATGGAGACATTTGCTCTGATTGCTAGATTGAACACCATCCGAGTCTTACTTTCCCTTGCTGTAAATTTGGATTAGCCCTTGCTTCAGTTAGATGTCAATAATGTTTTCTAAACGGGGGTCTCACAAAGGTGTACAAGTGCCTCCCTTCCGGCTTTGACTCTACTTTCTCCTGGGGACAAGTGTACAGATTGTGAAAGTCCCTCTACAGACTAAAGCAATCTCTGAGGGTCTGGTTCGGTAAGTTCACAAAGATGGTAATGGGTCATGATTTTTCTCAAGCCCAATCAGATAATATCTTCTTTCGACATTCCTCCAGTGGCAAATTGTTATCCTTATCGTCTATATCAACGAAATCGTGCTCACAGATGACAATCTACCAGCACTGGAGTCCCTAAAAGATATCATTTCTATATCATTTGAAATGAAGAACTTAATATCACTCTGGTACTTCTTAGGCATGGAAGTGCTCAGTCATCTCGAGGCATTTGCTTGACTCAGCACAAATATGCAATTAGATCAACTGACAAGGAATAACCTACCATGCAAACCAGTGACAGTCCCAATGGAACCCAATAAGAAATTAACTAATGATCCCAATGTTGTTCCGGTGAATAAAACTCACTACCAACGTCTTGTGGGAAAACTCATTTACTTCGCCCAAAATCGCCCCGACATTTGTCACGCAGTAGATATTGTCATCTAATTCATGAATGATCCCCATGAGCACCATCTCAAAGTTATTCACAGGATCCTTCACTACTTAAAAGACACGTCGAGCTCAAAATTTGTTTTTTACGTGTCACATCTCTCGTTCTATTTTTGTTTATATGGATGCAGATTGAGTCGGTTTGTCCATGATATGTTGTTCAATCATTTGGAGAAATCTTGTCACATGGAAAAGTGGAAAAGCAAAAAATAGTCAATCGTGGCCCGGAGTATTGTTGAAGCCGAGTTTCGCTCCATATCCTTGGGTATATGTGATTCTCTTTGGATGCGCATCTTAGTGAGAAAGGAAAAAGTCTGTCTAATAGCATCATCCGAAACACCATCATATTTAAAAGTAGCACATAACTCTAGAAAATTAACAAGATGTAAATTAAGATCTTCAGTTGTTGCTCCCCCAAACTGATTATTAGACACCATTTGGATAATAGCAGGTTTAAGTTCAAAAGAATTAGCAGCTACAGCAGGGTTTTGAATACTACCACGAAGTTCATCTACTGTAGCACCAAGCGTGTAGAAAACTGAAGATCTTGTCTTTGCTCATCTCCAGTTGTTCTGTAAAAAACTGTCATTAAAATCACAAATAATCTAGTCCAACATGATCGCACCAAGCGTGTAGAAATTGACCGGCACTTCATTATGGAAGATCTTGATTCGAGATTTGTATTCCATTTGATTCATCTAATAATCAATTAGTAGATATCATCACCAAAAATCTTCCTCGGTCGTTGTTTGACAACTTCAAATATATGTTGAACATGATGGACATCTATGCTTCACCTTGATGGAGAGTACTAGAATTATTAGCCAAATTAATGTTGCACTTAGTATTAGGCTTTATTTGCTTTCTTTATTTTCATTCGTTTCTATATTTATGTATTTCTGAATTTAGGCCTTGCCTTTTATATGGGTCTTGTAAGGTGTATTTATACACCTCTTTCTTATCAAAGAAAGTATAGAGCTCTAGCCTCAAAATTTAATATCATGGAATTCAAAAAACAAGCCCTCCCAATCAAAATTTCATTGAAGGAAGTGTCTAAAGCCAATGAAAGACATCCAAACATTAGTACAACTTAACTAATAAAATTTTACTATCTACCGGAAAAAAATCGTTAGGAAAGCGTTGTTGCCATGGTCGTGAGAGAAAAAATATATCCATTTCTAATTATTCATCAACAACAAAAAAGTAAAATTATAGTTAGCAGCATTCTCTCCTCCACCCAAGGATTAATTGCAGGAAAACAACTTAACGGTGGAGAAGTTCCCTGAATTTTAGGATTCTCCTGCAGTTGGAAATCCAAAAAACAGCACAGAAATGACTACCATCTCTCCATGAAAGAAACTCGACAATTTACTAATGCAAAACCAACTCCTGAATCTCCCAGAGAAGAAAACCAATTAATTCTTTATCAAGCAAGAATCAAATTCTGTTTTATCTTGTACAATTTTAGAATAACTATACGCTTCTATGGATAGATCAGATTTGAACCTAAGCATATGTTTAACCTTTAGATAATTCTCAAACACCTAAATTTAAGAATTTTGTTTTATCACTGAATCACAAGCGACTGTTTTAAACTTTATAATTTGGACTAACTTTAGAGAATTTTTGCATGTCTTTTGAGAAAAATTATAATTTAGCTTAAGTGTACATTAAACCAATACAACATTCTCAGATAGAGCAATTGAATATTTAGTATAGCGTCTGAGCACATAAGAGTAGTTAATCTATTAGAGAGCAAATTTTGTGGAGCAAGATATTTTGAAATAATTTTTGTGCTAACATGCACACATTCTCAGACCTTGGGATTAAACATTTAATAGGTTGGTCAGAGAACATGCGAGCAATTTATATAAATAATGCACGCTTCTTAATGTGTTTGTGCAAAGCAATTGCACAATTCTCAAGGCATTTGAATTTTCTTCAAGGCAAAACATCTGAGTTCATAATGGCCTCGACAATCATATGTCCTGAAATAGTCTAAAATTGAATGACTGTGTATATTTGATATTGAAAAGTGTGCAAACTCTCAATTGAATTCGCTAAAATTTGTATTTTGTCCATGCGATCTTATTGCAAATCTGATGGAAAATAAAGCATACATGCCAACGAGCTTTCAATTTTATGATTACTCATAGACAGCTATAGAGTTTCTTTGTTAAACTTTGTGAGATTCAAATGTAGCAAGATAATTCTATACATGTTTGTTTGGAACTGGCAAGTTCCCCGTGAATTTCGTGCACGTCCTATTTATGCTTGTTGGAGAGCTATTGAGTTCATTTTTGGTTTCACTTGTGCTAAAAAATAAGCTATCGAGTCCCTATAACTTATATTTGATGTTCAATTTTACTCTTAAATTGTGCATTTTATTCATTTATTTAATCCTTGTCTAACTAGTTCAAATTCGTATAAGTTATTTAGGTTATTTTTAGCAATTTCGATGTTAACCATTTTCCCGCGCAGGGATCTAGGCAATATGGGTGCCGATTATGGATAGTTTTTACATCTTGGAGGCATCGATGCAATCTCTTTTAGAATCGAAGGTCATTTAAGCAACTTCAATAATCATCAAAGCAATTTAAACCCAATCACACACATCGCATCCACAGTCTGTCATTTTCATCACATTTGACGCAATTAACCGTGAAATAACTTATTTGGTAGGTTTTGTTGCCTTGTACTCAACGGCAAATTCCGTGTTGCAAATGGGCATTATATAAGCAAATTTGGTGATGTTTAAAGTAGATTAGCCTAGATGCGTGTCATTGCATTCATTGTTCACTACCTTAGTGAAGCAACCCTCATTGGGGACATTTTTTCTGAATGTATCAACATAGTTTGCTTTACAAATAGGGGTTATTTGGGCACCCTCGACGACACTTGAAATGTTCTAACATCACTTTATTTGATGCCTAGTTCGATGTCCAATTATGATGCGTGTTCAATTATCAATTATATTGGGTTGTGTATTATATATATATACCTAAGCAGCCCCTTTATTCCTATTTCCTTCATTTTATTGAGCGGGGAAGAAGGCCAGGTGAAGCTGGAAACCACAAAATATTTTGTATAAAGCCTAAAGTACAACTCCAAAAATAGGTTTATAGGGTTTATTTTTGCTCATTTGCTATGTCTTTTCATAACTTTGGACTTCAAGAAACTTTCTTGACACCAATAGTTTGTTGAGCTCTCTTGGTAGGCGCCATACTAGCAATGGCAGCGGTGGAGACACCGTTTATAAAGGACTGTCCAAAACAATGACTTTGCTCATTATGATTCCTAGCGCCATAAAATTTGTCATAATAGATGATGATGGTTTTGCCACTCATTAAAGCTAATTTAAGACATGATGAAGTTCATGATCATAGCAACATATCATAGCTTTCGCAAATGCCATCCAAAGAAAGGGTATTTGAACTATCCAGGAATGTTGAGAATCCCATCTCAGCTCACCTCTCTAATGTTCGCAATCAAGGCATGCTAACTCAAGTGCCCTTTGAAAAACAGCTCAAACGACAGCTTGTGGTAAAGTACTTCCACTTCTATAGAGAAATTTCAACAAATAGAAGATCTTCGCAACTAGTTCAGGCCTCACGATATTTCCTTCTCAAGGGGTATGTTCAAATTTTTTAAAATAAGATAATGGGAAATTTTCGCATTTTATCGCATGTGAAAATCTCTTTTGGGTTAAAAGTTTATATTTCATATCTTCTACTGCCTCAGATACTATTCCCTTGCCGTGCGTCATGTCTACTACTTCCCATAAAACAGTTCAGTTAGGCATGCAAAGTTTAAGGATGCTTTAGAAAAAATGAATAATTAAAAGGTATAACATATGAAATTCTAATGTGCCTTAACGCAAGAAGAGTTCAAATTTTAAAAAAAATGTAGAATTATTCAACAGTAATATGACTAAAATGATCCATGGATTCAATACTGCAATTTTTTTGTAGAAAAAATAAGAACAAGTGTATGATGATCTTACAAAAAAGAATGACCCATTTGCTAGGTATCAAGGCTTCATATGGTAATAAAAAGGTATGTCTGCATTGTGTTGCATGAAAATAGTTTGTCGCTATTCTCACAAAGTGGAAAAGTAGCTTTACAAATCCGTGTCGTGGGCATGCATACAAGTTGAAGATTTCCTTAATGCCAATTCCTATAAATCAAAATCTTATTAAAGAAGGCAATGTAGAAGCAATACATTATGACAGCCCAAGAGAAATGCAAAGAATCTTTGAAACGTTCTTTAGATTGCCAGCTGTTGAATTTTTAGGAAGATTTTAATTTTAGTATATTCTATTATTAATATTTCCTATTTCATGTAGTTAGAATTATTGGTAAGTTATAATTCATATTTCCTTCTTTTATCATAGAGAGTTATGACTGATTTTACTATTTTTCTAATATGGCAAACATCCCCTTCTATTTATCTTATAATCATTTTCTATCTAATTGAAGATGCATAATTACCTTTCTCAATAAAACCTAAATGGTATGAAAGCCCTCAGTTTCCCTCGAGTTGTGATCGAAAGAGCAAACCGAATCCAGTCTATCCCTTCAACCACGAGGTCTATCGCAATTGGCGCTCTGCTAGACTATGACAACAAAACAATCATAAGCATTGCGAAAAATCCAGTGTAGCATGACCGCACAAAGCATGTGGAGATTGACAGACACTCAGTAAAAGAGAAGATTTATTGTAGAGTTATTTGCATGTCATTTATTTCTACTACTCAACAAATAGCGGATACCTTTATCAAAGGATTGTTCAGACCTAATTTTGAGCTCCTTATAGGACATAATAGATATTTATGCTCCAAATTGAGGGAGTTGTTTATTTTTTAAGAAGATTTTATTTTTAGTATATTCTATTATTAGTATTTTCTATTTCTAGAAGTTACAATTATTGGTATGTTATAATTTATATTTACTTCTTTTATCTTAAGGAGTGGTGGATGATTTTATTATTTTCCTAATGTGGTAGTCATCCCTCTCTAACTGGTAATCGATTTCAATTTAATTGAAGAGGAATAATTATTTTTCTCTCCCAAAAAAATCTACACCAACCAAAAGTAATTAAGAGCCCAAGCATTATACAACAAAATAAAAAAAAAAAATAAACAACAGCAGCAATGTAACAGTCAGAATTCAGTTGATAAGGTTTTCAAATATGATGATAAAAAAGACTAACACTACTTGAGAACTAACCTCAGCACATTTTTTAGGCAGCACTAACCGACCAATACGGCCTGCATCACTTGCACTAAGCATCTTTTCAAAAAGAGGCGTGACAACCGAATTTGAACTTACACAGGTTAAGAAATATTGAGCTAAATTAAAAGAAACAAACAGCATCTAGCATAAGATATTTAATGGTGGCAAAAAATGCCGTGGATACCCTCCAGATATTTGTTGTAGTTCTTGATCTGTGATCCGAGGCCAATATCGAGGAAGTAAATGAGAGTGTGCCCTTGGATCCAACCGGCCTCTTCCATTGCAAGTCTGAACTTGTGATTCTCCAGAGTGAGAACTGTTTGTAGGGTTGGGATAATTTTGTTTAGAGAATGGAGAAGGAATTGCTTTATGCTGTGGATGATTCGATGTAGCCCTGATTGGATCACTTATGCCATTCAAAGAAGAAAGAGGAGCAGTTAGGCTAATTAGTAAAGATGTTGATTCTCCAACTGGTATGATTGAGGATGATGATTTTCCAGATGAACTTTGACAAGTCTCAAAGTTAACTTTAGAGGAGCTAGCAGAAGCATCTGACATCATCCCTTTTCTTGTAGAAGTTGGACAATTGTCTCCTACATTTTTAACAATGGTACAGTCCATCAGTAATTGAGCATTGAAACATTCATGTAAAGCTAGCACTTTCTTTACCGTATCTATTCCGGGGAACATGGTTTAGGCCACTTAATCCAATTCTTCCAGGAAGGCCATCGGGCTTCTTCTCCTGTAAAGAAATAGAAGAGTTTGTTCCAGCTAACAATTTCTCCGAATTTGATGGCCTATCAAACTCATATGACAGCCGTTGGTGCAAGTCAGATTGGATAGTGGATGAATTCCATATGTTTGATGGGTGACGCCACTGTCCTGGAAACGAACCAGAACCTTGGTTCCAGTTCTTGATTGTACATTCTTTTGATTTCTCCAAAACTAGTGGAGAAAGAACCATCGAAGGTGAACAAACTTGAGTTGGAACCTGTAGAAAGAAACTTTGATTCATTAAGTCAAACTCTCCACCATGTTTGATGACAATTTAATTCGGTTGCTTTCTATATTTGATTATGGAATAAATATAGTACCACAAAATCATAATGCCAGTGTGAAAAGAAATATTAAAACCTTTCAAAGATGACAAAATTAATTGAAGAAGCAGCCAAGCAAAGTTCAAGTAGCTTCATATAAAATTCAAATTCTGAAATTATTGGCAGTATAACATTTCTTGGTGAAGATTTCTGACAATGCATTTGAAAATGTCGAGATAAAGAAGAAAAAGAAATAAGCTAAAGCTATCACAATCATCAATTGATCAAAAGCTGTTACACCTGAAGCCAGCTCAATTCAGAAGAAGAGGGAAAAAATGAAATACTCAAGAATATTACAGGGTATAATCAAATTTTCTCTTAAAATTTATGCATTATCTAGCAAGTGCTATTGTCCTGTAGCATTCCCTTTTTTCCGTTTATACTAACATGAAACGGTGGTTTTTTTTAAGACAATTGAGATAGTTTAAAGGGAAAAAAGGTTTAAAAAAATTAATTTTTACTTAAATACATATATAAATTCTTAAAATAGCCTTAAGCACTACCTTAATCCAATCATTTTCTTGTCAAACCTTCTGTGCCGCAAGAAATTGAGGCGGAATAGAGTCGGGTAGGGCTGAAGAAGAGAAGAAGAGAAGAAATAGAGGAGGGCTTATGCTCAATTGTAATCAAAAGACAGACATGAGTAAGGAAAAATCTTACTAAGATTTTTCTTTTAAGATTCTTCGATATAGAAATATATTGTCTGAAATTAATTTTAATATTTCTAATAAATACTATAAAAAGATCACGGTTCCAAAGTGGTGGGTGTGAGGAAATCTACTACGAGGTAAACCAAAATTTGTGATGAGATACTCAATCACTAATATGGAGAGCAATTGATTCATAGGCCTAATGATTGTAATTTCTATTATTGTATTAGTCGATTATGTATTTATGTGCATATAAATAGAAATTTTCTTATACTAAGCATTTTAATGAAAGGTAATATTATCAAAAATTCAAATGCATTGCACCTATTCTCCTTCCAAATATGATATTACATTATTTTTGACAAAAGTGTCAAAATGGTCACTTGACTTTTTGTCGGGATTCATTTTAGTCTCAAGAGTAGATAAAAGTGCTAATTTAAACTAAGACTATTTTAATGAGGGCTAAAGTAGTCCTCTTTGGGGACTATTTCAGCCCATATTAAAGAGACTAAGGACCAAAATGGTCACATGTAAATAGTCAGGAGACAATTTTGGCACTTTACTCCATTACTTTTATATTGTGTAAGTTTTGTCAAACAACATGCAAATTCAAATACTCATATATTCCTTCAAATATTGTACATGAATGCCTCTATCACATATAATTGGTAATTGTTGAATATCAATCTCAAGAAATTTTAAATGCATATTAAAATGATGTTAAAAAGAAAGGAAGCCTCTGAAATATCATAAATGTGGGATAGATTGACAAATAATGATAAACTGTGCAAGAAGAGAAAAATTTTATAATGATGTAAGCCTTACTTAATTAAAGCCAAAAAAATTGTTACCAACTAAAAATAGGTATGATATGATTCAACATTCGATTGAGAGAACGTTGATAGTTATCATGTTGGATTAAATCAAAAACCTAATAATGCTTATTATGACAGGCAGACTAGATAAGGATCGAATGATATAAATATATCAAAGCATGTACATATATCATATAACACTTCTAAGACTGACTAATGAGAATGAAAAAAAAAAAATGTAAAGCAAGTAATTTCATAAAAACGATATTTTGATGCTTGAAGGATGTATCTTGTTTCCCTGCAAAATTCTTATGCTTGTTGCATATGATTATATCATTTACTTATTTCATAATTAAAATATATGCTGATTTATAACTATTACACTAAGCTGGTTATATTTATGATTAATAAAGTACATGTAAGTTTAAAAAATCAACTTCAATTGTATTAATTTTGCTCCATAGGTTCTGATTCATGTATTAGAATTATTTATCCCACCAAGTGGTTGGCTTGTCAAATATTATAAATGTTATTTCAGGCAAAGGAATTAAGCAGGTTAGTGACCACATTTTATCATGTGCCTTAGTTTTGCACAAATAATTTTGGATTTACTCCAAAAGAATCATATATATTATATAAATTACAAACATCTTATACGTATCAATCATATATGAAATTAATTAGAAGCTCTGTTGTCCATTTTAATGCTTTTTTTAGCACACATCGCATTAATCATTATAATGGATCTATAAGTGTGAAGAATAGTGCATATTTTATAACGATGTAGAGAGTAACTTCTACTAACTCAGACATGATTTGTAAAGTTAGGATGGTTGTTGACTAAAACTAAGTCTGATGGAATTGTGTGTTCCTATTGCATCTCACCTTTTGGCGAGAGGTCCAGATGGGATGTGAAAAGAATGATCCAAATAAATATCCAAATGGTTATTGGACTTACAATGATTGTTATACAAAGCATGACCTACTGGAAGACTAAACTAAAAACTATTTAATTATTTAGAGAAGTTCAAAGAATGCATGGTTAATCCCCAAACAAAAGGGTTCATAAAAAATGAATGTATTAATTCAAGTAGTCAAGAACAAACTTTATTTAACGGGAAATTTTATACATAATGATAAAAAGGATTTACGTCATAATTTTTCGACAATTTTTACACTAGTTGACGACTACCTAACGCAACATTTCACGTTTCACATCCGGGGCTTGGAACCCGGCAATGACAGTGTTAACATGGTGTATCAACAAAATAAAATAAATAAATAAATAAAAGAATATGATGAACAAAAGCTAAAGAAACTATATTAATGTGGAAGGTGGAAGTGACATAGGTTCAATGGAAGCAGGAATGAGATTATAAGTTGGCAAAGGACCTTTCTTTTAAAGTATCTTCTCTTTGCTGCTCAATCTCGTTTAGTATAGCACAATAATGTTTGGTGTAAGGGATGATACCAACATACTACTATGAATTAGAGAAAGAGGAGCAAAGATTCTTTTATTAATTCGAAAAGCAATCTTTTGAATGAGAAAGCGCATGGCAATGCGCAATGATTCTTTTTTTTTTCTTCGACAAGCAAAATACAAAGCAATGTATAAATGAACCAATGCATTTAATGAACAACTCAAACTACCCCGATTCATACTTGATCATGTTGATGAACAACTTAAACTGGCTCGATTCATACTCGATCATGTTTGTTCAAATTAGTAAAAAATTAAGTTCAAAATTTTTTTTTAACCTTGGGAAGTTAAATGAACCAAATTGAAACATAATCAAACTCGCTTATTAATGTTCATGAATAAAATTGTTTGTTGTTCAACAATAATAAATTAAATACTTTATAAAAAATAAATTATGATTAAATAGTATTTATTTAATAACATATTTAATAGTGATATATTATAATTTAATATCACTGTGTACATTAATTTACTATAATTTTTTTTAATTTTTTATTTCAATAGACTAAATTATTAGTACTTATTTATATTATTAGAATACAAGAAAGCTTACTTATAACTTCTATTTAATTTTATTTACTAGGTATATTAGATGCCAATTCAAAATCTATTCAATTGCATATTTATCTATACTTATAAAGTTATTTTTTAATGACTTTATATATAAAAAATTAAGTACTCATTCAAATTTTTAACTTGCTTATTAGTTTTATGAAAAAACAAGTATAAATAATATTTTTAATATGATATGTAACATTAAGTACCCATTCAAAATTTTAATTTTTCAATTGATACAAAACAAGTAAAAATCAAGTATGAATAAGCCATGATATTGGAATTAACCCAAATTACAATAGGAAAAACAAATAGATAGTTAAAACCAAACACATTTGAAAGGAAAATCACAACAAAACACGACACAAACTTACATTAGGGCTCAATTTAGGGGTGGTGGAGGAGTCTAGGAGTGGTGGTAGCAGGTTGTGGTTGTTGGAACAACAAAAGGAGGGGCTGAAATTATGTTGGTAGTGAAGCGGGGGGCCTGAAACCACAACGTCAGCTAAGAAAACGGTTGTGATAATGGGGGGATAGTGATATGGAAGGGTTGTGAACAGCAATACAGTAACAAAAGTGTTGTACCAAAAATGCGGCAGTGACGGCGATGGCTAAAATGAATAAAATAGGTGGTTGGGTGGCAGGATTGCATGAAAAGACAACAAAGTTGTTGTCATGGGTAGTTGCAGCAATTATGGGGAGTTGGACAACAGTCAAAACAACGAAGCTAGGGAGGGAACCAGGTGGAGGCTTGGAATTGTGAGTGCAGTGAAGAGGACGGAGAGGAAGGCAAAAAGGCTATGGAGGAGTTGGGTAAGAATAAATACCTCTTCGGGAAAGAGTTGCAGCCGAAACACCACTTGATCCCTTGGAAAGAGATCACCACCTCGAACGAGTTACAACCGCAACACATTCTCGCATTTAAAAGCGGCCCTAGAAGAGGAGACCCTAGACACCAACGACTGTTCTAAGAGAAAATAACATAGAAACTGACCTACAAATCCTAATTCAACACAAAGAGAATGACTTAAAAGAAATGAAAGATAATAGGAAAGACAGCAGAAAAAAAGGAAAATGAGACTGTTTCAATGGCCTGAATCTCATCTCTTGTGATATTGAATACGGTACTATAGCAACTACAGTATGCAAAAAATTTATGTGGAAAAATCCCCATCATATCAATTTCTCGGGTTAGGAGAGCTTTGACTTCATTTTTCAAAACTTCTGTCAGTATATTGAAAGTAAAAAAGCTGCTATAATCTCTCAAGGTTAAGGGCTCTCGAATGCGGTCTGAGAAACACCTAGATCTCACTAGTGAACGCACTGCCCCCAAAAGCACCAGAGAATTTTTCCCCACTTGGAAGCAAACATTCATATCAGTCCCACCATATGAGTGTACCCTACATAGATCTCGAATGCGGCCAAGTGTATTCTATTGAATTCTCCAAAAACAACCCAAGGTTGGTTTAAGTCGATCTGAGATGGGGACAATCTAACTCTTATTGAATGGCAGCGACTAGAGTGGTAAGCAAATAAACAGAATGACCTGAAACTCTCTCTATACTGGTTGTCCTATGTCTGCTACACTCCTCTCAGGCGGTCCTCTGTCATCATCAGGACTGATCCTCCCAATGCTTTTCTACCAGCAAGGGCACCCGTAATCTCGAACTCTGCAGACGGTAGAAAGACTATGTGTTTGCCATCTTTAATGAATGAGTAGGCGTTCCTATATCAATCATGTTGAGTCTTGTGATCACGTTGTCATGATCTCCCTAGCAACATGTGACAGACACCCGTGGGCACCGCATCATAACAAATAAGATCCTGCATCTAGCTCTCAATCAAAATTTGACGAGACACCTTCTGTCAATGTTGATCATGTTCTTCTTCAACGATATTAGGGAATATGGCTTTGTCCTGCACCTGTCCAGTCTATTTTACTCCCCATCCACCGAAAGTCTCAAACTATAGGTGATTCTCTGATAAAAGGATGTTGTCATACTGCCAGTAATCGCCTGCTTTGATTTTGTTGTCTCACCACCCTTGGTGCTAAAGTCTGCACTTCCCTCAGTGTTCAATAGGGTTGTAGCAGGACCACATTACTGATGGTGGGCTCTAGGCCTCACAAATATCTAGCTATGACGTGCTCGTCTATCTCCTTCTGCTCACACTTCAACTTAAACTTCATAAATTCTATCATGTGCTCTTCCATTGATAACTCATTCTTCTATTGGTAATTTAGCTTAAAGAAAATATTCTTGCAAGAGCACAGGGGTAGTACTATCATTGCATCTCTTTCATCTTCTACCAAGAAGAAATTTTTTCATGTTATTCTCATAAAAATAAAAATTATTTTTATGAGTAAAATTCAAGATTTAAACATTTAGGATGTTCATGAAGACGCAAATGCTATTTGGTAAAAAGTAGCTAATACTATTAAACAAGTGACAAAAGATGTACTTGGAGAATCAAAAGAAAAAGTTTATATAAATAAAAATAGTTGGTGGTGGAATAATAATGTGCAAGAAAAGATAAAATATAAGAAGTTATGTTATAAAAATTGGTTTAAAATGTAAAAGAATAGAGAACTAGGAAAAATATAAACCGGCTCACAAGGAGTCAAAAAATAATCTGTGACGCTAAAATTTATGCTTTTAGCGATCTTTATAACAAGTTATATACTAAGGAGGGTGAAAAATATATGTATAAAATAGTCAAACAAAGAGATAAGAAAAGTAAAGATTTAACTCAACTAAAGTGTATTAAAAATGAAAATCAAAAAGTGTTTTTCTTAGAAAAAGATATTCAATATAGATGGGTGAGTTATTTTGATAAATTTTTTAATGAAGATTCTGAAAATACGATCGACCTTAGTGATCTTAATATCGTTAATAATAATAAAACATTTCATTTTATAGAAAAGAAGTTGAGGAGGCTTTAAAGAAAACTAAGGTTGGAAAGTCTGTATGACCTGATGATATCCCAATTGAAGTGTGGAAATGTTTTAAGTGATTTGGAAGTTTCTTGGCTTACTAAACTTTTTAATATTATTTTAAAAACTAAAAAGATGCCTGAGGAGTAGAAGAAGAGTATTTTGGTCACTATTTTCAAGAATAAAGGGGATGCACAAGAGTGTGCAAATTATAGAGGAATTAAATTGATGTGTTATACTTTAAAATTATGGGAGAGGGTAATTGAACATAGGTTAAAACGTATTACCAAGGTTTCTCATAATCAATTTAGATTTATGTCGGGCAGGTCTACTATTGAAGCTATACATTTATTGAGAGGTTTGATGGAGAAGTACAGAGATAATAAGAAGGAACTACATTTGATTTTTATTGATTTAGAAAAAGCTTACGATAAGGTTCCTAGAGATGTTCTTTGGAGAGTCCTTGAGAAGAAAGACGTTGATATGACTTATATTCAAGTCATTAAAGATATGTATACTAAAGATGTTACATGTGTTCGAACTGAAGGAGGATTGACCAAATATTTTACTATTTATGATGTTTTACATCAGGGATAGGCTTTAAGCCCATATCTTTTTGCTTCATTTATCGATGGTCTTACTAAACATTTACAAGAGAATGTACTTTGGTGTATGCTTTTTGCTGATGATATCATCCTCGTGAATAAGACGAGAGGAAAAACCCTGGAAAAATTTGAATTATGGAGGTCTACATTGAATTCTAAAGGTCTTTGTTTGAGTAGAACGAAAACTGAATACATGGAATGTAATTTTAGTAATAGTAGCTCTAGTGACATAAGTGTAACTTTGGGTGATCAAATTATTAAAAGGTGTGAACGATTTAGATATTTAGGGTCCATTGTTCAAAGCGATGGTGATATAAATGGGGATGTTAATTTTTGATTGGTTGAAGTGGAGGAATGCGTCCGGCCTATTGTGTGATCGAAAAGTACCGCTTAGACTGAAAGGAAAATTTTATAAGATGGTGGTGAGACCTACAATGTTCTATGGTGCTGAATGTTGGCCTTTAAAAGAGAAGCATGATGCTAAGTTAATTGTTGCCGAGATGAGAGCGATTAGGTGGATGAGTGGCTTTACACTTAGAGACAAAATGTGAAATGAATATATCCGTAATAGGGTCGGTGCTACACCAGTGACGGACAAAATTAGAGAGAGTCGCCTTAGATGTTTGGTCACATTAAACGTCTACTACCTGATGATCTGATTAGGAGAGTCGATGTTTTAGATTCAAATTATGTTAATAAAGGCAGAGGTAGACCTAGAAAGACTTGAGCTTATTGCATAAAAAATGATCTTAATTTATTAGAATTAAATGAAAATTTGACACTAAATAGGACGCAATGGAGAAAAAGGATTCATGTAGCCGACCCCACTTAATGGGATTAAGGCCTTGTAGTTGTTGTTGTTGTCATATTCTCTCTGTCTCTCCCTCTTCAAATTCTCCCAGTAAAAAGAAGTATACTTCTTCATATTAACGATAACAAGCTTCACTCTTCTGTCATCGAGCACTTATATTCAACTATCCGCTCAAGAGTCTGCTCAACTTAAGCTCAAAAATATATCATGTAACCCTCCACTGATAGCTCTTATTGCAAGTAATGGAGCTTCAAGAAAATATATTGTCGCTGCATTTTCAATTTCATTTTCTCCCAAGAAATGATTTTGCCTCGTCTTTCCTTGTCTCTTCCTCTTCAGTTTCTCCCACCACAAAGAAGCATTTTTCTTCAGCATGATAGTGGCGAGCTTCCCTCTTCTATTATTCATAGATCCACTCAACAATATGCATCCACTAGAGGAAGTCATTTGAATCCATTCTCCCCTTGAAGTATGGTGGGTTCACTCTCATTCCCAAATCTCTATATACTTCAATAGGCACATCGCCTCTTTATCTTCTAATCGGAAATCCATCTTTGTATCCTCTAAAAGGCATCTCATCTCTATATCCTCCAACAGGTGCCCCATCATTATATCCTCTAACAAACACCTCAACTCTGTATCCATGCACCTCATCTCAGTATCCTCCACCAGACACCTCATCTCAGTATCCTCCACTAGGTACCTTATCTTTGTATCTTCCAATAGTAGGTTACTAATAAGATCTCTATTGATATTGTTATCCCAAAGCGTTGTGACATGTCTTCTTCTCCACCTGAATCATCCCTACATAAGGGAATGAGGTGTTCTACTTGCTCTCCTTCATGGCTTTCACTATTATAGTCAATGGCAATCCCACCTTGGGTTCTTTCCTCAATGGCATCGAACGGATGTAGCACTTGACAGAGTAGCCATTATATGTAATCCATGGTAGGCTCCAAATTAAATTCCGACAATTATCTTGGTGGTGGCATGGTTGAAGTTTTGGTTATAAGTAGGCGGAAGGAGGTGTGAAAAGGGTTGAGGGCAGCGGGGGCGAAAAATTTTGGTTGGGGGAATGCTAGAAACTCTAAGATAGAGCTACTATTAGCCTAGCTCTGATACAAATGATGTCGGAGTTAACCCAACTAAAAATAGGAAAGCAAATGCGATAACTAAAAGCAAATAGACGATTATAACTGAGCACACTTAGAAGGAATATTACACCAAAACAAGAAACAAACTCACACTATATAAGATATGAGGGTGGTGGAGGTTAGCTAGGAGGCCGGGTAGTGACAGTAGGATGCTGAAATGGTGATTGGGACAGCAAAAAAGGGGGATGGAATTGCATTGGCGGTGAAGCGGAGGGCCTGGAATGGTAGCGACAGCCAAGGAGAGGGCTAGGACAAGACGAGTGTTTTGTCATCGCTGCGAAAGCAAAGGGGATGTCTGAAATAAATGAAATGGGTGGCTGGGTTGCAGGACTGCAGGAAAAATATAGCAAGTTGGCTATCCCGGGTGGCAGCAGAAAATACTGAGAGCTGAATAGCGGCTAGAAACTACGAGGCGAGGGAGGGGCCCGACAGCAGCGAAGTTGGATGGCAAGGATTACGAGGGAAGGGAACGCAATGGTGGTGGCTAGAAAGGCTACGGTGTTGGATAAGGATAAATTCCACCTCGAGAACAAGCTACAGTCGGAGCACCTTATCGCCATTGGATACAGCCCTAGAAGAGAAATCCCGGATGTCGGCAGTTGTCCGGACAAAAAACATCATAAAAAACTATCTAAACCCTAAAACAACACATATATAGAAAATGAACAGAAAAAGAATGAGAGATAACATAAGGAAAATGGGGTCATTTCGGCGGCTCGTCTCTCGTCTCCCAAGATGTTGAATTCAGCGGTATTGTAGCAGTTAAAGTAATGCAAAAAATCTGTGCAAGAAAGCTCCCATATCATGCCAAGTATATACATATATATGAAAGCCCATCTCAAGCTCGAACTAAACATGAACTTATAATTCAACAAAGCCAAATTCAAAACATAACATACTTGACTCAAATCGGCTCAATCATAACCCTATATATATTATTTTAAACTTACATAACGTCAAGTAATAATTTCCAACAAATATAAACAATTAAAATGCAGAAATGATTTAAACAAAGACTAAGTACTTAATAAAAAATTATGAAGAAATTTTATGTACACATTTAAATTGAAAGATAACTTCTATAATGAACCTGCAAATTGAAATAATTAGCAATTTCTATTATACATAAGAATTAAGATAGAAACTAGTGCGATAATTTAATATAAATTAAAGTAATTTTAATATTGCATAAATATGAAGTTAATTCAAAGCATAATGTCAAGCCCCATCATTTTCAAAAAAATGGCAAACCAAATTTGGGAAGGAAAACTCTACAAGAGGCATGTAAGAACCTTCAAGAGCCAAAGTGGGCAAGAAAGCTCCACACAACTCTAGAAACTTCTACCCAATTCTAGAGAACAAAGTAAGACAACATTCCATGAAAAACTCGAGGAGGGAGCATGGAGAGTTCAAGAAGAATCTAAAAGGGTCTAGGCTTATGTGTTAATGTAAGAATTGTGTAGAATACTCTAGAAAGTAGGGAGTTCTAGAATATTTTCATGGCTTGAAGGGGGACTATAAATAGAGGTCCCTCCCCTCATTTGTATCCAACCAAAGCATTGAATCAAAGCTTTCAAGGATTCAAGTGTGAAGTCTTCATTTCTCTCTACTCTTCTTCTTAGAGCATTTTTTGCTCACTAGTCCAAGTGTTGCGATGTTAGGTTGATTTAGTGCTAAGGAAGAGTGTTAAAACCGCACGAGTGACTACAGAAAAGTTAGTCCGTGACAGTCGGTATCAGAGCCTCGATTCAAATGAATGGCAAAAAGTGTTAAGGAGCAAGTGATGGAGACGGAGGTCATAAATGTGGAAACATCTCAACAAGGACGTGGTTGACAGGAGCAAAGAGATCCTGTTGCATCCAAGCCACATGGGAGCTCCAATGGTTTTGAATCATGCCTTACTCGGGTGGAGAAAGCAATGAATGGCGTGGAGGGCCAAATAGAGGATCTTGGCCAAAGGGTTGATGGACTCGAGGAAGAGGACCTCACCATCCATTCAACGATCAGAGGTATGATGCCCCACCTTGAGGAGACCTTAATGGGTAATATGGCTAAGTTACAGGAAGATTTGTTGGGGAAGCTCCAAGGGGTGCAAAGAGCCTATGAGGAGATGAGTGACTTGCGTGCTAGCTTTGAGAAGATGCGTTGAGACATTTCGTTGTACAAGAGGGCAATAGCGGCATCCACAAGTCATCTCACTTTCGAAGCCAAGAGGATTGAAGTTCCAAAACCTATGAGTTTTGGAGGGGTTCGCAACGCGAAGGAAGTAAACAACTTCCTATGTGGACTAAAGCAATACTTTGGCACGATGGGGATTACAAATGATGAGGTAAGGATACAATTCGCTACTCTTTATCTCTCGGACATCGCTATGCTTTGGTGGAGAAGAAGAAAAGAGATGTAGAGAATGTTTGTGCTCTATGATCACTTTCAACGACTTCAAGATAGAACTAAAGAGGCAGTTCTACCCCAAGAATGTTGAAGACGAGGCTAGAGCCCAATTGCGGAGACTCGATCAAGAGGGATCGATTCGAGACTACATTAAGAAGTTTACAAGCTTAGTTCTTGAAATCCCTGATATGTCAGACAGGGATGCTCTCTTCAACTTTATGGATGGGCTCCAACATTGGGCAAAGACCGAACTTAGGAGGTGAGGAGCACAAGAACTTGTCACTGCCATCGCGGTTGCTGAAAGCTTGGTCAATTATTCAAAAGAGTCTAGAAAGCCTGAAGATAAGAAGAGTTGGGATGTAAAAGGTGGAGATGACAAGGACAAACACAAGGAGAAACGTCGTGAATCAAAGACGAGGGACAATGGGAAGAATAACAACAAGTCATATCAAAACAGATGCTTTCTTTGTGAAGGATCTCATTGGGCAAGGGATTGCCCTCATAAAAGGCCCTTAACTTTCTCCTTGCAAGCCATAAGGGGGAAGAAGAAAGTGATAAGGAGAATGGCATGGAGGCACATGTGGGATCTCTTCAACTGCTGAACGGGATGCAAGCTCCGACAAAACCCCAAGGGAATGGGTTACTCTTTGTGGAGGTGGCAATAGGAGGGAAGACCACCAGAGCAATGGTTGATACGGTGATTCCCACAACTTCATCTCCAGGGAGAAAGCAAAAAGGTTGGGGTTGCAAATGACAAAAGAAGGGGACTCCATTAAAGTCGTCAAATCAGCAGAGAAGCCAATAGATGGAATGGCTAAGGGAGTCAAGACCAGCACTGAGGCATGGTCAAGTACTCTAGACTTCACTATCATTCCTTTGAATGATTACAAGGTTGTCCTGAGGATGAGCTTCTTGGAGCAAACAAAAGCATTCTCAATGCCATTTGCTAATAACCTGTGCATCACGGAAGGGGGACAAGCTTGCTTAGTACCGATGATAAGGTTAAGCAAGCAAGGATCCAAGACACTATCGGCAATTCAGCTCAAGGATGGCATTGCACGGGACAAAGGGGGCAACTTGTCAACAAGGTTGGAGGCAAGAAATAAGCCACCAGCCAGGAGGACTAGCTGCATGGCACCCCTCTCTCATAACACCAAGGAGAAACCAAAGTTTGTCAGGTCTGGGGGCAAACCAAGGAGGTGATTTCGAAGGTGCGGAGGAAACCGCAATGAGGGCATTGCAGGTTTAAGTGGGGGAGAGTGTCACGCCCCACCATTTTCAAAAAAATGGCAAACCAAGCTTGGGAAGGAAAACTCTAGAAGAGACGAGCAAGAACCTTCTAGAGCCAAGGTGAGCAAGAAAACTCCATACAACTCTAGAAACTTCTATCCAATTCTACAGGACAAAGGAAGGCAACACTCCATGAAGAACTCAAGGAAGGAGCATGGAGAGTTCAAGAAGAATCTAGATGGGTATAGGCTTATGTATTCATGTAAGAATTATATAGAATACTCTAGAAAGTAGGGAGTTCTAGAATATTCTCATGGCTTGGAGGGGGACTATAAATAGAGGTCCCTCCCCTCATTTGTATCCAACCAAAGCATTGAATCAAAGCTTCCAAGGATTCAAGTATGAAGTGTTCATTTATCTCTACTCTTCTTCTTAGAGCATTTTGTGCTCACTAGTCCAAGTGTTGTGAGGTTAGGCTGATTTAATGCTAAGAGAGAGCGCTAAAGCCGCACGGGTGACTACAGAAAGTCCGTGACAATAAGCTGAAAATAAATAAGTTAAATATCAAATTCCACTAAAGGAGAATGATCATCCATTATCTTCCCTTTCATTCAGATAAAATAATTTTCTAGAATTTTTTAGCCTCAAATTTCTTCATTTTGTTTTCTTCTTCTTCTTCCTCTTACTATTCTTCTTTATCTCATCTTCTCATCTAGAATAATAGCATAAGTGAATTAAAGTTGAGATAAACTAGTCCTCATTATGGATAAACGTCCTCTTATTTTTAACATTCCAAATCTCAGTCTACGTTCGATCAACTTCGCCAATGCCTCTTTAATTTATCTCTAAGCTAGTTTTCCATTGACAAAAAATTTCTCAATTACATTGCTTATCCTCCCAATTATCCACTCATAACTTTTATTAATACAATGCAAACTAATAGGGTCAATAAAATTTCTTAAATTAAATCTTCCTTTTAAAGTTTGATTTTACTTGACAAACGCCAAATAAATCAAAACACATTTCATCCAATCAATTTTCCTCCATTGTGAGAATATAAAGAAAAGAAGTCATAATATAATGTAAAAATATGTGAATTATTTAAGATATTTAAAATTAATAAATTATTCATTTGCTTGAAAGCACCATGGTTCCTTTCACAACCAACAACAATACACATCAAGACTAAAAACATAATAATTATTTTCTCTAAGGTGAAGACTGGTGCAACATACATATTTCGTCAAAACTATACTAAAACTATAATACCATCTAAGATAAAACTTTTATCAACAAAAAAGATTAATTATTATAAATTTCAATAAATAATTATATCTATAGATTTATTTTCTCTATTAATGGTGAAAAACAAAATTGGATATAATGACAAATGAGGAATCATTAATTTATACTTATTCTCCTATTTTGTTCTCCCACAAAAGTAATAATAATTGCATATAAGCCCTCCAACAATTATTAATATTCTTGAATTGTAGATTTATTCATGTAAAAATCTCTATTCAGAAGCAGTAGTCAAATTGTTTCAAAGAGTAATGGCACTGCAATCAGTTATCAATGATATGAAAGACTTGCTTCCACTTTTTCCATCTCTCCAAATGCATCAGTAATTAAATCATTCATCACATTTACTAGATCATAAAGATACTCCATAGGTGAGTTTTTGTCACCGTTTGGCTCGTAGCTCAGCTCGTTTGTTTTGATATGATCTCAATCCGAGCAAAATTCAAATCAATTTTCGAGCGATTAACGATCTTCGAGTTAAATTCACAACCTTACTGGTAACACAAGCACTTCACTAATGAGTATGTAAACTTTAATCAATAGTTACACAACTCCAAGAAAATACTCCTAAGAAAAATAATTCTTTGCTTTATTTATTTTATAACTACTACTAAATATAGACTTATTTTAATCTTTAGAGACAAATATATGTCTTGTTTTCTTTTTGTATATTAACTTAGTATGATTGAAAAAATAAAAAAAGTGGCAAAAGAGTGATACCTACTCTAACTAATTCTATACCATTTATATATTTTCTGAACATTTTAAGAGCAAGCCTGTGTTTATATAAAATCAAACAACCACATAGTTTTTTCGATTGTGTTTCGCTTGATTAGTCTTCCCAAGATAATCTATTCCCAAATAACTAAATTGCACATTGCATATAATATATGTGTTCAATATATGTGTCCTTTTATCCATAAGAATTTAATCAATAATAAATAAGATGTATTCATGCTTAACAATATGATTAAAAAATTAAATATATATAAATAAATATTTTACTAACATTCAAGAATAGAATTAGAATAATTATTTGTAATTACTTGCATCATATTCTTATCTCCATTCTTTTCAAATTATGCATAAATGAGTTCAAAAGTATAAATGCTTGAAATATTTAAAAGTATCTATTGACTCAACTAATATTGCATTTGATTCTAAATCAGCTACAAATTTTATGATTAATTACTTTTTACAATCAATCCACTAGCTATCGTAAAAGTACAACCCTTATCAAATTTTTGTGCACTCATAGTTGTCTCTATTTCTCTTCCAAGTAGAGGACCTCTCAAATAATGATAAACAAGGGTCTAAGGTTCGATTTGTATTTTGCAAGAGCATTTACCATGTAATCAAAACTCTACTAGTTTATTTTATTGCAAGGGATGCCTGTTGAATAAACCATCTAGCTATGTATTATAAAGTTTTACCCCTTTGATTCTTGTTAGTCTCATATTTTTTGTTTTCACAATCCTTAATCCAGACTCAATTCATAATATAGAAAATGATCCTTAAGAGTTTTTTAATCATAAAGATTTTTAATCAAATGATCAGTGTAATGATACTTTCTATTATAGAACTTGATTCAAATGATCTCTTTCCATGATGCACAAATATTTGGATATCTAATTCTATCACCCCTGAGTATGTTTCATACATAAAATTTATTTCAAATTTTTTGTTCCTTCTCGATATACAATCAACTCTTCACTTTACATTCGAATAAACCTGCATGCATTTAATTACATTACTCCTTTCAAATACTCAATCAGACCAAAAAGATGCCCTTTAGATGGAGATATAACTTTATTTATCTCTTCATCACAACAAATACATGCGGAAAAGAATATTCCTACCAAATTTTAGCTTTGTATGTTTTTCAAGTCGGATCCTTCCTCCTCAAGTTTGCATCAGTAATACCAAAATTTTATTAGGTATACAGTATATATCCTAAATAATATCTTTGAATGTAATTATCAAAAATAATGAGAACGATGAAAATGAATATTCTTTTGTATGCATATCATCATATATATTTTAATTAATTTATGATCTTATTATTTTAACTATTATTAAGATATCTCTCATTAATTGATATTAATAGAATGGAATATTTCATTAACATAAAACATATTCACATTATACCTTCAAAATAGTATACCCACATATTTAGGTCAAGATATTGGAATACTGATGTTGTTCGAGAAGGACAAAATGATGTAAGTCAGCGTTGGCGAAGGTCGTTGGCTATAATAGTTTGAGGGCAAAGGTCACAGTCCATAGGTCATGAGCTGCATGTTGATGGCCAGGGGCAAAGACCATGTGCATCTCCTCTTCACCTTGAAGCTCAAGGGCTACTGCAATTTAAAGCACAAGTTGGCGAAGGTCACGGTTTACCCTCACATCTATCAGACATAACAAAGGTGTCGAGCAATGAATGCAATGCACACAATTTTAGGTCAGGGGTTTTGATAATATTTGAAATCACTTGAAACATCACTCATTTGCAAGTTGAATTTTGTCAATTTGTCAGAATTTTGAAGTTGCCAATAAAGGCCATTTAACGAAAAGGACAGAGGCAGTGAGAACAAATCAAGTCTCAATTACTTTGATTGTTGAGAAAGCGAAACGGATGACGTCCGTTCATGAAACAGACTGTGTCAAAGCAGCCAAAGCATCAAAATTATTCAAAGCGATCTATCTAAAGTGATTAGATAAGTTTGATGAAGGTTAGGCATTTCACGCACGTAAATAAAGCTCAATTTATCTTAACCAATGTCAAGATTTCCCAAATGTCCTCCATTGATAAACAAAGTGCAATAATGAGTCCAAAACATCAAAATTAGTTAAAGAGGGCCCTCGTGTTATCCAATCCCCACATATGAGCTACTGACATGAATCTCAAGGTGGTGACGTAAATTAAAAAGGACAAAAGAAAGGACAAGCACGCGTGCACACACACACACATATACATATATACACCCTAAATTAAGAAAAAACCCTAAATCCCTCACGCATAGCTCCATCTCAACCCAATCTCCCACTCGACTTATCCTACTACTCCAAAAGACGTTTACGTTGCGCTCTCCCATCTCGTCTTCATCATCCTCCCATCAAACATGTAAAACCCTAAATCCCTCACGCATAGCTCCATCTCAACCCAATCTCCCACTCGACTTATCCTACTACTCCAAAAGACGTTTATGTTGCGCTCTCCCATCTCATATTCATCTTCCTCCCTTCAAACATGTGAAACCGCCAACGCACCTCTCCCTATACTTCAATCCCGAGCTATCCCGTCTATGCTCCTAGCCAACGGACCCCCATCTCAACATCAAGTAATTCACTATTGCTCCCGGTACCACCTTGCCTCTCTTCCTCCTCCCCAAACCAAGTGACAACTACCTTCTCTCCTAGCGTGAAATTCCAACTGCAAAACTTTACTCTATTCGTTTGCCATGATTGCATAACCCATTCTCATATTACAACAACCACATAAAAATCTAAAGTCCAGATCCATCTCTCCTCTCCCTCATAAGTTCAAACCTATTCACAGAGAACCGTAAGCTAACAATCCTCGTACACTTCCCATCACGCTTGTTGGGTCCATTCCCCATTTATAGGATCCCGGTCACCCTGTATTCATAATGCTTACGCTCAAGTCTTTTTTTTTTTCCCCTCATTTTGTTCTCAAGCACACTAAGCCGCAACCACACTCCTCACTGCAGCAACCTCATAGAAGTAGTCTCTCACTCATGCACACAGCTTGCACACTTCCATGCCCAATAGACACTCCAATTAGTCTACTTCTGGTCGTTGTAAACTACTGGCTACAGTCACCCGATTACCTTTGCCTCTTAGCTCCCTCACCTGAAACCACCACTTCACCGCCTCTTCCTATCCTTACAGCAACCCTAAATTGGGCAGCATGCCTGTTTCCTCCACTCATTTGTTCCTAACTCCCTAACTCAAAAGCTTGCAATACCCCTCCATTCTCCTTGATTGAACTGTAATAGGCCCCAACCAACCCTCCCTTCAACATTCACTTCACCTTATCACACCACTATTAGCGCCTCCACACAGCTTCCCTCTGGCCAACTTTCCAGCTCTAGCTATTTTACTTTCCACAGAGAGAGAGAGAGAGAGGAGAGTAAGGTGATTTGTATCTTGAGTTTGCCAAAACCTCGTTATCCCCTCGCATTTTGGTGTCATGCGTGTGACGGTATAATGAGAATGCGAAATTGTTGAACCATTCCAATTGACTGCCCATACACATTACATTAGGGTTGCAGGGAAAATGTTTTATTTTTTAGTGTTTTTCATGCACGTGAAACTCTCATACATGTTTTTCTTAATATGGTGGAGACGACGATGACACTAGAGTATCAAATAAGTACCAGTACATATTTTTCTTAACATGGTAGAGAAAGCATATATATTTTATATTTTTATACAGGTGTGAAAACCCGTACACAAATTTATTAGCGTAGTTGGACGAATACTTTAGCCCATAGTACAAGTCAACCATATGCATTTTTTTAACATAGTGGGCAGGCTCAACTTTCTGAAATATTCTTCTAAGAGGATATGACATAGGAAGCCGACTAAAATTCAGAATGATAGAACCTGAGTAGAGTACTCAAAATGAAAACTAAAAATGTGAATGAATTATAAAAGAAATGCATATATAAATATTCACTTTAGTTGTTCTAAAGCGGCGAGGAAATCTATGTTCACATATTTTTGTGCAGGTTCAAGACATGCACGTCTTTTTTTTTAATAATCGAGTCTTGAAGCTATTATGTAAATCACCTCAATAGAATAAATCGAATGTAAACAAGATCTATACGGGACACAAAAGATTCAACGATTCACTTACAAACAAGGAAATGAATCAAATAGCTCTTTTTAGTGTACTTGAATTCTCATCAATGAGCACAAACTATTTCTTAACGAACAATGAAAATTCAAGAAGTGATAGGTTTGAAAACTCATACACACATTTCTTAGCATAGTAGGACGAATACTTTAGGCCATAGTGCAAGTAGCCCGTACGCGTTTTTTTTAGCATAGTGGGCAGGCTCAACTTTCCTGAAATATCTGTCTAAAAGGATATGACACAGGAAGCCTGCTGAAACTCAGACTGATAGAACCTGAGGAGAGTAATGAGAATAAAAACTAAAAAGATGAATTAATTATAAAAAAATGCAAATATAAATATCCATTTTAGTTGTTCTAAAGCAGCAAGGAAATCTATGTTCACATATTTTCTTGTGTGGGTTCAAAGACACATTCACGTCTTTTTTAATGTGATGGGATGAAAATTTTAGACTGTGATTCAAGCCACTTATTGATACCAAAGGAAACCAAACCACAACGCAAAACAAATATTATTGCTAAAATTAAAAGGATCAAAGACAAGACAAACAATGGCACAAATATAAAAACACAACAAAAACTCCAATAAGGTTACGGTAGCAGGTATATCTGGTGGAGGGAGTTGCAGCAGCCGCTGGGCTGATCGGGACGGGCTGCTGCAACGTTGGGAAGAGCTGGAAACAGCTAAAACAGGATGGGGAAGGCTTGGGAAGGTTGCAGTCAGGTCTGAATGGGTTGGGAGGGCTCATGGCAAGTTCTGGAAAGGCTGGAGGGGGTTCAGCAGTGAGACCAGCAAGCTGGCGGGTGGTAGAACGAGGCGGCTGGCGGTTAGAAGGGGGTCCGAGGGTTGCGGAAAGATTAAATATCCCATTGCGGTCGAGCTACAGCCGGAGCACATTCTCGCCATCGGGGACAACCACCAGAGGGGAAGAACACCTCAAAGGCAGTAACTGAAATCAACAATCATCAAAAACCTCTTCTCCTAAGCAAAAACAGCCTATATATATAAGAGGAATTAGGACTTATATTAGGCAATATTTTCAATTAGGAAATCGAATAAAAAGGAAGTAATATAGTAGGCAATGACTTATAATAGGGGGTATCATGAAAAAAGGAAAGAAACCATAGAAGAGAAAAGTGAAGCATCCACAACACTATAGCTGCTACAGTAATGCATCTGCAGCACTGTACTAGCTACAGTGCCGCAATCCGGAGAAGCTACCATCACTTATATGCGCTTTTCTTCACGCAGTCGACATGCCCAGCTTTCCCAAAGTAGCCCCCAATGCAGGGATGGCATTGAGAGGCTACCAAAATTTTGTTTAAATGTCGCTGACAAAGAATAGTCAAACAGGATTTATTTGAACGAAAGTGCAATAAAAATAAAAGCTCGTAAACTATAAACTAAGAATAAAATTGAGGCTTGAAGCTATTATGTAAATCACCTCAACCAAAATAGATCAAATGTAAACAAGATTTGAACAGGACATACAAAAGATTCAACGACTCACATACAAAAGAACATGAATCAAATAGCTGTTTGTAGCGTACTTGAATTCTCATCAACGAGCACAAACTAATCCTTAATGGACATTGAAAATTCAAGAAGTCATAGGTTGAATGTAAGAAGAAAGACAAGGATCCAAATATACAAATAGCTTTGTTGTCGGGTCCACAACATATCTACAAGTGCACAGAAGACGAAATTAAAGGCTCAAAATGAAACCTTACTCACATATGCTCCAACTATCATTCCAACTAAATTTAAGTTTAAGAGAATGATGCATGGGCTCAAATAATTTAATTTCAAATCAAAGGTGCTTTGAGTAGAATACAATTATATTTAAATTATATAAATTTCTCTTTTTTAGAATTAAATCAAAAAAACCAGTGAGTTTTGCATGCTCTCAAGTGACTCGTATTGTCTATAAGACAATGTCATGAGTTCCCATTGTAGTCGATATAATCCCCCTATTACAAAGTAATAAGACTAAGCCCCCTACTTGACCACTTTGGTCTTCCTCCTAATAAAGATTGAAAATTGACAAAATTGAGCACTCACTGACCAGCCTAATTCTCCTGACAAAGATTAGAGTTGACAGTATTGATTCTTAAATGACATTCAAATGTGATGCTTTAATTAAATAACAAATAAGACAAAATTAAGTCTTTAAAAACACCAATAATTGTCATGTTGATAATAAATGTCAACCGGAGAGCTCTATTCTTTTAAAATTAAGTTCAAAAAAATATTTAAATAAAATCAATTAATTTATCCTTGAGTCAGATCTTCTATAAACACAACAAAGCCGATAATGTTCAGAATTATTCAAATATCATATGATGTTCTTGTTGATTACAAATCTCAATCGGTGGGTTCTATTTATAAAATAAACATTTCATGCTACTCAGAATATTCATGCAAAAATCTACCACTTAAAGTTAAAGGCAAATCTCGTAGAACCTCCACAACCATTTGTCAAGGGTGATAAATTTGATGTTAAACTAAGCTCACAAGGAGCAAATATCATATTAAGTGTACTACCACATTCACACTTAAAATTATGTTATATCAAAAAACACATAACCAAAATCAAATGTCCGTGTAGTTTAATCAATATGCTCCACAAATGAAATAGTTACAACTAAAACCCTCTGATCATGTGACTTTACTGGTAAAATCTACTATATTATAATCACGGTTGTAACTCGTACATTCCCTAATAATTTTCTTTATCACTGAGTTTTGAATCATAAGATATACTCAATAGGGCACAACACCCTCTACAAACTAAGGTCAACTTGAATTTATCCATTTAAGCAAACATTCACCCCAAGTTTATAAGTTCTCATTGGACGCAGCGGCCAATGGCTACTGACAAGAATCATTATGTTAGGTCGAGTTAACTACCGCAACTGATTAAGTAAATCAAATATCATGAGATCTTGATCAAGTTCGTTATCATTCCCACCGCCATCAGCTCTAAATTCACAATAATAAATTTTACAATTTAAAACCCTAAATATTGCAATTATATGCTGAATAATCAGCGCACTAATGATTAATTATAATATAAAATGATCTCGTTTTATAAAGAGTGGTAATTAACATTAGAGGCGTGCATCTATGGGAAATCTTGAATCTCAAATATTAAATTCCTCGTAAAATGAGGATGAAATCAATGGGTAGTCTCTTTCCATTGTCTCATTTGTCTTTTGAAAATTTGACCCTGAGTACCAATGTAAAATTCTCATATTCATCTTGGAAGGAGGCCGAGGCATAAATTTTTAGAACACATAGTCATGAGCAATGAGGCCAAGCTCATGGGTGAGTTAAAGGGAATAAGTTCGAGTTTATTAATTGAATGTGAATTTAATCATAAAAACATGCAAACCGCATATGTAAGAACTTGAACAAAGACCTCTTTGTTGAAAGATAGCTAAGACCATTTGCATGCTAATCGAAGGCAAAAGTTTGAATGCTTTTGATTGAAGGCATTCAAATACAATAGAAAAAATAATACACACAATTTTTTCAATACTAATTTTAAAAAAATATGCATCTTTGTTGCATGCTATTTGAATGAATAGATAATGCTCAATTTCTTGACATAAGATTTGCAATAGAATATAGTATTCTGCAATGAACTATCCTCCTTAGTTTAGCAAAAGAAATCTTAAACTTGACTTCAAATATATGTGCAACATCACAGACTAGTTTCCTTCTTCCAATGAGTAGCTCGCATTGACCAGTAACATGGCAATAGGGATCTCCCCAAAAGGAACGAGTATTCAATCAGATTGGATAGATCAGTTATCAAATTGATCAATTTGATTGCAACTGAAATCCAAAATCCAAAAATTTGATCCATTCAAATTTTTCATAAAATCGAACCAAAATCTAATTCGTTTTAAACAGTTTGATTATGAAATTGTTTAAAATTGTACAATATGAGGCGCACCTTGAGCTCCGTCTCAGCACTTTATACAAAAAAATAAAAAAGAAATCGGAATGAGGCTTATGACTTATTGTCCTAAGGTGAAGTGTATGCCACACCAGGGTTTAGGCATGCCTAACCTTAAAAAATGCATCAAATTTTTAAAGTTATCTGTGACTTTTTAAAATAAAATTAAAAAAAAATATCATATACCTCATTTATTAATCATGACACCTCACACAAAAATAATAAAAAAATAAAAGAAAAAAGTTTCATAAAAACTTATGTAGTTGAAATCCTGACTATCAACATAACTATTATTTTAATTAATATTATTATTCATGATTATTCATTAAAACTAAAAAATAACTGGAATTAAAGATAATAAGGAATGAATAAATCAAAAAAAGATAGATAGGACTGAGGATGAGACGCAAAATAAACAATTCATTTGCCAATAAATCCAATTAAAATCAATTGGGCTATGAGAGTAATAAAGATTTCAAAATTAAAATTTCAAATGTTGATGATTTGTTGTATATTTGTTTTAAGTGGGGCGTAATACAAGTGAAAGAGAAAGATTACTGTTGAACATTTTTTGATATTTTAGTATTTTATTTTAATATCGTAGCTTAGTTTGATAGTTTTATGTATGCATAACCCATCTTATTTTATAATTTGATGTTATGATATTAAAGTGTTACATCTAATTTTATGAAAGTTATTAATTTTTATTCACTTGGAATATTGCACTACTTTTTAATGTGTTAAAAAATTAGAAGTTAATATATAATTTCTTACTTCACACTTCATATTTTATACAATATTTATTAGTTTACGCAATTTCTTAAATTTGAGGCTTACCCTTCAAATGCCTTAAGGCTTACGCTTCACCTCCCAAATGAAAAATAAAGCAATACCCAATTACGCAATTTTATATTGGGTTATGAAAAAACCAAAATTTAGTTGTTAATTGGAACTTGCTTATGAACAAACATCAAGAATCAAATACATTACATATATAATATTGATTTGATTCCATGAATCAGAAATTTAAATTCGAATTTTCGATTATTTGAATTGTTCGGTAAAATGAAAATTAAACCAATAACTAAAAATTGAATATTAAAATATTAAAAATAAAAAATTGAAATATATTTTTGAAATTGAACCAAAGCCAAACTTATTCAGAAAAATTCATTTTTTTTTATTTTGACCAAATAATGCACACCTCTGCTGAGAAATCTAGGTGGCAATAAGAAGGGAGAAAATGTGGGCCCAATAATGTCTAGTCTAAGGCATAACTTTAAAGGTGATTTCTCAAGAGCAATGTCACAATTATCAGTATCAAACTTACTAAGGGCCCGTTTAGGGCAGCTTATTTTGTGCGGTGGCATTTTGAAAAAACACTAGGTCTGTTTTAGTAAATTGCGTTTTGGCGAACATGCGTTTTCAAAACACTGAAAATAGTGTTTTCACACCGCACCTATCTAGGTGCGGTGGTAGCTTTCTGGTTGCGGTCTGATTTTTCCAAAAAAGTAAAAATTTGTAATAGCCACCGCACCTACTTATCAACAAATTATTTTTAATCAGTTTATCAACAGATTATTCAATAAGTTGCATGCCCTAAACAGTCCTAAGTTCGCATATATTTATTATACTAACTCCCACTTCTAAATATTTTTTGTATTATTCTAATTTCTCACTTATTTTAATAATTATTTCACCAATTAAAAATCTATCATCTTTAAGAAAAAAGAAAAAATATCAAGGCATCCCAAATTGTTGGAGATACTCATGTTGTAAGTATTATTACATTTGTATCCATGTATGACATACTTGTTGACAAATGTCATTTCTAATATGCATTTTAGATGTTTTTATTTAGTTCACATTATTCATGATATCCCCTTTGTTTTGGAAAATATTGCCCACATGGCCGATATGATTGTGAAACCTTACAAAGAGAAAGGCTACTAGTTAGGTTGACAAATGGGCCTAACATTCAAAGTGATGGCTCTATTGAGAGAGATAAATGAACAATATCAGCCTAGTTGTGATTTGCTTTTACACAAACGGTTATTAAAAGTTATTAAAACATTGCTATATGACCTTGCAAGGATATTTGCTTCCTTAAAACTCCATTTATATACCAAATATAGCTTGAATGTTCATTAGTTACTTAGGGTCTGTTTGGGGCTGTTAAAGCTTAATAATCAGCTATGTGCAGCAGCTGCCACAGAAAACTGCTACGCACAAGCTGCTACGGATAAACTAAATATTTGTTTGTTTTTTGCAGTTTGAAAATAGTTGTGTTATAGTTATTTCTGGATAAATGATCATTTTGTCTCTATATAGTAATGTCGTTTGCAACAGAACTGTCATACCGATATATTTTATACTTCATAAACAAAAATCCAGTGCAGAACATTACAGAAAAAGATAAATTATGCCCCTGTATGCATATCCCAGATCAACCTCCGTGAGGCAAAGGTCACAAAATATTATTTTAGTTTATTTGTCCCACATTGCAGATGAATCAGCCTCTTTTTTCTTAACAATTGTATTACTAGCATGAAAAAACTAATTAACATAAATAGGAATGTCACAATATCGTCAAATAAGAATGCCACAATATTAACAATATCGACACCACCACCACCTCCACAACCACACACCATTACAAAAACACCAATCCCTAAATCCCACAACACCAATTCCATACCACATACCGACAAAATCCACACATGTGACACCACCACCTCCACAACCACACACCAGCACCTTCACACCACACACCACACACCACACACACCAAACCCTAAAACCTACAACACCACCTCCATACCACACACCAACAAATCCACACATGTAACACCACCACCTCCACAGCACACAGCACCTCTATACCACACCACTGAGTACACAAAACCTCCAAACCACTGCCTACCCACCACCGCCACACTACACACCATCATCTCAGCACCACATACCATTACTTCCAGACCACAACACTAAATCCATCATTTAGGGAAACCACCGCAAAATCACCACCGTCACCAACTAGGGCATTATATTACAACCACAGAAAACACATTCTTATTCAATTAGTTTTCACATGCAACCACCACTACCACCAAATTTCGGGCAATAATCAACATCACAGCACAACCATACAAATTTATCAACCAGATAGCAAGTGGGGAACAAATACAATCAAACTGAAAATATAACGGAGGGCCCAATAAAATTGCAAAATCCAACAACACAACCCAATCACCAAAATCCATCAACCGAGTAGAGCACCAAAAATCGAAATCCATCAACTACAAAAATCGAAATCCATCAACTAAAATCCACCCAAATCCAAGCATCATAGTATAACAAACTGAAAAACATCAAAGCACAACAAAGAGCCAAAATTTTCAACCCTAAATCAAAATGCCTCAATAGAAGGTCGTAGAGAATACTTTGGGGGCAACAGAGATCCAATGATCCAAGAGGATCGAGAGGCAAGCTCGCCACAACAATCACCAACCAGCTGAAGAACAGAGGTGAGAGGGAGAGAAGAGAAAGAAAACTAACCCAACCCACGGATTGATCAAGAGATCCAATTTAGGAAAAAAAATTGCGAGAGACGAGAGAGGGGAGATCGGGGACGAAAGCAATCGTGAGAGCTTTCAGCATGGTAGGGCAGTAAATGATCACGAAGAAAGTGGCACGCATTTCACGTCTTTCCTAGAAACGCAGCTGCACCACATTAATCAAATGATCCTAATTGCATTTTCAAGCCGCACCACGGTAAATAAGTCGTGCCAAACGGACCATTAGTTTACTCATGGATTAAATATTAGTCTTTTGTGGTTAAACTCTGTTGCATATTACAAAACACACAAATAGATAACGAACCGCGACAGGTTGGTGGTGATCCTCTTATGCATTAGTGGTATTAAAAGTTAGTAAAACATTGCTATACATGAGCTTGCAAGAATATTTGCATTTCTTGATACTCCCGTTATTATTAAATATAGCCTGAATGTTCAGCAGTTAATTAGTTTACTCATCGATTGAATATTACGCTTTTGTAGTTTAACTCTATTGCATATTACTATAAATACACGCACACACATACAAATTAACTACGTCAAGTTGGTGGTGATCAACATATGCCTTGGTGGTTTTAAAAGTTCCTAAAACATTGCTATATAACCTTGCAAGAATATCTGCATTCCTTAATACTCCCTTTATATATTAAATATAGCTTGAATGTCCATCAGTTGCTTAGTTTACCTATAGATTGAATATTACCCTTTTTAGTTGAACTCTATTGCATATTACCTATTTAGTGTTACACACATAGGAATATATATATATATATATATTTGTGTGTGTGTGTGTGTGTGTGTGTGTGTGTGTGTGTGTGATAGTTTAGGGTTTAGAGCCTTGAACCATGGATGTCCCATGCCTTGACGTTTATATGATAATAAATAGTAATTACCTAACAAGATAATAAATAGTAATTACCTAACAAGTTTGTTTTGCAGGTTAAATGGGTTAATGTTAATATAGATGCATCTTGCTTGATTGGTGGACCAACTCCTTACAAACAACAGTGTCAATATCTTGCTGGGTTTGAGCAAGTACGCTATATTTTTTAAGCTTTGTGTAGTATGTCTGGTTCATGAGCTCAATATTATTTCTTTGAATTGAAATTTTACTTAATTCATTTTATGAATGAAATTACATTTCATTAGTCCATATTACATCATTGTATGGTGTGAATGCTTCTCCTGCAACACAAAACCTCTTCTGATAGTGCCCTCAATAGAGCCAAGAAGACAGCAGCACGATAAACCATTTTGGTGAATGCCAAAAGTAACATGAGCAGTATTTATTCTAGAAATTCTGTATGGACTTCCGTTCAGAATTATGTTTAGTTGCCCAAAGAAATAGCATCTTCTTTCTAAGCATTACCCACAACAGGACAGTTGAAAAATAACTACTCAGTTTAAACCGGTATATAGTAGCTTTTATAGCTGAAATACAACACATGAATTTTAATATGAAGGTAATAAGGAACAGCAGCAGCTGATATGAGAAAGTTTTCAGTCGGGTCAAAATGGAAGATGGCAAATAAGAGCCATTACGACACCATCGGCAAAACCCTTTCAGGTAAAGATTAAAAAAAATCCAAATAGCCAGGAAAAAAGAAAGGTGAATTAATATCAATGCTTGAAAGTGTGAAGCCAATCAATTAAGCCTTCGGGTACTAACAGAGGACTAGTTTAGGGAGTACCGCTGAGTAAGCCTTCCTAGCACAACCCAAACACTCAACTCCTCCCACATCCAGAAGCATATAAGCAGGTACCGAAACTATGCAGCCACAGTGAATCCTCTGCAGAAAGAGTTCAAGCTCGACTATAAATAGCAATGTAATAAAGAGAATATTCAATCCAAGATAGCATATTTCCAATTAGCAATTGAGAAGCAAAACCAGCAAGCAATAAACTCCAACAAATAAATCGAACGAAGCAACTAGGTTTCTCACCTTCCCACACGACTCGCACTTCCTCCACCCAGCAGCATCTAAATGGTACGTCTCACAGAAGTTACCTTGATCAAAAGTAGAGCTGCAGTCGTGCAAAGTTAAGAAACAACGAATGACAACACAATCAGTTCCACATCTTCACATAAATATATATATATGATCACTCGCTAAATATAAAGCTCTTTGCCAAGTCAGGAAACCAAAATCATAATTCAAATTAATTGACACAGACCAGAAAACGAAAGCATTATTTAGCATGCATTCCGACTGACCACGAAGACTCTCAGTCAAATCTACTTTAACAACTAATGAAACCCCTAAAAATTCGAATTTTTGGAATGTTAATTATAGAAGTCCCGTAACTCGCTGTCCAAATAGACCCCAAAAATAGCAAAATTCTTCACCGAACAAAATCAATTCACTAGGACGTTTGCACCAATAAAAAGGCATAAAGTTCATGAAAAAGTCAAAAAATAAATAAATAAAATCCATAAAAAAGGGCGTGAAAGACGAGAGGAGGAAGAGGTGTGCGTGCATACTTGCAGCGCTCGCAGAGCTCGGCAAACTCGCCTGAACGCAGACGCCATCCTTTACGGCGAGTTTGCTCCGTTAAAGCCTCCTTACAGTGCGCGTTAAAACAGATCTTGAGTCCCCCTGTCGCCGCCGCCACCGCCGTGGACGACGACGTGGTTGTGATCTGCATCGATCAGCGTCGCGGGACGAGAGCCAAAGCCTGAAGAAAAAAGTCGACGTCGCGCTCCTAATAAATCATGCGGGGAAATTGCAGAATACGAGAACACGAGAACGAGAAAGAGACGACGTGTTGCGGGTTCGGATTAGAGGCGAGGTCCGCAAGAAATAGGCACAGAAATAGAAATAGAAATTGAAAGTACTGCTTTGGCCAGCTGCAGTCTAGTGAAAATTAATTGTAGACGTTCAAATAAATTATGGAAGAAATAAGGTTGTGGTTTGAATGCTGACAATATATTTTATATGATGAGTAAGGAAATATATATGATGAGTAAGGAAATATATATTTCAGCTGTAATTTTTAAAAAGAACTGTTAAAGTATAATTTATCTAAATAGATGAAACTGTGATGCGGTGTATTTTATTGATGCTCGTAACGGACCCTAAATTTTCAGTGCCCCTTACAACACATGTATATTGCATCCAAAATCCTACAAATCAATTTTCTAGACTCTAGAGTTTGGGCTGAATGGCTCAATTGCTTTCTTTTCCCTTTAACTAATATTCATCATACCTAATTAATGAATCTTGGTTTATTAACATATTTTGCGGTCAAATGTAGAAAAAGATACTTCTTACCGTAATAAACATTAAAAAAAGTTCTTTTTATGCACTTTATTTATTAAGTAGCATAAATTAATTGAGGATAGTCTGCCATTTTATATGAGATTTAACCTATTATATAATTCATAATATTAAAATGATTTTATGTCTTGTTGGATCCAAGAATGTCCGGGAAACACGAATAAGGAATGGAACTATCTATTATTAAGTAATTTAAGGGAAAAAAAAAACAAAGAGAGCGAAAGAACAATAGTATACTACCGAAAAGATATCATTTATTCATAATATGGACTCATATTTATAAGTCTAGGTCTTGATATTACAAAATACATATTTGCCCCCTATTCATTAACCTTTCAGGGGGCTTTTTGGTAATTTACAAGGTTAGTAAAGCCTAGGACTTATTCAATAGTTGATCATCTGACAAACCTTAGTTCGATCGATTCATGGTTCGAATGAGTGCTCCTCAACGATCATTCTGAATGCTAATGACCGTCTGATGGACTTTCTTTTATCATCTTTTTCGATCATTCCGTGAGATTTTTCTTTCTCGCTACTCAACTGGAAACGATCGTTCATTGCTACGTCTGAACTATCGTACTTCCTTCCTGGGCCACTCATCTATTTTGAGATTAGTGCAAACACATTCTTATGTTTGGAAGTTGTTAAGCACATAAGGACAAGAGAATTTTTTTATCATGTATACATAAATGAATAAATTAATTAATTAAATTATTGCGTAATAAATGGACTTTCTTGAATTTCTGTGCCCATACCATTATAAATAGGATGTCTGCACTGCTTCAGTTACATTGGACTCCAATATCACGAGTCCTCTCTACATGTTTCCCACGATATCTGGTAAATGAATCCAGCCTTCAGACGAAAGCATGCTCCTTAAGGCGATGAGCAACATGCAGGAGCAAGCTCACAAGTTGGAATTGAAACGCAAGTCGGTGGGCGAGGCATTTGTTGGGGGAGTGAGTAGGAAGAGGGTCGTGTCCAAGCATAGAGCCAACGATTGCGAGGTTCGCTCTGCTTCCTCTAGCTTCCTGGCTGGCCCTCCTCAGGAGTGGGCTATAGGCAGGCAAGAGGCCATTCAAATGAATCTCATAATGGGCATTCACTTGTACAAGTTTTCTAGCTGCCGAGGAGAGGTTACCCTCCCAAATGGCTGCGGGAGGTCGTGGTCCCCCAAAGGAGTGTTGAGGAGGTGGTGGCTGAGGCCGAGGCATGGCTTCGGCTAATCGGGAGCTATTTCTCCTCGGAAGGTGTAGAACTGGAAAAAGCTAGCCTAGATCTTTTTCTTATACCACATCTGATTGGGGCAAATCCTTAGTATGTAGTTTGACTATCTTTTTGTGTTTTTCTTTTCAACGACTGAGACTCTATATGTTGATTCTATATCAGTAGATACTAATGGGGGTCTTGAAGATGATGCGGTGATGATGGACCAAGTTGTCGTCTAGGTGGTGATCGTGGCGGGAGGAAACATGGTGAGGCTCAATGCGCCGGAGCAAGGTACCGAGCGGGGTGTCGAAGGTCCGGATGCTGGAGCTAAGGGCGACAGCCATCAGGCTCTCCTAGGCGTCGTGAGGGATGAGGAGATGACTAGATGATGTTGTGAGTCCTCCGACTTCATATTTCACCGCCTTGCCTAGATGGAAGAACATTTCCTCCACTTCTTTAGATACCCCCAAGGAGAAAATGACGGAAGGGTTGCTGATGTCCTCGAGAGGGTCGAGCAAGTTGAGAGAGAAGTCGTGGGGTTGCGCAAGTAGCTCGTAACTTTCCGGGGGGAGATGATTCTTAATAGGATGGAAGTTACTCGCTTATGCTTTAAACTATCAGCCGTTAAAGAGGCCCTTGCCACTCAGCCCAGGAATAGTCAGAACGACCTTCTCTGGCCGGGCGGTGAGTTCATGTTCAAACGACTTCACCACCAAAGGTTTCTCTCGAGCGAAGCATAGCAATACCATCTTATCTGATTTTCCCTTACCCGAATGTAACCAAGGGTGTTGGCTTAACGTCCCCCCTCTTTTCTACGTAAATAAATATGAAATAAAATAAACTATTTTTTTTATTTTTTCTTAATGATTACTTACTTTTGTGACATGTAATATGATCGCATCAGTCGCGTCAACGGCGTTTCAACTTTATAGGTTGCTTGTGTGCTTATATATATGAACGGATCCTATTGCTTTTTAATAGCTTTCAGCGCGAAAGAGAATGCAAAATGGGCCTTCAGTGCGGGTACCCAAAATAAGACCCTTTCAAACGACTAAATCATAAGTTTTAGTTGTCAGTTTTATACAACATCATAACCGACATTTAAAGTTGTCCACTACATTGCATGCTTGTTTGTTTACAACCTATAAAAAATGACTCTGTGACATAAAAAACAACTTTTGGTTGTCAGTCTCAAACGACATCAAACGTTCGTCAATTTATGACGCAAGAAAAATGACTTGACTTTTGGTCGTTGGTCTTTCATGGTTTAACTGATGGTTTATATATTCGGAAAGTATAAAGATGTTGTCGGAAATAATTTCTAAGAATAAGCGATGACTTGAGCAGTCATTATGTAGTCAGAAATTAACTCTTTGATATGTGGTGTTAAGCGTCGAAAAATGACACATCATTTTCGATGCATCCAAAGTCGTCAGTTATAGCTGGTTTTTCTGTAGTGAGCTCTATTCAACGCAACCAACTTTGTTCAACCAGACTAGGTTTTGCTCAGTCAGGCTAGGTTCCAATCGACTCAACCAAGTTCTACTTAGCCCAACCTGGATAGCTTTGTTTGGTCCAACCAATTTCTAGTCGTTCATGCCAAGTTATTGTCAACTCGACCAACTCTTTTGACCCGAACAGTTTCCAGTCGGTCATGTCAGGCTACTGTCAACCCGGTTAATTTTTAGTCAATCATGTCAGGTTACCATTGGTTAGGCCAGGTTCTAGTTGGTCTGACCAAAGTACGTTCAAAATGGTCAATTTTTAGTCGGTCAAGTCAGGTTCAACTCAATCAGCTCGGCTTAGCTAGCTCCTTTCAACCCGGCCAGTATACAGTCACCCAAGTCAGGTTCAAGTCGGCCCTACTAGGTTTAAGTTGACCCGACTTGGTTCCACTCTGTTAGGCCAGTTTTCAACCAGCCCAGACAGGTTCCACCAGGCCTTCCTGAGTTCTACTTGGCTAGGCTAGGTTCCAGTTGGCCTTGCTAAGTTCCATTCAGCACGATCAGATTACATTCAACTAGGCCAGCAAGGTCCTAGTCAGCCTGGCCAGCCAGTCTAGAAAAGCAATTGACGATAAGCCCTTACATATAAAATATCAAAAATATCCTAGTATGGACCTCTTCCAGATAGAGATAAAAAAATAATATTATCATTGTATTATCATTGTACCAACTCCTAAAAAATAAAAGAAATATTTTATAAAATAAAAGACATGATTGATTATTATTCAGTCATATCTCTCTCTCTTTACTTAAACTATTCCTTAAGTTTGATTCACTGACAAATATGGATTCAACAATTATAAATCTCCTTTCATTAAAAGAAAATATTAAGCTTATGAAATGCTGATAAATGCTAAACTCAAGTTCATTTCATTATTCTAACGATGAATATGATCACCACCTAGTTCTGTAACTAAACAACACAAGCCGCATGAGTGATGAGTATCTTTCCTCACGGAAAGGCATTTCTGGTTGGAGGGTTGGATTGCATGCAATGAAAGTAAAAACAATAATACGACAAAATTTATATATACATCGATCCAATATAGATAGTAGTCGATCAATAATAAATAGCTAACTGACAATTACATTAAAAATCTACTACAGTTAGTAGCTACAAACTTTTATACCTTGGCAGATGGACGCAACCGGATAGACGTAATGGGTGCATATATTAATGATAAATTAATGATAAATGCTTACATCATCAATTTAATGCCAATATTTGCTATTGCAAAATGAGTCGTATAATTGACACAGACTTCCAATAAGGAAATTATAAAACCATTTCTTATAGTAATTCACTTCTTTTTATAAGGCATAAGCTAGGCTGCAGCATATTATAAACTAGTCTATCCTACTTGCTCTATAAACTATAAACTTATCCAGCATACGAGTTAAAACAGTCTCGCACAATATTATTACCAAGAATTAGTTTGGCTCAAGTAAGAACTAAGATAAATAGAATATAGTAAATGTGGTGAATCTGGATTTATCAAATCTAAATAATATTAAATTTAAAACAGTGTTTGGTTCAAATAAGATTAAATCTATTTGATGCGTTTGCATAAGTCTACTTGAAATATAAATCTATTTTGCACTAATTTCGTCAACTAATAATTGAATTTAATAAATCTGAGTTTAATAAATGGAATAAGAAAAGATTGGATTTAACTTACAAAACGAATTTATCTAACTTATTTATGTTAGATTAAAATCTGACTTAAATCCAATTAAAACTATCATACAAAATACCCCTTAAATCCTAATAAATTAAATCTCATATGTTGTCAAACAACCCCTGAAATCCGGAGTTATCATGGCTGAGGCTTTATTTTGACCAAAATGACCGTTTGGCAATATTTAGTTTAGATCCAGCTTAAATCCTGCTCTATGGAGGTATTTGACTATATGAAGGATTTAGCATTCATAGGATTGGGTAAATCCAGAATTAAAAAATCCACTTTGATTTACTGAATTCGGATTTAACATTGAATCAAAGGCAAATTTCACATCTTAAATCGGAAATTTCATAAATCTACATAACTTACAATATTTTATATTTGTCCTAATTTAGTAAATCCAATGAATAAAGCTTGTGCAATTAGGATTTAGTTTCAATATGCACATAAAGTGGGGCTGTGAATTTAGCGTGAACGATGATATTCACTAAAAAATTCATTCAAAGTTTGGTCGGCACATGATTGATCAAAATAAAAATACGGCGCTACGAGCCAAAATTTTAGATCGAATTTTTTTGGATCCTACATGAGCTCGGCTTGAAATCACATCGTTTAACATATTTATATTAGTTATGCTAAAGATCATTAATCGATCGAACATTGATTCAAAAAATATTGAAACGTAATTAAATATAATTGACAAATAATTAAATTAATATTTAGCTTTTTAGGTACTTAGCTGAATTTAAATTAATCTATTAAGACACCTCCCTCTAATCCTGCATGCCATTGTAGCCATACCAATCCTCTCACGGATATATTTGTTTTGCATTTTATCTCCGATTGTAAAACCAATTATAAACCTAAGTATTCTCGTCTCAGTTTAATTTTTAACTAAATTACTTTCGCACCTCCAAACATGCACTGTGAAGAAAATATTTCATATAATGTAAGAGTTTTCACATCATTATCCAATGACAAAATCTAATTTACATTGCCAAAATGAAAATCTACTTTGGACATTATGTTCGAAGTGAATTTTTATTTTGGCATTGAAAATTAGAAAATTCACTTTGAACATTATGTCGAAGTGAATATCCATTTTGGCAATGAAAATTATATTTCTCATCGGATGATGAAGTGAAACTCTTACATCATATAAAGTATTTTCTTTACTGAATATGTTTGGAGGTGCGAAAGTAATCTAGTTGAAAGTTGCAGAGACGAGAATGCATGGTTCATGATTAGTTTTATACTTGGAGAGAAAATGTGAAAAAAAATATATTTGTAACAGTTTTGGTGTAGCTAAAGTGAAAGACAAGTAGAGTCAATATTTGAATTAATGTTCATCGAGTATCAATCTTCGACAACCCTAACAATCTGAGTAGACTATTAATGTTCTGATTTCGAGCTATACTATGCTTGTTCGAACAATTGTCTTTGTTCGAGCTATCCAAAACATTTACTCCTTTTAATGATCTATCACCCATTGTTACAACTGTGTCATTAGATCTACTACTAAAATTAAATTCAGTGTATTCAGTTGAATGCAATTTTTAATATGTTGAATATTGTCGGGTTTGAAGGCACATATGAATATTCGTACATCAAAATCGTAGATGCACAACAAACATTATCCAAAACGAAAAAGAATCATTGAGGCGTTCTTGAACGGGGTTGAGGCTTTTGTGGCAGCAACATCTCAACTACTGATTCACCTATCTGAAGTTAGGTTTCGGTGTCCATGTTTGAAATACTAAAATAGAGCATACTTAATGCCTGACAAAGTGAGATATAATTTATTTCATCAGGAATCTCAGCCTGATTACTGGATTTGGACTGCACAATGGGAGATTGACCCTACAACATTCAGTTATGCTCCTTCGATGAGCGATGATCCTCCACCAAGTTTTGACTTGAGCAGATTTGAAGACATGATCTTTGATGGCACAAGACATTGTTATTCGAGCTAAGCGCGGCGGGAAGAAGCATCAAACCCCGAGACTCAGACATTTTATGATTTATTGGATGCTTCTCAAATGTCATTGTAGATGTGCATGTCTCATTATGAGTTATCTGTAGCACTCAGAATGCTAAAAATCAAAGCCGAGTATAGCATGCCCAGTGAGTGCTTGAATCAGTTTGTAGGACTACTGAAAAAGAAAAATCCACCTGAAAATTTAGTTCATGAAGATTTATAGAGTACAATCAATTGGTCTCCAAGTTAGGGTTTAAAATAGAGAATATTGATTATTGTGTAAACGGATGCATGTTGTATTACAAGACTAGCTCAATACAGACTCAATATAGATTTTGTAATTCTCCTAGATTAAAACCTCATGGTTGAAAAAGTAAAAGGTAGAAGGATAGTCCATTAAAGTTTTCGCTTATTCCATGTCTTTAGAGGCTATACAGTTCTATGCATACTGCTCCACTATATGATGTGACATTATAGTAGATCGGGGGAAAACAATTCAATGAGTCTTCCAGTAGATGGGAAGGCGTGAAATTATTTTAATCGTTCATTTCCTGAGTTTGTTTTGGTTGTACGTTACGTGCGATTTGGCTTATGCTCTGATAGCTTTACACCATACAGTCAGAGTGCATTGTCCTACTGTTATTGTCTTGGGATTGTTACACCATACAATCTGCTACCTCTTCCTGACACTGATTATACCTGGTTTAGTAGCCCTAAATGGATGATAGATGTATATTGCAGTCATGGATAGATGACTTGCATATTCTTTGAGAAAAAAGTGTCACGACATACAATATTTGTATGAAACATAACTTTTTGATGAAAGTAGCATTAATGTGGATAATAAGTGGTTTTCCTGCATATGAAATGTTATCTGGTTGAAGCAGCGCATGAAAGTTAGCCTTTCTATATTACATAAATTTATCTGAGGCATTTACGCTTCAGTATTGTAGGAAGAATTTATGGTTTGATTGTCACTGTATATTTTTAAATGTTGAAAATCCCTTCAGGAGGAAACAAAACACATTCAAAAAGAAAAAAAATGAGAAAGCATCACCACCTCCAAGAATATTCAAAGAAGATATACTATATATTGTTAGTGACAATCCAAATACTACAATTTGCCTTGTCCTTTCTTCACATCATCTACTCATGTTTGGTGTCACTCATAACTGGATAAAGAAGTCAATTTTTTTTGGATCTGCCATATTGGAAATATAACATGATAAAAAACAATCTAGATAAAATACACATAGAAAAAAAATTACTTGATAACATCTTCAATACCGTGATGGATATTAATGACAAAACTAAAGATAACGTGAATGCCAGACTTGATTTGAAAGAGATATGCAAAAGAAAGGAATTTGAGTTCCAAGAATCAGAGGCCGACAAGCTCCTTAAGCCCAAAAGAAAATATTCTCTTACTTTGTCCCAATGAAGAATAATTTTAAGTGGTTCCAATCACTAAAATTCTAAAGTGCATATTCTTTGAGTTTGAGTTGTTAAGTTGATGTATGTGCAGGAAAAATTTTTGGAATGAAAAGTCACGACCGTCATGTGTTTCTACAAAAATTGATTTCAACCACATTTAACTGTTTCCTGGGCCTTAATCCATTTATTGAAATCAGTGTGTTCTTCAGAAAACTATGTGCAACTTGTTTGAAAATTGATGACGTACGCCAATTAAAAGTAAATATTCATGGAACACTTTGCAAATTTAAGAGAACATTTATGCTAAGATTTTTCAACTCGATGGAGCATCTGCCTGCACATTTACCCCACAAGGCATTAATTAGAGGCCAAGTGCAATACCATTGGATGTATCTACTTGAGAGGTAATAACTTTGAGAATAGGTAGTGAATTACTAATTTATACAGAATATTGCCAATTTGTGATAAGAAACATTTGGTTTTTATATTTTTGAGTAAATTGAAGAGAAATGTGATGAATAAGACTCAAAAGAAGGATCAATGAGTGAAATATATTTATTGTAGAAGACAACATCAATCTGCTCCTACTACTTCGGAGAAGTATCCATGAAAGAATCATTGGCTTTGGTGTCAGCATCGAACCTTTTATTTTCTAACAGTTAGATGAAAAATCAGTGAGGTGCACATCACGTTATCTTAACGATCATGAACTTCGAGCAGCAACACTTTGTGTTCTTCTCAATTGCGATAAAGTTTAGCCCTTTATTGAGTAAGACATTTTTTATTATAATTATTCTCTCTTTTTTCTGAAAAATATCATGATCAGCTAATTCAAAAAAATTTTAATGTGTGAAAAGTTTATTCGTAAAATAGTTAAATTCAATTGAAGATGATGACACCAATCATGAGATCGAGAATAATTTTTCGCAATGATTACAATGCATGTGAGTGAAAATTGACAAATTCGTATCTCATATGACACATGAATTTTCATAAAATAATATTTCCTTTGTATATATTATTAAATTCATGATTGGAGAAAAGAAATAACATATCTGAGGATGATAAATCTTGCTTGGGAAACTATGTGTATCATGAAAATACAAAAAAATTATGATGTAAATGAGTACATATTTCATACAAGATTCAGGTTCGAAGGGAGAAAAACTTGTAATTCCGGCGTTTACGTTAAAGTAAATGATAAATCAGGCGAAGAGATGGACTATCATGGGATTCCCGAAGAAGTTGTTGAACTTTCTTATTCTACCTATATTGTAGGTAGTGTATTTTCAACAATGCTTGATTTGATCATGTTCCTAACATGGAACAAGGGTAAACCAACCATGCAATATCACAGTAGTGAAAGTGAACAAAAGATATGCTAAATTTGATCCTTTCACTCTAGTTCGACAGACGAGTTAGGTTTATTATCTTCGATATTCTCATAGAGCAAGAGATAATATTGACCGGGCGATTGTCATGTCGAGTAAACCTAGAACCACCATTGATATTTAGAATAATATTGAACCCACACATCAAGAAACTGAAATTCTAAATTTATGTTTCCACTTGATGTCGTCGATGAATAGCTCATTCTAGAGGATTTTAGTGGTGAACACGAAAAAATTAATCTTGGTAATGGCTACAAATCAGGCGATGTGCATGAAGAATAGAATCTGACTACATCCTTCAATCACTCTTCATACGATGTTGAGTAAGATAGGTAAGTTCAAACATTTAAAGCTTCAATCTCCTAAGTCTGCAAATTGTGCTTTACATTTCCACACTTACAATTAGTACTCATCTGTTTCATTTACATTTGAGTAGCTTGTATGTTACACTACGCAATTTTATCTTTAAGTCCTTTACGTACTTTTTTGTTTTAAGTTTTTGTAGTTGTACCTTAAACTTTACATTTTTAGTAGTTGTACCTTGTGCTTTCAATTTTTTGCTACTTTTGTGATTTTAGTTTTGTTAGTTATATCTTCCACATTACAGTCTTAGTAGTTGTACCTTGTGTTTTCAATTTTTTTTTTGTGTGTTTTTATGTTTTCAGTTTTTGTAACTGTACCTTGCACTTTACAGTGTAGTTGTTGTTACTTGTGTTTTCAGTTTTTTGTGTAATTTTGTGTTTTTAGTTTTAGCAGTTTCGTTTGTCTGTCAACTGCATAATTTTTTTAATATTATTGTGTATTGTTTTGTTTTTAGTTTATACATAGTATATTGTTATGTGCACTAATTAATTAATTTTTATTTATTTAATGCAGGTGTTGACTGGAGGCAGGGACAATCTCCTTTCTCGCTCGGGGGAGGGGGGAGGGTGGGTTGTGTGTTGAGCTCAACATTATCTGATATAGAAGCAAGTCAGGTGAGGTCACCTAATTTCTACACCCACTCCCACCCTGCTTATGCACCCTGTCTCTGCCCCGACTCTCACTGCTGCCCCAACCACCATTTCCACCCCACTATTACACCCACCCCCATTCTGATCATTGTCCCGACCCCTAACTCCACTCCAACTGCAGCGGGGTTGAGTTCGGCAAAGGCCTGCACTGCATTTACTGAGCAGAAGTCCACTAGGAACAACGAACACTGATAAAGAAGCACGTCAGGAGAGGCCGCCCGATTTCTACACCCACTCCCACCCAGCTCACGTCCCTGTCTCTACCTACACCCCAACTCTCTCCGCTATCCCAACCACCATTTGCACCCCACTATTACACCCATCCCACCCCGATCCCTGCCCCCACCCCTACCCCTACCTCCACCCCAACTGCAGACGGGTTGAGTTCAACAGTGGCCTACGCTGCATTGACTGAGCAGAAGTCCACAGGCAACAACTACCTCCTTGAGCTTGTCAGCAACACTTAAGTTTTTTAAGTGTATTAACGGTAATCCTTTTATTTTTCTTAGTTGAATAAACGACTAGGTTCTACCCCCCAACCCAGACTATTCATGCCGTTAGAAATATCATCTGGAGAAAGTACGACTCGGTGTACTTGTCCTATAAGGAGATCCCGAATGCAATTCAAAATCTTTAGTTTCAAGAGTTTGTGGTGTGTATGGTTCACAAATATCTTAAGTTGTTTGTATTTATTTTTCAATCTAACATAATTCTCTTAATTTTACAAAAACAATTCTTATGGCACCATGTGCACGAGGCACAAATCTGGCGCAACTTAGAGCACAGGGGCAGGGATCGCCTACATAAATTTTTTGACAATATTAAGGAATCACAAGAACGTTCCTTGTGACTCAGAGAAGATGTTTTTGTCACACTGCTTAAGGCCTGGGATTCTTCGGATTACCAGAAGAAGATGGAGTAGATGCAGCAGAATAGAAGGTCGAATTGTGGAGGCATGGGGCCCTCCAAGCACCCTGGTGGGGCGCTCCCACTTATATAATACAAGCAGAGGCTGGTAAGATTTCATTTCTACTTTAAGTTTATCTATAGTTTGAAGATATATTCTAACTATTTTGTTATATGTACAGACTTCCACTGGCAATGAACATGGGCACAACCATAGAAGGCAGTCCAAACAGTCTTGGATCGACGACAGATCTCGTACAACCTAAGTAATTCACAGGCTAAACCAGTTTGATGTTAATGCATACTAGTTCTAATTGTATTTAAATACTTTATTTGTAGGAGAGATTCCAACATCTAAATGAAAGTTGATCCCAAGTGTCAGGCGGTATTTCGATCCGAGATCATAATCCTTCCGAGAACAATCTATGGAGGGAGGTTGTTAGAGGGAAAAAGATGGGTTAAGTTCACGTGTTCGAATCACAGGCATTTGCCTACAACGCTCACCCCTCCACCAGTGCATCTACAACTTCTACCTCTACCGCACATGAGGAAGAGGTCTCTGGGCATGTTGCCACATCGTTGCCAAGATGGAGACTCGCTTCACTCAGATGAGGTGAAAGCTGGAGGCAAACAAGGAAGCAATACTGAAAGTTGAGTTAGATTCGTTCTGCCAACTGGCGAGACAGCATGGCAAGCTAATATTGGAGGAGGAAGAGGCGTAGGACGATGAGGATGAGGATAAGGAAATAGAGGAGGAGGTTTAGTGATGATGTTTTTCATTTTTTTTTAATGATTATATTGAACATTTGAGTAAATATTTTTTCTGTGAATAGTGAGGTAGATTAAATGCATTTCATCTATTTAGTTATTTGATATGATAATTTACTATTTAAATGTGATTTTAGTTTTTTAAATGCTTGAAATGGTTAGTTAGATGTTGTGATTGCAGATGTGGTAAAGTTAATACACAATAGATTTTTTTTTTTCTGGTGCTGCAGGTTTCCAATGACCTACAAACAGTTTGGCGACGACATCTTACATAATAATAGTAATAACTGACGGCTAATTGATGGACTTATTCGCCGATGCATCATCGACATCGAATTGACGAAACAGTTGGGTACGATAGTCATAACCGCGACACTTTTTTTTTTGCAGTTTCTTCTTCAGTTATCAAATTGACTCATCATCAACACCTGACCGACAACAAACCTGCGTTAAAAAAGTTATGACTTCAAAGATGTAGCAGTTGCTATTTGTCGACCAATTTATCATCGGTTATTTGAATTGACGAAAATCAACGCTTTGTTGAATTGCTCAAAAAGCAATTATTAAATGTTGTTAGTCCTGCGTCAATATTTTTTTGTCTTACAAATATTAGTCGGTTTAAAAATCACCAACAAACATTTTTGCTGCCACCATAAAACAATCGATGATGCATCATAAATATAATAACCAACGACATTTTTCTGGGTAACCGACGAAATCTGGACAACGAAAATGAGTATTAATTATGTAGTGGATGGCAAAATAACCAATTCTCTTAAACAGGGAAAAGTTTTTTGGTTTTTGGTTGGACCGGCGGATCGAGAAGTTCTATATTGGTTCACTGAAAATCCTAGTCTTACTCCGACCCAAACTGGAACTAGGCCTGGTTCCCAATTGGATTGGTAAGACCGAATGGTCTCGTCCAGTTTTCAAGCCCATGATGACATCGACATGCTTGGGATTATCACATCCAATAACTGGAGTCAATCGTAAGTGGTCGTATGACATAAATATATACTTTATCAAAGTTGTATGATTTATTATTCTTACTATTATTGATATTTTGCATGTAGTAGACTTTATTTTTATTAGATGCATTTTTTATCTCCTTTTTATTATTATTATTATTATTATTTACCTTTTAAAAAAAAATTGACAACAACTTAACATCTTACGAATAATATAGAGTTCATATTCATATTTATAAATCATAAATAAAAGTAATATAAAAATCATTTCAATAACTTCTTCAAAAATCTTTAATAAGATTGCGAATAAGAAAAATATATTTAAATTAAAGAGGAAATAACATTATTAAATAATTCCTACTTAAAAATATATTTATTTTAAAAATTTGGAATGAAGTAGATTAATTATCATTACGCACATAGAAATTAATAAATAATTATTGCTTGCATGTATTTTCTTAAATTATTCCCAAACTATAGTGATATGCACAACCATATTTCCAACAGTGTTCATAACATGTTAAAAAAACCCTAAACAGTTATTAGAATATTGTTATTTTTTAAAATTCCGTCGAGTGTTGTCGTTTTAAATGGCGATAATAACCAGGGCATTAACATTACATTAGTTATGATGCCGAAAATGTTAACAATTTTTTTTTTTTTTTTTTTTTTAACGCTGACTAATAAAATCAAATTATTATTAAGCCGATTTTAAAATTTTCCTCCTGTCCGGCTATCATCAAAATATTTTGATGGGATTGCAGCGGAGGTTGCAGGATTGCAAAAGGACAACGAATCGCATGAGGGAAGCAGAGACACGATTGCAGAAAAGCTGCGGGAGCGAATCCGTGAAGGATCGCTACTTGCGCGAGGAAAGCAGTGACGTGATCGCAGAAGGGCCGCGAAGCTCCCATCTTCCACGTCGTCCGCTCTCCTGAGAGCAGGAGTGGAGGAGGGAATTCGGACGTTTCGCACGTCCCGTGCATCCGGAGCGGAGAAGGCCCTCCGCAGCGCAGAAGGGAAAGTGAGCTTCGAAGATTGATTCCTTCTGTTTGCTACGAACCAAAGAAGTCCAGTTTCCTGCGTGCGTAGGAACGGGGAGGTTCGAGGTTCAATCAGCTTCACGTGAAAACAGAATCTGGCGAAGGCTTTGGATCAAAAGTTAGATTGAGTTGGATCTTTGTGATTGAAAATGTTAAGGAGATGAGATAATGTTGGAGGTGAGTGATTGAATATTCTTGGGAAAATGGATCCTAAAGCTTTAAAGGTCTTAGTCAGGCTCATATAGGGAGCTAGTGTCTCGATGAAAGCCAGTGCCTCAACACATGCTTCGATGCAGGTGAAGCTAGATCTCCCTTCTGTGGATCTGAAGCTCGATAGACCGGTCATGTATCCGAGTTGGTCACGTCGGATCGAGGCCGCTCTAGTAGTGAAGAGACTAGAGGAATACTTGACCGGGGTCGAGCCGAAAAGTGACGGTGCTGAGAGGGATGAGTGGAGGACCACACATGCCTTGCTTTTACACCTGACAACTCAACTTAATGGTTCTATCAATTGCATCATCAATGTATGACATTTGAAAGATGAATGATATTTGGATGAAACTGAAGTTAAATGCTAGAGCTAAGAACCACAAGAGGATGTTTTAGATTCGGCGTGAGATAGAGGCTCTGTTTTGGGGTGATGGATCTATTTAGGAATACTCTATGTGTTGATCTGAGGTGTAAGAAGGAATGTATCTTTGCACATATGAGGATTATGCAATTTTTGACTCATATAATCCTGACATTTGATTAGAGGAGATCGGTTCTCTTAGCACAATAGAGTATTCCTACACTAGATGAGGTCATTGCTACGATGACACAGGAGAAGAGTCACATGAAGCTAGAATCCAATCTGAGTGGTTTTTTGGGATAACCATTAGCTACTGCGAGCCCAGGTATGCTAAGTGTCCATGTGGAGACTCACAAGTGCTACAATTGTGTTCAAGTTGGCCATAAGACAGAGCTTGTCCTTAGTCGCCTCAAGACAGAGTGACAGGTTGATGTGGACAAGGTGAAAGTCGTGGTCATGGTCATGGGGTCATAAAGGTGGAAGAAGGGGCTACTGGGCAAATCTGATGGTAGCAAAGGACGAGGGAAAGGCACACGTGATCTTTACTAGTGAGGATCATGAGTGTTTGAAGTTGTTAAAAAGGAAGCATAAAGCAAGAGATGGAGCTGAGAATGTTTCAAATCCATTGACATCAAGGGGTAACTGATGCGATGCGATGCGACTTTAAATATGCTTTAAAATACAAGAATTTGATACCACTTTTTAGAATATTTAATTTCCAACAAATGACTTCAAAAACTTGATGTGCGAGGTTTACTTTTATTATTTTATATTTAGATTTTATTATTGTAAAAGTCACAATTTTAAATGCAAGTATATATATCGTTCAAGTAATACATGACTCTAGTGGAGTCCTGGTTATCGATCCCACAGGGATAGGGAAATAAAAAGTAAGAGATACAAATAATATTTTGAAATTTTCAAAAGCAATTTATATATACCCTTTTATATATATATATATATATATATATATATATATATATATTCAAATTTAATTAACTAATAATTTTTACAAAAAAGTAAGCAATAATCAGGAAAGTAAAGTAAACAGTAATTAAAATTCAATGCAATTATAAAAACAACTTTCTCCTTTTTCAACTAATCCAAAAATTATAGATTAATTAACTTTTGTAGGGAATTAAGATTATGGTATTGTGCTAAATAGAAGCATTCCTATTCTTTACCCTTTGGTTCAGGTGCAAAGAACATTGACTAATCTATAATTAGGTTCAGGATGTTTCATTAGTAGAATGGGTTAATCTAGGCTCACACTACTAGATGTCCAAGGGTGGTTATGGTCAGCCATACCACTGACCCGCTACCTTTCTATAAACCAAATTATTAGAATTTAGTCTGTCACTCTAAAAACTAATTAATTTTACGCCCAATAAATAATATCTTTCTATTTATTTACACTTCACCTTAAACAATCCCCGTATAGCCTGCGATTACCTAAGGATTCATGTGATATCTACTAGTTAAGAATTTATCTCCGGATAGGTCTCAAAATTCTTCAACATGTTTTAACAAGCTAAATGACCAATTTAAAAAGTAAACTAAGATCAGGTATTAATATCATCACAATGTTTTAAAATATTTTATATTTAATTCTCCTACAAAATTTATTTAATTTATAATCTTTTCATAGTTGAAAGGAGAAAGATAACTAACTACTAAGAACTCATTGAAATAACACAACAAAACATATTTATAAAAATTTGAACCAAAGTACAAATACTTATTTGAAGTGTTCCTTCAAGAGATCCGCTGACTTGTACTGACTCCAAAGCAATTATGAAAAACTCCAGCAGTGATAACACACAACAAACACTCAAAATAAACTCACTAGATACAAAATAAAGTGGCACCCTAAGTATGGAAGAGACTAAATAAAACTAGAGATGAGAGAGAACATGCTAAAATGGGTATGTGTACTAAGAAGGGGTTTTTGGTGCGATTTTCTCTATAGAATGGGCTCCTATTTATAGAGCTCTGAATTTGACCAGGGATTGCTTAAGACACGTATTCAAAATTAGTCCAAATTCAATGTATCTTCTAGAAGGTAACCGTCACGCCTAGGCGCCGGACTCCGTGACCAGGTCTTTCGCACTTCTTCACTTTGGGTCACACCTCTTCACGATCCAAACTGTTTCCTTGTGTCCAAATGCATTGTATCACAAGTCCTATATATTAGGAGTAACTTCCAGTCTTCTAGAAGCTCCAATAACCGCTTAACACCGTCAAAATAACTTCCAAAGTGATCAAAAAACTTGACAGCGTCTGTATCGAACTCGCACTTAGGCACCGGACTCTGGCGCCTAGGCGCCAGGCCAATAATTCTAAAATTTTGCTCCATAAGCTCCATTTTGCTCCTTTTTCCGTCTTTTTTTTTCTTGGACTCTTTTTAATCATCTACATCCAAAAACATGAAAATACCTTTCATTAAAGCATAATATTCTTAAGAATTGAATCATAAATAAGGCATAAAAATGGGTATTTTCTAGGTAGATTAAATTCCCCCAAACTTAAACGTTACTTGTCCCCAAGTAACCCTTTTAATTACATAAAATAAATAACATTTGGAATGAAGTTAAAAATATTTAAGATTCCTTATAATTTTTTGTTTTATAAATGTTTTAGCAAATCATTAACCAAATTTCACTAATTAAGTTTAATTTTAAGAATTAAAAAACATTTAACAACCAAATCATAAGATTTCCAAATTTTCATTTATTTCAAGAATAATTGTAGTTTATGATATCAAGGTCACATAGAATATTTACTAGAAAAAGATTTTCATGAAATATTTTTCTAGTAAAAATATATGTACATAGAAATTATGTTAAAAATGTAATCAATTTTCTTATTATAAGATAATTCAAGTGAAGCCAATTTTTTATTAGATATTTTCTCAAGCTTCTCCTCAACCTTTTTTTTTAAGTGAGGATTACTATTTTTGGATAGTCTGTTAATGATTTTGAACTTCACTATCCTTAACTTATTTTCAAAAACTTATACATTCTTACCATTAATAATTAATTATCTTTCAAAATTTATTTCAATCTTTCCTTTTCAAGCAATAATCTTGATTCCTTAGTATTTCGAAAATACAATTCTCTTTACTATAAATAGAAAATTTTCTATCTTATTATTCTTTAAGCTAAATAATTCTATTCTTAAAATCAACCAAAATTTTTGAAATTATAGTTAAGTTTACTAAATTTTTCATAAATTCAAAAATTTAGGTAATCTTAAATTGATTTTTCATTCCTTATGTTATGTTAATATATTTTTGAAGAAAATATTAGTTCTTTAAGGACAAATAATATTTAAATTTGATAGATATTTTCCCTTCCCCCAAACTTCAGCTTTAGTATAAATATGAATCATGAAATTTTCTAAAGCATGAGAGAAAGAAATAAACAGGAATTAATCTAAGTACAATAATGACGTAGTAAGGAAAAACTAACTTCTACTTCTACAAATGCTCCAATATGAATATAACAGAAATGATTAAGCATATATAGAAAAGTTTTGCAGAGCAGGAGTTAATTTCTATTTTTTTTTTAAATTTTTTATTTTAGAACATGCAAATTTACTAAGTATTTATGAAAACTAAATAGTAGGCTGAAACAGAAATAAACTTTTATAGAAATTCATTCACATCTCAGTCTTAAACACACATCAAATAATCTAAAAACAGTTTTAACATAAAAAGTTCACAAATAACATCACAATAAACAACAAAAAAAACAAGAAAATACTCTAAAAAAATCAACAATCTCTAGAGATAAGTCGAGCTACTAATCACTATCTGTAGCTTCATCATCATCATCACCAAAAGGGAACTCCATATCCTTAGGATTAACATAGGGTGAAAATCTGGGACAAGTAGGGAACTGAACATCATGCTCACCCTTCAGAAATCTCACTAAAGAATTTGAATACTCAGCATCGTAATCACTCTTTCTTTGTGTATACTCAGAAAGATGATCAATCTTCTTGTCTATCGTGTTTACTCTGCAGTGACTTAAGAATAACTCTGTAGATCTGACCTCGAGATGAAGAAATCGGGTGATTTCAAGCCCAAAAACTTGAAAATCCGGCTCTAAATGGGATATATAGGTGGTATTTTCGCGAAAAACAGTAGAGAAGGAAGCTTAGGCGTCAAAAATGGCGTGGGGGGTCTAAGAAGATGAGTTTTCGGGTTCAGGCCGAACCAGCTCGTAGGCGCCGAATTCTGGCGCCCAGGCGCCAGACTCGCCTTTCAAAAAATTAGATTTAAATTAAATATTTTCCACCAAATTTTATCAAATTTGACTCCTAATTAATCCATTTTATAACCTCTAAATATTTTCACAATCAATTTAAAATGATAGTATAGATCCACATAAATGTATCCAAATTCTTCAATTCTAAATCCTAATATATATTCCAAATTCAATAATTTTCAGTACGAGACTTGTATCAAGGTTCATCGTTCTATAAATAACACAAACAATAATATATTCAAAGCAAACATTCAAATCAAATAATACACATTGAACAATTTAAGCAAATACACAAATGAGATATTCAACACACTAACACAAGACTCGAGCACACCTAAAACACATATAGAATCTATTTAACACCGATCTTCAATTTCCATCTCTTTTGCAATGAAGTTCGCTAGGACCAAAGGGATAGAACACCAACGCCCTCGGAAATTCCAAAGCCGTCTTTTCATCAATCCACTTGTTCTTCGCGTACATTTCTACTTGAGTGTCATGATAATCAGCCATATGATCAGATTGAAGTTTGGTTTGTCATTCCAAGTGTTCGTATTGGTGGTACCTCTCATGGAGACGATTACCAATACTTTGAAGTTCCGCTTCAATCTTATCCATTCGACTAAACATTTTCTCCAGACTAACAGAAATAAAACCATTAAAATAAGGCTGAGGATCTTTATGAGATTTGTCTCTTACCTCATTTCCATGATTTCCTCTATCCATTGCCTCCAAATCCTTCCTAACTCCTCCAAAATGAATTCTCTGGTCGAAATTAGTGTTTCTATGGGATTGGGGACGAAAAATAGGCTATATATAAAGAGATTTCGTGTGAAAAACTGAAGAATTTTGGTTTTTTCACGATCTGTAACTGCGGCGCTTAGGCGCCAGAATCTGGCGCCTAGGCACCGGATCATCGATACACTAGTTATTCTAGCGCTTTGGAGCCAACTTTTGGCGCCTAGGCATCAAAACCTCGATCGACTTCTATTTGCCTATCGTCAAATTTTGAAAAGTTTCGGTCGTAAAAATAGGTCTAACAAACAGGTATGATCAATACACAAACACAATTATGAAAAATTGAAATCACAAACAATCACAAACGAAGGTTAACTTGATCTCCTTTTTACTCACATTTGACATAGAGTGGTCCAAGTACAATTTATATATACTTCAAGAAAATGTTTAGCTTAAGCCAATACGGACTCGTTAGCCTTCTATTTCTAGAAGTTATATACAAATTCAGTCAAGAACAAGGAATAACCTTTCAGAATAATTAAACTCAAACTAATAAATATGGGTTGCCTCCCACAAAGCGTTTGGTTTAACGTCTTCAGCCCGACCTAATAAATCGAATTAATCGGGTAGACTCAGCTCATAAGCCTCTTTGTAATTTAATTTCGTTTCTCCCATATAAGGCTTCAGTCTTAATCTGTTAACTTTAAATACTTTTCCAGTATTGGGATCTTTAATATCCACAGTTCCATAAGGGTATATTTTCTCAATTATAAATGGTCTCATCCATTTAGATTTTAATTTTCCAGGTAAAAGCTTTAAGCGAGCATTAAATAATAATATTTATTGTCCAGGCTCGAATATTTTCCTTGAAATCATTTTTTCATGCAATTTTTTCATTCTTTCCTTATAAATTCTTGTATTTTCATAAGACTCATTTCTTATCTCTTCCATTTCATTCAGTTGCAATAATTGTTTTTCTCCTGCAGTATTCAAATTATAATTGAACTCTTTTATCGCCCAATAAGCTTTATGTTGCAGTTCAACAGATAAGTGACAATGTTTACCATAAATTAACTGATAAGGTGACATTCTAATATGTGTCTTATAAGTTGTTCTATAAGCCCATAACGCAGAATCAAGTTTATCAACCCAGTTAGTTCTGTTAGAATTAATAGTCTTTTTTTAAAAAAAATTAATTTCTCTGTTTGACACTTCAGCCATTCCACTTGTTTGAGGATGATAAGCAGTTGTAATTCTATGCTTAATTCTGAATTTCTCCAAAGAATGATTGAATTCTTATATTTCGAAATGACTTCCCCATCCGTGATAATTATCCTAGGCATTCCAAATCTTGTAAAAATCATTTTCTTTAGAAATTTCGAAACACTTTTGGAATTACAGTTAGGTAAAGTTACAGCTTCGATCCACTTTGAAACATAATCAACTGATAATAAAATATAAATCTTTCCAGATGATGGTACGAAAGGTCCCATAAAGTCTAAACCCGATACATCAAAAATTTTGATTTCTAATATAAAGTTTAGAGGCATTTCATCTTTTCTGGATATATTTCTCATTCTTTAACATCGATCACAAGTTTTCACATAATGTCCAACATCTTTAAATAAAGTAGGCCAATAAAATCCAGAATTTAAAATTTAAAATGCAGTTTTATCAACTCCAAAGTGTCCTCCAAATTCAGAATCGTGACATTTTTTGAATAATTGTAAAAGTTTCTTCATAAGGTACACATCTTCGAATCACAGAATCTCTTCCTAATTTAAATAAATGAGGATATTCCTAAATATATGATTTACAATCATTCTTAAATTTCTTAATGTATTTACTATTCATCGCATATGGTAAAATATTGCTAACCAAGTAGTTAGCTATATCTACATACCAAGGCATTTGTAATCCTTGAATGACATATAATTGCTCATCCGGGAATTTCTCATTTATATTTTCTTCATAAATCTTCTCATTATTATTTTTGATTCTTGATAATTGACCAGCAATTTGGTTGTCAATCCCTCTTCTGTTCACAATTTCAAAATCAAATTCTTGCAAAAGTAAAACCCATTTGATCAATCTAGGTTTAGCATCCTTTTTAGATATTAAATACTTAATAGCAGAATGATCAGTATGCACGATACATTTTGTTCCAAGAAGATATTGTCTAAATTTATCAAAGGCATATACTATTGCTAAAAGCTCTTTTTCAGTAGTAGTGTAATTTACTTGAGTTTCATTAAGACTTTTACTAGCATAGTATATAACTTTGAAAATCTTCTCATACTTTTGTCCTAATACTGACTTCGATCGCATAATCACTCGCATCACACATTAATTCAAAAGGTTTATTCCAATCGAGTGCAACAATAACGAGTGCAATGATTAATTTTTCTTTCGTAATGTTGAATGCATTCGGACAATCTTCATTAAATTCAAATTTAGCTTCTTTTTCTAATAAATGGCAAAGAGGTTTAACAATTTTAGAAAAATCCTTTATATATCTCCTATAAAATCCAAGCATGACCTGTAAAACTTCTTACATCGATAATGATAGTAGGTGGTTGCAGCTCAACAATAATTTTCACTTTTGCTTAATCAACTTTCATCCCTATTTGTGAAACTTTATGTCCAAGTACAATGCCTTTTGTGACCATAAATTGACATTTTTCCCAGTTTAGGACTAAATTCGTTTCTTCACATCTCTTCAAAACTTTCGTTATATTTTCCAAGCAAGATTCAAAAGAAGTTCCAAAAACTGAAAAATCGTCCATAAATACTTCAATTCCTTTATCAATCAAATCACATAATATTTACATCATACATCTTTGAAAAGTTGCAGATGGATTGCATAAACTAAAAGGCATTCTTCTAACGATAAATGTTCCATAAGGACTTGTAAATGTTGTCTTTTCTTTATCCTCAGAAACAACGGGTAATTGATGATAACCAAAATATCCATCTAGAAAACAGAAATATGAGTGTCCAAATTAGTTTATCCAAAGATTTGATCCAAGAAAGGTAAAGGAAAATGATCCTTTCTAGTGGCGTTGTTTAATTTTCGATAGTCAATGCAAATTCGCCATCCAATAACTTGTCTTGTTGGGATTAATTCATTCTTTTCATTAACAATGACAGTTACTCCTCCTTTCTTCGGAACACAATGAATATGACTTACCCATTGGCTATCCGAAATAGGATAAATAATTCCAGCATCTAACCATTTCAAAATCTCTTTCTTAACAACCTCTTTAATAATTGGATTTAATCTTCTTTGGGTTCAATAGTGGGTTCACAATTTTCTTCTATTAAAATTCTATGCATATAGATTGAAGGGCTTATTCATTTTATATCTGTAATAGTCCAACCAAAAGCTTTCTTATAATTCTTCAGAACTCCTATTAATTTTTCTTCTTGATCTTTGCTTAATTTTGAAGATATAATTACTGGTAAAGTTAATGTATCTCGAAGAAATGCATACTTGAAATGTGCAGGTAAAATTTTTAATTCCAATTCAGGGCCTTTTTCAATTGAGGGTAAAAGTATATCATTTTTAGTCGTGTCAAAAATTTCCCAATTTTCATGAATATAATGAGCTTCTTCAGATAAATTTTCTTCATTTAATGACTCATCATATAACATAGATTCTTTATCTTTATCGTCAGAAATGACCTTACATTTTTCTTGGTAATTTTTTTCAATCATATAATCAAAAATATCCATTCGATAGCATTTTTCTTTTTCAGGATACCTCATTGATTTCAAAACATTGGATGTTATCTCTTGATCATTAACTCTCATTATTAATTCTCCTTTTTGCACATCAATCATAGCTCGAACGGTAGCTAGAAAAGGTCTCCCTAAAATGATAGGTATTTCTTTATCTTCTTCCATATCTAGAACAATGAAATCCACAAGGAAGATAAATTTATCTATCTTAACAAGAACATCCTCTATAACTCCTTTAGGATAAGTGATCGATCGATCAGCTAACTGAAGAGTTACAGTTGTAGGAGAAATCTCTCCTAAATCTAACCTTCGAAAGATTGAAAATGGCATGAGATTAATACTAGCTCCAAAATCACATAAGGCTTTTCCACAGAATTTTTCTCCAATAGCACATGGTATAGTGAAACTTCCAGGATCTTTAAGTTTCTGAGATAATATCTTCTGAATTATTGCACTACATTAATCACTTAATGTAATAGTTTCATAAGCTTCAAATTTTCTCTTCTTGCTTAAAATATCCTTCATAAATTTTGCATAGCTTAGCATTTGCTCCAAAGCTTCAACAAAAGGAATGTTGATGGTAAGTTTCTTAAAAATTTCAAACAACTTAGAAAATTGATGATCAAGCTTCTTTTGTTTAAGTCTTTGAGGGAAAGGTGGTGGTGGTCTTTCAACTCTCACTTCAATAGGTACAACAGTCCGATCTTTACTTGGAGAAAGGGTATCTTTAGGTTTTTTAATCTCTTCAACTTCTTTCTCTTTTTCAATCTCATTTCGTGTTTTCTCTATTAATTCCTTTCCACTTCTGAGTTGTACAGCTTTTGCTTGTTCAGGTTCTTTTCCAGATCCTTTAGGATTAATTTCGACATTGCTAGGTAGTGTTCCTTGAGGTCTGTAATTAATGAAATTAGCAATTTGACCCATCTGATTCTCAATATTACGAATAACAGTGTTTTGACTTTGTAGCTGATTGCTTAGTTGCAAGATCAATTCTTCTACAGACAACTTTTTCTATTGATTGTTATAACCAGGAGGATAAGTTGGTCTATAGTTTGAATTTCCTTGATTGTTCCAATTTGGATTAACTTGATGTCCACTACTCCAATTAAAATTAGGATGATTTTTCCAATCAGGATTATAATAATTAGAATAAGGGTAATTAGTTTTACTAGCAATAGCTTGCAAAGTTTCCATTGTTTGAGTATCATCAGAATTTGCAGAATTGTCATTACTTACATGTGATATATTAATAGCAAAATTATCTAATTTCTTAGATATCGCAGCCACTTGTGAAGCTAAAATAGAAAAGGTGTCATTATCATGAATGCTGGCCATTCTTTTAGGATTAACACTTTCAGAAGGCCATTGAAAATTATTGCTAGTCATTTCTTCAATTAAGGTGTAGGCTTCTTCAAATGTCTTAGTCATTAAAGAACCACCAGCAACAACATCAATAATAGATCTAAGTGATCCAATTAGTCCATTATAAAATGTTTGAATAATTAACCAATCTGGTAAAGCATAATGAGGACATTTTCTTAATAGTTCTTTAAATCTTTCCCAAGCTTCATAAATTATTTCTCCATCAAATTGCGTAAATGAAGTAATATCATTTCTCAATTTAGCAGTTTTAGAATGAGGAAAATATTTAGCAAGGAATTTTTGTGTCATATCTGCCCATGTTTTAATAGAACAAGTTGTTAATAAATTAAGCCACATCTTTGCTTTATCTTTTAAGGAAAAAGGAAAGAGTTCAAGCCTAATAGCATCATCAGAAACATTATTATATTTAAAGGTAGCACAAAGCTCTAAAAAACTAGCAAGGTGTAAATTTGGATCCTCATTAGGTGTTCCTCCAAATTGATTATTTTGAACCATTTGAATAATGGAAGGTTTAAGTTCAAAAGAATTAGCATCTACAGCTTGAATTTGAATACTAATACGAAGTTCATCAACTTGTAGGGTTTGCATATTCCCTTAATGGTTTATAAATATTTTGTTCATTAATTTCGATTGGATTTTGATTATTGTTATGTAAGTTAGTCATTTTTTGATGTTTTGAAATTTGTTTTCCTTTTTTTAATTATTTTAATTGTTATTTCTAATTCAGAATCAAAAGGTAGTAATCCTTCAGATCTAGAACTACGCATAAAAATTTAAAGAAAATATTTTTGTTTTTTTAATGTTTTTTTTTTACTTTTTTTATTATTTTCTATCCTTTTACTTTTTTTACTCTTTCTTATTCCCGGCAACGGCGCTAAAAACTTGATGTGATGCAACTTTAAATGTGCTTTAAAATACAAGAATTTGATACCACTTTTTAGAATATTTAATTTCCAGCAAATGGCTTCAAAAACTTGATGTGTGAGGTTTACTTTTATTATTTTATATTTAGATTTTATTATTGTAAAAGTCACAATTTTAAATGCAAGTATACGTATCATTCAAGTAATACATGGCTCTATTGGAGTCCTGGTTATCCATCCCACAGGGATAGGGAAATAAAAAGTAAGAGATATAAATAATATTTTGAAATTTTCGAAAGCAATTTATATATACCCTTATATATATATTCAAATTTAATTAACTAATATTTTTTATTAAAAGAAAGTAAGCAATAAGCAGGAAAGTAAAGTAAACAGTAATTAAAATTAAATGCAATTATAAAAACGACTTTGTCCTTTTTCAACTAATCTAAGAATTATAGATTAATTAACTTTTGTAGGGAATTAAGATTATGGTATTGTGTCAAAAAGAAGCATTCATATTCTTTACCCTTTGGTCCAGGTGTAAAGAACATTGACTAATCTATAGTTAGGTTCAGGATGGTTCATTAGTAGAATGGGTTAATCTAGGCTCACACTACTAGATGTCCAATGGTGGCTATGGTCGGTCCTACCAGTGACCCGTTACCTTTCTATAAACCAAATTATTAGAATTTAGTCTGTCACTCTAAAAACTAATTAATTCTACGCCCAATAAATAATATCTTCCTATTTATTTTCACTTCACCTTAAACAATCCGCGTATAGCCTGCGATTACCTAAGGATTCATGTGATATCTACTAGTTAAGAATTTATCTCCTCATAGGTCTCAAAATTCTTCAACAGGTTTTAATAAATTAAATGGCTAATTTAAAAAATAAACTAAGATCAGGTATTAATATCATCACAATGTTTTAAAATATTTTATATTTAATTCTCCTACAAAATTTATTTAATTTATAATCTTTTCATAGATGAAAGGAGAAAGATAACTAACTACTCAGAACTCATTGAAATAACACAACAAAACATATTTATAAAACTTTGAACCAAAGTACAAATGCTTATCTGAAGTGTTCATTCAAGAGATCGGCTGACTTCTACTGACTCCAAAGCAATTATGAAAGACTCCAGTAGTGATAACACACAACAAACACTCAAAATAAACTCACTAGATACAAAATAAAGTGACACCATAAGTATGGAAGAGACTAAATAAAACTAGAGATGAGAGAGAACATGCTAAAATGGGTATGTGTACTAAGAAGGGGGGTTTTAGTGCGATTTTCTTTGTAGAATGAGCTCTTATTTATAGAGCTCTGAATTTAACCAGGGGTTGCTTAAGGTACCTCTTCAAAATTAGTCCAAATTCAATGTATCTTCTAGAAGGTAATCGTCGCGCCTAGGCACCGGGATCTGGCGCCTAGGCGCCAGACTCCGTGACCAGGTCTTTCGCACCTCTTCACTTTGGGTCTCACCTCTTTGTGATCCAGACCGTTTCCTTGTGTCCAAATACATTGTATCACATGTCCTATATATTAGGAGTAACTTCCGGTCTTCTAGAAGCTCCAATAACCGCTTAACACCGTCAAAATAACTGCCCAAAGTCATCAAAAAAACTTGATAGCGTCTGTATCGAACTGCGCTTAGGCGCTGGATTCTGGCGCCTAGGCGTCAGGCCAATAATTCCAAAATTTTGCTCTATAAGCTTCATTTTTGCTCCTTTTTCTTTCTTTTTCTTTCTTGGAATCTTTTTAAATCATCTACATCTAAAAACATGAAAATATCTTTCATTAAAGCATAATATCCTTAAGAATTTAATCATAGATAAGGCATAAAAATGAGTATTTTCTAGGTAGATCAGTAACATTTCCACTTATGCTCGTTTCAAAGGTACTGGTGACACACTCACACTTGCCTCTATTTCAACCAAATAATCATTAGAATGAATCATAGATTTTGGTGATCTCGTCACATGCCTAGTATTGCTAGAGATTTATCTTCATGTACTCATCTAGCAGTACCATAGAGTATACAACCAGTTGATGGTACAACACAATCAGCATACTCCTTTTACAGTAAACTTTTTATCCATTAATGTCATTATTCTTCATTTAAACTGCATTGTTTCTTTTGATATTTCTTAGGTGATTTTTCAAGAGAAAAGTACGGGCTAGACACTTGAGACTGGAACGTGACACAACATACTCTGAGACTTGGATCGAGAGGGGATGGAATCAGCTCTGACATCCATGGTGGATGTAGGAGAATCTGGGAGGAACGTCAATGATGTGTTACTGCAACATCACATATAAATGAAACATTCTAGTCTTAGTTTACTGAGTCAGTTGTATTCATCTATGTATGAAAAGACAAATAAGGAGAAACCGGTGTGTGATGCTTGTGAGTTTGGCAAGCTCACTACGAGCTCTTATGTCAGTCCTGAGAATAGAAGCTATGGTGTGTTTGATTTGATACATTCTGATGTATAGGGACCTTGTCCAACATGTTTTATGAATGATTATTGGTATTTTGTTTTATTATTGATTATTTTTCACATTTTACCTAGATATACTTGATGAAACATAAGAGTGAAGTATTTGCTTACTTTAAAGATTTCCACAAGACAAATTAGACTCAATATGGTTCAGTTGTGAAGGCACTAAAATCTGATAATGAGACTATATATATCAACAAATTATTTGGGGACTACCTGTCAGCTTAAGGGATACAACATCAAATCACAAGCCTATACATGCTGACATAGAATCAAGTAGCAAAGAGAAAAAATCGGCATCTTCTAGAGGTAGCATGGAGCATGATGATGACAATGGATGTCCCACAACACTTATAGGGGAAATTAGTGTTGAATGTCACTCAAATTGATTAACAGGATTCCCTCAAGAGTGCTAGAGTGGGAGTCGGCTTGTCAAATATTGAAAGGAGACAATAGTGGGGTCCTTTCATTAAGGTATTTGGATGTGTATGCTTTTTGAAAGACACCAGACCATCTGTAGAGAAGTTGGATCCCAAAACTGTGAAATATGTGTTTGTGGGTTAATCTGCGACTCATAAGAGTTATTTCTGTTGGAGCTCGATTAAGAAGAGACTCTTTGTGAATACGGATATGTCATTCAGAGAGTTTGAACCACACTACAATAGAGGCCCCTTCAGTAACTCAACATACACAAGTATATGAGGCAAGAGAGAGTAAATAGTGATGGTGATGGAGAGGTGCATGTGGAGAAATGTCATGTCCTTTCATGTGGGATGAATCAATCGAGGAGACATAAATCGAGGAGATTAACCCCAGAGATTGTGGGATTCAGGCTGAAGGTGAGAAGGGTGCATACATAGAGGAAGAAGCAAACTAAGGGAACATATTTTGCAGTTTCACCAAGCCCCTTATCCTGATCTTCCCCAACTCTTGAGACACCTACGCCATCTACCTTTGATTCAAAGCTCCTAAGTGATATTATTCCTCCTACGTCCACTACCCCACCCCCTCCCCCGTTAAGGAAGAACTCTCACAAAAATGTGAGACATCCTCCTGATCGTTTTGGGCGGGAACTTAACAATCCAGACTTTATTTCTTCTCTAACATCTCACATTTGCATTAAATATCATTGAATCATTGGACTCTGTCTCTATACTTAAGTGTTGGCAGGTTGCTAAAGAGGACCCTAATTGGAAAAGGGCGATGCGTGAATAACTTAGAGGTCTTGATAAAAACCGAACATGGGAGATTGTACCACTATCAACAGGGAAGAAGACAGTTGGATGCAAATGGATCTTCACAGTAAGCAAACTATAGAAGTGAAGGTGGAGAGGTACAAAACATGACTAGTGGCAAAAGGGTACATTCAGACGTATAGTATTGACTACGATGAAACATTTGAACAAGTTTCAAAGGTGAGCACAATGATGACAGTGGCTTCTCTGACAATGAATGATGGATGGAGACTCCACAAACTGGATGTGAAAAATATTTTTCTTTATGGGGAGCTATTGGAGGAAGAATATATAGAGATACCACTAGGATTCAATACATATCAAACAATGGGCATGGTGTGCAGGCTCAGAAAGTCATTGTATGGCTTGAAACAGTCTCCTCGAGCTTAGTTTGATAAGTATAAAATGATGATTGTTGGCATGAGTTAGCAGTAGATCAATGCAGACCACACAGCTTTCTTTTGGCAACATGAATGTCACTAAGTGGATGATATATTTATCACTAGTGATGCCGAGGTAGAGATTGGTCAATTGAAGGAAAGATTGGGAAGTAATTTGAGGCAACGGATCCGAGACAGCTCAGATGCTTTCTTGGATTGAAGTGGCCCATGGAATTGAGGGAATAGTCTTATCCCAAAGAAAGTATGTGTTGGATCTTCTCACGGAGACAGGTATGCGGGGGTGAAAACCTACAGTCTCTCTAATTGATTAGAAGTTCAAGCTCAGTACAGAGGCAGGTGAATCAGTCGATCGTGAGAGGTAACAGAGGCTGGTGGGCTGCCTGATCTATCTCTGCCACACTCAATGCGATATTTCTTTTACAATGATTGTGGTGAACCGCTACATGCATGATCCAAGGAAGGGTCATATGGATGTAGTGTATCAAATTCTGAGGTATTTGAAGAGTGCACTAGAGAAAGATTGATATTCAGGAAGAATGGGCATGTAGAAATTGAGGGCTTTTGTGATTTTAACTAGACACGTTGTGTTGTGATAGATGATTCAAATCAGGATATTGTATGTTTGTGGGTGGCAACTTGGTCTTGTGGAAGAGCAAGAAACAGCTAATTGTAGCAAGATCAACGGTAGAGGCAGAATACAAGGTCATGGTATTAGGAGTGGTCGAGATGATGTGGTTGAAAACCCTGTTGGTTAAACTTAAAGTGGATCAGGGAACTCAAATAAAGTTGTAGTGTGACAACAAGTCGACATTCAACATTGCTATCAATCTGATGCAACATGATAACACCAAACATGTGGAGATGGATAGGTTCTTCATTAAGGAAATGTTGGAGCTAAGTTATGTAGCCACTAGAGAGCAAGTGTCTGTCTGCCTCATCAAAAGACTTAGCCCATTAGATTTGTTGATGTTATGTGAAAAGAGGGAGTTAGTGAATATCTTTTGCCCGTTTTGAGGGGGAGTGTTGAGATTTGTATCTAATGTGGGGTGCTATTTGTAAATAGATGAAGTCTAGTGATTTATTTGTAAATATTGTAACTTGTTAAAATCTATATAAGCCCGTCATCAACATTGGGTGATCAAATTCTTAAAATGTGTGAACGATTTAAATATTTCAGGTCTGTTGTTGAAAGTGATAGTGATATAGATGTGGATGTTAATAGTAGAATTTAAGTTGGTTGAAGTAGAGGAATGCTTCGGGTCTTTTGTGTGATAGAAAAGCGCTGCTTAGACTGCAAGGAAAATTTTATAAGATGGTTGTGAGACCTACAATGCTCTATGGCGCTGAATGTTAGCCTTTAAAAGAGAAGCTTAATACTAAGTGTTGCCGAGATGAGAATGACTAGGTGGATGAGTGGCATTACACTTGAGACAAAATGCAAAATGAATATATCTGTGATAGGGTTGGTGTAGCTCCAGTGGCGGAAAAAATTAGAGAGAGTTGTCTTAGATGGTTTGATCACATTAAACGCCGACCATTTGATGATCCAATTAGGAGATTAGATGTTTTAGAGCTGAATTATATTAAGAAAGGCAGAGGTAGACCTAGGAAGACTTGGTTAATTGTATAAAAAATGATCTTAATTTATTAGAACTAAATGAAAATATGACACTAAGTAGGACCCAATGGAGAAAAAAGATTCACGTAGCCGACCCCACGTAGTGGGATTAAGGCTTTGTTGTTGTTGATGATTAACAATTTCTATTAATCTTATCGTAAGCTTTTTCTAAATTAATAAAAATCACATGTGGATCTTCCTTACTTTCTCTGTACTTCTCCATCAAACCTAAATAAGATGCATAAATAAGATGCCAAATAAGATGCAACATATGCATTTTGAGTAGAAGTTATTTTCGTTTTTTCATTACCTTCCTTAACTCATGTAATAATTTATTCTTCACCAATCCAAAATCCTAAACAGGGAAAGGATGGTGGCACTTTGTACAGTAGTGGTGATCACGTTTAACTTATGTACAAGTTCGGTATGGCTGTAAAACAGCACAGAAGATGCCAAATATGGGCAACTGTTATTTGAGATAATGAATTCATCTTCTTGCTCTAAATCACAGTGCCAACAACAGCAGGAGTTACAGATGCAGATGGACAGAAGTTGGGTCATCTGGGGGAGAAGATTGTGGCCAATCCCTTGTCTACAACCAATTGGATCGGAGAGCCATAAGCCATTAGATCCGCTTCTTTCCCACGCACGCAAGTACCATCCCCCCTGGCAATGACTTCACCATCGACATCAATGATGCCTCCTTTTGTGGGGTTCTCCACACGGTTGCCAGGAACCAACCGAAATGCTTTCACCTGAAGGAGTAACAAGAATGTCCGTCCTTCAAACAAATTCAGCTATGAGAGTACGAAGGAAATGGCAGCTTTAGGTTGGGTTACTTACTTTGAGATACATCACATATGGCGACTTAACATGGCTTCCATCACTCATCTTCTGCAATATAGATATAAGGGTAGCTTTTGAACAGTCCCTGAGAATAGCCAAGTCAAGGAACCCATCCGAAAACTGCAAAGCAAAACAGCAATGTCATGAAAATGCAAGCAAAGAGTAGACACAGACACACACACACACATGTACATAGAGAGGAAAAAGGAGAGAATCTATATAAAGAATCCAATGAGATATTACATAAACATGATAGATAGAGTTGAGTGGTACCTTGGCTTCAGGTGCTGGTTTAGCATCTTCTCCAATCCAGGGAACATTGAATAGTGAAACAGATATAAACGGGCCTTCAAGAAATCTCCAATCTGAATGATCAAAACAATCTGCGGGGCCCTGGTAACCACCCTGCAACACTTCAGCATTGTTACATCCTTCTGCCTTGGAGGTATTCATGCTTCCTCTATCCTTTATTTCTTCCCCATATAATTCGTGCCCCGGAGCAGGTACAAACTCAACTCGCCCATGATACTTGCGCAACTTCATGGTTCTTAGAAAACACTGGAACAAACGAACCACTAAAAATAAGTGATCACTTTAGGAGTTGCAATAGTTTATCCTTTTTCAGATATAAGAATGTCAACTACGCTCCTCATCTAGATTTATGCTCATTTTTGATAAGTAATACAGAGATCAAAAGGACTTTTAATGTAAATAAGATTAGGGATACTAAAGCAGTTGAGAAAATAATCATTATACAACATTAATTCCTACACTCAGCTGACTTCGGTGATTCATCATTTACTAATTTCTACATTTCAATTATCTTAAATTTGGGTCTTGTTTGTTTTAAATTAGGTGTTTGAAAGTATTTGAATCTCAATCCCATAAGTGAACCGCACTGAAGCAAAGAAAGACAAAACTACAAATATATGGCTTAGATGAAAAGAAATGAACTAAGGAGAGTATAGACCAAAAAATAATTTGAACATATGCTGGAAAGGTTGCCTCCGTTGTGATAGGAAATATATCAAACAATTCTCAATTTTACTGAGGCTTAGGATCAATTAGAAACTAAACCATACCGCAAAATAATAAAACCGTACTAATTTAAGAAAACTGGAATAAAAATTGAATAGAAAGCACAATCAAAACAACCGGAAAAATAACATGAGAATTTCACGCGGAAAAACCCGAGAAAGGGAAAAAACCACGGAGTCATACCACCAAAAAATTTTACTATGAAATTAAGAAGGTTTTACAAAAAACTCACAAGGTTTCTCTCCATACACAAAGAAGACTTACAAGACTCGCTCCACAATATTTCCTCTCAGATCAAATGCAAAAAATCATGCTAAATCATTGAAATCCACCTCTTCGACACTTCTCTCCTTCACTGGGATGCTTATCGAATAATACAAAAGGAAGAAACAACTAGCCCTTCAAAACTTGCTCAAAATCAGGATTAAAAACCAAAATCCCGAAATAAAACTGCACCGGGCGCTTAGGTACCCAGACTCGACGCCTAAGCGCCAAGTCCTCTATTTCGGGGCCCAAAATTGGGCGCCTAGGCGTCAGCCTCTCTGTGCCCAGACACAAGTGGGCGCATATGCCCCCACAGGCTAATGCACATGTGCCAACCCCTCAGTCAAACCGCGCCAAATGAGCGCATGAGTGGCCATCGCCGGCACCTATGCGCCAACATTCTACCTGCTTGGGATGCTTCGGCTCTACACAACAACCCAACACATTGCGACTTGGCATCACAGAAACCATTAATAATGTGGAGGAGAGTTGCGTGCATCGCCTCCTCAAACTCCTAAGCGGAGTAATATAACCTCAAAGTCCTAAGCGGAGTAATAAAAACTCAAAAAACGTGCAATTATTTTAAAGTTTTGTGAAGTATTTTTTTTCTTTTCTGATTTAAATTCAACATATTAGATGATCCCGAGTGGGCTGCCCTGTCTATAAGTTAGAGTCATTCATCTCCATGCATCAAAATGACTAGAATCGACTAGGCTAAGTAATACTTCGATAACCTAATTCTCTTTCTCACAGGAACTAAAGCTGACAAAACTGATGTCTTAATAAAAATCAATTATTAAATTTCAACTGTGAAAGATACAAAGTATTTTTTACCTCTATAATAAGCTTGTTTATTATACATTATAAACAGAGAGATCGACATTTAAAATGAAAAGTTTTAGAATGTGAATCTAAAAGATATAAATGGTTTTCACTTCAATGATAGGCATGCAAAAAAAAAAACAAGGCACAATTAGAGGAGATTATTTTCAAAATGCCCTCAAAATGAATATTTTCGGCTTAAATCCATAATGAAAAAGAAAATTATCAAGTAAAAACTTTTAAAAATTAAAATATTCAGTAAATGTATTATCTGAAGTAAAAAAGGTAAAATTGATCTACAATCCTAATAGAATAAGATCAAAACAACTTTAGGAAGCTATTGAAATCTAGACAGAACTATACCAAAAAAATAATTAAAATTAATCTACTGAACTAAGATGCATTTATATAAGTATTCACAGTGTCATGTGTCGCAGAAATATAATTGCAAGAATAAAATCAGTATATAATAAGAACTGAGTTCGAGCAATAACTTATAGTGGATTTTTTCATATAGAATGAACAAAACATCATTGCACTCAAATTTATCAAAATAAATAATAAACTGAATTTGAAACTGGATGAAAATTAATAGAATGGTATGTTTATTTATAAGGAAAGGCTCCAATGGGAACCACTCAAGCAAAACAAAATATGTAGAGACAGATCCCATCTCTTTCAAAAAATTTAAAATATGAAATGACATAATATACATATAATATTATACATCATTGACGAACAATACACACACACACACACACACACACACACACACACACATATATATATATATATATATATATATATATATATATATATATATATATATATATACATATATATATATATATAAGCAAACAAAATATGATGTTTTAAAGCTCAAAACAGAATATTTGCATGTTTTAATGACAAAATCTTATTGAAGTAACCAAATTTAGAAAAATTTTAGGTCTTCTAAGCACGCCAGCAGATAACTTTTAACTCAAATATGGTAGTTTGAAAATCATGTAAGCGTATTAAAAGACAAAAATAGTATACATGGGCTTTAATAAACACTTCAATCTCCAAATCTGATGTTAAAATGTTTTGCACACTGTAACGAGCAAGCTTGTATACATGTGCTTCAATAAATTAGTTAAACGTTTAAATCTGATGTCTGAGAATACCACGCAGACTAAAATTTAAATAAAATCAAGCTTTATTTTAAAAATTCTTCAACTCTTCTAAGGAACGCATTTTTTTTTTTTTAAAGTTACACATGAACACTTCCTCAAGCGGATCCCTTTGTTTAAAGGGCAAGATTGCAAGTTCAACTTAGCAGCTTTTATTCCCCTCATTATAATAACTAAAATTGATGAGACTAAAATGCTTTTAAAACCATTCAAGCAATGACTATTAACCAAATTATAAATGAATCAGTCTGGTTCATACACTCGATCTAACAAAATTAGTTATTCATTAAAGACAGAACTAAACGCTCTCAAACAAGATCTACAAAAGTCATTTTGTTATTCTTTTTTATACGGCTTTCAAGATCCAAATAAAATAATATCTCAAAATGAGAGCTTTTAATATCAGTAGGTTGATGAAGTACAATCTTAAATGCAATTTTTCGATTGACTTGATCAACTCCATATGGGGACAGAGTGTACATGATCGACAATGTATAAGGGGTTAAGAAACTTAAAAATATGAACCCAATACTCTATAAATTAATAAAAAAAAGATTTGGAAAGGATTAAAAAAATTATAAAACCACTATGATGGACATGTTCATTACAAATCATAATTGAAGGGGTCCCCATCTTAAATCAAGATTTTCACATTATGAATCCAAGTTATACAAACAGTCTTGCTCCTAACGATTATCATGTTAATAAAATTAGGTGTCAAAGATTATTATGTTGGATAGCTTCAAATCTAAATATTGACTAATTTATGATTAAAATGTCTCTTCTAACTCCTATAAATAAGATGCATGGGCCTCAGGGTATACGTGCAAAGATGACAGATATAAGGATCTAAAAATTTTTTTACTTGTTTAGAGTTTTGCGTCTACCATTAAGAAAATGAAAAATTTTGAGAGAGTTTAATTAAAGAAAAGAATGAGGAGAAATAAATAAAAAAAGGATATATATATGTGTGTGTGTGTGTGTGTGTGTGAGAGAGAGAGAGAGAGAGGGAGAGAAAGAGAATAACTTTATTGACATTGCGCGCAAAAGAATAGCGGTGCAAAAACTATCACTATTATTCAATAGATATGTTGAGAAATATCAATTAAGGAGCCTTTAAAATGAGAATCTCTATTATTAGTTGAATCAATTATTTTATTATCTCTCATATTATTGTTTCTAATAATAGTTAAATATTTTTCAGCTCGAGAGATTTTGGGTTTCTATATTAAGGTGACATTATGGGTACTTGAGTATGGAAAATTGTATCATCTTTCATCCCTTTTATTTGCGTATATGCACAACTTCTCTATAGTGGATTCAATCTTCTCTTCTCCTTCATGGATATAAGCTTTCTTTTAGTCAAATCATACAAATCTTGGTGTCTACTGACATTACAATTTGCTGCTTATTCTCAATGTTGTTACTTTGTTTGTTCAACAAATTCACTTTTGGCCAGTGCTTCTAGATAAAGTTGAATGTTCTCCAGGAGAATGCATAATATTTGATAAATTATTCAGATGGATATACAAAAAATGATCACGTTAGACAGAGAACAAAGAGAAGAGCAAGTAATAAGTTGTTCTGTATAGTTAATAGGTACAAATTTAGGTAGCGACATTGTGCTCCTTGCTATATCTCTAGCTTTTTATGATTATGATTGATATCACAATATAAATAAGAACATATCACGGTAATGAAAGTGATGAATGTAGTATAAAATTTCAAAAGGAATAACAAAAAAAAATTGACATACATAAAAGTTTAAGCGATTCCTTCCCATCCATCTGTACTTCTCGGACTCAATGTCAACATCAGCTATCATACCTGCACAAACTTTAATGTTATAACAGGCAACAGGATTGAAAATTACTCTGCAGGAGAAAATTTTATCGAGATTTATTTATCCAAAGTGTTTCTTAACACACCCCATGTGAGCATTAAGATGCTAAAAAACTTTGTCCTGTCTTGCGATATGGTGGTAACATCCAGTGATCTTTTATGGCCTGCAACATTGAAGAGTGGAAATCGTTAAAACGTCGTTTAGAGGTAACAAGGTACCAAAACATGGGATTAAGTGATATGGCACCTCTGATAATTGCAAATGTAGCATGCTGTATTGAATACATTTCACCTACTGCGTCCGATAGTGATATTGCCAACCCGTTTCCTGTGCCTGCAATTGTATTCATCAAGGATTATCAGGAGCCTCATTAATAACCTGTTATGAGTTCATCTTCTATAGAGAAGAACTAGCATGTTTGACGAAACAATTCATCTTCTATAGAGAAGAACTAGCATGTTTGACGAAACAACAAAAGGAGCAAAAAAGAGAATTTATCCAGCAACTAAAATCTTGGCCTTCGGAAGGATCTTTGAAGAGGACGTCCCATCCCAGACACATTTGCAGAGGATTATTTGTTTACGTCAACAAATTTTGTTGCACTTTATTTCCCACGTATGTTCCCATGAGCAGATTGTCCTGACATATAGTTTTTCCTCCTCTGATTTCCATGCAACCTTAATATTAGTAGGTGTGCATGGCTTGATTCTATATGAGCTTTTTTGTCACTTAAAATTTCTTAGAACCTCCTTTCTCGCTTTTAAAATATTCATAAGTTGACTATCACCTCTTTCCATAAAAACCAAGCTACTAAACCTACAAAATGTTGTATTAAATGGCTTTTATATTAATTAATTTATTTACTTTTTGATTTATTTCCTTGTATGCTCTAGTTCTCCTCTATAAATAGGGACCTAGGGCTTATGAGAGACTAATAGGTGTATGATATGGAGAAGTGTTAAGTTGTAGGCCAAAACTGTTTTTTTTCTTCCCCTCATCCGGTGCTAGTGGAATCTCCCTCCCCGTGGACGTAGACGAATCAATTTAGCACCGAATCACGTAAATCTTTTGTGTTTAGTTGTTGTTTTAAAAACTTTTAGGTTTTCGCATTGTTTTCGCATAACAATTAGCATCAGAACTTTTGGTTCGAGATTCGGGTTCGCGGTTCAGCTTCGATGGCAGCAAATCCGGAGTGTGTTGCTGTAGTTTTTTGCAGCAGATGGTTCGACATGCAGATCAAAGGCCGGCCGTCGGCTTGGACACAACTGGTAAAGTAAAGCAAAAAAGGAAAGTTTCCTTTAATGAAAAATGGAGCAAGCTGGATAAAATTCCAATGGGAAAGTTGAAAAGCTTAGCTTCTTGAAACAGTGGAATTTCGGTAAACGGCAAAAGCAGAAAAAAGGAAAGCTTTCTTTTAAAAGCTTCTTGAAAGCTTGTTATGGGAAATGAAGGAATTTCGGGATTGTTCATTCCTTTCCCTTTGGAGGCAGGCGGAGATAAGCTTTGGAGAAGGTTTGTTTTTTTTAAAAGCTGCAGAAAGGAAGGTTGGAAAAAGAATTGTGGCAGAAAAAAAAAACAAGGAGAAAGAAAAAGGAAAAGGAAGAAAAGAAAAATTGTTATGTTCTAAATTTTATTCATTCAGATAACATTTTTTGTTCTTTGTATTTTTTTTTTTTAGGCATCCGCTAGAGGAATTCTTTTGGAAGAAAGATTCTAATAGTGAGAGCAATAGCATAATGTCGGATTCTTCAACATCCACTATGACGATTGAAAAGTCGGTTCATCAGGTGGTTACACATCCCGTCAAAATTAATGTGATACAATTTGATGACAAAGAAAACTTTAGAATGTGGAGATGCGAGATGATGCACGCGCCGTATTCTCTGAATATGGAGGAAGTCCTCGAGAGTGAGGAATGTCCTGAAGAGATGTCAGAGAAAGATTGATTGGAGATGAACAAGAGTGTTTGTGGCTTGATGCAAAGTTATTTGACCCAAGAAATCAAATATATTGTGATGATGGAATCTTTAGCAGGAAAATTATGGAAAATGTTAGATAACAAATATCTTATGAAGAGCGTGGAGAATCGTCTCTATATGAAGCGTCGACTCTACAGATTTCATATAAGATTGAGGGTTACTACTAATGAGCACTTGAATTACTTCATAAAGCTGTTGACAAATATGTTAAATTTGGATGAGGTTGGAGATGAAAACAAAACACTTTTTCTGTTGAATTCGCTTTCGGATGAGCATGAAAACTTCACTTTAACACTCATTCGTGGAATGAGGTCTTGAATTATGACGAAGTGAATATGACGCGGTTAAATCTCGAGTTCCGTCGAAGGGACAAGGAGTTTGCAAAGATGGAATAAGCTGAGAGACTTACACTCCAACGTGGCAGAATTGAGAAGAAGAAGAATTGGTCAAAGAAATGTGACAGCGACAACACTTCTCAAAAGTGGGGCAAGTGTCATAGGCGCAATCTTAGAAAAAATCAGTTTATTTTCTGTTTAGAGACTGGTCATTGAAAGAAAGATTATCCGAAGCTGAATAAGAATGGAAAGAATGTTACATCTGAGATAAAAGCCAATGTCATTGTGAAAGGATATGAACAGACGGATTCAAATGTATCATTATCCACAGTTTTTCACAGTTTGTTTAAAGATATATCATGCTAGATTCTTGATACAAGTGCTACCTATCACATTTGTTCCATCGATATCCGTTTTGTACGTACAAAGAGCTGGATAACAGTGCAGTGACTATGAACAACGATCAAACTTGTCATACTATTGGTGTGGGGAGTATCTTTATCAAGATGCATGATGGCACAATGAAAAAGCTGACTGATGTTAAACATGTTCAAGATATAAAAAAATATTTGTTGTTAGTTGGGGAATTAGAGTCCAAGGGCTACAAGATATTGAGGTTGTTCTGAGGATGTCGTGGAGCAATGATTTCTATGAAGAAAGTTTGTCATCAAAACATTTACTATCTTCAGGGTAATACAATGAATAAAACGGTTGTTGTTACTGATAATTCTTCCGACGCCACTATGTTGTGGAATATGCGGCTAGCTCTTGCTGGAGATGTTTCACTTCAGACTTTGGTGAAGAAATGATTGATCAAAAGAGTGAGCGCTTGCAAACTTAATTTCTGTGAGCATTATGTGTTTGAGAAGAAGATACGGGTATCATTTGGGTCTGTCATCCACAGTACAAAATGTATTTTAGAATATGTTCACACAGATGTTCAAGGTCTAAAGAAAACAAAATCATTCAGTGGGCGAAGATATTGTCTCTTTTATTGATGATTACTCTATGTATGTTTGAGTGTACATCGTGAAACGCAAAAACGAAGTGATCTAGATTTTCATAACTTGGAAGAAGTGAATTGAGACTCAGACTGGTAAAAAGATCTGGTATATATCAGATCAGACAATGAGAGCGAATACACTTTGGATGCATTCTTGCAAGAGTGCCGGAGAGCTGGGATAGAGCATCACTTCACTGTTTGAGAGACGCCACAACAGATTGTGATGGCAGAGAGAATGAATCAGACTTCGGCGCAGAAAATTTGGTGTACGTTAGTCAATACTGGTTTAGATAGAATATATTGGACTGAGGCCATAGAATATGTCTGTCACCTGGTGAACCATTTTTCTTCTGTAGCTACTGAAAAAAGACCCCAAAGAAGATGCAGTGAGAACATTCTGCTAGAGGTTATGAGCACATGAGAGTGCTTGGGTGTTTAGCTTACTACCACGTGCAGAATGATAAACTAGAACCACGAGCAAAGAAGATGATATTTATTGGCTTCAGACATAGAGACAGGCTTGAAGTTGCATGATCCGTCAGAACGAAAGATTGTCATTAGCAGGGATGTTACATTTGACGAGGCAAGTTTGTTGAAAATTTGGGACTCAAAGCAGGTGAAGGGTTTTACTGGAACCATAGATACGCAACAGAAGTTGGAGTTTGATGCAACTACATTTATTCCATAGAGTTCTTCCCCTCCGACTTAGATATCTAATTCAGCTGCAGCTCAGGAGGAGGTGGAAGAAAACGCTGAAGTTGACATTCCTGCTCAAGAATCTATTGCTAGGAGCATGACCAGATGTCAGAATGTCCCAAAATCAGCTTCATTGAGGGATCACATTATGTTTGCACTTTCAGCTACAGAGGTAGAAATTTCTTGTCACTACAAAGAAGTGATCGAGAGCCTAGATTGTGATCTTTGGAGAGCGCAATGGATGAAGAGATGGAGTCTCTTCAAAAGAACAGTACATAGAGGTTGGTAAAGCTTACTTCAATAAGAAAAGCCATCAGGTGCAAATGAGTGTATACAAAGAATGAAGGATCTCATAGAGCTTATGTGTCGTACAAGACAAGATTAGTAGCAAAAAGTTTTGCGCAACGAGAAGGGATTGATTATGATGAAGTGTTCTCCCTAGCGGTCAAGCATCCCTCAATCCGTATTCTCTTAGCACTTGTAGCAGAGTACGGTCTGGCCTTGGAACAGCTCAATGTGAAGATTGCATTCCTACATAGAGAATTGTAAGAGGATATCTATATATTGCAGCCGCCTGGGAATAGAGAATCAAAAGACTTGGTTTGCAAACTAAACGAGACTTTATACGGTGGTATAAATAATTTGATCAGTTCATGAAGGGACATGGGTACACAATGAGCCAGTATGAACATTGTGCACATTTCAAGAAGTTGGCCCACGGTGAGTTCATTTACTTGTTTATGTATATTGACGACATGTTGATTGCATCTGTCAGTCGGATTAAGATTGATAGGATGAAGAATCAATTGTTCAAACATTTTGAAATGAAGAAATTGGGGTAAAGCTCGCATAATTCTTGGCATAGAGATTGTTAGGGACAAGACAGCTGGAAATGTTTGGCTTTCGTAAGGAGCTTATATTTGAAAGGTGTTGAAGAAATTTGAGATTGATGACTCGAGCAAGATGGTGAGTCTACCCACTGAATCTCAGTTTCAGTTGAGTTCATATCAATGCCCTAAAATTGATCAAGAAATGAAGATATGTGATCGGTTCCTTATGCTAATGCAATGAGCAGTCTAATGTATGTCATGATTTGCACTAGAACACACATTGCACAAACCGTTGATATTGTGAGCAGGTTCATGCATGATGCAGGAAGGATTCATCGGCGGCCTGTGAATAGTATTTCGACGTATCTGAATGGTACACTTGTTGTTTTTGTATTTGAGAGACAATCATCCAGTGCATATTTGTGTGCAGGCTACGCTGACTTAGATTATGCAGATGATATGAATAGAAGAAGATCTACACCAAGCTATTTATTCAAATTGACATGAGGTCCAGTCAGTTGGAGGTCAGTGCTTTAGTCTATTGTTGCTTTGTTTACTACGGAGGCATATTACATGTCAGTTACGGAGGCGATCAAAGAAGCAATATGGATACAAGGCTTATTGGATGACTTTGAAATTAATCATGAATCTCTGACAATGTTCTGTGATAATCAGAGTGTGATATTTTTGATTATAAATCCAGTTCATCATGCTCGTACCAAGCACATTGATGTGAGGTACCACTTTGTTCGAGGCTTGATTGAAGAAGGTAAGGTTCTTGAAACAAAGGAGAATCTAACAGACATACTCACGAAGATACTATCAATCCAGAAGTTCACCTATTGCAGGAGTTTGGTGAACATCCGAGCTTAAGACTGATTGCCCGGTAGGACATTTTGAAGAGCTACACGAGGCTTGATCCCTTCATGCAAGATACGTAGACAACAAACTTGGTGCAACTGATTTGGAGTTGCAGCTCGGTTGGTCATCTCTTACTTATCTGGAAGTGAGAGATAAGATGGTGATCATTGTATTTAATGGCTTTTATTTTAATTGATTTGTTTCCTTTATAGTTTATTTCATTGTATGCTCTAGTCCTACTCTATAAAAAGGGACTAAGGGCTTATGATAGACTAAGAGGTGCCTGTTGTTGAGAAGTGTTGAGTTGTAACATCATGTCGTTTCTTTTCTCTCTATCCAGTGCCAGTGAAATCTCCCTCTTCGTTGACGTAGGCAAATCAGTTTAACGCTGAACCACATAAATCTTTAGTGTTTTATTGTTGTTGTGTGAAATTTCTACGCTTCCGTATTGGCTTCGCATAACACAGAAAGATTACACAAGAAAGAAACTGATACACTGAAGTGTCAATGAAATAATGCACAACTTAAATATTTCATCATTCTAAAAAGGCAGTATCTTTTCTTTCAAAAAGAAGGAAGCATTATAGATTATATGTTCATGACATTATAAAAATCATATATACCTGCGGGAATGATTCCAAGAGGTACTCTGATTGCAGTATTCCAATCTTCTCTTTTAAGTAGTCCATTGAACACCTAATTAGTAAGGAGAGGGTGAATAATCTGGAAGAGATGGGGAGAACTAGTAAAAAATGCATCATTTATCAAGATTTCCAGCTAGATTAGTCAAATTTAGCCTTACAAGACCACAGTATCATCAATAGTAAAAGAGCAACCATTCACTTGAAGGTGGCCACAGGCTCACGGTGCTTTATTTAATTGACAAAATAACAGTAGTCCATACTTACACAACCATGACCACTTGAGCACTATAGGCCAGGCCACACTATGATAGAACAGTTCATACAACATATAGAAAATGAATTTAAAAAAGAGCAAGTTCGTTTTAAAGGAAAATACTTAGACAAATTAATGCTTCTATAAGCAATCAAAAATAAATTATTAGATCAGTCAATTTACCCCCATTCCAAAATAGAAGTTAAATTAATGAAATTATATACATAAAAGCACAATATAGTTCATTTTGGCTTATGTCCACGGCTCATAATTTACCGGAGGATCTCACAGTTTTGAAAATACAGTTTTGTAATCTTGTCTAACACTTGGAACAAAAATATAAAGGTTAATTTACTGCATCTGATGCCTTGAAGAAGACTGAAATAAAATTTTCAGTCAACCTATTCAGTTTAGATGATAATATAAGATGAAATAAAGTGGATATATGGCATTCTCCGCATTTGGATTTGTTCGCTAAAAAAGTGGCAAAGAAGATTTATTTACTAACCTCTACAAGAACACCATCTCCACTAACACATACAATTCCATCATATTTTAGGAGATCCAATTTATAGGCAATTTCTTTCGCATGAAGCTGATATTCTGTTTCTGTTGGAAGATTCAATGAAAAACGAACGATGAGTCGACTGTCAAAAGTATAGTTAGGCTAAGGAAACCATTCACAAACCTTGCAAAGTATACATGATATTAGCTGCAGCCAGTAAAGGTCTGATCTCTGCATGAAAAATCTTTCGGGCACATTTCTTTCCACCATACGGGTTCACAATAATGAACAATCTCTTCGGTCGGCCTATCATCACTCAAAACAAGTTTCCATAAAAGTTACAAACGTACAGTTTCAGACGACAATATAACCAAATAGAAAAATACAAGAACTTTGAAGAACTTACATAAAAAGGGGAAATTTTTTTATCAAAACACCTCAAAAATCTTTATCAGGATAAATCTTAAAATCATTAAATGCGAGTTCAATGTAAAATTAATTATTGCAGCAGAAAAGTCAAAGAAATTAAAAAAGAAACCCGATCCAGCAATTCCGCCTCCTAGCCCTCCTCCGGAGCTATATGGCAAATCGGAGCATTATGAGAATCTAGATTTAGTAAGGATAGAGTTGTGGTCATTACAATAAAGAAATTGATGTGCGACAGCTATAAGTTGGTTTAATAAATAAAAAAATTAATCTTAGTTAATACATATTGTATCATTTGAAAAATTAATCTATTTTAATTAAATTAAAGAAAAAAAAGTTTTTTTATTCCAGCGAGCAATCTGTTAGAAAGCTAACGTTTTTTTTCTATCTTACAACCGATTTTAAAATTACTTGTGCAATTCAAAGAAGTAAAGCCAAGCTCCCGAAGGAGCTGACGCATTGTAAGGAGAAACAATGAATGACACACGGTACCAATTCGAGATAATGATCTCCAAACTCTTCTCAGAGAACAAAACTGGCAAAGCTAAACATCGATTTAACGAGGAAAAAACAGAAGAATTAATTTGTAACCTAACACGACTGTTCTTAGCATACAGAACCCAAATTAAAATAATAATAATAATAATAATCAGAGAAGAGAGTGAGAGAGAGGAAAGATTCCCACCAAGGATGTGCTCTCCACACGTAAATATATAGCTAAAAAACAATAAAGAAAGGTAAAGCATCTCACCGAGCGAATTTAAGCAATTCCTTAGCCGATCGGTCCACCGCTCCGCAGCCTCCTCCGTTGGCATCTCCAGAACGAAATCTTTCCTCGAGCTCTTCCTAAATCCACCGCTTCTGCCGCAGGAAAAACCCTTTCCCTCGTTCACAAATGCCCTAATGTAAATATTCCTCCCTTCTGCCGATAATCCAAGTACTTCCGATTCGACGGTCAAGCTTCGCTCTTCCCCACGGCTATCCAATTCCCGTCGCCAGCGAAGCTCACCTGCGGTGCTGAGGCTAGCCTCTGACAGAAACCCATTAACGCGGATTCTCTCCTTCATCTCTTCCGCCATTGCAACAGCTCTGCAGATAAGAGATGCGAGGGCGGGCGGAGGCAGAGGCAATCAGGCAATTGCTCTTCTCTTTAAATAAAGGAGGGAGTTTTCTGGTTATTTGGGATATGTATGGGCGGACTATCGTCTATGGAGGAGTAAAAATGGAAATTAATTAAGTTCAATTTTGAAAATATACGACGTGATAAGAGAATGTAACTTATGAGAAGTTGAGAACGATAGTCAGTTGCTTCCTACGAATTCAAATTACATCTTTCACGATTCATTTTTCATTGTTTTTAAAAATAATAAAAATTAAATTAAATTGTTTTTACACGTGTGACCTCACGCTGCGCGAAATTCCAACATCAACAATCTTGATTTGCGATTATCTAAAGAAGAAGAAAGAGGATTCAATAAATAGATTATTGCAATTAAAATTAACTTACTAAAACTAGAATTGCACATATCTGAAACTAAATTTAACAATACCCCCAAAAATTTAAGCATATGATAGTTCCCTGGTTTTAATATATCCTTGAATAGTGATTTAATATATATATATATATATATATATATATATATATATATATATATATATATATATATATATATATACACACACACATTTATGTATCACATTTACTATCATTATTTTTTTTATTGGTGCTTCCATAATTTGCTTTTGATGGTTGAGTAAACTCTAATGAACATTGTTAATATTGCCTTGCAAAAGTTCAGCAAAAGTTCTCCATGTGAAAGAATGGACTTCAGCGAAGAATGAAAATCTAGGCTCCTTTTATAATATTTGTTGACAGTCTCATATTTTATGTTCCTTTAGTGAGTTCAACTATGAATCCAATGGTCTTGACTCAAGTAATTTTACTTTTTTTCAAGTAATTTTACTTTAAGAAAAAAAACATAATAAATTGAAATAATTTAATTTATGCAAGTTTTAATTATATTTATAGATGAGAGGAATGAGTGGCTTAGACTATTCATCAACAAAAGTAGAACATCAATAAATCAACTTTGAAGTTACGTTTGTTCAATTTACTTTAGGAAGTACATTGAATACATGAATAGACCAGCATATACGTGTTCTTGAGTAAGCTTCTTGTTATCGATCAAAAGATTCATAAGAAGCAACTCTAATTGATTTAGCCTCTCATTTATACTAATTGGGCAATGATCTAAGATGCAAGTGTCAAGGGTAAATTGGACCTAATTTCTACCCTCTCAAGAGCATATATAGAAAATCAATAATACTACTCTTTCAACAGCCCCTAAAAGTCATGGCTTAGTGCTACCCCACTCATTAGAGAGTACAACTTTTGAAGATTATGGACTCGAGGTCCTTCTTAAACGTCCATGTAGGAATGTATATCCATCATTTAGGATGAACTCATCACCGTTGGGGTGAATATTAAGGAAGAGAGAAAGAGGAATTGTCTTTTGGAGAAAGAGTTGTGTTCTTCCACTGCTCTTGATGATATTATTATCTCTATCCACCAATTTATTTAAGATTTGAAGGGTGAGTCTATAGCCACAAATAAGTTCATGTAGCTAGTCAAGTAGAGCAAACTTTTGGCTGGTTGTAATGAATTTCATTCACAAGCAGCTAGTAAATATTGAAGCACTTTCTACTAATGTATTTTTAGATCCAATTTACAACTATTTACAAATTAATGAGTGGAGATGAAGTTGCTCTTGTAACAAAAAAAAACTATAAATTATTTTTATACTTTACTATGAATATTACCTTGTGTTGGCAATGCCAAGTTGTGCACTAATGTACATGGTTTTTATTTTTAGCAGACTTCCATTTGTTCATACTGACTCCTTTTTTTCTTTTTTGTAATATGAATATACATTGGAAGTTATACTTATTATATTGATGAGGAGATATCTAATCGAAAGTTTAGCTAATTATGGTGTTTGAGAAATTTATTTTGTAAATTGTTGTTTATCTTTACATATACTTGATTTTTGTTTTTCTAGCATCTATCTGCCATGATAGTGAGCTATGCTTTTATTTAGATCAATTGTTACTAGTCCTGTAACTATCTTTGTTCAGTGAGTTCATAAAAACATTCAATTTCTATAGACTTATGATTAACTATATCATGTGAAACTCTTTTGTGTGTATATTTGTGTCAATATCTTATATAAGTATTGACCATACAAAAATAATATATTAAATAATTAATTTGGGGGAGTGAGTTTATCGGCATAAATTTAAAAGGGGTTGTGTTGTCAGTATTATTTTGTCGTCAAATGATATCACAAAATAATTGTTATGACTATAGCTCCGGATGATTTATTATCATTACAATTATAGTTGTCGCCCATATATTCAATAGTTTTGTTTATTGATTGTAAAATGTATAGTACATTTGATAGGATACAAAAATTCTTGTTAATTAAAGTTAACTTAAATATGTTCCCAAGGATAATTAATGTCCATCCAAGTCGATATGGCTCTCTTGGACTAAATAATAAATGACTATTGACAAAGATATTTCTGTCAAGTTTGGTCGACTATTTTATCTAATAAAGTGGATCAGGGACCATGATCACCTGGGATGATGAGCCACAAAAGCTTGATCAGGTATGTCACAATGTTTCCCACCATTTACTCCGAGTCAACAATGATAAATTTAGTCAATTTAAAATCTAATCATTATTATTATATGCCAAGTTTGAGCAATTAGCACACCTAATGACTAGCCTTAATTAAAAGTGCTCTCATGGATCATGTGGGATGATTACCTGTTGGGGATTGCGCCTATAAGAAACCTCATACCCACATCAAATAACCCTCGCAAAATAAGGACAAAATCTCTAGGAAATGTCTTATCTAAAAATTTAATCTGTCTTCTAAAGTTTTGACCCAGTTGTGAGAGGTTGGATCGCAAATTTTTAGTACTCACAATGAGGAAGGAGAATATCCAATGGAGCATCATTTTCTCTCGATACATTTTTAGTGTGAAGGCCATTAAGGATGTTTGTGTCCATTTCTTTTCTATTCACAACGAAGAAACTTGGAGAACAAAGTTAGAGATTAAAAGGAAAAGTATATTTTTATGAGATAGGCGATCAGTTGATTGGTGCCAACAAGGCTTGTGCTTCCTACATTAAATGTGGATGAGTCCACACTTATATCATCCTTAAAGGCTTAACACTCTATATCCAATGTATATTACTCTCAGTTTCAAGGAAAGTTTTCTTATGAAGAGTTTCATACATTTTGTATTTTGTGACTTAGTTGATTATTTATGCTTTATTTGGGAATATTTATGCAAGTGATACAATTTCAAGCAATTCCAATATTTATTCTCTTATTGCTGATTTGAAAATGTTAAAGTTTATCAGATTTGTACCAAGATGGGGAAAAATTGTCTTTGTCTTTCATGCCTATTGATATATTGATCTCAATCAATCAACAGATCCCACTAGCACTCTTGTGGGGCCCAAAGTTTTGCTTAGCTTTGCGGCACGAACTACCCCTTTCAATTCACTTGCTCCTTCCTATTCTAAGTTTCAAGCCAAGATTGTCATAAATGATTATTCTCCTCTTGAGCTCAATTGTAATTGTGGGTTACTTTCTTATCTAAATTGGGGAGGAACTTGTTATAATTTATTGCTCCATCAAAACCTCTCTTGGCCTTGGAGGAGGCATGGCATTGACAAAGTGCTATCAAGACAAAAGGAAAAGAAGAAATCATAAATGGGGGGTGAGTGAAGTCTTTAGCAACAGGGTGCTCACCTCATAAGTCCATGAAGAAAGTGAGGACTAATTGGCAAACTATATCCAAGCCTTATTTTACGTTTCAAAAAGGCTTTGAAATTGGAAGAATGATGGCTTAAGATGATATCAATTAATTGTATTCGAGGACTATTCTGACAAAATAATTAATTAGGGCCAAATTGAGATTATTATTATTATATTAACTTTTGCATTTATTTTCAAAACATTTTCAGAATACATGTTATATATCTTTATTTTTTTAGTAATATTAAAATTAATCATGTTTTTTCAGTATTAAAAAAATAGTCTGATCCAAATCAAAATATAAATAAAATTAAAAAAATATTAATTACTATATATATATATATATATATATATATATATATATATATATATATATATATATATATATATATATATATATATATATATATAGTTAATGTATATGAAATGTGAAGTACTGCTATATAGTTGAACCAAATGTGCCTCATGGTCAACAGATTATCTTTGACCGTGCCAAAAAAAAAAAATACATTATAGAATAAATGAGAGTAAAATAAGTGATGTTTCATGCAATACATCTTAAGGGGCAAGGCCATCCCAAAAATTGCATTTACAAATCAACCGTTCTCTTTTATCCAAATTACAAACTCTCGCTCAAATATCAACATTTAAGGTAAAATACAACTCATGTTTTTTTCATTTTTATGAAATTCTCAAAAGTTTAATAGTGGCACGCACGAATAGTTCGGTTTGGTAGTTCTAGCAAGTCGTCTGGGTGCTTGATTTGTAAATATCAAAGTTTAATGGGGGGTCTGTAGTAATTATCCCTAAAAGAATTAAGTGGGAGATGATCTTTATACATAGGTATGTATGAATTTATGATTAATTTGGGGAAAAAATAAATAGCGCCTTATATATCACGCAAGGTAAACGGCGCACGAGCACCTTTCATTTTGGTGCCTTCAAGGAAAATAAAATAAGCCATGCCGTTTGATTGAAATCTGACGGCTTGTGATGTTCGTACATGAAAATATTCGGAGAGAGAACTTGTAGGGACCACGATTCGGAAAAGTCTAGTCATTACCTTTGGATTCTGGTGACGAGGGAATTGATTGGCCACCGACGTCTACTTCAGTGAATAATTTTTTCTGTACCATGAGAAGAACAAGCAACAGCTGAATATATATATATATATATATAGATATATATATACATATAGAGAGAGAGAGAGAGGGGGGCACACACACACACAAATGTTCAAATAATCCGTGACTATTTAACATTTCTATAAACTCTTAGATTAAGTGGCCTCATGTAATTATTTTGACACTTAATATATTATTGAATTCAAAAATATCATGTGAATCACACCCAATGTATAGAACATTGAACGGTTAAGAGGAAGAGAGAGAGAGAGAGATAAAGTGTTCACTAACATAAATTTTGAAATGATAAATTTAGTAGTCCTTTATTGAAGAAATGACCTCCTATTTTCTAGGGGTATCTCAGAAAATTACATATTTATCCATGTTTAAATAGGAACATAATGTTAGGTATGGGACTTTTGGACTTTTTAATATTACACACTTTCATATTTGTAGCTGACTTTGGAACTTTTTAATATCTATTACTGGTGTTGGCACTGCTTCATAGTCAAACTGCATATAAAGAGCTTTTAATGAGTTGTTAGAGTTTTCATTTGGTCAGCTAGAATACTTTTGGTCGGCCATCTCGAGAGAAACCTCGATAGAGGTCCCCTTATCGTCAATATAAATTTGGACCGTCAGACAGAGAGTGTATCACCGTAATGTGACAGACAAGTCTCCTTAGGCAAGAGACATTCACAGAGGATTTGAAAGATATTTAGTGGGGGTGCTCTTTAGCCATTTTTGTGAAGTATCCTAGAATCAGCCGAGGGAGCTGGCTATAAATGACTATCTCTCGGTTCATGTGCCTCTTGTTATTTTATTTTGTTGTGTTTTCGTCCTGTTTGCCGATAGTTTTGACCAATGGAAACGGCACCTGGCATCGTTGTCTTTTGACTATCCCGATGTAATTCTTTTGGATCCATTTAGCAAGATTCATTAATTTTCTTAAGATTCATGCGGTCATATTATATGTTTGTGTGTGTATGTGTGATGTAAAAGCGCATAAAGTGGAAGAGAAAGGATAATATAAAAGCTCTAACCATTGGTTGCCGAATAGGCCATTCAGTAAGAGGAGACAAACTATAAGTTAGCATTGAAGTCTCAGCATTCTCAACCAAAATGAGCAAGCCTAAGAAAATGAGAAATATAACAAAAGAGAAGTTACAATTCAAACATGGGCAAACAACTTAAACATCCAAAAATAATTTCAAATAAACCAATCCTTTGAAAGCCAAACGAAAACTCCCAAATCAAAGATAGAAAATACATAAAAGCAATGATGGCATCCATTCTACTATTGCACTTTTTTCTCCTTCTTACTGAGAGTTCCAATTTTATGTTTGGAAAATCTGCTCTCATCATAAATGTATATATTTGAAATCTATATATACAAGTGTGTACGTCAGCCTACAATTAAATATGCTCACAAGTTCAAGAAAAATTCGTTTACATATAATGTTATGAGTATTATGAGTTATTTTCTACACCATAATTTCTCTGCTTTTCCTTTGACATGATAGATTTGCATGGTAATATTGATGTAGCTGATTTATCCAACTTCTCATATGATTGATCGGGTAATTGAATTTGCTTTATTGAACGTACATATTGAGCAAACACTCATATTTATTATTATTTTAAAAAATATTTAGATAAGTAATGGTCATTAGGTATGATGGGTGTGAATGAGTCGATGGAAGGGCATAGTATTATAGTTATTGAAATTTGGTTGTTATTGGCGTCAATTTTTGATGTCACGTGCTTGGGATGTCCACACGAATGATATGAGGCTATCTTTAGTTTTTGGTAGTCCAAGACATCTAATAGGACCTCCTCGTATGTGCCTCGAGCATAGAATCAGGATCAGTACCGATTCAACCCTATCCGAGAGAATTCACCATGGGGGCGATGTAATTTCTGACACGGGACATGTTTGATATCCATTATGGTGCCTTAGAGGCCATATCCCATCTATTCTGTGCTTCCAGTGGCCAAGGAGTGTCATCAAACTCTCCCACATGAGTTTTGGGAAAATTCAGGTTTTTAGACAGGTCTACCCACACGGGGTGCAGAACGTTTGTCAGCACTAAAATCCCCAAATTGACAAATTTGGAATGTTCATTTTGATCTATGGAGTCATATTTGAGTGATACACAACTCTCCGTAGTGTCCAAGTCGATCAATATCATCTTACGGACACCCGGGTGAAAAATTTAAGTTTAGGCAGTTAGGGCCGTACCGGTACCTGGGGGTTCTGGTGGGGTGGAGGGGGATTTGCGCTTGATAAGTTGTATCTGTGGGGTCTGCCTGGAGATGAAGAGGTCTATTCTCATCCCTCGTTGTCTTATGATGGTCCGAGGACTAGGAATCCACCATGCGAGCTTCGGTCAAGAAAGGGATAAAAGAACAAAAGATTAAAAAAGAATTAAAAATTAAGATTTTTTAAGGTTGACGCATAGGCCCCAAGAGCCCTTAGGGGCGCGATTCAGCAAGTGGGGCTCATATGCGTCCTCCATTTTAGCTCTTAGGTGCCAAAGCTTACTTTAGGCGCTGCTTCTTTGCACCAACCTGAAAAGGGAGCGCATATGCGCCCCCAATTGGCACATAGACGTTGAAACCTCGCATGAAACAATCCTAGATAGAGAGGGTGGCACTTATGCGCCCCCAACTGGCACTTAGGCTACTATCTAAAAGTGCGAACTCGAGCAACGACCGCATATGCGCCTGATAGCGGGTGCATACTCACCCAAACATTCTGCCTCCATTAAACACTGCCATTTCATCTCGTTTCATGTCAAATGGAGGAGACCATTTCAGGCATATTTGCATTGTTCCCTTGAAGCTTATGGAATGAGTTAAGGAAAATTAAGAGTATATCACATCAAATTATGTCATTTCCATGCAAAGGGAGGCTTCCTAGACTGTGTCGAGCAGAGTGGTCGGGCAGGTGAAGAGACCATAGGAGAAGTTTAGTTTGGGTGGCAAACCCAACAAAAGAAGAGGGAGGCAACTCATTGGGAGGGGCCACTATTTTCAAACTGAGAGATGGAGCTCTAGAGAAAAGGAAGAGAGATTTTTGGAGGAGGAGTTCTTCTTCTTCTTCTTCCTTCGTTTTTTTTTTTGGCTTTCTTTTTTTATTTTATTTCATCTCTCCGTTGAGAGGGTTCTTACTAAAGCCGAGGAGAGCTTGAGAGTGCTAGAGGGAGAACATCATCTTCATCCTTAAGGAGCTTCTTATTCCTCTTGGAGTAAGAGAGGGAGACTCTTCATCTTCCGCAAGGATAGAGGCTAGGAGGGATTGTCAGAAGCTTCACCGGAGTTCCAAACTTTGGTATAACTTCGCCGGAACCACTTTATAAGGGTGGTATTCTTCATTTCATGAAGGAGTGAAATTTGAGACCTTGTCGAAGCATTGTTGGATCACCGCCAAAGCAACGTCAGAGTGAGGACAAACAAAGAGAACATGTCCTCAACCTTCGTGGTGGTGAGATTATCTAAAACCCTCGTGTTTTATTTCTTAGCCAACCCTAAGAGTAGTTTTTACTAGATATTATGGGTTTTGGTCACCCACGCGAGGCGAATTTGACTAGCCACCCGGTATCATCCGACTTAATCGATTGTCTCACCGGACGAGGCGATTGGCTGAACGATACCGATCGACCCCGCCATACACCTTTGGATTGGCCAACTCTATGGTGTCATCGTATATTTTTGGTCACCTACGCTAGGGAAGTTGGCTGGTCGATATTAGTTGGCACGACCATATGCCTATTGATTAACCAATTGTTTCCTAGAGGAAGCCCTAGGTTAGGAATCACATTCATGGCTAATCCCTTGTGAAGCCGAGTGGTTTCCCATGATAAGCTTTAGCCATTACCTAAGCAGGTTAGAATCTCAATTTCTAGTAGATTTGGCGCTTCAAACCTTCTTGGAGGGGTTGGAATAGTTGGATCTTGAAAAATGGGAAAAGCTGTGTAGCTAGCCCATTCTATAAGATTGCGGGAGGGTTCATAGATGGAAAGGCTTTGCAACTAATCCCTCCTACGAACGATGAAGGACTTCTCCTACGAGAAATTGGAGGATGGAGTTCTTCACATTTCCTCACCAATGCCGGAGGCGGCTATGCTGTGAGTCCGAGAGCTAAGACCCTTGGCACCTACGCGAGAGCATTAATCGAGTATGGCTCACTGTTGTAATACATTTCATGCATGGCATTTCACACAATTGCATCTTGCCTCGACCAGCTGCCCTGGCCTGATCAGTATTACCCTTTAATTCAATCGATCACCCCAGTCCGGTCAACCGATCACTTTGGTTCAACCGAAAACTTTGTCCTAGTCGACCAATCACATTAGTCTGACAAGTCTCCCCAGCCCGATCAACTAGGTCCAATCGTCTGCACGCCTAAGCCCGGTTGACCAATCATTTCTGATCTAGCCGATCACCTTAGCCCAACTTGGCATGTTGGCTATGCTACCCAAGGTTGACCGCCCTAGTCGACCCAACAAGTTGAACAACCGATCTCACTAGCATAATGTGTGTTTTACATGTCATTAGTATTGACTGCATGACTTTGCATTACAACATTCATCACTTGCACCATTATCGTGCATCTTTTAGAATATAGTCTCATATGTTGAAGACAAGTACTCGTGCCTCCCAACGACACAATACTCTGCATTTGCTTTGTGGCATCCTCATGCCACTTAACACCATGTCACATCGGTTCGCACTTGCACTTCCTACCCTTACATGTTTTCTTGGATAACACCTTGCATGTTTTCATGATTTGTACGTTAGCATGTTTTGCACTTAGATTTTTGTTTCTCATAAACTTATACCTTGCATTCACATATCATGTGAATGGATGGCTGGTTACCGAGCCAATCCGTAGTGTAAATCTCTCCAACGAGAGTTACATCTCTACACTTCCTACGATACTGCTCCAGGCTATCATAGGCATCACTTCGAGTCATTATCTCCATGGCACACACATCTTATTGGGTCACTGGCTCCATGACACACGCATCTTTTTGGGTCATTGGCTCTACAACATGACCACCCTTCCAGGTCACTGCTTCCATAACACACTCATTTCTTTAGATCGCTTGCTCCACAACACGCCCACCATTTTGAGTCATTACATCCATAGTACACCCATCCTTCGGGCTGTTACTTCCACGGCACTCCCACCTCTTCAGGTCACTACCTCCACGACATACCCATTCTTTTGGGTCACTGCCTCCACTACACACCCATCTCTGGCAAGTTACTGTTCCACGATACATCATTCCATTGGGTCACTGCCTCCATGACACGCCCGCCCTTTCGAGTCACTGCCTCCACCACAAACTAATTCATTAGGTCACTGCCTTCACGAAATGCCCACCCTTTCAAGTCATTGCCTCCACAACACCCATTCATTTGAGCTACTATCTCCACAGTACACCAGCCCTTTTGGGTCACTGCCTCCACGACACACCCATCATTTGGGCGGCTGCTTTCATTAGGTAACAATCTATATGACACACTCGTCTTTTGGGCCGCTACCTCCACGACACACCTATATTTCTGAGTCATTGCCTCCACAACACACTCACCCTCACCACTCTTATATCATATATGTTTGTTTGCATTTGCATTTTCATGCATGCATGGACATTGAGCTAAGCTTGATAAGTGAGTGATCACGTGTTGGTCACTATGCCTTAACGAGCATTGCTCGTCGGATCGATCTCGGTGAGTAACGCGAGTTAAAGCATCAAAATTGATATAAGTATGATTGTGCTAAGAATCTAAGGGATTTAACTTTTATTACCTTACATGTTACAGATTCACATTTAATGGCCCTTATTTAAAACACACACACACACACACACACACAGATATATATATATATATATATATATATATATATATATACATATATATACATATTGTTATTTATTATATGTGTTATAATTTTAAAATTATGCATGCAACAAACTAGGTCATAAGTAAGGCCAACTCTTTTCAAAATCCATCCTAGATGACACTCTTTAGATCTCTTGGATCTTTAGGACGAGACCAGTGTGCGACCCCATCAAAGTCACATATACCGGGAGACATACCCTGAGCACTTAGATGTTAGTTAAGACACATCTCATTAGATGGTGTGCTAGGTTAGTTCCAGAGTGTTGGGTAATATTTTTGACACCTCTGGCTATTATTCTCTGTTGAATTGTTTGTTCTAACCAAACATCACTTTTGTGCCTTTTGTTGTGTTTGTGTGCTTGATATGCATGGTAGTCTATTAGGGCGTTCTTCTGCAATGGGACATGCCTATATATATGCATACACAAAAGAACCATTAAATAGGAATCATGTTATGATTTCTACTAACCTTTTACTTGCAAGTGTTATTTTGCTCCCTCGATAAAAAGGCACGGGTCATTATACGTTGCATGTTTATTAGATTTTCCTGCTGATGTTGTTTTCATGCAGGTTGAGTCAATTTTTCTCTTTTTCTTATATACTCTTAGAGTCCTAGGAGAGTCTTGTATTAGAAATAAGGTACGTGTGTGGGTTTCGAGGTGTCAGGCAGACAGAACCATGTGACAGGGACAGCAGCTGCTTGCTCTCATCACTTATCTTAATTCTAAATCTCATTTATGTATAGAATTAGGACTAGGTGTGCTCTTATACAGGGCCTAGTCGTTTTTTTTTCTTTTCTGGTGTATGTCGTCGACCTAGCGACACCGGCCTTTTATTATTTCAATTTTGACTTATTTTATTGCTTTTCTTGCATGTTTGCATGCTTGGATTGTTTTCTTTGTTTCTTTCTGGTTTATGTGAGTCATTATGAAAATTATAAGTTACGTTCACAAGTACTTTAAAAATATAAATTTTCTACTAAAAAATTTTAATAAAAGATTAAGAAAATAAAAATTTTAGGATAAAATTATTAGGATTTTTCAAAACATGCTTTTACATTCATGCATGTCATTCAGGCTGGTTTTAAAATATGTTGCGTAACATGACTCTCATCTCGGTCATATAATAGTCTCCATAATAATTAAGGATCGCTCTAGGTAACCGCATCACTTGCATGTCTAGAGAAGAAGTCCTCGTGCTTCTCCAACCCGACTTACCAAGCATAGATTTCTACTTAGATGGTTGTCTAGTGCGCTTAGGTTGTTAGAAGGCTCCCAGACCCTGATAGTGTGTAAATCCTTTTGTTGTGAGTGTTTCGATCTTTTTTGTTGAACCTCTCATTCTCATCCTTTCTAGTGGCATCCTTACCACTTCGGCGGGTATAAGTATCACCGCTTGGAGCTCCATCTAATAATCATAGGATAGAGTCTCGTTCCTTTTACCTTAGGGCTACCTAGGTCCCCATGGATGACACAATTCATGGATTGCTGACTGGGGATTCTGGATGTGTTGGGTCGACTACCTTCACGATCAGATAGACTTATGATCCTTGAGACTTGGAATGACCAGTCTGTGGTACCCTGACCAAACCACCTCTACTTGTTTAGGGATTACTCCTCCATTCCTTTGACTACCCCTATTGAACCCTATCACTCTTTTTACCTTCGTTGGTATCATCTTGACAGCCTGATTATCAATGAGCTATCCCATGTTTGGGATACGATTATTGGTCTTCTACCCTTATGGCTCAGAAGTGCTTTGACTTATCAGGATTCTCTGTTGGGATGAATCGGTTATTTCGGAGGCACAGTATGTCGATGTTACCCATTTGGGACCGTGAAAGACTCACTCTCTACCCTGTGACATAGCGAGAGCTTTGAAAGTTATGGAGCATGTCTATCCAAAATAACCATTCTTTGATAGCCCTACGCTAGTCATCATTACTAACGTAAGCAGTAATCCTTTTGGATCAAAAGTATTCTTGGGCAAACCCCAAGATTTAATTAGCCAAGTGGTATGTGTCCCCTTGGGAGCACTCTAGTCCCTAGAGCAGGAAAACACAGATGAATCTCTGGTTCTGAATAGTCTACGTAGGTATTCTTTCGCGGATATTGGTCCATGGAGCTTCCACACAATCTTGTTTGGGCGGACATACTTGACGTATCTTTGCAAGGTTTATCACACATAGACTCTCCACATTTTCTTTCTCTTGTTTGTTGTCTTTTTCGTATTTTCGTCTTTTCGGGTGGCTCTCTTCTCCTGATCATTCACATGATTTTGAAGAGAGACGTATTCAGAAAAGAGAAGTATACGATTATGGACAAACTAGTAACTCCTTCAAAAAATAAAAAGATAAAGAAACAAAAACAATTATCATTTTAAACTTTTATTACTTAATGTTAGGTAATGCTCTTCAATTAGGTTGGCCAAGCTATTGGCATGATCTTCCAATCCTCTTTACAATCCAAAAAGAGTATGATATGGGTTATTCAATGATGGCACAGTTATGAAAGATTTTAGAAAAAAATGAGCAAAATATCCCAAAAAAATTATAAAAGACATTGACTTTACATATTCTATGCATCTAAAAAAACATAAAATTTCTAACTTGTATCTAAATTAGAAGAACTGGCCACTATTCTGAGTGTTAGTGAATTGATTTTAATATTCTTCTATCTATTCCACAACACCATCTTCAACCCAATCAATTCTAGAGAGATATTACTTCAACCGCTTTATAAAAAAAAATTTTAACTACATATTTAAAAATTTGTAATTGCTCATCGCTTTATAAAAAAAAATTAGAAAATGTAACAATATATATATATATATATATATATATATATATATATATATATATATATATATATAATTGTTATTATGAATATTCTAATGATGAACCAGGGACTCTGATGAGTTATATATGAGAAATTTTAAGTTGGAAGTTGAATGTTGGAATTACTTGAAGGACTTGGAAGTCATTAATTTCATTCAAGTTCACATTTCTCAAACTTCTCAAATTCTTCTAAAGACTTCAAAGTCGTGATTTCCCCCCTGTGGAAATCTGTACCATCCTGCAATATTGAAGCGACCATTTAGAACCAAATATTTTTAAAGTATAAGTTTCTTTCGAACATGTATTTATAATAAATTTATTTAAAAAAATATATATTATAATTTGTTAGATAGAATGATCGTCCAAATCTTACATTTTAGAGCTTTGGCCTTCACTTTATTCGGCATAGTTAGAGCTTGCAAGCAAAGCACCTACAATTGGAATTTTCTATATTTGATTTAGAGGGCATAATAACGAGTCACGTCGCGAGATTATTATATCGTCATAAAATCAATGTGATTCTTAATTAAGCGATCTTAATTATGCAATCTAAGCTAGTTTGAATTAGATTGCTTATATCGTTATAAGTCATCATGTGTTCTAACATTTATGGCGGTTTAAACTGACTCTATAAGCTTTGAAATTTTATACTTTCTAAATTGTTGTTTTAAAAACATGTGAACTACAATAATACATTAGCTATAGAAAAAATTAATGTGTCATTTGAGTTTTATCAGACGAATTCACAGCAAATAGTGTATTCCTTCTGTCTTCTTGTGATGAGAAAAGAATTATTGAATTCTATTTCACTTATTAATTCTTCAGTTCTTATTCAAATATCTGTTTTTTTAAAAAGATACATTAAACTCAGTATTTAGTTTTATGATAACCACTTTAGTGATTATCCAAATAAGATTCGCATTAAAATAAGTAGCAGCACGAATGGTTACATGACATAAGTTATAAAGTAATGATAATTTTGTTTATGTGAGAAGATTCAAGTGGACAAGTTGAACCTAAAATAACAATCCTCACTCAAAATAACTATCAAAAAGTAATTTAATAAACACTACGGGAGAAGTTGCTTTTATCTTTTTAGAAGTTAAAATGGTGACAATTTTCACGTGATATGAATGTGTTGAGTATTACTGATATATTTGCCTATAAAAGATATGATTTATAATTGTTAACCTCATTTTTTGACTAATCTTTTTCCCTTCATTTCATACTGCACTAAACTTCGCTCGAGCTGGACCTTGACCTGAAACTTGAAGCAACCCTAGTCGGCAGAACCTTAAATTATCATTTCCTCTTTCGGAATTATTTTGAGGCTCAAACTATCACTTAGAAAGTTGCATGATGTTATTATTGTTACATTTCAAGACCATGCAAATAATTTCGAAGATATTTTTAAACAATTTTTACGTAAAATCCTTCAGTTCAAAGTTATTCATGATGCACAAGCACTGCCTCGAAAACATTTTTTCTAATTAATTAATTAAAACTGAAAAATACCCAAAAAAGGGGAATCAATTAATGAATCAATCAGCAAAAGTGAAACTAATTAATCAATTAATTAATGGGAAATCAAGTAATTAATAACAACAAAATTCAAAATTAATTAAATAAGAAAATACTAGAAGGAAAGGTAATATTTTTGTTCCTTGGGACAATATATTATTCCTCGATTATCATGTATAACCGCTTAGATAGAAGTCCTCCCCAAACTTTGTGATAGTCTACTACAACAAAATTGCTCCAAAGCAATCGTTATTTATGTACCTATATATGAAAATATCTATTTAATTGATGTGTTAAATGTTTATGTTCTTATATCTATAGGGCGCTAATGGGTGTTAGAAATTTAAGATCACTGATGCACAATAGATTGCATTCAAGAAGAAGAAAACTAGCAAATGAGTTCCTGATTGATCTTGCAATCGGTATCACAACTTCTTGAATTGTATGCCCTATAGGATCTTTTTTAACTAACTTCAATTTTTAGAACAAGACCTCGAACTTTAGGGCGCAATGGTAACTCCTTACACATAGAGGCTCGGTCCCCCATACAGAGTATTGGAGGAAGATAATACGAATTATTCAAATCATTAAATTCATTTTTATAATTATTTTTCCAAACTTTTTAATATATTAACAGAGGCAAGCACTTAGACGGGAGCCATTGTCACTGGTCCAGCGATAGGCCGACATTAGATAGAAATTTTTTTTTATTTATGTAATTTATTTATAATATTATTTTCATGCTAATTATCTTTTACAGTCTTCCATGGGATTAGTATTTGCGCTTGAATGATGCATATAAGAGTCAATGCCTGACAAGAGCTGGCAGCTCTAATGGTCAGTTTGACCAGTCAAACTTTGATTTCCGGAGGGAAACTATACGGGAAAGGAAGAAGAGGAGGTTCTATAGCCTAGACGAATGACTAAGGAGTTGTGAACCAGCTTCGCTATTGCGCTTTGTGAGATGGAGTGCAGGATGAAGGCCATGAAACAAGCTAAAGGATGTCAGGCTCGAGAGGCTCGAGGCGACTGTTGAGGAGCTGCAGTGCGATGCACGTCATCGTGGCAAGCGACCTATAGTTGAGGAGGAGGAGGAGGAGGAGGAGGAGGAGGAGGAGGAGCGGGACGGTTAAATTTTTTTGTATCTGTAGAACATATTCATTTGTATTTATTTCACTATTGTACTCGATTTTCTGTTAGACATTTATTGTCATATGTTTTGTGATTTCATTCAATATTATTGTTTGTATTTTTTGTTGATGTTGTTATGAGATATTGTAATGGATGTTAGTTATTTGACTTTGTTATTTCGTGTGTTAAATATTCATATTTAGGACCCCTAGTTTTTGTTTCAGGTTTACAGCTGAGTACAGTTGATTTTTCAGCCGCTAATTTATTACTTATTGATTATTTAAGACATTATTTTTGCAACTGATTTTTCAATCAATTTTATACTGTTAAATTTATTGGTTGAGAAACCAATATGTAAAAATTATTATATGAAAAATCAGCCAGTAATCAACCATAAACTCTTTCCAACTAACAAAGTCAACCAGTACTTAACAAGCTTTTTTTTTTTTTCTAGCAGACCAAATTCAGCTGTAATCAATGATTATCGGCTGATTTTTTATCCTGCAATCACAGAATGTGCTGTAATGATACACCCCAAATATAAATTTGCTCTCGCATCGTTTTGTAACTCTTAAAATTTTCAACATTATTTAGAGAATCTAGACAATGATTTTCATAATCAACTTTCAAACTTATGGTTATATCACTTGAACCAAATGTACCCCTCAACAATTCTTCTCTTATAATTACAAGGTTGTTCAATTGAATCTAACATTTTTTTTCAAAATTAGATGTATGAATTGTTTCATTTACTATACGTTCACTAGTAATACTATGCCATGTTGATTTCATACAATATATTAAAAATTTAATCTCTTTGAGACTAACTGTTCCTTGGTATTTTTAATGTATATAAATATATGTTAATTAATGCATAATTTGTATATACATTAATTTTGTTTTGTGATGTGTTATTCCTTCTACTTATAAGTTCTGAAAAGTTTTCAATTTCTTTTATGTATGTAGAACTCATCTTAGATTCAATCATCCAACTCTTATTCATTACAACTAAGAAGTGGTGTCTAAAATATATGTTAAAAGATGAGACTTTGAGACTTCATAAAAACAATATATATTTTATGCTTTATAATCAATTAACTAATTACTCAATTATACATTCATTGTTGTTAATGAGTAAATCAGCATTAATCATAATAAATGTTAATAATTATTCATTAGAATATACTCATATATGATTTTTCATTTGAAGCCACAATCATTCAAATTCATGAAAGGACAATGAATGTGCTACAATTGTTTAATGATAGTCATCCATACTGACATAATTTTCTTCACAAGTGTGGGATCCCACAAATTTATATATGATATAAGAACAAAATTTGAAGCAACACTATGAATGCTAATATATCCCAAAATAAATCAAGGCAAACTAAATCAACCATAAACTATGACCTTGAACATAATCTTAGAAACTTAGGCAGCCCTTCAAAAATAAAAAATCTTGTTGTGGAAGCGTAACAAAATTAAAATCATTCAAATATAACATGATGCATATAGCAAACAAAATCTATAGTTAGTTCTTTTAAACTATACATGGTGAGAGAGAAAGAAATGAAATATGATATTTTAAGATTTTTTTTTAATTTTTTATTTTTAACTAATGTAATACACATTCAAACACACAAGCTTTCGCTTTAGCAAACATTAGCAGATAAATACACTCAAAGATAACACTTCAACAGAAAAATGGAGGCGTATACGAGGCTCCTTTACTATCTACATACATGCACTACAAAAGGGAGAAAGGAATGCCCCTTAGTTGCTATAGAAAGCGTGAGGGAATACTTGCCAACAATGATACAAAAAACACACCTAGCCCTAAATTATCAAACCAACTGATAGTAGCTTGTTGAAACACCATAAAGTAAAGGTGAGTTCAATGGCTTGCCAATGATGACAATCTTGAGATTTTTTCTTAAGATATTTGATCACAAGCAACGTGTAATTATAGGATGAAATCTATTGTAATAAATGATGACATTAATAAGACCCCATGAAGCATTAAAATTTTGGCATAAATCTCAAGACATCTTCATTAATATTGAACTGAATATTGGGATGTAATAATTTTATGTTCTTAGAAGAATTTGATAAATTCATTTTTATAAAATATTTATTTATATAAGCATCAAATAAACATGAGAATACTAAGAAGAAATCAAAAAAAAAAATTGACAACATAAATATAAAAATCTCTCAATTTTATCTAAAGATTCAACCATAAATCTGTCATGGGTCCCTCCCACATAAATCTGTTATGGGTCCCTCCCACGTGAAAGCAACAACCTTCAATTGTGGGAAACCGATTTGCTATATTTTCTTTCTTTGTTAATAAAAAATAAAAAAAATTTCAGTTTTTTTTTTTTTTTTTTTTTTTTTTTTTTTTTTTTTTTTTTTTTTGCAAAGCATGAATCACCACTTGAATTTCTGAATTTTTGCTTTCCTATTCAACTCTCCCTTCCACTCCCTCTCATTGTGGTTCGCGAACACGAGAGACGGTTGTGACTTTGTTTTTATTAGTTGCAGCAATTAGCCTCGTGATTTCAAGGTATTCTGTGGCAGCAATTCTGCTCAAGACCTCTAGGGTTTTGGAGTAATAACGTGAAAGGAATCCAAAATAAGAAAATTTCATTTCTCTTGAATTTGGTGAGATTGCCAAACCCTTGTGTTTGATGGAGTTGATGTATATCACCTATTTGGTGATGGTTGATTATTGATTTTTTGTATGAGCTTTCTAGAAGAGAACTTTTGTACCCATTAAGTTAATTAGTAGGGGTGTTTAAGTAGCTTCTGGGTCCCAACTTTTTTACTTTATTTTAGGGGTTTTACGTGCTAAAATTTGGTGTTGTTAATCCTTGTTATTTGCTTCATCAATTTCGTTGTGTGCTTGTGGTGTAGTAGATTTTTTGCTTGTTTTTTTTCCAAAAAGCAGTATCAGAGACAAATTCCTCTAGCAATTATTTTGTACCAGCCAAATGGAGCGGTCAAGTAATAAAAACAATACAATGATTAAGCTTAAAACAACCAATTACTCGATTTTGAAGTCGCGTATAGAGAACCTTGTTGTTTGGACCTAGAAGAAACACTTTTAGGTGGTAAGAACAAAGTTGTCTGATAAGTATGGCACTAAGTTGAATAGAAAAGTCGTTGGTAACATTTGACAATGGGATGACAATAGTGTTTATCAACATGTATCTATGAGACAAATGTCAATATGGTTTGGGAAACTCTAAGGGAGCTATACAAATAGAAAATTGCATAAAACAATACCTTTTCAGAATATTAATGTATCATGAGCACATTGATGGGACTGTAGTTTCTTATCATTTGAATAATTTTTAGGGGATATTGAATCAATTAACATCGTTGGATATAAAGTTAGAAAAGGATGTCCTTGCATTGTCTTTTATTAATTCCTTGTCGTACAGTTAGGAGACTATTGTTATTTCTCTTAGCAATTTTGCTTCAAATGCATTCTTACCTTGAAGATGGTGAAAATGATTATGTTGAATGAAGAAAATAGAAAAAATGATTGAGGGATAATGATATAAATCCAGGTGTTGTTTCAAAGGAAAAGGGTAGAAATAAGAGCATAAATCATACGAGTCGTTGAAGTTATGACAGATCAAGAGAAAAATCTCAGATAATGAATGAGATTAGAAGTTTTCACTATGATAAATCATAGCATATGTGGGCGCAATATTGACCGATAAGAAGAGAACAAAATCATAAGAAAAAAATAAAATAAGAAAAATGATGTTAATACGATAGCTACCACAAATGGGGTTGTTAACATTCTTTATGATAGCATTGACATTAATCTCACATGTCAATATGAATATCATTAGGTAGCACATTCTAGTGTTTCATTTCATGTCACTTTTCATCGTGATGTATTTTCTATGTACAAGGAGGGTGAGTTTTGCCATGTGAAGTTAGGGAACAATCCATAACGTAAATTTGTGGGCATGGGTAATGTCTACATGAATGTTGATGCTTGATGTAAATTTTTTCTAAAAAATATGAAGACATGTTCCTTAAGATCTGCTTGCATTTGATCTCCATTAGTATACTTGATAACTCAGGATATCATAATGGAAGCTCACTAAGGGGTCTTTGGAGGTTAATAGTGGAAATAATCATAATTCTCTTTATTTAAAGGGGGCTCGGTCTTACAAGGGAGAAGCGAATGCAGTTAATGATTCATTAACTCAACTATGGCGTACGTGCTTCAGACACATTAGTCAGAACATGAAGTTTACACAAATGGAGGTATGTACTCATTGTTTGGCTAATAAACAACATCGAGCAGCTTTTAAAACTCTCTCACCATATAGAAAAGCTATTGTGTTGGATTTGATGCATACTGGTATCTATTTTACGGATATTATTAGCTTTGGTGGAACTTATTATTATATTACTTTGATTGATGATCATTCCAGAAAAGTATGGGTTTGCGCCTTGAAATCTAAAGATTAGGCTTTATGTTTCTTCAAGATTTTTCAGGTGCCAGTCGAGAGGGAAAGAAGAAAAAAATTTAAGTGTGTTTGTTCAGATAATGGTGGTTACCCAGACTCCTCATGATTGCACCTAAGAAAGATGCCCTACCATTTGAAGAGTACTATATAACTCATGTGATCAAAATTAAGAAGATGGAGCCAAAAACCCCTTAACATAATGGAGTTGCTAAGAGGATGAAATGCACCATTGATGACAAGTTACATTGCATGATGTCTCATTCAAAATGGCCAAAGTATTTTTGAGGAGAGGCTATGAGATTGGCAGTTGACTAGATAAATATTTCACCTTTAGTTCCTTTGAATCAAGACAAATCATAGAAGGTTTGGACAAGAAAAGATGTTCCATATGGGCACTTGAGAGCTTTTAGATCCAGAGAATTTGTGCATGTTCTTAGAGATGAGAGACTTAAACTTTAAAATAAGGTAGTGCATCTTTCTTAGGTGCAATCATGAGGAGTTTGGGTATAGATTTTGAGATCCGATTGGAAAAAAGGTTGTCAGAACAAGAGATGTTGTTTTCTTTGAAGACCGGACCATTGCAGATTTTGATAAATCAATTAAGTCAAAGTTTAAAAGTGCAAAAAATTTCTATTCAAGTGTAGCTTGTCCTACTATAACGCATGATAATGAAGACAAAGGTAAATATGTTGATGAGTCACTTCCAGCTAATGATGATCCAATTCACGAGAACCCAGAAGAGGCATCGATTAAATCCTTATTAAGGAGATCCATTAGAGAGAGACAACCTTCTAGGAGATATTCTACCAACAAATTTGTGATGCTTTCTGACGAAGAAAAATTAAAGACTTATCTAGAGGTTTTTTCACATGAGAAGAAAGGAGAGAATTTGAGTGTTATGGAAGGTGAGATAAGATACTTACATGAGAACCACACTTATGATATGGTGAAACAACCAAAGGGTGTGAATGCTTTAAAGAACAAATTGTTATTTATTTTGGAGTTAGAGGAGAATTGCTCACAGTGAAAGTATAAAGCAAGGTTAGTTGTGAAGGGATTCAGTCAGACAACAAAAGCCAATTTCGATAAAATTTTCTCATTGGTGATGAGATGAGTTCAATCTGAATTGTACTAGGATAGTTGTTGGTTTGAATTTGGAGGTGGAACAACTTGATGTCAAAATAATATTTCTTCACAATGATTTAGAGAATGAGATTTACACTGAGTAGCCCGAGGGCTTTAGAGATAAAGGAAAAGAAGATCTTGTTTGTAGATTGAGGAAAAGTTTATATGAGCTTAAGCAAGCACCAACGCAATGGTACTAAAAATTTAATGTTTTATGGAAACAAATTGGTACAGTAAGAGTACTTCTAATCATTATATTCTTGTAAAGAAGTTGGTTGATAGTTATTTAGTTAATTGCATACAATATGTAGATGTTATGTTGATCGTTGGTCATGATGGAACTAAGATTGAGAAACTCAAGAAAGAACTTAGCAAATATTTTGCCATGAAAGATTTAAGTTTGGAAAAGCACATACTTCGAACGAAGATTATTCGTGACTTAAAAAAGAACAAGCTAAGGTTATCTCAAGAGAACTACATAGAGAAAGTTCTTAAAAGATTCAATATGAGCAGTGCGAAGCCAGTTATATCTCCACTTGCAGGTCAGTTTAAACTCAACACTAAATAATTCCCTACAAGTGAGAATGAAAAGCTAAAAAATAAAAAAAAGTGCCTTATGCATCCGCTGTGGGTAGCTCGGTGTATGTTAATATGTTATGGTTTACAAGTCTAGGTATTGTTCTTATGTTGTTCGCATGGTTAGTCTTTTTTTTTCAAATCCAGGAAAAGAGCATTTGACAGAAATCAAGTGAATTTTCAGCTATCTCAGAGGTTTTTCCAAAGTGTGTTTATGTTTTTGAAATGATAAATTTATTTTTGATGGCTATACAAATGTAGATATAGTTGGTGATGTTGACTCGAGGAAGTCAACTTTTAGATACTTGGTTACTTTGTAGGAGAGCAGTTTCTTGACAATTTAAATTATAAGTGTGTGGCTTCGCCAACAATTAAAGCTGAGTATATCACTACCATATAAACTGACAAAGAATTCTTATGGATAAAGAATTTCCTACAAGAATTAGACCATGATCAAGATTAGTTTCTCTTATATCACGATAGTCAGAGCGCAATTCATCTCAGTACAAATTCCACATTCCATACATTTGAAGCATTTTGATGTGAGGTGGTATTGGAGTCGTATGTGTTAGACACTAAGATGTTAAACTTGAGAAGATCCATATCAATGAGAATGATTTTGATATGGCAAAAACATTACCAAAATAGAAGCTTACAGTATGCCAAGGAATCCTAGGTATGGGAGAGTCTTTTTTTCCGCGTGATCGGGAGGGGGGGATTGTTGTGAGTCTCTCCCGTGTGAAAGCAACAACCTTCGATTGGGAAAAATGATTTATGGTTTTTCTTATATGTTAATTAAAATAAATTGCAAAGCACGAACAACCAGTTAGAATTTCTAAAATTTTGCCCTCTCATTTAACTCTCTCTTCTGCACTCTCCCATTGTGGTCCGCAAACAGAAGAGGCCATCGTGACTTCGCTGTTTTTGGTGGCATTATTTAACTTTGCGACTTTGAGGCATTCGACGACATCAATTCTTCTCACGACTTCGAGGGTTTCGAGACAGCAGCGTAAAAGGAATTCAGAGTCAGAAGGTTTCATTTCACTTGAATTTGGTGAGATTATCTAACCCTTGTGCTGATGGAGTTAATGCAGACCACGTATTTCATGATCGTTGATTATTGCTAGGAGTGTTTTAAAGAACTTTATGTGTCTATTCAGTTGATTTGTGGAAGTGTTTTAAGTGGCATACAAATCCCATAGTTTTTACTCTATTTTAAGGGTTTTCCACACTAAAATTTGGTGTCTTTTATTTTTGTTAGTTTTTTCATCAATTTCGTCTTTTGTGTTTGCATGATTTTTGGCTTGGTTTTTCCAACAAAATCTAACATGATTTGATTTGGCAAAGTAATCTCAAAAATTAGTAAAAGATTTTGACATCAAACATAATGTATACCGAGATATGGAGAGGTTGGTATTAGTTTAAGGGTCTGTTTGGGAGCCCCTGTTTGCGCGCGGCGCGGCCCGAAACCTCGAAGCAACGCAATTCTTTACTGTTTGGATATCAAGTTTGCAGTCGCCTGATGCGAAAATAGGCAGAAAGAGGGCCGCGGGATCAACCCCGCTGCCTATGCCTAGCGTTGTGGAACTACTTTTCTCCTTTGCCACGCGCTCCTGATCTCTAGCGACCGAGCTTTGCTGCCCCAGCCATCGAGCCTCCGTGATAGCTTCTTCGTTCATTCGAGAAGACTTCCCATGCGTCGCCCAAGGACCTCACTACCGGCTTGTCCTCCACCACCGACCGATCGCAGAGAAGCTCCACTTCGCCGCCGGTGGGAGCCGCGAATTTAGGCCCGCATTACCGATCCGCCTATCGCAAAGCCGACCCATGCCCTAGCGTCTCGCGAAGCCGAAGGAGACGCGTCTCGTCTCGCTTCCCCGACCGTCCGCTGCTCCCGATCATCTCGCGAAGTGCGGCTTCCTTCTTCCACCGTCACGTGAAGCATCCAGCCTCATCTTCTTCCACCGTCGCGAGAAGGTAATATGCTTCACTCCCCTCCTCCGTCGCGATCGACCGGTCCTAATTATCAAGCAAATTTTCTAAAAAAAATATAGTTTGTGTTAAATATGTAAATACATAAGAATGTATCGAATTTGCCTAATTATTTCAAACAAATAATTTATAGCACGTTTTATTCTGTTTAGAAATAAATTTCTGCTCATAAAGTTACGAGAATGTGGTACTTAAACTCTACTTTTAAATAGTTTTACCAAATAAGGGTAAAATGATCATTCTCTTAGAAACAGTTGCCCCGCAACTGTTTTCACACAGCTGAACCAAACAGATAACAAGCTTCCCCGTAGCAGTTTCCTGGGACAGCGCAATTACAGCTACAAAACTGAGAAGCTGCGGCTTCACCAGACCCTAAAGTGTTACAGGCAGTTGTAGCAATCTAGATGAAGACAAGCCCGTCGAATCATCAAAAGATGCTGCCGTATTAGCGATAGATAACCTGGCGAAGCGCAACCATCAATCAACGAGATGGCTGACATTGCGATCAATAAATAGAGAGTCGAGTATTGTGTTAGGGATTGGACGTGCGGGTGGAGATTGGATTGAGCCGAGGGAGGGAAGGCAAGAATAGGAAATTAATAAAAATCTTCAGTGGCTGTCTAAACTAATCTTAGGTAATTTTTAATGAGAATTTTTAAACCACCACTAAAACGTTCTATATTATACATAGGTTTTTAAAAAGTTTGTTCTTCTCAGTCTGCACCTAAGGCTGCAGCGAAAAAAAAAAAAATCACAATGATTTCAAACTTTAATATATTGCGTTCCTGTTTCGGAAATCCGAATGTTCATCAAATCATTTACCCTACGAAGAGCAATTTGACTTGGCATAATCTTTACATAAACAATGTGACCCAATTCTCCACACTTTAATAAAATAACAAAAATAAATTCATGCTAAACGAATATAATAACTGATGGGGTCATTGGCTTAATAACCAACCAACCTTTGCAAAATGTACTTATCGTTAATAACACAGCATTGATAATTGGCGGTAATATATTGCAATGTGCGGTCATGTATTTATTATAATTTATAAGCAAAGGAGTTGGCCAAATGCTTACTTTGACAATTAGCAATCTAGAAACGATGAATAGCACAACTTGGTACACATAAGTACATAATTTGGTCATCGTCCAGCTAACATTAAAGCTGCGATTAATCAATGCGTATTGTTTATGCAGTAAAACCACGAGCAAATTTTACATATTTGCATGCTGTAAACATGAATCTCGAAGCATTCACAAATTGATCCCACAATATTGGAAAATTATTTGATGGAATAAATACTCTTAATTTGAGCTCACCACCCACACTCGTGTATATATTTGATTGATCATGATAAATAAAATAAAATAATATAATATCATGAAATTTTTAAATATTCCAAAGTGTTACATATAAATTTAGATTTGGAGCTCAAATGAAACTTTAAATTATGGAGAATTTGAAGGAGCCATGAGCCCGGATCTTGAAAAAGAATTTCCACTCTTCCATAGACATCTTAAATTAAGAAATGGACAAGATGAGGATAATAAATAGTAATTATAGGTTAGTTAAATTTTGGAGAGATATTTAGGTACGGAATACACACGCATAATTACGTACATAATAAGGTTATTCATAGGGTATTAGAGGTTATGTCCATGTTATTTGGGTTAATAACCCCGATAACCTCACAATAACGCCTCTATAACCAACAAATATATGAAAACAGACCACGAAACTTATTTTTAGGTTATTGGGGGTATTAACCCCAATAGCACAGACATAACCCCCAAAAAAAAACCTCTGAATAATCTTCGTAAGCGCGCAATTCTGTGTGCGTACTCCGTACCTAAATATTTCTCAGAAATATGGGACTATGATGTGTAGAAAAGAACCACATGGGCATTAAAAGTTAATGGATATTATAGATGGGGAAGACCACCCACTGCACCAAACCACGGTTGAGAAATGAAAAAAATAATAATAATAATGCAAGAAAAACCACAAAACAGTAAGATTTAAAAGCATAAGTCAAATTAAGAGCAAAGTTCAATCCAAACGCACAAGTAAAATACTGTGTTGCATACAAAACGAGGAATGCTCTAGTCATACAGTAACTTGGCAGATTGAACCCTATGCAATTTGTTTGCTAATTTGCAAGCCTTCTCCTCCGTCTTCTCAGCCTTGCATATGGCCCTTTCTACAGCCTTTTGCTTCCGGAGGTTTTTTGATCTTGTCGCAAATCTAGACTTCTTGATGGTTCTGAATCCAAAAAGGCCAACAGAGTATCAGGAAAAGTACGCTACTTATGCTTTCAAGTTGAAGACTTGTGAAAATGAGGTTGAAGTTAAATTGAAATTTAGGCAAAATGGAAGCAGAAAACGACTCAAGCAGAGACGCCGACTCCTTCAGGCAGTATGGAGAGAAACATTCTACTCAATATGATATCCAACAGTCCACTTCACTCACAGTTCACCAGTTCTGATCGCCTGAACAACTAAAGACCATTCATCACTATTTTTAAGCGGGTTATTAGAAATCATTCTTTTTTCAATAACATACATCTCAAAGATATATTACTTTTCTCTCATCTGTCAAAGCAATAATTTCAAAACAGATGAAGGTGCTAGATGAAAACCTCTAGATATTAACTATATAAATGTAAACTACTGCAGCCAAAACACCTCTGAAGATCAGAATCTAGGATATAGAACAACGTTTCAAGTATTGATTTGGGCAAATCTTTTCAGATGAATCATTATGTAGCATCTGCTGACAGCACTTGGACAATTTTCTTGATTATTATAATGGTTTTCTATGTATCAGACTCTCATATAAAAGCTCAATATAATCCCGAGCAATGTCAGTAACAACCACAACAGCAATAACAAGCCTTTATCCCACTAAGTGGGGTCAGCTACATGAATCTTTTTTCTCTGTAGTATCCGACTAAGTGTCATATTTTCATTTAATTATGATCATTTTTTATACAATATATCCTAGTCTTTTTAGGTCTACCTCTGACTTTCTTAACATAAGTTGAATCTAAAGCATCTACTCTCCTAACCGGATCATCGAATGATTGACGATTAATGTGAACAAACCATCTAAGATAACTCTCTCTAATCTTGAGGTTAATTGAAAACTGCAAACGTTGTGAGCGTTGAAGTTCAATGTTCCAATGCATGCAACTTGCATATGAGAGGAATTAGGGAGTTGAATTTTACTCCTAAATAGATTGACTTAAATTACCAAGCAGAAACAATTGATAAAATAATATATATCATTCTCTTAGCCTAAAAAAATGATTCTTTTTACAGGGGCATCTCAATCAACATAATTTTTGAAACTAATCATCTGTGAGTCCGAAAGAGTTGACAATATTCTAGTATCTATAAATTCTTTTTTAAAAAAAAAAATGTTGACAATGTTCAAAACTCCCCAAAATATTGATGAAGATCGTGTGAATAAAATATCTCATCCAAAATTCTTATTTTCAAAATAGCTTAATGTTCAATAGATATTATTTCAAATCTATGAATGTAAATATTTAAATAAATATAATACCTGAAAGTTAAAAAATCAATATATATCCACCATCCACACCACATTGTCAAGAACAACAAATTTATGACTGGCCTAAGCCATTTAGAGTCAATATCATCTCTATCCGCATGATTTGGCAAGTACACTCTACAAACATAATGATCACGACCAAAAGCTTCTAACCTAGTAGTTTGCCATCAAATAACACAGTTACAATACAATCATGCTCCAACCCTTATGTTTTCGAATGACTATGCCCTTTGAGGTGTGAATCATAGAATATATTTGATATAGCAAAAATCTCTCTGTTAGCTAATATTAACTTAAATTGGTCAACTTAGGGCCCGTTTGTTTCGGCGTTTAGGGCGATTGCGCTGTACCGCGCCGTGATTTTTTCGCGAAGCGGAAGGGAGCCTGGAGGGATTCGCGGCAGTATGCCGCGAAGCTACGTGAAAGCCGGCCGCGGGATAAACCCCGCGGCTAGGACTTTTGATCCGCTTCGAAGAATTTCTTTCCTAGGTTTGCCCTCGTTCGCTTGCTGCACCCCCTCCCGAACTCCTTCTGTGCCCTACATCTTCTCGCGCCCCAGAACTCCTTTTCTCATCTTCCTCCTCGACCGCGAAAGAATCCAAGGTAACTTCTTCCGATCTATACTCTACCGAGACCCCGTCCCCTCTCCTTGTCTATTTCTCGTTCGCGGCCTAGGGATCCGATGGAAAAATCGTCATTTTCTTCCTATCTTTGCCCTTAATCTGGGGCGAGGGAAACGATCTTGTGAGAAATGGAAAATCGAAGTCATTTTGGGTTATTATAGATTTAGGAACTTTGGTTTATCGGATTTGGAAACTTATGCTCTCCGATTTTCGTTTGATAGCCTTACGATATTGCTATGGATCGATTGAGAAGTTGGTTTTCTGCTATTGCATATATTGCAGTTTTATGTTTGATCATTCATGTCATTTTTTTTCTTGTTGTTCCAAATTGATGCTTAGCTGGTCTTTGAGAAAGCAGCCTGACGTTCAAATAAGGTAATCTAATGAATTCCAACTGGATTTAAGTCCTCTTTGGAGAGAATTTATAAGCTGTGTTGTGCTCTTTTTAAATTTCTGCAAGGGTTGTATGGAGGGGATTTAGAGCAGTGCTTAATTTTTTTTTGAAATATATATCAATAAGCATTTGGTTTAGTGCTATTGCAAATAGTTTCGATCTTGTGTATGGTCGCTTTGACACAGCTTTGACATTTAGGAGCACTACTTAGTTAATTTGAAAATATATGCATGGGAATTGGGCTTTCGGCTATTTCGGATATCTTGGAATTTTAGAAGCGGTGCAAATATGTATGTTTACTAGTTAAATTAAGGATAAGTTTTGTTGAGCAAATACAAATATCAACATTTTTTGATGTTGGATAGCTAGAAATGCCTTCGGGAATGTTTCAATGCTTTGAAATGGTTGGGTAGCAAATATCTATGTATGAGAATTGGGCATGCAAATGTATATATGAGCTTTATGCAATGGAAATCTCCCTATTATGTTTGGAACTTTATGGAAGGTAGCCTCATCACATATGAAGAAGTGGTCCCGAACTCTTTATTTGTTGTAGTCCAATATTTTTGGGTCCTGGATAATTTTTGGGTCCCGTTACATTTATTTGTTGTAAATGCTTTGATCGTTAGTTACTAATTTGTCCATTGTTTGCCTCATCTTTATTTCGACGAGTTAGCAATGGTAAATTTTGTATTTATGGTTAGCCCAAAGTTGCGGTTGGTTTCATTCATTTTAACTCCGGAGCATATAAACGGATTCGTGAACGAGTAGTTTTGCATCGCATAATGCATCAATCCCATATTATATTAGTGAAAGCAAATTCGATGTAAATCAAATTGGAATTGAGCCAAGGTAAGCGAATCAAACTAGTTTCAAATGGAATCAAAATGCATGCATAAATATAATTTTGACCGAAATCAAGCTCAAATATAATCAAAGAACCGCAACGTGTTATTTCATTTCCTTGGCCTCATGCTTAAAAATACAAATGCAAGCAAACTAAACTTGGGTTAACTCGTTCAACATAAACAAGTGTGAGATTTTCTACACTCCCTCCAAATTTCGTCAATTTCTAAAACATTATAGCATGTGACTAAGCTCACAATATAATGCAATACAATAGTTAGAATGAAATGTACACTCGAAATCCCAAAAAGATTCAAACAGCAGACTATTCGTTTCATTGACTTTAAAAGCATAGAGTTTCTTCTGCCAAGTCATCATCGACTAACTAGATGTTACCTGTGCCATCATTTTAACCGAATTTCACAATCTTCATTGTGGACTAGACCCGTCCCGCAGAAAATGGAGAGTCAAGGAAGAAAGCCGGGGGACCTGGTTAACTCGTGAGTTTGTCTCGTCGTTTCTTCTCCGCAATGCCTTCAATGATATCTCTAATCGGTGTGTAACTCTAGGTAAATTGGAGTTCGGTGTTTATGGTACTTTGAAATTCTTTGTACATCTACTCTATTTCAAAGAATAAAGAAATATCATTTCTTTCCCGTGGATGTAGGTCGGCTAGACCGAACCACGTAAATTGTTCTCTTCTTTGTGTTTACTCGTGCATTGGTTAGTTAATTGCAATTTATAATCGTCAATGCTAATATGAGTAAAGATATAACTAATATTTGTGTTATTCATAGTATGTTACATAAGAACAAAGAAGTTCACTATCTCCGTACTTTGGGAGAAGGATATAAAAATAATTTTCGCGATCCATGCGTAAGCGGAAGTCGAGAAGTGGAATAGGCTAAATTCTTTTTCAAGAAAGAAGGTTAGCAAAACATCGTCACAAATTTTAAGGATGTCATGGCGAGTAGATCATGACAGCTACAGCCTAAAAAATAAATTGGACCAACTCAAGAAAGAGTGGAAACTTTGGAAGGACCTAAAACAAGGATCGACGTGCTTGGTCGGATCCATCGAAGCGAACAATTGCGGCATCGGATACATGGTGGGTCGAAAGACTTGCGGTAGGCTATCATTCAATTAATAATTGCAATGTAAATCATTTTTTTGTTTTTAGCCCTCCTAATGAAATATAATTTGATGTTACTGATTTTTCCGCTGCCAAAAAGTTCGTAACAGTACTGGATAGAACCGTAATCGGAGGACAAACTAGATAGAATGTTTGGTGGCGTTGTAGCATAGTGGAAATTTTCAACATGCAAGAAGCCAAATAATGATTAAACAACCCTCGAAGAGGTTGTCGTAGAATTATCAAACGATTCAACAGAACTCCGGTTTACGAACAAACCGAAATGCAATCAACAAATCGTACGAAGCGGCCTGGATCGAAAAGAGGAGGAAAAATACCGTTGCAATTATGAAAGAGCAGCTCTCACTACCGGTGGAATCAACAAATGATGCTCCACACGGAGTTCAAAAACCGACGTCCGAAGATGTTGTTAGTCTTCTGCAGGAAGACCTGGACATTATAGGGGATCGTGATCTTTTCTTCTTGCTATCGACCTCCTTCTGGACTCTCTCCATCGAGACTTCTTCACCTGCAGTTGACAGAGAGCTACGAGTCGAATACATACGCTATTATTATAACCGTCGCACATTGTGATTTGATTTGCAATCGATGATTTTATTTCATCTATCATTAAGATCGTTAGCGATGTTGTTTGGACAATTTTTATTTGAATTGTGGAATGTTTCGAGTTATTTCGTCTTTAAATATAGTTTATTCATTTGCTTCTTTTAGTCGATTGTTGATTTCTATGAAAGTAACCTGTTTAATCTGAAGGTGCAGCTTACACCGTCATGAATCCGGAGGAAGTCCGACGGCGTAGGAGAAATGCAACGAATAAATATAATGCTATAATATTATAATACGTACGTCGATCGTGAACCTCGCTACACTTCATCTCGTATCGGAGAAAATGGATGGGTGAAATGATATCGTGACACCCAACGAGATTTCGTAACATCTTCCGCATGTCACACGATGTTTCGCAGATCTCGCTAGTAGATCTAACAACATCTCATGGACTTCATAGGTTTTCAGGACAACATGCCGTAAGTATTGGGCATCACACTCTACATACTATCACAAAATGAGTCAATGCGAGGAGCCATGAACGATTCCAACGATTCGTCTGAAACAATAAGTTCGATATTTCTCAGTTGGTTTAACTTTCTTCTCGCTCAGCCAAAGACATAATAAAACCAACTGATTCGAGTTTTGCAAGGATCCCGACAAAGATTCTTAACGATGACCGATATATGCCATATTTTAAGGTACACATGTTCACTGGCATAATTTATTAATGGATTACATTTTGAAATATTTTTTTCTGTTTCTATAGGATTGCATCGGCGCAATCGATGGAACGCATGTTCATGCTTATAAGTATCGGATAACGACAAAGTTGCTTTTATCTGGTCATTCCTGGAGGACAACTCGAATATAATGGTCAGCTTGTGATTTCAACATGTGCTTTACATTTGCATTCTGTCGGATGGGAGGCAGCAGCACATGACGATACGACTCTTTTAAAATTGCAACAAGGAAGCGTGACTATAATTTTCCTCACCCACCGCACTCAGAAGGTCATTCGTAATATAAATAATTGATGCTTGTAGGTCACATAGCTTACTAAATTTTCTATTATTACGGCAAGTATTATTCTGGTAGATCGCCATACCGAACGCAGATGCAGTATCTTAAACCATATCCCGATACAAGATATCATATTCCGGATTTCGAAAGAAGCTAGTAATCGAACGAAACGAGAAAGGAGTTGTTTAATAAGAGACATTCATCCTCGCGAGGCGTTATTGAGAGAACATTTGGAGTTCGGAAGAAGAAATGGGTCATTCTTCGAGATATGCCACCCTATCCGTTCCCAAACAAGTGCAGATAGTGTTGGCAACTATGGCCCTGCATAACTATATAAGGCGGCATCCAACTCGAACTGATGTTGATTTCGACCATGCCGATCAAAATGACGAGGTTGCTACAAACGAAGGTTTTGAGGACCGCATTGAACCGTCTCAACCACGAGAATGTAACAATAGTGCACCAATCCGTACGAAAGAAGGGGAGGTGCAAACGAAATGCAGACTTCTTCGAGAAGACATTACTCGATTGTTAGTTGGAGAGTGATTTGGTCGAGCAATGCAACGTATGTCTTTTACATCTCTCTCGAGAAGTTTACTTAACATTATTTACAATTCGACCTTCTAACTTGATTCTTTTCATTTTCTTCGACTATTTCGTACTCAAATTAATTAGCTCGCATGTGTGCTTCAATTTCGGTAAACATGAGCTCCAAAGACATCGGCTACCTCTCGCCGATCGTTATGTCATCGTGTGCCGCAGACATCTCTTTTAGCATCACGTCGCCAGCATAGGCTTTCGCCGAAAGTTTTATGCCCGTCCTCTGAACATTCCGGATCGGTGCGGTTTCTTCCGATGGGCGGATAGTTCGCAGATTCTCACGAGTCCGACGCCGGGAGTGTACGACCACTACGTGAAGACAGAGTGACACGGAGTTACAACATCTCAAAACTAAAGTGAACATTATTATATTGTTGGTTGTTGTTGGAATAGTCCTATGCTTTTTTTCACTCTATCATTCGTTACCACGTGCTTGAGATGACTTATTCGTTTCATTGTAAAACTCTAGCGACTTTTTGAGATATGCAATCGTTTCTCGATGTGTTTTCGTTTCGTATCCTCGTGTAGACATATGATTTAAAAATAAAAAATTTTTAATCGCTCTTAATATATATAGATATCCGAACAATATGAAACTAAAAGAGTTCTTTTATACATTAAAAAATTTTAATACTTTTAAAATATGTACATATATTATTTAGTTACATATTTTTTAAAGTCTCCTAAATGTTTCATTAATTGGAACAATCTATTTAAAAAATAAAAATTTTCAAATATATATTTTATTAAAAATATGATATAATAAAGCTCGTAAATATTTTATTATTAAATTAAACTAAGATATAATAAAGCTCGTAAATATTTTATTAATATACTTAAATAATTTCATTTATATAGTGAATTATTGTATCAAGCAATAATTCACTATATAATCTAGATACAATAAAGTCTCGTAAATATATATTTTAAATATAAAAATTTAAATTTATTAGTTTGTATATTTAAAATATAAAATTTTTTAAAAAATTTCATTTCAGAATATCGTATACTATATAAATATATCAAAATTTTAACACAGCTTTTAATAAACGAGTGCAATCTTGTCATTTTTCACGCATACTGTTTTCCTACAATGTAACTAAATGATAGATCAATCTTCCCATAATAAGCTTCTCTATAGCAAGATAGCCAGAATCGCAGAAGTTGAAGCCGTGTACTTACCAAATGCGGCCTTAGACAAGCATTCACCACAAAGCTACAAGGTTCATTGAATGAAGTAACTCATGACTATTAATAAGGATCATTTAGTCAAGTTGAGTTGAGTACATCTTTTGACTGCGTAGATCATGATCCACAACAACCTAGAATGACAAAATTATGGAATCTAAATTGGTTTCGTCATCATTCCCCTCACCATATAATCTTAAACTTACAAATGATGAATTTATGCAATCTAAAACTCAATATGTTGCTATTATACGCAGAACAATAAATGATTTAATGCTAGCGATAATCAAAAGAGTTCTCTTGTTATCGAGAGAGATTATTAACCTAAGGTTTACGCCTATGAAAATTTTCAAACCATAAATCTAAAGTCAGAGCCTCTATACAGTATATTATGTCATCCTAATCTGTCTTCTAAAAATTTAACCCATAAAACTCTCGCATTCATCATTAAGAGAGGCTGAGGAGCGGATTTCTGGAGCCCACAATATCGTAGTGTCGTAAACTACGAAATATGTTATCTTGGAGAAGTGATCAACTAAAATCATAACAAAAACCTTACTCTTTCAATTTCATAGAAGGCTCATAATGAAGTCCATGCACATATCCACCCAAATTTAACAAGTATATAAAGAGAAATATATAAACCCATATTCTATCCACAAGTTTCAGCCAAATGACACACTCGACTCGGTCTCACATGTCTCTCTACATTTTATATTAAAGTGGGATAAAAGAAACTCACTTTCACAAAGGAAAGAGTATTATTCCTTGCCAAAATGTCCATTTATTCATCTATTATCACAGTTGTAAAATAGTCTTCCCGAACAAACTCCTAAAAATGCACAAACATGTTATGGAGAAACATATAACCTTCAAATATGTGCCACTAATCATAAGTTCTCACTTTACAATGGTCCCAATCTCTTGAAAATCTTCATCAGTAACATAAATATCCTTCACAATTAAATATCAAATACAGTGAACCGTATGGTAATAATAAAACAACAACAACAACAACAACAAAGCCTTAATCCCACTAAGTGGGGTCGGCTACATGAATCCTTTTTCTCCATTGCGTCCTATTTAGTGTCAAATTTTCGTTTAATTCTAATAAATTAAGATCATTTTTATGCAATAAGCCCAAGTTTTCCTAGGTCCGCCTCTCGCCTTTCTTAACATAAGTTGTATTTAAAACATCTACTCTCCTAATCGGATCATCGTGTGGTCGACGTCTAATGTGACCAAACCATCTAAGGCGACTCTCTCTAATTTTATCCGTCACTGGTGCAACTCCAACCCTTTTAAGGATATATTCATTTCGCATTTTGTCTCTAAGTGTAAAGCCACTCATCCACCTAATCATTCTCATCTCTGCAACACTTAACTTAACATTATGCTTCTCTTTTAAAGGCCAACATTCAAGCACCATAGAGCATCGAAGGTCTCACCGCCATCTTATAAAATTTTTCTTTCAATCTAAGCGGTACTTTTCTATCACACAATAGGCCGACGCATTCCTCCACTTCAACCAACCAACCTGAATTCTACTATTAACATCCCCATCTATATCACCATCGCTTTGAACAATGGACCCGAGATATCTAAATCGTTCACACCTTTTAATAATTTGATCACCCAAAGTTACACTGCCGTCACTAGACCTACTAATACTAAAATTACATTCCATGTATTCAGTTTTAGTTCTACTCAAACGAAGACCTTTAGCACTCCAATGTAGACCTCCATAATTCAAGTTTTTCCTGGACTTTTTCTCTTGTCTTATCCACAAGGAGGATATCATCGGCAAAAAGCATACACCAAGGTACATCCTCTTGTAAATGCCCAGTAAGACCATCCATAAATAAAGCAAAAAGATATGGGCTTAAAGCCGATCCTTGATGTAAACCAACAGAAATAGTAAAATACTTGGCCAATCATCCTTCAGTTCGAACACATGTAACAGCTATAGCATACATATCTTTAATGACTTGAATATAAGTCATATCAACACCTTTCTTCTCAAGGACTCTCCAAAAAACATCTCCAGGAACCTTATCATAAGCTTTTTCTAAATCAATAAAAATCAAATGTAGATCCTCCTTATTATCTCTGTACTTCTCCATCAAACCTCTCAATAAATATATAGCTTCCATGGTAGACCCGCCTCGCATAAATCCAAATTGATTATGAGAAATCTTCGTAATACTTCTTAACCTATGTTCAATTACCCTCTCCCATAATTTTAAAGTATGACACATCAATTTAATTCCTTTATAATTTGCACACTCTTGTGCATCTCCTTTATTCTTAAAAAAGGGGAACAAAATGCTCTTTCTCTACTCCTCAGGCATCCTTTTAGTTTTAAAAATAATATTAAAAAGTTTAGTAAGCCAGGAAACCCCCAAATCACCTAAACATTTCCACACTTCAATTGGGATATCATCAGTCCTACGTACTTTCCCTTGGTTTTCTTTAAAGCCTCATCAATTTCTTTTTTACTAATGCGACGGTAAAATGAAAAGCTTTTATTATTATTAAAGATATTAAGATCACTAAGGTCAATCGTACTTTCAGCATCATCATTAAAAAGTTTATCAAAATAACTCACCCACCTATGTTGAATATCTTTTTCTAAGAAAAACACTTTTTATTTTCATCTTTAATACATTTTACTTGAGTTAAATCTTTACATTTCTTTCTCTTTGTTTCGGTAGCTTTATATATATATATTTTTCACCTTCCTTAAGTATCTAACACGTTATAAAGATCACTAAAAGCTGAATTTTTAGCGTCACAGATTATTCTTTTACACTCTCTGCGGGTCGTTTCATATTTTTCCCAGTTCTCTACGCTTTTACATTTAAACCAATTTTTATAACATAACTTCTTATTTTTATCTTTTCTTGCACATTATTATTCCACCATCAACTATTTTTATTTATTGACATTTTTACAACTATTTTTATTTATGGTAATAATAAAAGCTTGACGAAAACTCAAGAAAATAATAATCTTATTCTGACTCTGTGTTTAAGCTTGAAATGAAAAAAAAGAGGAACTCAACCCATGAGGCATGCTTACCTTTCAGCTTTATCTAGCTATTAAAAATCTTAGGGCTTCATGATCCATGTAGAGTGGACTCATTATCAAGAGACAATGACTTCAATGACTATGGGCTCTAAATATAGCATAGAACTCTTCATCATTGGTAAAATATTTTTGCCCAGATACATTGAAATTCTCACCGAAGAAGGCTATAAGACGTTCACATTGACTCAACACAACTCCAATCCTCATATTGAAGGCATCAAACTCCACCATAAACGCCTGACTGAAATTTGTAAGAATTGGAAAAAGGGTTCGAGTAACACGTTCTTTCAGTGCCTCAAAACTAGCACGTAACTCGTCCGACAAAAAAATATATTAGCCTTGAGAAGCTTTGTCAATGGTGTCACTACAGTGTTGAATTTCCCAATAAAACTTTAGTAGAAAAAGGTGATCCATAGAACTGATGTACCCAAGTAAATGACTATAAATTGGGCAGTTCACAATAACATTGATGTTAGCATTAATCTATCTCAATGCTAATTGTTAAAACAACATGTCCCAACAAGGAAGTATGTGTGATAAAAAAGTAATAGTTCTTCGAGTGAACATATAAGCGAGCTTCTCGAAACACATCAAAATTTTTTGCATGTTGCAAGTGATCTTGTACTAAACGGTTGTACGCGAAGATATACAACCTCAAATTTCTCGATAAATGCCTGAAAAAGCTAATTCAGCAGCCACATAAAAGTACTTGAATAAATGGATAAGTAAAAAGGCATGATTGTAAACATATAAAATCAATCTCAAGTCTTGAAAATCATCCTTTAGCCATCTCATGGTTTCTTTTTGAACTAGTTATAACCACAGTGTAAATCGATCTTCATGAAGATGTTGGCCCAATGCAATGAACCAACAAATCATCTAGTTGTGGATAGGAAACACAATAGTAGATGATAACTTTGTCCACAATCCTGTTATCAATACATATATGCTAAGGCTCACCCTTTTGTTATCAATACACGTATGCTAAAAGCCATCCTTCAATAAACTAAAAAAAGAGTCACAATTTGATACACTCAAAGTTGGAACTGCACATGGGCTTGTGCTCTCACGAATTAAAAGTATAGCCCTAAAGTCTATAACATGCCTCTGCAACTCCTCGAACTTTGTTGGCCGCATCCAAAGGCAAATCAACTTGAGAGTTGAGAGAACCAATTCTAAATGAAATCTATGGCATATTGTATCTCTTTTAGTGGTGGCAACCCAGAGATAATCTTTTAATCGATAAAACATAAAACTCCTTTAGAAGGGGTTTCACTATATCTGGTATCGACTTGTCGGACCACTGCCTTCCAAGACCACCAAAGTTAGTTACAATGGTGCCTCTCTCAAAGCACGTAAAAAAATACCATAGAACTCTGTGATCTCAAATTCTAAATGCATATAAATTATATAAGACTCCTTCAAAAGTATGATGTGCTTCCCATCCTTAATAAAAGAGTGTGTTATTGCAAACATCATATCTGTGCAATGGTCATACGGCCAGGGACGACACAAAAGGATGTAAAAAGACGTACACGTGTGTTGACCTCGTTTTTGTCGAGGTTTAGTTTTCCTCCTAGGATTTAGGGTTTTAGCTTTAGGAGCTTCCCCGACGATCTTAGATTCCTAGCACTGGGCCCACCTCGCTTTAGAATGATCGAAACCACTTCGACACTCTTTAGGAGTCCCGGACGGAGTTCCTGACCTCTAGCTCACAGCAGGTAGGTTGGAATTAGCGTTAGGACTCCAAATCGAGTTCCTATGAGACCACCGGACCTTAGGATAGCCTCGTGCACATTTTCTCGCACTACCGAGCACAAATTCTCGAGCCACGACCTCGACGTCTTCAAATTATTCTCGACGGATCAAGGTCGAAGTCGGAACGCCGTAACGAGCGACATCAAAGTCGAAACTTCAGACGAGATCGAATTCGACGTACTTTCGACTCGACCGGTGACGAGGTTCTCCGAACGACCTCGGATCGCGAAACGGATCGCGCCGTTGCGTCCGGAACGTCGAACTTGCTGGGAAAAGACGTATAACTTGTCGTGTTTGGAGCGCGGACCCGCGACGTAAAATTTCCCGTCCTTTTATTAAAATAAATTCTATTTTCCTATTTTAACCCCCATTTTAAACCCTAAAACCCTCTCTCTCACCCGAGGGCCTTGCCTTTTCTCTTTTCCTCTCGAGCCCGAGCCTTCTCTCCGGTTCCTCGCACGAGCTTCGACGATGGTCCCCGTACTCTCGCCACTTCCCCCGCATCCTCGCTCGTGGCGTGCCCTTTCGGCCTTCCCTCGCCTCCATTGTCGCCCTTTTCGCCGACTTTGTCGCCACTCTCTCCCTCTCCTCTTCTCCCGCCAAGACGCCTGTAAGTGGGACGACTTCTTCTTCCTCTTCTTCGAGGCCGGCTATAAGAACCTCATTTTGAGAGGGTGCTAGGGCTGGCGATTTTGGTGAGGTTGTTTTGGTTGGCTGGTTTTGAGTGTGCTGCCATTGCTTTTCTCTCCTCCTCCTCCCTCTTCTTCTTCTCTGCTACTCACGGTTCTTCCTGAGCTTAGTTTGAGTGAGGTAGGGGTGCTGTTGGCTTTGCTCCCTGAGGTTCTCGAGACTCCGTACGCTCGGTTTCGGAGCCCGGGTCGTGCCGTTTGTTCACTCGTTGTCGAGTCGAGGTGTTGACTCGCTAAGCTCTCACCGAGGTATGAGCTCCTCTAGCCCTAGCTTTTACCTCAAGGCTATCTACACACTGCTTTTCTTAGTTAGACATGGTTTCATGGTTAATATGGCATGCTATGGCTCCTCTCTTTCATTTACTCATGTTAGCTTGATGTGGAGCATGGAATGGTTTATTTAGTTTTATATGCATGTGGAGCTTGCTTCTTGCTCCTTCTACTTCTTCTTTATTACAAAGGCATGTTATGGAAGAGTTTAAATTGAGTTAAAGAGGCCTTACACTTACTTGCATTTGAAATACATTGAAGCTCTATGTTGGGATATGTTGGATATATGGAAGTGCTTACTTGGACTTTATGTTTAGCTGAATTTTAAATTTTATCTGGGCTCATTGTACTCCTAAGCAAATTTGTTTTATCCTAAAGGGGGCTTGGGGTGGCTGTTCCTTTTGCTTCGTTTTCTAGCTTTGGGAGCTCGTTTTTGTTGGCTTTGTTTTCCCGGTTTTAACCCATATTGTTCTCTCAACTCCGGGGTACTTTCGAGCCTTGTTTTTCTCTCGGTTCGAGTGTCGTTTCAAGCCTCTTCGTCGCTCGGTTGCTTGTGTTTCTTGCTCGTTGCGACTAGCCCCATTGCACATTTGAGGGCTCGTTTTTTTCTCGTTTTGTCGCTTTTGCGAGCAAGCCCCATCGCACATTCGAGGGCTTGTTTTTCCCGTTTTGCTGTTCTCTGCGACTAGCTCTATCGCACATTTGGGGACTCGTTTTTCCTCGTTTTGTTGCTCTAGCAGCTTAGCCTCTGCTTTGTCGTTTGCAGTCTAGCCCCATCGCACATTTGGGGGCTCATTTTTTTCTCGTTTTGTCGCTCTTGCGCCTAGCCCTATCGCACATTCGAGGGCTCGTTTTTTTCCTGTTTTGCCGCTCTCAGCCTAGCCTCATCGCACATTCGGGGGCTCGCTTTTCCCGTTGTCGCTCCTGCATCGCTCCTTGCTCTTGGTTCGGTGGCTCGCTTGGTTCTCGCGTTCTCGCAGTTTCCCAGTGCGACCTTTGAATGGCTCGGCTCTGGGCTCATTGGGCTCGGCTTGTGCTTCTTTTAAGCCGTAGGTGGGCTGAATGGCTTGGTTGCCCTATGGATTCATTCCTATGCATTTGTGGTGAACTCGAATTAGTATGGATAGCTTGTCGAGGCTCGGCCGCGGCCTCATTTGTGGTGTGATGAATCGCGGGAGATTCTACCTTCCTCTTTTGTTGGCCTCGGTCGTGAGCTTTATGGTAGTATTGAGTTTGCTGGGGCTTTATCGCTTCGCTCGTTGTGACTTGTGTCGTGAGCCTTTGTTTTGTTAGCTCCGACCGAGAGCCTTATCGGGGTGATTGTTGTGATGGAGGCTTTGCTCGCTACATTTGCTTATGAAATCGATTTAATGAAATTTGAAGAGCTTCCTAGCTTACTTATGGGAAATAAATCGAGCACGATATTCGAAATATGTCTTGAAAAATTTATTCGATGAAATTGATGTTATTTTGTGGCTTATGGTCGTCCATTCTCTTTCTTACGTATTAAAAGACTATCGATTCTCCTATTACTATAGCTCGAGTCCCGAGCTCAGTAAGAGAACGTACGGAAAGTTTGTGTTCCAGAATCGAAAATCAATGTGGCCTAGAGTCTAGGACCCGAGCAGTGGCTTTCTTTTTATGTTTTTGCATGATTTTACTAGCTTATTCTGGGAAAAGGAGTGCGTTCTGTGAGTCTAGTCTTCACCTTCTCCGAGAACGTCGAGGTGCCTTTAGTCCTTTTCTCGTGACATGCGAGGCGGTCGGGAAGTCGCAGGTGATTTACTTGTTTTCGATTATCGGAAATCGACTCACTTCTTTCGAAGTCGTGTTAAGTGAGCCGCTTTCCGTCCTCCTTTCCGACCTCTCGTCCCTGGCTTCACCTTGTTTTCGGCTCAAAGACACACCTACAGGGACGTGTAGGTGTGCATATAACCTCCTCGAGTTATATATGGGCCATCATGCAAGGCCGTAAGTGCGGTGGGGACAGCGATGCGACTGCAAAACGAGAAAAATTACGAGAGCCATGGAATGCGGCCGCCCGTCTCGCAGACTCGTAGAGAGTAGAGCAGAGTCACGGAACCATTCGACCGTCCTCGGGGTTTCTATCGCCGACAGTCTAAAGTTCGTAGTCCTAGTCCTATTGGTAGTCAACTCCGTGACTGAAATACTTTAAAACAAAAATACATATGTTTGAAAAATACAAAATTGTCTCCACCGCTACACAGCCTACCTACCTACAGCTTTTGCTTGCATGAAAACAAAAAAAAATGAAATGTGTGAAAACTTATAAAAGTCCACGGTTGGCTATTCGAGTCGGATTAGGACTGCTTCGCAGAAAGTCGGATAAGAGTCGACACTCAAGTCCGGATATTAGCACAGCCTTCCGAGTCCGAAACACCACCGTGCTTACGGGACACTTCGGTAGGCTTTACTCCGTAGGTTTCTTTCGCATTTTCTCGTGGTTTCCTACGGTTTTACTTTGTTTCCTTTTTCTTCTCGCGATTTTTCCTCGCTTTCTCGGCGTTTTCCTTCGTTTTCACCGATGAGTTTTCGTACTTTACTTTCTTCGTACTCACCATAAGACTTCGTTTAGCTAGGTTGTTTTCACTTACTACTTCTACTCCTCGCTCTTTTAAGTATCGATAAGTCCGTCGTATGAAATAAAAAATGATAATAAACAAGTAATGACACACATCGAGGATAAGCAAAGCATACAGTACTCCCGTGATAGCTCTTTACTTTCCTTATCGTTATACTCGCTCAAGCATGTTTTACTTTTCAAAGATATACTCCTCGTTAGCTAAGTCATTTACTTTCAAGACATATACTTGCTAAGCATGTTTGACACTTCCCGTACTCTCTCCCGCTCAGCATGTCTTACTTGTTATAACGTTACTTTCTCGTATACTTGCAAGATACACCTGTTATAAGCATGTTACTTCTCGCATAGCTTAGCATGCTCATGTTCATCGCTTTCTTTTGCCACTTATGCCACGTGCACACACTCACCGTCGCAATAAAAATAAATAAACGACTCGTATGTTCACTTAACTTAAATCCTAAACTTAAATCGCGATTCCCGCTACGACGTGGAGCTTGGAGCACGGTGGGCAAGCACGGCCATCTTCTTCAAGAAACCCGTGTCGACATCAACGAAACTCATTCCTTAGCTTTAAACAACAAGCCTTAGGCTTCGAGGTAGTCCGCCCCGTGCGACATAAACCCTCACCTTTCTTTTTAGCCTTCGCACACCCCTTCGTGCAATATAAGCCCTAATCGCTTAGGCTTCCGAGGTTGTCGCCTTATACGACGTAAACCCTCCCGTCTTTCGCGTAGTTCGCATAGTCAGACATTATGCAAACGTAATCCCTATAATTAATTTGCGGATCGAAATCAAAATAAAATCTCTCTCCAAAATTTAAAACCCAACCTTAGGATAGTCCGCGACGTCCTCGAGGTCCTCCTCGAGATCCGCGACATCCCCTACCCTTCTTTCCTTCGACTCCGTAAATAATCGTTCCTCCTCGCGCCCTTCACCTATCGAATTTCCTACTCTCAAATTTCGTCGAAAACCCTACCTTTTCGACTTCGTGAAGATAGAAACCCGAGATCTAAATCGAGAGTTCTCTCGAGTGATTTCGGCCATCCGAGAGGTAATTAACTATAGTGGCTTGCCTCTATAGTGAGTTTTAAAGACCCCGGATAATATAAACCCTATTTAATTCTTTCGTATTAAATAGTGGAATTTGTCTGGCCCACATAGCGTTCGCGCACTGTAACGGATGTCATGAACTTCGTGGTTTATTCGATCGAACGATATTGTCGAGTAGGTGTCTATTCTTGGAATAGATGCGTTACTCGCGATATTACGCTCGTTCATTCAAACTGCCAAACGAATGAGATTCGTCCTTTCTCATTCTCATATTTTAAAACTTAAAATGTTATTTTCAAAAATCAATACATATATATAAATTAAATTAAATCCTCAAGCCCAAAGCGCTCCTTCAAAGCGGCCGACAACTTCGGCGACTCACTGGGAATAACTCTACTCTCCATTAAATCAAAAGTTTCTATCTTCGCACATCGGCAGATGTGTCCATGTCCCTCATGGTCCGTATTGTCATTCTTCCGTCGGCTTGTTTTGCTCATTTCTTTCTTGGGCAAACATAGTCAACTCTCTCGGATTTCGTAACCGTCCGTTTAATCACCTTTAAACAACATGGTTCGGAATCCTGTGGTTTTCTTTTGATTTTGTGGGGTCGAACTCCCAATAAGTGTGTCAGGCGCGAGGTGCGCTGCGAACTCGGCTCGAGATCGGGTCCCGAATTTCCCTTTCACTTTCGTGTTTCCGGCTCGATTTGCTATCGGCAAATTAAACCAAATCTCTCGCTCTCGTACCTTCCGTTTAAATCCCGAAATTAAATGAACAATAAAGATAAAATAAGGTGGAAACACCAAACGTAATGAGGGAATTGCCCAGCTATGCAGATAAGTACGGTAGCTTGAGTACTTCCGTCGAAACCGGCAAGACACCGGACGCTACCGACTTCGCAAATTCTTTAAATGCCGTGAGCGATGTCTTCGCCAAAGCCGATCTTTTCTTTGCCTCCGGAGTAGAGTTCGCCGTCAATAGAGATGAGCCGCCCGAGCCGTCGCTCATCAAGTTCGGGCAAGGGTTCGACGATGTCGAAGCTAAGTTCGGAGATGTGGCCGTTGAGATGACGAAGCCTCGAAATGAGCAAGTCCGTTAAACCTATTGTAATGTTCAACCCGAAGACCGTCGAGAAACTCCCCATGCCAAAGAAGGAATGGATCGAAAAGAACTCGATGTCGTCGGACTACTCCCGAGATCGTTTCGCTCCTATCGTCGGATTCGCTACCGTCGTACCGGCCGCTCCGCTAACCAAAGGAAAGGGTATTCTACATGAGGAAGAGTCGACGAGGCTTGTGTTCTACCGTCTCCTAAGTTCAAGATCGAGTCCGATTCAAAGTCCGTGCGATGACAAAGGCACATGAATGGAAACGCAATCGTGGAATTCCGAAGATCAATCGCTCGCGACAAAGAACCGCAATCGGTCCGATGAGCAATGCTCCAGCTGAGACCATACCGGATGGATGGGAGACATGGTCCAACAATGAATCAAAGATTAAGCAAGGTGTACTCGTTCAAAGAGGAGTCGTTGTCGCAGATGTTCCGTTACTTCGATAAAGAGGCCGAATTCGACTACCGGAGCCAAAGAAGCCGCAGGAGGCCGACAAGAAAGATCATCCTCGCATCGTCCATACCACCGGCTGTTCTGGCCACACCATAGAAAACTGCCTAGCCTTCAAGGATCGGCTTGAGAAGAATTTCAGAAGCGGAAACTTAACGATCCCGAATGAGTATTTAAAAGAACCTGAAAAGGGTTCTATAAATATGATTTTGTGTGATTCGATTAGCTCCTGCACGACGCCGATGCTCGAGAAAATAAATGATGTTTCTCAAAGACTTCCAACTGATCTTAAAGCTATCAAAGGAAAGTCAATTGAGTCCGCTATGGAAAAGCTTCGAGCTGACATTGCACGACTGTCTGAAGATCAGAAAGAAGACTTTGAAGATGAAGATTACAACCTAACGAAGCTACGGGGAGGACGAATTCACGTAAATCAACGTCATCGAGACCCGAGACATGTTAGCCGCAAGCGACACTCCTCTTCGCGAGGAGGACGCAATGGATGAGTGGCAAAAGGGCCTCCCAAAGAAAAGATGAAATTATTAACCGCCTCGAGAAGGAGATCGAAGAAATGACGGCCGCCACGAGGGCAACAAGAGACAATCACACTCACAAAGAAGTGGCATCTCCGCAGATGAACCACCGGAGATTGGTCATGTTACCGACGAAAGAAGAGAAGTCGCTTCGCAAGCCGAGATGTGCCTCCAAAGAAAGATTCAACTCAGAATATGGTGCCAGAAAAGGACATTAAGCAGTTGGTCGAACAAGCAGTAAAAGAAGCCTTAGCCCAATTGAAAGGGGACGCGTCAATTTCAAAGGGTAGACCTTACCCGAAGGAGTTCGATGTCGTCCCATACCCCAAGAGTTTCGTACCACCTTTGTTCAGGACTTTCGACGGGACTGGAAACCCTCGACAAAGACGTTGCACACTTTCGAGCAAGTTGCCGCAACGCGGGGGTAGTGATGCGCCATCGCTCCGACAAGCTATGTAAGCGCTCTTCGAGAATCGCCTCGACCGGTACGCGACTTATCGAACGGCTCAGCTGAAGACTTTCGCGAAATGGAGAATCTTTTTGTCAAGCGTTTTGCCGGGGTTCAACACCACGTCACTATAGGTGCCTTGTGGAAGAGAAGCAGAAGCCGATGAAATTTTGTGGAGTACATCCTACTGTGGAGAAACCTTAGTATGAAGTGCGAACCTCGACTACATGTGAACATCATGCGATCGAGATCTCTACTCAAAAGCATCCATGGGCCATTAGCTTTCATGCTTAAGGGACTCACCATCAGGTCTTTCGAGAAGTTACTCAGCAAGACTAGCAATCTGCAGGAAGAAATCAAGCATATGGATTCATATGAGAATGCCGAGAAGTTCAGGACGAACAAGACATATGAAAGGAAATCTGGAACAGTTGCAGTGGTTAACAGGAGAAAGCGACAGCAGAAATACGGCCGAACAACCTCGGCGAGACCTTCCAACGTCCTCGTCGAATGCACAGCGATCGGTTCAGCAGACGTCTTACCAGACAGATGAGAGGCAAGTTCCAACCACAGTTGATCGATCAAGCAGGATATACTCTTTTAAGGATGAAACAGCAAGGAAGATGTTATGCAGTCTGATTAAGAATCCCGAATTCAGGTTGCCCGTAGCAAAGAGGCCAGAGGAGGTCAACAGGAAAGGACATCCGAGATATTGTCCATACCACGTGTTCGTTGGACATACCATAGATGAATGCCGCAGCCTTCAAAGATCGGCTCGAGGAGAACTTCGAGAATGGAAGCGTAACGATCCCCGATGAATATTCGAAAGGAACTCGAGTGAGTTCCATCGATATGATTTCGGCGATGTGTTTCGCTTCAATCGATTTCTACGCACCGACAACGGACAGGACACTTTTTGGTTACTATTGTACTACTTTTGTGGCTTAGTATGATCAATGTTGGTCTGTACCATTCCTCCTGTTGCAATGAAGAAAATGAGTTTGTTTTTGTCAAGAATTGCTCGATATTTGGAAAGCTCAAAATTGGATATTGCGTTAAGACTTCGACTTCAGGGAAGAATCAAATTAATGCCTTAATAACTGAATTGTTTTCTTTAAGGAATTCGGACCGAGTCCTAAGTTGATTTCGTAATGAAGCAAGTGTGCTTGAAATACGAGTAATCGACTCGTGATATCACGAGCCTTTTAATTTCCCGCCATGTGATCGTGTCCGGACTTTCGAATAAGTTATAATATCCCGTGATTCATATAAAGGGACATTTCGTAATTATTAATCGGGGAGTTTTCGACATTCAAAATCATTAACGTAAATATGTCTTGCCGGATACAAGAATTCTCGTAAAACAAAAGGAGCATAAAAAAAGAAAAAAAATGTTCCCGAGGAGAAGCTTCGAGGTAAGCACACAATAAAAAATCGGTGCCACAATCCGTACATTCAAAATCTTTAATCCGTGTTTCACTAGACATAAGAATCCTCAATAAAAAAAAGGAGAGCGAAAAGCTCAATAAAAAAAAAAGAATGCTCCCTGAGAAGAAGCTCGAGGCAAGCATATAACCAAAAATCGGTGTCTTAATCTTCCCCGATTAATGAAACTCGAAGCGCAACCTCAAGAAGTTTCCTCCGATATTATGCTTCAAGAGAGTCAAGTGATTCGTATGCCTTTTAGTCGACCATTAATCGACTCGTAAATATCTTCGACAGATGAAAAATATTTTTGATCACATGAATGTAAATTTTGGACTTCCTTAGGCCCGTAAAGAAAGAATTAAAGAAACGACGACGTTATTAGCAATTAATGGAAATTCGACTCGAAGTCGTGTCTTTCGACACAAAGAATACAACTTCAACTTCAACTCGAAGAATGTCGTAAAGATTTCTGCATACAACTCCAACTTCAACTCGAAAACGTCGAAATACTTCTCGTAGTCAACTTCAACAATCTTTATGGAATCCGCAATGCATCAAATGGTGATCGCTACAAACGAAGCTACGAAGTTTTGTCCTCTTCGACGATGACATCCGTAGAGATAAAACACCTTTATAGGTACTTGAAAGAATGTGATTCCGATAAGCACCTTAAAGGGAGTTATTCTCTACACGCACCTTCGACCGGTGGACGATACCTCAAGAAATGTCGCGCATTGTGATGTTTCAAAGGCCGTCTTGTTCTACGAAGCACCGATGCCGCACTTGTCTTAAAACCTGGTCCAAATCCCGTAATAAATGTCAACGCCAAATAAAACTCTGCACCTCGTGAATTTTCGTAAACCTCTACACAGAGCTTTTCAAAGAAACTTCGCATCGCACAAGTTGTACGAATTCCTCCCAAATTCAAATTTCAAATTCCGAATCCGATTTTCTTCGATCCGAGACTCGTGATTGTTATCCCTTCAATTCTCTCACTTGTTTCGAGAAAGGATCGACTCGATTCTATCGACACGACCGCGAGTTTCGATTGGTTCTGTCGGTGTGGAATCACATCCTTTCCCAAACAAGATCCGTTTCGATCGACTCTTCGTGTGGGATATGAAACACCCTCATATTCCCTCTTAGTCCGATTTTAGAGGTCGAGGATCCCAAAGATCCGATACCGCATCGTTTCGCAATGGTCTCCTTCGAAATTTTAGAGGCCGAGGATCCCAGCATCCGATACCGCATCGCTTTCAATGGTCTCCTTCGAAATTTAGAGGCTGAGGATCCCAAGATCCGATACCGCATCGTTTCAGAATGCCAGCAATGGTCTCCTTCGAAATTTTAGAGGCTGAGGATCCCAAGATCCGATACCGCATCGCTTCGCAATGGTCTCCGTTAATTTTAGAGGCCGAGGATCCCAAGCATCCGATACCGCATCGCTTCGCAATGGTCTCCTTCGAAATTTTAGAGGCTGAGGATCCCGACGATCCGATACCGCATCGTTTCGCAATGGTCTCCTTCGAAATTTTAGAGGTCGAGGATCCCAAAGCATCCGATACCGCATCGCTTCAGCAATGGTCTCCTTCGAAATTTTAGAGGCCGAGGATCCCAAGCATCCGATACCGCATTGCTCGCAATGGTCTCCGTAAATTTTAGAGGTAGAGGATCCCGAAGATCCGATACCGCATCGTTTCCGCAATGGTCTCCGTTAATTTTAGAGGTTGAGGATCTCAACGATCCGATACCGCATTGCTTCGCGAATGGTCTCCTTCGAAATTTTAGAGGTCGAGGATCCCAAGATCCGATACCGCATCGCTCAGCGAATGGTCTCCTTCGAAATTTTAGAGGTCGAGGATCCCAAGATCCGATACCGCATCGCTCAAGCAATGGTCTCCGTCAATTTTAGAGGTTGAGGATCTCAACATCTGATACCGCATTGCTCAGCAATGGTCTCCGTCAATTTTAGAGGTTGAGGATCCCAGCATCCGATACCGCATTGCTCGGCAATGGTCTCCGTCAATTTTAGAGGTTGAGGATCACAACATCCAATACCGCATTGCTCAGCAATGGTCTCCTTTGAAATTTTAGAGGTTGAGGATCCCAACATCCGATACCGCATTGCTTTGCAATGATCTCCCGTCAATTTTAGAGGTTGAGGATCACAACGATCCGATACCGCATTGCCAAGAATGGTCTCCGTCAATTTTAAAGGTTGAGGATCACGAGATCCGATACCGCATTGCTTCAGAATGATCTCCCGTCAATTTTAGAGGCTGAGGTTCACAAGATTCGATACCGCATCGTTTGCAGAATGATCTCCCGTCAATTTTAGAGGTTGAGGATCCCAGCATCCGATACCGCATTGCTTTGCAATGATCTCCCGTCAATTTTAGAGGTTGAGGATCACAGCATCCGATACCGCATTGCTCAGCAATGGTCTCCGTCAATTTTAGAGGTTGAGGATCACAGCATCCGATACCGCATTGCTTCAGCAATGATCTCCTTCAATTTTAGAGGCCGAGGATCCCAAAGATCCGATACCGCATCGCTTCAGCAATGATCTCCCGTCAATTTTAGAGGCTGAGGATCCCAAGATCCGATACCGCATCGCTTTCAGAATGATCTCTTTCGAAATTTTAGAGGTTGAGGATCCCAAGCATCCGATACCGCATTGCTCAAAGAATGGTCTCCGTCAATTTTAGAGGTTGAGGATCCCAAGATTCGATACCGCATCGCTTCCGCAACGTTCTCCTATCTGTTTTAGAGGTCGAGGAGTAAGCCCTTCGATCGAATCAAGGCATTCGATTCCGCATTACTTTGGATCCTTTCCCGTCATAATAATTCTAGTCATGTTTTTGTTGTTCGGTCTTCGAGTCGGATGCGGTCCTCGCGCTTTCCATCTCAATCCAATCTCTTCACTTTTCTAAAAACTCGAGTTTTACTCCGGAATCGAGATCAAATCTATGTTTGAAATTGAAATCGAAAATTAAAGTCGCGGCTCTCTTAATTGAGAGTTCCCCCTCTTTTTCCTCGACGGAAACTACTCACTCTCTTTCTCGTTCTCGCGTCCTGTCCTAAGTATTTTACTTAGACGGCTTTATGTTGATTTGTTGGTCTTCTTCGGTCAACACCAATACGCGCGGTGTGCCTGTCCGGCGCACCACACATATTGGGGGTCCATTTGTTGACCTCGTTTTTGTCGAGGTTTAGTTTTCCTCCTGTGATTTAGTGGTTTTAGCTTTAGGAGCTTCCCCGACGATCTTAGATTCCTAAGCACCGGGCCCACCTCGCTTTAGAATGATCGAAACCACTTCGACACTCTTTGGAGTCCCGGACGGAGTTCCCGACCTCTAGCTCACAGCAGGTAGGTCGGAATTAGCGTTGTGACTCCAAATCGAGTTCCTATGGACCACCGGATCTTAGGATAGCCTCGTGCACATTTTCTCGCACTACCGAGCACAAATTCTCGAGCCACGACCTCGACGTCTTCAAATTATTCTCGACGGATCAAGGTCGAAGTCGAATGCCGTAACGAGCGACATCAAAGTCGAAATTTCAACGAGATCGATTCGACGCACTTTCGACTCGACCGATGACGAGGTTCTCCGAACGACCTCGGATCGCGAAACGGATCGCGCCAGTTGCGTCCGGAACGTCGAATTTGCTAGGAAAAGACGTATAACTTGTCGTGTTTGGAGCGCGGACCCGCGACGTAAAATTTCTCGTTCTTTTTATTAAAATAAATTCTATTTTCCTATTTTAACCCCCATTTTAAACCCTAAAACCCTCTCTCTCACCCGGGGCCTTGCCTTTTCTCTTTTCCTCTCGAGCCCGAGCCCTCTCTCCGGTTCCTCGCACGAGCTTCGACGATGGTCCCCGTACTCTCGCCACTTCCCCCGGCATCCCGCTGCGCTGGCAGCCCCTTTCGGCCTTCCCCCGCCTCCATCTGTCGCCCTTTTCGGCCGACTTTGTCGCCACTCTCTCCCTCTCCTCTTTCTCCGCCAAGATGCTCGTGTAAGTAGGACGACTTCTTCATCCTCTTCTTCGAGGCCGCTATAAGAACCCCATTTCGAGAGGGTGCTAGTGCTGGCGATTTTGGTGAGGTTGTTTTGGTCGGTCGGTTTCGAGTGTGTCGCCATTGCTTTTCTCTCCTCCTCCTTCTTCTTCTTCTCTCGCTACTCACGGTTCTTCCCGAGCTTAGTTCTGAGTGAGGTAGGGTGCCGTCGGCTTTGCTCCCCGAGGTTCTCGAGACTCCGACGCTCGGTTTTGGAGCCCGGGTCGTGCCGTTTGTTCACCGTCGTCGAGTCGAGGTGTTGACTCGCTTAAGCTCTCACCGAGGTATGAGCTCCTCTAGCCCTAGCTTTTACCTCGAAGGCTATCTACACATCGCTTTTCTTAGTTAGACATGGTTTCATGGTTAATATGGCATGCTATGGCTCCTCTCTTTCATTTACTCATGTTAGCTTCGATGTGGAGCATGGAATGGTTTATTTAGTTTTATATGCATGTGGAGCTTGCTTTCGCTCCTTCTACTTCTTCTTTATTACAAAGGCATGTTATGGAAGAGTTTAAATCGAGTTAAAGAGGCCTTACACTTACTTGCATTTGAAATACATCGAAGCTCTATGTTGGGATATGTCGGATATATGGAAGTGCTTACTGACTTTATGTTTAGTTGAATTTTAAATTTTATTCGGGCTCATTGTACTCTCTAAGCAAATTTGTTTTATCCTAAAGGGGCTTGGGGTGTCTGTTCCTTTCGGCTTCGTTTTCTAGCTTTGGAGCTCGTTTTGTCGGCTTTGTTTTCCCGTTTTAACCCATGTTGTTCTCTCAACTTCGGGGTACTTTGAGCCTTGTTTTTTCTCTGCTCGAGGTCGTTTCAAGCTCGCTCGCTCGGTTTCTTGTGTTTCGTCGTTCTCTGCACTAGCCCCATCGCACATTCGAGGCTCGTTTTTTTCTCGTTCTTTGTCGTTTCGCAAGTCTCCATCGCACATTTGAGGCTCGTTTTTCCTGTTTCGTTGCTCTTGCGCCTAGCCCCATCGCACATTGGGGCTCGTTTTTCTCGTTTTGTCGCTCTAGCTAGCACTGTTTTGTCGCTCTTGCAGGTACTGCTTTGTCGCTTCGTGCAGCTAGCCCCATCGCACATTTGGGGCTCATTTTTTCTCTGTTTCGTTGCTCTTGCGCCTAGCCCCATCGCACATTCGAGGGCTCGTTTTTTTTTCTGTTTCGTTGCTCTTGCAGCTAGCCCTATCGCACATTTGGGGGCTCGTTTTTCCTGTTCTGTCGCTCTTGCAGCTCGCTCCTTCGCTCTTGGTTTGGGGCTCGGCTTGGTTCTCGTCGTTCTCGCAGGCTTCCCAGTGCAGCCTTTGAATGGCTCGGGTTTGGGTCTTCATTGGGCTCGGTTTGTGCTTCTTTTAAGCTGTAGGTGGGCTGAATGGCTTGGTTGCCCTATGGATTCATTCCTATGCATTTGTGGTGAACTTGAATTAGTATGGATTGTGATGAATTGTGGGGAGATTCTACCTTCCTCTCTTTTTGTTGGGCCTTGGTCGTGAGCTTTATGGTGTTAGTTTGAGTTCATTGGGGCTTTAGTTGCTTCCTTGTCGTGACTTAGGCCGTGAGCCTTTGTTCTTTTGTTAGCCTCGACCGAGAGCCTTAGTCGGAGTGATTGTTGTGATGGAGGCTTTGTTCCTTGCTACATTTGCTTATGAAATCGATTTAATGAAATTTGGAAGAGCTTCCTAGCTTACTTGTGGGAAATAAATTGAGCACGATATTTGAAATATGTCTTGGAAGATTTATTCGGTGAAATTGATGCTATTTTGGTGGCTTGTGGCTTGTCCATTCTCTTTCTTATGTATAAAAAGATTACTGATTCTCCTATTACAATAGCTTGAGTCCCGAACCCGTAAGAGAACGTACCGGGGAAGTTTGTGTTCCAGGAATTGAAAATCAATGTGGCCTAGAGCTAGGACCCGAGCAGTGGCTTTCTTCTTATGTTTTTCATGATTTTACAAGTTATTTGGGAAAAGGGAGTGCGTTCTTAGGGGTCTAGTCTTCACCTTCTCCGAGAGCGTCGAGGTGCCTTTAGTCCTTTTCTCAGGACATGTGAGGGTGGTCGGGAAGCGCAGGGTGATTTACTTGCTTTTGATTATTGGAAATCGACTCACTTCTTTTCGAAGTTGTGTTAAGTGAGTCGCTTTCCGTCCTCCTTCCTCGACCTCTCGTCCCTGCTTTCACCTTGTTTTCGCTCAAAGCACACACCTACAGTGGACGTGTAGGTGTGCATATATAACCTCCTCGGGTTATATATGGGGCCATCAGCAAGTGCCGTAAGTGCGGTGGACAGATGATGCGGCTGCAAAACGAGAAAAATTACGAGAGCCATGGAATGTGGCCGCCTGTCTCGAGACTCGTAGAGAGTAGAGCGAGAGTCACGGAACCATTCGACCGTCCTTGGGTTTCTACTCGACGATCTAAAGTTCGTAGTCCTATCCTATTAGGTAGTCAACTCAGTGATCGAAATACTTTAAAACAAAAATACATATGTTCGAAAAATACAAAATTGTCTCCACCGCTACACGACTTACCTACCTACGAGCTTTTACTTGCATGAAAACAAAAAAAATGAAATGTGTGAAAACTTATAAAAGTCCATGGTCGAGCTATTCGAGTCGGATTAGATCGTTCTGCAGAAAGTTGGGATAGTAATCGACGATCAAGTCCGGATATTAGCACGTGCTCCGAGTCCGAAACACCACCGTGCTTACGGGACACTTCAGTAGGCTTTACTCGTAGGTTTCTTTCGCATTTTCTCGTGGTTTCCTACGGTTTTACTTTGTTTCCTTTTCTTCTCGCGATTTTTCTTCGCTTTCTGGCGTTTTCCTTCATTTTCATCGTTGAGTTTTCGGACTTTACTTTCTTCGTACTCACCATAAGACTTCGTTTAGCTTAGTGTTGTTTTCACTTACTACTTCTACTCCCGCTCTTTTAAGTATCGACAAGTTCGTTACAGTGAAATAAAAAAATGATAATAAACAAGAATAGCATACATTGAGGATAAAGAAAGCATACTAGTACTCTCATGATAGCCTTTACTTTCCTTATTATTATACTTGTTCGATATGTTTTACTTTTCAAAGATATACTCTCGTTGACTTAGATCGTTTACTTTCAAGACATATACTTGCTTAAGATGTTTGACACTTCCCGTATTTTGTCTCGCTCAAGCATGTTTTACATTCGTTATAAGATGTTACTTCCGCATAGCTTAAGTATACACCGTTATAAGACGTTACTTCCCGCATAGTTTAGCATGCTCCCGTTTATCGCTTTCTTTGCCACTTATGTCATCGTCAGCACACACTCACCGTCGCAATAAAAATAAATAAACGACTTCGTATGTTCACTCGAACTTAAATCCTAAACTTAAATCGCGATTCCCGCTACGACGCGGAGCTTGAGAGCACGGCGGCAAGACGGCCATCTTCTTCAAAGAAACCCGTGTTGACATCAACAAAACCCATTCCTTAGTTTAAACAACAAGCCCTAGTGTTCGAGCGTAGTCCGCCCCGTGCGACATAAACCCTCACCTTTCTCTTGTAGCCTTCGCACACCCCTTCCGTGCAATATAAGCCCTAATCCGCTTAGGTTTCCGAGGTTGTCGCCTTATACGACGTAAACCCTCCCGTCTTTCGTAGCTTAGTATAACCGTGCATTATGCAAACGTAATCCCTATAATTAATTTGCAGGATTGAAATCAAAATAAAATCTCTCCAAAATTTAAAACTCAACCTTAGGATAGTCTGGGACGTCCTCGAGGTCCTCCTCGAGATCTGTGACATCCCCTACCTTTCTTTCCTTTGACTCCAGAAATAACTGTTCCTCCTTGCGCCCTTCACCTATCGGATTTCCTACTCTCAAATTTCGTTGGAAAACCCTGCCTTTTGACTTCGTGAAGATAGAACCCGAGATCTAAATCGAGAGTTCTCTCGAGTGATTTCGGTCATCCGAGGGTAATTAACTATAGTGGCTCGCTCTATAGTGAGTTTTAAAGACCTCAGATAATATAAACCCTATTTAATTCTTTCGTATTAAATAGGGAATTTGTTCGGTCCACATAAAGGTTCGCGAACTGTAACGGATGTCATGAATTTTGTGGTTTATTTGATCGAACGATATTGTCGAGTAGGGTGTCTATTCTTCGGAATAGATGCGTTACTCGCGATATTACGCTCGTTCATTCAAACTGCCAAACGAATGAGATTCGTCCTTTCTCATTCTCATATTTTAAAACTTAAAATGTTATTTTCAAAAATCAATACATATATATAAATTAAATTAAATCCTCAAGCCCAAAGCTCCTTAAAGCGGCCGACAACGTGTCGTCGCACCACATCTACTCCCGAAACTTATCTCTAATAGAAAACTACACTAGGTATCTATCAATTGTAATCTTCCCTCTTTTTATCCAAAACAGGATATGGTTGGGTGGGTGTACTTTTATTTGGTAATGGTTAAATTGTTTATCATTTAAGTAAACAATATATCCTTACAATTGCCTTTATGAATGATAAATTACAAATATTTCCTTTTAAGATGCAATGGGTACGAAAGATGTGACAACGGAGCCACTGTAGCACTCTTGGGCTCTGTCTAAAAGATTGATCAAATCATTAATATCTCTTCCTCATTATGAGAATCTAATACTCCTTCACATTCTCACCGTATTTATGTGTCTTCAATATCATTGTCCACTTCTTCCGCAACTGCCCACTCAGCTAAAGAGATCACCCTCTTATTTTTGCAAATGGATGATGTGTTTAAAATCACGGCACTTGAAACACTTCATGAATAAAATGGTCTTTGAGGTAATGGATCTCAAATGGGAATTGTTTCTATAACATAAGGCCATGCCCTATCAGTAGGGTATGATAGTCCCCATGTGACGATGTTGCGTCACTACCTTCAAATCTATAGTATGCACATAAAGCAGGGACTAATACAGTTTTAACTAAACCACATTAGCAACAAAATGCTTCAATCCTCTAAGTTGTGCCACAATGTGCTCTTCTCATATTTCAGCATGAGTTGTTTAGATACAGTTGTATACGTCTCCAATGAAAATTTCTTTTGGTGCAAACTATGAAAATTTAGGAACATATTATGATGATAATGTGAGAGTATTTGCATCGTATTTCATCTTTCATCTTAGAGCATATAGTGATCTTACTATTTCCTTCTCGTTGTCGATAGTACATTGAATTTTTCCACCACAAAGAAGAGCGCTTCTTGAGTTTGATAACTATCAAGTTAACTCTCCTGTCTTGTGAAACATCTTTGTACTAAAAGAATCATTCCATAATTTAGAGTCATTCAATAAACTCTTCCAGATTACGACCATTAAAATCTGATAATTCGATTTTCGCTCCAAAGTCATTGTATCTTCTCCGACATTCAATATCAAATCGTCAGGCCAATAGTTAATCGTTGGAGACCTCTTGATGCAAGGGGCTAATTTCCTCTTCTTGATTCGGTAGATTACATTTATGATTATAGGTAACCTCTGCACATTGTCTCATTTCAAATTCAACAAGCCTTTGCTACATTTGAAAGATTTGTCTCTGCATATCATCTATTATTTTATCCTAAACACCCTTTTATGTGTTTCTCTTTGGCAGTGTGATGAGACCTTCTCACTTTAGAGTTTCGGTTCGGTGGAGTCAAGGTGTTATCTTAATATTGGCCAAAAGTTTGAGGTTTAAGTGGAGGGAGAAAGAACGTTTTTGGTGGAACAAGAAATTTTATGATTTGTAGATTAAGGGATTAGAATCTATAAAATTGGATCTACAAAGATGTCTAGGGTTAAATTAGGATATGACTTTGGCTCTAATACAAAATAACATCGATTTCGAATTCCGAGATGGTGCATAAGAATCGATACAAGGGATGGGATATTTGTAGAATATAGTGAAAGAGAAAAATATGAGAATTGGTCAGGATTCAAAAGAGGGAAGCAGTAATGATTGTTGTCCTGGAAAAAAAAAACAATAAAAAAGGAGTCAACGGCTTGGTCGGCTATAAACGGATGTCGATACATTCCATCACCTACTCTCGATCAACATATAAGCTCACATATTGAAGAAGAAGAATGTTAACACTCCGAAGGGCAGAAATCCAAAAGCAATATCCAAATTACATAAAATCAAACAAAATTTATCCTCACATGTCTCCAGAGATAACAGTTATATTGAAACAATAATATACTATAATTCTAATTTAAAATAACACAAACAAGGGGTCCCCAAGGGTTACGGACAGAAAAGTCCTATAACGAGAAGTCCAGAAATGAAATCCTACCCCTGTCCCACCTTCCAATCCCACCTGGGCAAGAATCTACTCCCACGTCCTCAAGAAACATATGGTCTACAAGTAGAGTTGTGACATTAGCTCGAAGATAGTTAAACGCTCGAAAATCGAACCAAAATTTAGCTCGGATCAAAATCTGCTCGAATGAGTTGAGTCGAGCTATGAGCCAAATAAAAAATTGATTTTATTTCGATCCAATTTTAATCCATCCTCGGATCAAATTTGAAAGAAAAGTGAATAATGGATGCAATCATGAATCGGCGGAATCGCGACCATCTTAAATCAAAAGCCCGAAGCCCATAAGCCCCAAAGTCCTAGATTTCAATTCAGTCTGCCTTTATCGATGCCTCACTCTCACTTCTGCTCTTCTCCTCTCGACGTTCCCATTTTCCTCTCTTCCGCTCACTATTTGTGTAGCCCGAAGCCCTACTTGGATTTCTCTTCGCCTCTTTCCCTCTGCACGGACTATGTTGGTGAGCTTAGCCCCATGGCTATGTTTGGATGTTGTGGATCTAAAAGTAAACGGGCTTTTTCTTCTGATTTACACATTTGTGTGAGATTGGGAGCACATTAACCTGAAACCCCTAAAGGGTTGTGTGTAAGCTAGTTTTAGGCGAGATTAAACTCAATCACAGAGTGATTATTTAAATTCATGACTGGTTTATGTTCAAGCTAGCATCTTTATTGTTCGAGTTGGCTCGTAAATGTTTGATTTCGAGCAAGATCGGATCAAAATTAATTGAATTGATCCAAAAACCAATTTCGATCCATCAAAAATTATTTCAATCCGATTTTGAGCCGACCATGTATCGGCTCGAATTCGGCTCATTTACGACCCTATCAACAAGCATGGAGGTCCTTGCAAGCATCATTTTTATGGTCAAGGTCAACAAATTTTATTACCAACAGTAGTTTCCAAACCTGACATCAAACCTTGAAATAATAGCTAGTTGAGGGATCCAAGGCCAAAGAGACAACATACTGCCTACTGAAATCTTAAAGCCTCTCCAAATCCAAAAGGACAAAAATTGAGTGTCTTCTTCAATCAATCTTAGAATTCGTTAAATACACACACACACACAAACAAACAACCAACCAACCTCCAATTAGTAAGGGAGTGACCGCTAAAGAGGGGAAAATCCGTCAAATTCATCGTCTTAACTGATTCAGAAAACTACATTCCCCAAAAACAACATCTAGATTAGTCATCATATCCTTGTTATGGGTGTTGTAATACTAGAAGCTGGTATTTGATATTGAGAATGGCTTGATGCAAGAAAAGGAGAAATATACCTTCGCAGCATTTTTTACATCATTTCAGAAAATTGAGCAGTACGATCCTGTTGTTTATCAATTATAAAAGGAATCTCACTATTAATATCTTGGGCCTCAAACAGAATTCCTTCATAAAAAGAATAGGATCACACGGGCGTGTATACACACACATACACACAAACAACCAACCAACAAATTAGTAAAGGACTGACTAACATCCACTATATCAGGGAAATTCCATCAAATTCATCTTTCCTTAATTGATTCAGAAAGCTACAACCTCCAAAACAACATTTAGATTAATCATCATATCCTTATTCAATAGTGGTGTAATACTAGAAGTTGGTATTTGATATTGAGAATGGCTTGATGCACCGAATGGAGAAAAATACCATCATAGCATTTTTTACAGCATTTTACAAAATTGAGCAGTACAATCCAGTTGTTCATCAATTATAAAAGAAATCTCACTATTAACATCTTGGGCCTCAAACATAATTCGTTCATAAAAAGAATTGGATTCTGGCAAAGGGACGTCCAAAGTGTTATGACAAAGTATAGTTATCATCATTCAACACCAAATGATCGAAAATCAAAACCGGTAGGATCAATAGACGCAAGAAAAATTTCCCTTTGTTCACCTCTCTTCCACCCTCAACGTCTCCACATCAAAATTGTTTTTAGCATTCTTCCTAACTTCTTCAAATAACAATGGATAATGAAAAAATTAGGAATATAATGCCCGCACATTTTGCAACGAGAATAAAAGTTAGATTCTCAAATTCGACCTTTTGAATGAGGCGAAGATTTTCTGAATTATGCCATATTTCCTTTTCTAAATTTAAAATAACATGCACCGCTACCGGAACTCTAGCTATCGATGGTATAAATAAATGGATTAGGGTTGCATCTATTTGAGAGGCAGTCCAAATATTGCGACTAAAGAAATAATATGCTCTGGTTCATAAAATGTAAGGAACAATTTGAATTTATTTTTAAATTATAATAGCTTGCCTATTTAAAAATTATTAGCAAACATTAATAAATATAATAAAATATATGAACAAAAATCCAAAATTATCATCCTTTAGATTAAATCTAACTAATTCGTCTAGAATTAATAAATAAGCTACAAGAACCAAGGAAACCAAATCTGTTTCAGAATTGTTTACTTAACTTGATAAAATGTCGCATGCTAAAAACTACTAATGATATGGAATTCAAAAAAAGCAACTGGAAAGTAATCACTTCATTACTGAAGCAGACAACATACTGTTGACCATGATCCTTTCAAACTGAACATCACTGAAGAATTTAGAGGGATAAATATAACATTATCAAAGCCCAGAGAACGCACCAAGAGATCCATCGAAAGGCAAATTAAGAGTCAAGGATGAATAATGAACAGGGGGTGATTTAACATAGGATAATGTTTAAAGGCACCAAAAAAAAAGAGTATGATCCATACCCCATGATTTGATATTAATACCCAGAGGCGTTGGTTTCAGGGACCATGAAAGGTTATGTCTACCTCAAATATGATCATAATGAGGAAAAAACCAAAAAGAAGACCAGAAAGGAAAAATATGCCACCACAAGGAACCCATAAAAGACATTGAGGACATGTCCGTATGTCACCATCGATAATCCTTAAGGCCCAAGAAGAGAAAGAAAGCACACCTATGGAACAACCTAACATCAAGCAATGAGACTACTAAATTCATCCTATGAAAATGCCACTAAAGCCTGCCTACGAGATGCCCCACTAGCAACACCCAAGACATGACTGAGATTCTTACGAAACACTCAATGAAATCAGTATATTAAGAGTAATCAATTGCATATATCATAACAAAAATAAATACGATTCACAAATAAAGGCAAAGAACTAGGAAAATGGTAAGAAGCAGATGAAGCTGCAAGACTCGAAAGGTCCCAGAAAATAAAAAATCGAATGAAGTTGTCAAAAAAAAAAGTGCAACAAAGAGAACAGATGAAGCGTCACATGTAATAGAAAAATGGAATTGTTATGGTTAGCTCCCATAAAAGCCAAAAATACGTAAATCTAATAGATAGTTCTATTTGAGAAACAAGATGGCTGCATATCAAGCAAAAATCAATTGGTGGAATCAGCAAGTAATGCTCATGGCACAAGTTCGATAAGGATCCAAGTACAAATCAAGCATGGTCTTATCCTAGGCTTCTACATAAAAGTTCTATTAAGAAAAATAAACTAATATTAAAAAAATAAAAAAATAATAATAAAAAAAAAAACTCTACTTTCAAACATTAAAGTAATACAAATGTTCTGCTTTTTTTAATGGTTGCACTCCTATTGTTTGGGGCGTGAATCAAGATAAACAAGACCAAGCGATCGTAGTCTTAAGCCATAGATTAAGTCATTTAGTTGGACAAATGATATATTGGCTTAAACTCATTCTCTTAACTCATCACGGTGCTCTAATTAAAAGCAAGTTGATGTACTTGAAGTAGAACCTAGTTATGATTATAAACTTAAAATGATGGAACTTACTTTAACCCCTTTTAAATTTACTCATTAAAATATATGTTTAATTAGCTTAAGAAGATGAGCATAATTATTTTAAAAAGATAAGCATGTAAAAGGATAATCATATGAAAGCTAAATTTAATTATAATTATTAACTTAATGATTATTAAGTTTATTTTATGGATATGAAATATAGTACAATATAAAGTTACTTTATTATTGTGAGAATTAAGCTTAAGCTCATCACCATCCATTTGTTGGTCTAACTAAAGCCAAAACTAAATATAAGTTGAGCTCAAAATTAACCTCAAATAATGACAAAATGGGTTTTTTGGTTGGCTTAGGGGCTCACGCTCGCTTAACTTGAACACAATCAAACCGTTTTTTTTACACCAATTTACAGCTAAATGTTTTAATTCACGATGTTACGCTATAATCATATTGTATGAAATAAAATCATTACACACTCATATAGCTAGTTAAGTTCCTCCATAAAATGCTTGTGCTCATGAAATAATAGAGGGGATAATTGTTTTAAAGTTGAAACTTTCTATGCAAACCAATTAAATTTTGAAAAGGGATAAAAAATATATACCGGTGAATCTTAAGATACTCAAACTCATGCAACCCTAGGTGCCTAGAAAGTAAAAAATATTTTAAATTATAATGAATATGCTTCAACTTTAGGACTTATACCATGGATTCAATTAGCATTGCTCAAAATATACCCAAAAAAATAAAAAATAAAAAATCATATGTAACATAAAATAACTAATTACCAAAGAAGCGTAGTCAAACTACATCTCAGCTCCAGTCCACGGAATAAAGAAACTTTTATTTTCACAGTTGAGCTAAATCAATGTAGTTTAACACAAAAATTAAGGTTTTCAAGCAAAAAAAAAAAAGGAAATATATAATTTGAAGATGAGAATACATTTTTATATATTGATCATATAAATTGGAAGATAATTGTATAAGATGGATGTGTGCTAAGGCTATAAAGTATTAGTGGTGAGAGCATACATAAAACTTAAAAAATTTATTGAAACTTATCTAATTTTAGACAAATCAAAATCAACTCAAGTCAACTATCAAATCAAGGTGCACTTGGTTTAATATCTACCTCAAATCAACCTAAATTTTGTATTGGCTACTTTTAATGGATTTGAATTAACTCAAAAATATTTGAACTTAATGTAAATAAAATAATAGTTGACATAATTCAGAAATACTTGTCGTAACTGTAATCGTCATGGGTTCAAGAACCCCAATAATTAATTTCTTGTAATTTTGAGTTCAACTGGATTCAATAATATTGAGTTTGAGCTAAGTTGGACTCACTCGAACTTAAGGGCATGCATTAATTGATATAAATCGAAAAATAAAACTGAACAGAAAATCTTTGGTTGGTTTTGTTTGGTTTATAAAATAACGGTTCGGATTTTTTTTGTTTCAATTTGAAGGTTATATGAATTACAATTATTGGTTCAGTTTGAAAAAAAATAGTTAAAAAAAATCCATCAATTAATTGGATTGACAAATCAATCAATCCATCTAAATAGACCAAATGCATAACCCATCATTAGAATTTTAAATTGAGTTAATCAAAGACAAAAAGAATAAACTAATTTATGTTTTGGTTTGATATTATATATTATTTGGTCAAATTTGGTTTTGTTTGTTATTTGAATTGTTGTAATTGGTTAAATAAATATATCAACAAATCCAATCAAATCAACCGAATGCACCCCTCTACTCAAATAATTTATCACACTACAAAAATAGTTAAATGATATTCACTCAATTAAAAAGATGGCAAAAATATCGTATATTAAATAGGATAAGAAACCAAATAAAGTGAATTCAAATTGCAAGCCAAGTACTTGTTTGCATGATAAAGATATTTTAATGAGTCTATTTGAACTTAAGAAAAGAATTTCAAAAGTAAATGAATAAGAGGAAAGAAACTAAGGTTATCGTAAAGAAATAAAGAATGTGTTTACAATGGTTTTGTTCGATACAACTTGTCTCTAACTTAGGATTAAAAAAACCTTAGAAAAAATGTGCAAGTAATATCTCATTTTTGGATGCATTATCCATGATCAGCTAGCACAAGTGAATTATGAAGTAGCTTATATTTTTATGTGAGAACTTATAGCAAAGCTAAGGAATGAGAGTAAAATACAACAACAATCACAAGCCTTTATCCCACTAAATGGTGTCCGCTACATGAATCCTTTTTCTCCATTGTTCCTATTGAGTGTCATATTTTCATTTAATTCTAAGAAATTAAGATCATTTTTATACAAAATGCCCGAGTCTTTTTAGGTCTACCTCTACCTTTCTTAACATAAGTTAAATCTAAAACATTTACTCCCCTAAGAGAGTCATCAGATGGTTGATGTTTAATGTGACCAAATCATGTAATACAGCTCTCTCTACTCTTGTCTACCATTGGAGCTACACTAACCATTTGATGGATACATTCGTTTTGCATTTTGTCTCTAAGTGTCAAGCCATTCATCCACCTAAGCATTCTAATCTCATCAATACTTAACTTAATTTTATGCTTCTCATTTAAAGGTCAACATTCTGTGCCAGAAAGCATTCCAGGTCTCTTCACCGTCTTATAAAATTTTCCTTCAAGTCTAATACTTTTCTATCACACAATAAGCCAGATGCATTGCTCCACTTCAACCAACCAACTTGAATTCTACTAATAACATCCACATCTATATCACCACCACATTGAATAATAGACCCAACAACAACAACAACAAAGCCTTAATCCCACTAAGTGGGGTCGGCTACATGAATCCTTTTTCTCCATTGCGTCCTATTTAGTGTCAAATTTTCGTTTAATTCTAATAAATTAAGATCATTTTTTATGCAAACATTGAATAATAGACCCAAAATATTTAAAATGTTCACACATTTTAATGATTTGATCACCCATAGTTAAGACTCTGTCACTAGATCTACCACTATTGAAATTATTAAGTTAAAAGTAACAAGCTATTAAAATGAACAAAAAAAGGAACAAAATACAGTTAACACCATGTAATGCAATAAAAGTGAATATAAGAAGAGGATTCATAAAGTTAAACCCAAATAATTAGTATATGCTTGATGATGATCAAAAACACGAAAAGTGATTTCATGAAGAGTTAATTCGTCGTGCTCAAGATATATGATGAAATCAAGAATCATAACAAAAGTACCATGTGCATGGCACATTCAATATTCAAGAAAACATCTTACTAAAACCAAGTTGAGATGTGAATACTAAGATGGATATTCGATAAAAATATAAATATAAAATCAGAAATGATTATGTAAGAGATATTGAATGAGTAGACTTAATGACAATAAATTAATAAAAAAAGCTGACCTATTTGGTTTGGGCGCACAAAACAAAATAAAACAACAAATTTGGGAGATACAGCTTAAGGACTAGAAAGAGGTGGTCTTACATAAAAATGGAGGAAGTTAGAGGAAAAAGAGATATGTAATCACCGCATGCAAAACTTAATAAGAATGAATGGAGAAGTGTTCATAAGCATAAGAACAAATAGGAAACGAAATAAGCCGCTTATGATTGGATGGTACAACTACCATGTGAAATCACATTTAGCAAAAGGATTTGAATAAAATAAGCCGCCCCACGAACGTCCCCGCGCGCGCCGCCGCCCACCCCCAACACGCTCTTTTATTTCCATGCGAAATTTCACAATTAGATTGATATACGGGGTAAATGTCTAACTTTCCATTACAAATACCAAGAAAAACATACATATTCACAATTTTTAATAATCTTTTAGACTTAAAACCAGTTCGCCAAAATCTATCTCTTCAGATAATGGATACAGCGAAGCACATCATGAAGATCAGATACCCAACCTATTGATAACACCAAGGGACCGTTTTGAAGGAATCGCCTCCGAGGCTTCCATAGCTGCACACGATAAAACAACGGAGATGAAAGGACATTAACTAAGGAAAAAAGAAGGGGATTAAACAGAAACCTTGAGGACGTTCAGCCGGGGTGTCAATGAAGATTTCCATGGCTGTCGAGGACTTTAGCTTCTTCCTGTTCCTGTTCTTAGCCATCGCAAGGGTTTCGAACTCCAACAGCAGCTTAAGAAAAGATGGCATTTAAATAGCCCAAGCCTTGGGCTGATATTGGGCCAACTAGTCTTTTGTTATTTTATTCCAATGCACCAGTAGACCCGAATTGCGCTACTGGCCTTTAGGAAGTTCCAACTATTTTATTCCACTTATTTTATTATTGGGATGATTACATATAAAGCATATGAAGCATTGATATTCTAGCCATTTTGTTTTTTATAGTTTTGATGCATTAATTCAAGCGCATAGAAATGAGCAACTGAAATTAGAAATATTTATACACATTTAATATCACCACGTTGATGTCTTTAACACTTATTATGCAAATTTTATTTTAGTTCCTAACTAAATTTTATAAAGAAAATATATTATTCCAAAGCACAAGACACATAAATTATTATACGATGTAATTCACATTATATTTTAGAATTTTTTTAACAATAAAAGCTTGATTGTTTATAAAATGAATCTCTAGCTAATTTCATTTTTAAAAATATCATCTAATTTTTTAAAAGTATGTTGAAAATATCAACTTCAATTATCATTATTATATGAAGTATTCAATGATTAGTATATGTCACACATTAATTTATGAGTTTTTTCTTTCTATTTCTTGCTTGTACATTATTTTCATTAAATAGGCTCATTTTATATTTTATAAAAATGAGGTTTGTGCCATGTATCTAAGATTATATATTTTTAATAGTTGAGGGAGTGATAATGAGTATGTTGGTGGAGGGATTGGTATGAGGGATGGTTAGTTGCTTCACTGTGTAACTTATGTGGAGAGTCTATCTAATTTAATACTCTTTCTTGCCTGCCCAATTTGTTGTGGTTGAGAGAAAGGGCTTTAACTCAAATTTCTTTTTTATATTTTTTGTTTTTTAATATACTTTTATACTTTTAATCTAAGCGTCATTCCATTATTTTATATTCCATATTTATTACAATTCTAGTATATGTTAGTGAGTATTGTATAATGTTAATGTGAGAGGAGTATCAGTGTGCTCTTTAATTAGTATACATAAAAAATTGAAATTGCAAAGTAATGAAGATTCTAAAATGAAATTTTCATCTTATAATATGATGCCTCCTTTTAAAAGAAAGCTTAGGTGAGTAGCACAAAGATACCAATTGTAGTTATATACATATATATTTGATTATAATACAAAATAAGAAAAATGAATGATGATGGAAAAGCATGTTTCGCACTATATGACCATGCACTTTTTCTATTCTAAAATTAATTGGAAAGAATCACGAATGTGGTAGAATTTATGTGTTGTCATTATTAATATTTTATATCTTTTTTGAATTATTGCATAAATTATATTGATTATAAAATTATCATTCTTGCATAAATTATAAATCTACATTTAATGAATATGATTATATTTAACAAATAAAGTTTGATATTACATTGCCCAAAAATTTGTCTTTGACATGATTGTTAGGATTTGTTGATATATTACCATATTTTATCATACACTAGTTTATTGATAATGATAGGAATTTCTGAGAAAAATTTCCAATTTTATCGAGGCATGGGATGAATTAAAAATTAAACCGCACCATGAAATAACGGAATCGCACAAGAATCGAGAAAACTAGCACAAAATTATGAACAGAAGCACAATCAAAGTAACGAAAAAACACACAAAAAATAACGTAGAAAAACTTGAGAATAGAAAAAAAAACCACGGAGTCACACTACAAAATTTTTTTTTATGAAATTCATAAAGTTTTTACAAAGAACACACAATAGTTTCCTCTTTAAACAAAGAAATTTGCAAGGCTTACTCCACAATATTCCCTCTCCAATCAGATACAAAAATCACACTGAATCATCACAATCCACATCTTTGACAACTCTCATATTTACTGTGATGTTTGTCAAAGAATACTCAAGGAAGAAACCCTCGAGCCCTATTGCTTTCGCAGCTTGAATTTGGAATTAGAACCAAAATCCATGCCAAACTGCTCATGTGGCATATGCACCCAGACTTGGTGCATATGCGCCCTAACTTAAACTATTCGCGTCATGCTTTCTGTCGCATAATGCCTAAGTTGGGCACTTAGGTGCCTAATGGTTGGCGCATATGCACCAACATCACTGTGCCCACGATAAGTGGGCACATATGTACCAAATATCTAGCGCATATTTGCTAATTTTTCTGTTGTCACACTCTTATGGTGGGCGCATATGGGCCCATAAGTTGCACATATGTGCCCACCGCTCTGCTGTTCGGGTTACTTTGGCTCCACAAAGATAACAATTTCCGAGTTGGAGACCATAACACCCAACACTAGTCCTATATACCTGCAGGTCCATCTAAATGGCCTTCATACTTACATACCGCGGTATGGATCACCCCCGATCTCAACCTTCATGAAACTCAACTAATGTCACACATGGCTTCAGTTTCTCAATAATCACCAACTTTGTCAACATAACATCAGGACTCTGAGCTACATGTATCTTCTAAAAAAAAGATTGTCTATCTTCAAGAAGAGAGCGAATGAAATGATACCTCAGCTTAAATGTGCTTTGTCTTGCCATGAAAAGCAACATTCTTAATTTGATGAATCACAATCATAATATATGTGTGGAGTTTTCTAATCCCTTACTCTTTGCCCAAATTTTTCATGAAACTTTGTAACTAAATCATCTCATTATTAGCCTCGATGATAACATTATATTCAGTGTCCGTAGTTGAAAGTGCAAAGATCTTCTGCAACCTTGAAACCCTACTCACCATCGTGTTCCTCAATGTAAAGATATACCTCATGGTACTCCAACTATCCACATCTCCTGTCATATTTGAACCAACAAATCTCTGTAGATTGATTCCTGCATTTCCATAGCAAGGTGTTTTGTTGATTGTTCCCCTCAAATACCTAAGAATCCACTTTACCGTCTTCCAATGATGCATGTCCGAATTGCTCGTGTATATACTGATGACTCCCACTACATATACAATATTTGTCCAGGTACAAATCATCTCATACATTGGACTTCCCATAACAGAAGCATATAAAGTTCTCTCCATTTATGTTTGCTCTGTTTCAGAGTTAGGTGATAGCTCCTTAGATACTTTGAAGTGAATAGCTAAGGGAGTGCCAAATAGTTTCGTCTCACTCATGTTGAACCACTGTAGAATCTTTTCAACTGACTCTGTCAGAGAAAACCTCAGTATTCATGCACTCCTGTCCCTGTTGATTTTCAACCCGAGGATCTTCCTGGTTGGACCTACATCCTTCATCTCGAGCTCACTTGTTAACTATTCATTCGAGTTCCTAATTTTCTCCATATCAACCCATGCAATCAGCATGACATCCACATATAAAAGAAGGAAAATACTGAAGACGGATTATATAAGTCAATTTAGAAAAGTATATTTCTCCTTATTAAGAGGATTAGGTGAATGAAACAATTAAATGAGTTTAGAATTATATTGTGCCAAATAGAAGCATACCTATTATTTACCCTTTGGTTCAGGTGCAAAGAATATTGACTAATCCTATGTTTGGTTATCGAATCCGTGGTCAGGCCTGGAGGATATCGGTCGCCACTTCGCAGCTCCCACGTTCCCTCGCCCGAGGGCTAACATATACACTTCGACTTCCAAACAATAGGACCGAATTGAAGATTTTAGTCTGTCACACTAAAATATTCAATTCTTCGTCCAATAATTAATATTTCCCTCTATATTTGCACCCTCCTTCCAAGGCTTTTAAATTCCCTGAATCTTGGATATAATCTTTACTAGAGTTGATAATTCAACATATGTTAACAATTCAATTGGTCAAATTGAAAGTAAATTAAGATTTAAGTAAAAGATTATCACAATCTCTATTTAATATTATTAGGCACAACTCATTTTAATTCTTCATTTCACAAAATCTCAACAACAAGGAGAAAGACAAAGAAAAATACTTAAAATGCATGTGAATAATAACACAGATTTTGGATTTCATTTAAAGTTATAAAACAATAAACAAATATACTTATCTCAATTCTTCTCCCCAAGCTGATTCCTCAAGTTCCTTTGACTCTTCCTTCTTATACAACACTCTTATAACTCACCAAGACACTAAACACTAACTCTTACTACAAAAGGAAACACTAATTTGACACTAACTGACACTTAATGATGACTTAACTGACACTCAAACTGACACAAAAATACATAAAAATGTCTTATATTTATAGAAGTCGTCAAATTTTCAAAGGTTGCTTAAGCACCTCTTCAAAACGCGTCCAGATTCATCGTATTTGGCTTAAATCAACTGTCTCGCCGTCGGCGGGCTTCTAGAAGCAAGGCTAACAGTTTAGGCTCGCTATTAGCGTGCTCGGTCTCGCCGTCGACTGGCTTTATTATAATATATTGAAAACTCTCGGGAAAATATCGTTGTTAGCAGCTTAAATCTCGCCGTCGGCGGGACAGTTCAATTTTCATCATTTTTAGTCTTTTTTGCTCCAGATTCGCGCCTTTTTGCTCTTTTTTGCTTTCAACACCTATAAATCTTTATTCCTGCAATAAAACACAGAAAATACCTTTCTTTTAAAGTGTAATTTCATATGAAATTGGTATAAAATTTGCAATATATTTTCTTGTGGTCACTCTGCCAATGAACGACCACTATCTTCATGTTAAATAAATTCTTCATCGGAAAAACCTTATTCAAAGCAGAAGGTTTTTTGTGCATCTTGGTCAATTCTGACATGAGATCTACCATAGTTTTCTCATTCACAATGTTGAATGCAACAAATGATGAAAGGGACAACCAGATCAAATCCAATGTTGTTCGATCTAACACTTCTTATTCCTCCATAGGCATAGACTCAGACGTAATTGTGATTCCATATAATGGCAAATATAATTTTTTTCTAATACAATAAATACTCCACTTGCATCTTCGAGAAAGTGAAGTTCGACCCAATGAACTTCTCAACCTTGAGCCTTGCTTCTTTTAACATTTCTCCCACTCAATCATTGATACTAGTTAGATGGGAATTTCCAAGAACAATTCCCAACTTTACAGGGGCAAGATGAATTAGAAACTAAACCATATTGCAAAATAATGTCATACAAGATTCAAGAAAAATATAATAAAATTATGAACAAATAATCAAAACAACGAGAAAAATACATAAGAATTTACGTGGAAAGACCTGAGAACGGGAAAAAATCACTGAGCCACGCCACAAAAAATTTCATTATAAAATTTAGAACGTTTTTACAAAAAACTCACAACAATTTCCTTTATATACGAAGAAACTTGAATGAATCACTTCATGATCTTCACTCTCCAGTTTGATGCAAAAATCACGTCGAATCACCCTCTAGGATGCTCATCAAAGAATATTAAAGGAAGAAACCCTCAAGCCTTGTTGCTTATGCCACTTGAATTTAGACTTAAAACAAAATCCCATGTTAAACTGCTCCTGAAGCATATGCATCTGGACTTGGCACATATAAGCCAAGATTTCTATCGTACAACACTTAAATTGGGCACTTAGGCGCCCAAAGGTTGGCAACTATGCCCCGAATTCATTACACCTATGATAAGAGGACGCATATGGGCCTTTCTGTTGTTGTACCCATATGGCGGGCGCATATGGGACCATAAACTAGCGCATATGCTCCAACTTCTATGATTCTAGGGTTGTTCTGCTCCACACTCATAACAAATAAATGTGTATAAAATTGTACATAAAAAATGTGCCAACACAAAACTAAAAGAGATCTAGAAGTCGACAAAAAAAATTACATGACTGTCGGAGTCCACTAGAAGTAGTTCAAAGGCTCATGTCTATCTAGCGCATCTGTGGGCCGAGATAAAAATAATCCCAAGAAAGAATGAATTCAGTAGTCTCCTCTAAATTCTTCTAGCACATTTGTGCAAGAGGCAAATCTGCAGGCATTCTTCAACCAAGTTGGATGAACGACAAAAACCGCCCGAATCTAAAACATTCGGCTGGGGCCTCCTAGTCTACCCTTCGGCCATAGCCGCCGGGAAAATGACCCAGTTGATTATTCCGTCAAGCTCCAAGCTCATGGCGACCAACCCAAAAATCTGATCGAGTACCATCCCTGGCTCTTAGCTGCATCTGGCCGTACTCCACTTCAAGCTCCTAGCCCCACAATAATGTACCGAACAAAATGCCCCCATAATACCTATTTTTTAGGGGTACAAAATGTAATTATACATCTCTCATTTATATAAATAATTGCTCATTTCATGAATAATAGTTACACAAATTTACTGTTCATTGTCAAGCTCTCTTCCTCTCTTTCACACTCTATTCCTTGGGTATGTCTCCTAAACAAATTATTATTCAATATACTAAAAAGTATGGTGAGGGTGGAGCCATGTCATTGACAAGAAGAGGAGCGCGATGATCACAAAGTAAATAGAATCTTTAGAGAGAAGTAGCCAATATTGAACACACTAAAGAAGACATGGAGGAACGCATGCAACGAGGAATACAAGAGTTAAGGACCAAAATAATGGATCAAGTGTTTGGTCAGATCATAGGGGTCCTGAGGGCCGTCGTGAGATCGGGCTCCCCCATGGGGAAAATCCTACTCAGGAGGTGGCGTCAGAGCACAACAACATAAGATTAAACAACCAAACCGAGAGAGCAGGAGAATCACAATACCAAGGTAGTGTTGGATCCTCACAAAGTGGAGAGGTAGCAATTCGAGAGTAGGTTAAGGTATCACGCTAGCCAGAGAATCCCTTCTCCCTCCATATCTTAGAAGCTGAACCCCCGGAGAAGTTCAAGCTCTCGACTTTGGAGGCATATCGAGGTTAGTCAGATTCCAATTACCACATCACGTCATTTGAATCTGTTACTTGCCTACTGAAAGTCTCGGATGCATTCAAGTGTTGCATGATCTTCACAACCCTGATGTCTTCATCCCTGAAGTGATTCATATCGCTCCCAGCTGGGAGTATTAACAACTTTTTCAGACTTCCGAAGACTCTTCTTTGTGCAGTGTGCAAGCACTCATGTACCAAATATGAGCTTGCAGACCTTGTGACAACCGAAACATTAAGCAATTGAGAGTCTGTGCTACATTATGCGTTTACAAAGAGAGTGCTCATGTTAGAGAAATTCAAACCGACATGGAATAGGCGCCCTTGAAGCAAGGCATGAGGTTTGAGAGGTTTCATTATAACCTCTGCTTATACGAATCCCGAGATTTGGTCAAATTTCAAGAAATGGCCAACAAGCACATCCTCTTCGAGGAGTGCATCCCCCGACTGGAGCCAAGTAGATCGCCGAGTCCAGAAGAGAGCCTCGCCAAATAGTGGGTGGAAACCACGAGAAGATCCCGGACTATCTGTTCGACCAAGGTACGAAGAGACAGGGCCTCTCGAGATAGCAGGGGTTCCGACCAGGGCAACAATCAGGGAGGACAAATAAGGAATCAAAACTAGGGGTCGAGTCAGTATTAAGAAGCCTAACCCAACATTATAAACAAACCTTCGATGAGTTTGAGGAACCCTAAATCACTCTCTTGAGATCGTTAATGACAGAGATTGTGGATGCCATCCAAGATAAGAAGTACTTCAAATAGGTGATACCGATGAGGGACAAAGTTTTTCTCTAGGACATGAGAAATTACTACATTATCACCTGAACAACGACCACAATATAGAGGAATGCAGACACCTACTAAACTTGATCGAGAAGCTCATAAGGACCATAAAACTGAAGAAGTTTGTCGTGCCAGGTGCCTCAAGTCAAAGGTAAAAGAAAGCCCCAACAATGTAAGTCTTGAACGAACCTATTGTCCATATTGTTGGGATAGTCTTGTCTATCTTTGGAGAAATAGAGTCGTTCCGATGAGCCTCTCAAAAAAAGTCCCAACCCCGCCCCACTCCCACATTCACATGAGAATACAATCATTTTAATCTTTAAAAAGAGTACAAAAAAATGTTTGTCTTGGAAATGTAAATGCATAGGAATTAAACGAGGTTTTCTCAAAACCGCACTGACCGGACCATTTCCCCAGCTTCCATACAGTCCACAGGGCATAGTCTGTGGGCGGGCCCCTAATACCAAAGCCTGTATCGCGGATTCGCGTGGTCCGCAGCCTCCCCCACTCTCGTATACCCTCTCCAATCTTTTCTTCTTGCTTAGCCCCTTCAGATTAGAAGCGGGAGAAACTTCCACCGGCTACGAGCAAGCCACCCGTGGGAATCGTTTCTATTGTAGGTATTTCGCCGTCACCTCGCCTCCCTCCTTTCTCTTGCTTTTTCTTTCTTTTCATCGAGTCACTCTATGTTATCGTTTGGCTTTATATTGGTCACTTTACCCAGTCACGAGGTCGTGTGAGGCGGGGTTTGTAGCAGTTGTGATGCCGGGTACATGAGGTCGTCAGGTTCATTGGATTACTTGGATGACTTGGATGACGCTCGTTTCACAGCCCAACAACTAAACTCCGATGGAATGTTATATCGTAAAGTTTGAAGTGGATATTTTGCAGGAGGCATTACAGAATACTAACAGGGCTTCATTATTTGCTCCTTTTATGATAACTGTAATAAACCCTGGATTTACCGAGTTTTAAGGACGTTAGTTCTATCAAATCTCTAGAGTGGCATCATCATATGGCTATTTCATCAATTGGTTACTTCGTAGCTTTTTTTTTTAAATGGATAGTTTGATCATATGGGATCTTTTCTTTTCTTGTTTGGTTGTGATTTTGACATCTTAGAGCATTTCAACAAACTTGAGAACTAGTACATGGGTAGCTCAGAGTATTTATTCGGTATTTGTGATTTTGATCTTGCATGGTTCAATTCTAACTTCTTTTATACGGGCTTCTATATATTATCGGGTTGTCCTCATTTTGAGTACTGGAGCGATGAATGGATGATTTAGTTGTAAGGAGAAATTATGAAGCTTGACTCACAAGTAGTTGTGATGCGTAAGATAGAATATAAATGAATTGAATGGATTTTGTGCTTGTAAATCTTTACAAGGCAACACGTTTAAAACAAAAATACTGGGAGGGATCGCCTTTTTAAAGGACTAAAATTGATCTCTATCTATTTATCTGCGAACTGCAAGGGAAAATTTGCTGCAGACCTTTTATATCACATGCATCATTTATTGAGATTGCCGCATCACAATCAGGGATCTTGGGGATGCCTTACAGTGGCTCACAATAGATTATTTGTACTAGAGAGAATTCCATATAACTGTCATTGCAATGGGGTTTGAATTAGTTCCCTTTGTGAAGGCGTCACATTTTGCATTGAAAGATATTACCATCTCGTAAGCTTAGACTCATGACAAATAGGATGATCAGAACTAGCCATTAAATCCATTGCAAGGGACTGACCTCCCTCGAGCCTTCGGGGAATCACGTCGAGGCAATGTTGCGAGGTGCACTATCCTTTTTTAGAATTATTGATGGTGCTACTCATGCCTGATGTATCCTTCGATAACACTTCAACCCATAGCTTGAGCGATTTACTAATGGATCTAAAAGGGATTGTGGGGGGACGAGATGGGTAGGTTTGTGACCTTGAGTTTCAAGAGGGTGGTTCCACAAAGGGGTTGATATGATTCACTTGCATGAAGAGGTGCGATATTTGGAGAAGGGTCTTTTGGATGTCCAAGAGGCATCGAAGAATGGGCCAAGCACCAGTTTGATTCAGTTGAAAAGGTTTGAACGGTGAGATGCAAACTACGATTTACGAAAAGGTGATAAAGCTAAAGGATCTTTAGGATTACGTGCATAATCATGATGGTAGGCTGAATGAACTTGAGAAAATGTTGTTATTGATGTACCAAACAACCTTACTATTTTAGCAAGATGCGACTTGAGTATATTGAAAAACGAGTGCGTGCAATGCCGAGCCTTGGATACATGTGTCTGAGTGCTTATTGAATTATTCAATCCTAGCCCTTAATCCGAATAGGGTTGAAGAGGCGAGGCAATGTGGCGCTTCAGCGACAGTTGTGCAAGTTCATCCTTTGAGTTGATGATATGTTCTCTATCGTTGATGGCATTATACAACTGTTTAAGTATGCGTTAGGATGCTTAGCGTGATCATGTGGGGGCAGATTCTCAGTGAGAATGTGTTTAGAGAAAATTTAAGTCAGTAAAATAAATATGTAAGCATAGACTTGCACGAGTAGTCGATTCCTTCTATTATTTGGTGAAATTTATTGATTTTGCTTTTAAAGATAAAATATCATGTGCTGCCACTATTTTTATTTTGTTTGTTGTTTTACGGATTTACTGTTTTGAGGAAGGTTTATGCATGACACCATCTGGTTGAATGTGAGGAAATTTTTGAGAATGAACTTACCATCATTATGTGCGGAAAGGGTTTTCCTTGGAATCATCATCGAGGTTTGAAGGTTGATTAATTGTGTACCTGCCCTTCATAAGGTTGAGATTTAATTTATGGTGAAATGAAATTTTATCGAGCTATGCACTTTGGGCATGTCAGGAGTAGGGTTTAGATTCAAAAACTTTTGTGAAGCAAATCTCTTGTAGTGCTTTGCCTTGTTGAGATGCGGAAACTTTTGTGATTGGAGGCACGTAATAGATTTGTTTTGAGGGAGGCATTGGACTCAATTTGTGTCTCATTGTGCTCGAAGGCATGGTCAATATGAAGATCACTCACTGAAGTATTGTTATAATGAATTTTCCTCTTTAAATAGAGCATCAAACATATGTTTTTGGTTTTTTCTCATAGTGATTTTATGTAATTAGCATGTAGAGTTTGAAGAGTTTTTAGTATGGAGGCTGTTTTGGCGAGGTAGAGAAACTTTGTTGGCTCGCATAGTGCCAAATTTTGAAATATGCTTGTGAGTGTCATGATCTATGCTCATGGAGAAAGAATGATCTGGTCTTCTCCTGATATGCCCACTATCAAGTAGGGGAAGGCGAGGAGAGGCACTGTCTGTTATATTTGGGATGGTTTATGTGTGCAAGACACTTAGGTGCATGCACATTTTTGTATTTTGCCTCGTTTTCATCCACTCCCTTTTTTGGGCGGAGATTCCTTGGCACTTTTACTATTTTGTGATGTCATTTGTCTGAAATTGTCCCACAGGGTGTGGAATTTGCTTAGTAGAAGCCACACAACTTCAACACTTGGAAGGATTAGATTTCTGAAAAGATTATACACATACCATAATATTACAATTGGTAGATGCTTTTTGTATTTGGGAGGCGGATTCTTATTGGTTCTAGACTTCTCATGTCATTCAGCAGGAGCGAGTGCTTCTGACTCCCCTTTGGGCATTCAACTTATTTTGCTGACATCTTCTTGGCGACACAGAGATCGAGATCTTATGACACCCAATTTGCTTGCTTTAGGTGGTGTGCGGAGATGAGGTAAATGCCCCTCCCAAACAAATCTCCAGCACTTGAAGCGGTGAGGTAAGAGGATTCTATTGAAACTCTTACGACGACAGGATATGGGGATATTCCTTATAAATGGAAGTGGAAAGAGTGTAGTTTTAAAGCGTTTATATGTTCAAACGGCCTGTGTTGATGTATCTTCTATAAGTGTTACTAAATATTAATTTTTGTTTGGAGACATTTGAATGTTCATGCAACCGTGATGATTTTGTGAAGAATAGAAACATCTGATATGTTAAATTTATGAGGATGAGAAACTTACCTTATGATTGAAATAGTTCGTTAAATGAATCTTTCCAGACTATGGCTCAAGAGATGCAGCCTAAAGAATTGCCTATTTTTACTATTTTTTTAAGGTTTAAATTTAGATATATTTTTGTGAATATGTAATCCCTTGAAGTCGATTTAAAGGGTTCTCGTGTATGCATAGTGTTATCTACTTAAAGTGGTAGAATGAGTGATTCATGTGTCCTACCACTGGTTCTCTATTAGTAATTGTTCTTTAGCATCACTGCGTGCTTGTTCATTTCTTCTAAGATTGTAAAGACGTTGACGCTATATTCTCTGTAATGAACATAGTTATCACTAGTCATAATTCAAGGGGGCTTTCAACAAATATATACTTAACAATGATTTGGGCAAAAAACTCTGATTTATTCTTTATGATGAATTCAACTATCAAAATATCATAACTTGAGATTTTATCAAATGTATGTTTGGAGCCACTCGATGAATTCATCAGGATCCAAATGTTCATAAAAATCCAACAAGTCAATCTTCACTCCAATATTCCTGTCCCTTTTCTGATATTTAATGTTAAATCATCAATATTTGTTTTTCATCACTAAATGTTTATTGGTTGAAGGAATTCACTTCATATGTTTGATTTGGTGAGTCACCATTGTAGCTCTAGTTGGCCTCCCTGGGTTATTTTTTCTTAAAGGCAGCAAGCCTTTGTTACAAGTAGAAGATTTCCTTGTGCATGTCTTCCATTGTAATCGATGAAGACATGGGTATGCGCTGAAGACTTTTTTTCTCTAGTTACGGCATGTCCATATTGTTTGTTTATAGATTTGAACATAATCTAAATAATATTTTTATTGCATGATTTTGAATGAATTTGTGGTTTGGGGTGGGAGATTGACTTTGACAAAGTTTAGGCTTGAGTAAATGGTGATATTTGAAGAGGAAAGATTGGGTGATGATTGACATTTACTATCTTTCACCTAACCCTTAGTTTTAATTTTTAACCATCATTTTGGAGCTATGATGTTAATGATAAGATAGTATTCAGAGAGCATATTTGGTGAAGGAACCTTATCAGCCAAAAAAAATTATAATTCCATACACAGGATGATTTTTAATTTTTCACGAATATTTAATTTAAAATTGTTTGAAGAAAATTCAAAATGGTTGCAGCATAATGAGCTGAATGATGCTACATTTTTATCTTTATTGTTACATCTTTAAACCTCAAGATGATACTATGATAAATCAAGGTGGTGGACTTGTTTATTAGTGTAGGATTTAAAATTGAAAGTAAAAAAGAAAAAAAAAAACTTTTAGCACATGTTGGAGAACGCATTAGTACTCAAAATAAAACCAACAAATATGTGAGGACTCACTAAAGCTTCAAGTATAGAGTATTCCTACAGTGTGGTTGAGTAAAATGGAAGCAACTAAAATGAACATTGGATCATTAGCTAGAACCATTAATTCTATTTGTTCTTTCTGCATTAAAAATTGTCAAGATAGGCAATTGTTGACCTTGAATTTTTCTTCCTGATCAAACTATCAGTTTTAGAAAGTTACCCCTTAATGGATGCACTAATGCAAAACTCTAAAATAGATGTTGTTCTTATTTCACCCGTAAGGTTACCATATTTGGCTACAATTTATGCTCCACACACTTTCTCTCATTATCTTGTCTGTCATGACGCCCACATTGACACTTCTACTCATGATCTTCATCTCCTTCTCACCCATTTTCTTCTTCAGGTTGAATCTTATGCTGAGATTTCACCTCCTGCATCACCACACAACCAGTGCCTGAGCTCGAGTTCACCTCTTGTCGAGCACTTTTCCCGAGTCATGACTTTTGGCCGCACGACTCAAATCTAACCCCTTGGGTATGTCTATGAGCTACTAGATCCCCTAAGACTCTCGCTCTCTTGCTACTGCTTGATGTGAAGAGGAGGGGAATCGCCATGCGAGTTAGCTTGAGAAGTCATCGTTTATGGTATGTTAAAGAATTTTTTTCATTTTGCTTTACTTTGTCAATGCTAGTTCCTTTTTCTTTTTAGTTATGGTAGCATATTTATTCTCTCACTTCTTAATTTATCTCATCTTTTAGGATGTTCTTTTTGTTATTTATGGTTATGTGATGAAGAGTTTTTTTTTTTTCTCTTTCCTCTAATTATGGTATGCTTAGAGTGGTTGTTTATATCTTTGAACCTATAATCCAAATATGGTATTGGTTACATGAATTTGATAATAAATTGTGGTTTAGGGTGGGAGATTGATATTTACGTAAGTGTGTAGGGTTGAGTAAATGGATTGATATTTAAGGAAGAAATGTTGGGTAGAGATTTTGATTGACAATATTTAAGCTAATCCTAAGATTTGACATTTGAGTTAGAGCTATGATGTTAATATCATGCTTAGAGTTTGGAGAGCATATTTGGTGAAGAGGCTATATCAGTCAAAAAATTATAATTTCCAACAAAGATTGATTTGTAATATTATACGAAGATTTATTTGGAAATTGTTTGAAGAATATTAAAAAAGGTTGCAGTATAGTTTGTCCGAAAGATCGTTGTCTTTTTATCTTCAGTGTTAGATTTTCAAGCCTTTAGAATAAACTATGATAAATTATTAGAATATAACCAACATAATGTTATTGATAGAAATTGGGGTATTTAAACTTAATTACAATACGCATAACAAAGGAAAGAGAAACAAAATAAAACAAATAGGAAGGAAATAAAACAAAATAAAATAAATAGGAAATATATGAATATGGTGGACAGCTTGGAGATGGTGCTCATAGGGGTCATGCATGAATCGACCACCCACTATACCAACTGCGTGACATATGTCGAGGCGAGTATGAGCGAGGTAGATGAGTTTCCCTACAAGGAATTGATAATGAGTCTTGTTGACAGACACATTATTGAGGATGTCAGATATCTTTTCATTCAGATCTATTGGGACAATCACTGGTTTGCATAGAAGAAGGTTCTCTTTTGTGAGATCAATTACATATTTGGACTGAGACAAGTAGATGTACTGAGATGATCAGGCCACTTCCATGCCTAAGTACTGGTGAGATCCCAACTCCTTCATTTCAAAGGGCTTAGCAAGGATCTTTCAAGGATTCCATTGTTGGAAGATCATCGCCTGTAAGAACAATATTATCAACACAGACAATAATGATAGCTACCCGACCATTGGAGGAATGACGGAATAAGAGAGCGTAATTTGATTGAGCCCGAGTAAAACCAATACTCACGACTACCTTTATGAACTTGTTGAACTAGACCCTTGTGGACTGCTTTAACCAATAGAGGGACTTTCGTTGCCTGCACACTTGCCCTCTGCAGACGGTAGAGTCAAAGCCAGGAGGGAGAGACATGTACACCTATTCTATAAGGTTTTCAAGAACAAATTCTTGACTTCTAGCTGGAATAAAGACCAATCCAGATTTACCGCAAGGGACAACAAGACCCGAATAGTGTTTAACTTAGCAACTGGAGCAAATGTCTCCTCATAGTCAACTCCATAGGTTTGTGAGTACCCTTTGGCGGCCAATCGTGCCTTGTTGCATTCAAAGGATCTACCAGAGTTGAACTTAGTGTTGAAAATTCATCAACACCCCACAACTTTCTTACTTCGAGGAATATCATTAGCGTGCCACGTATGGTTCTGCCTAAAGGGCATTAATTCCTTCTATGACAACAACTTTTCAGATTGGATTTGCTATGGCAGCCTCAATAGTAGATGAAAGCCAATGATTAGTCAGGACCGCAACAAATTCTTTGTAGGTTGACAATAATCTGCAAAAAGAAACACAATTTGTCATGTGATAGAGATAAAATATCTGATTGTGTACCTTACTAGAGGAGCCGACTTCCTCATTTGGAGTTGGAGCGGTGTTGGGGATGTCGTTCAGAGGTGATTCAGGATCCAACAAGGGTTTAGCAAGCTCTAGAGTATGTGCATTAGAACGAGTGCGTCTTGTGGGAGGATGTGCTGGTGGAATTAAAGAGACAAAGGGCTCCTTGGTGGTAGAAGTGGGTGGAATCAAAGGAACATAGGGTTCCTCGATGTTAGGTGACGTGGGGGGAACATCCACAAGAGTAGGGTAAGGAACAATGTTTAAGAACTCTGACTCCCCCTCAGTGGAGGCTGAGTTAGAAAAGTAGGGAACACTTTTAAAAAAATAGACATCATCACTCACATAGACCTTATTTGTAGTAGGGTCAAGGCAACAATATCCCTTTTGATTGGTAGATATCCTAGGAAAACACATTTTATGGACTAAGATCAAGTTTATTCTGAGTTGGGGCTGTGTTTCAAGCAAAAGTTGTGCATCCAAAAATTTTGAGATCTATAGTGGAGAAAACCTGATTATTAGGAAAACACGATCTCAAGACGCTAAAGGGGTACAAAAGTTGTGAATTTTTTGGGAACTCTATTAATAAGAGAATTGGCGGTAAGAATGACATCGTTCCAGAAACTTTTTAGGACATTACATGAAAACATAATAGTGTGAGTAATGTCGAAGAGACATCAGCTTTTTCTCTTGACTATCTCATTTTGTTGAGGAGTGTCGATACAAGAGTTATGATGGAGGACACCCTTACTTGCCAAGAATTTTCCTAAAAAAATCACTACCATTGTCGGTTTGAAGGACTTAAATAAGAGTTTTGAATTAAGTCGAGATGAAGGTATGAAAGATTTTCAAAGTGACAACAGCTTCAGATTTGTCTTTTAGAATATAGATCTATGTCATCCGAGTGTGGTCATCAATCAAAGTAATGAATCACCATTTGTTGGTGTAGCTAGGAGTGCGAGAGGGTCCCTATAACTCACTGTGAACATAAATGTGTAATTGTGTGGTGGATAAGGAACACGATGATGTTTAGCTAACTGACAGATTCATATCTAAAATTAGGGCTTTTAGTAGTAAACATCAACATATACAATTGTTTTAGATACTAAAACTTGGATGACCCAAATAATAATGTCATAACACAATATGACATTCAGTGGACTTTAGACAAACTGCAACTAATGGGTGGAGTGTTATCATTCTCTGTCATTTTCTCTTAGAAGTAGAGCCGCCAACCTGCTTAGCAATTCCAATCATCCTCCTTGAATGATGATCCTGAAAGACGGACACCAAATGAAAAATGAACAACACAATCAATGTCATATGTCAGTTTATTGACAGATAAAATGTTACATTTTAGTAGAGGTACATGTAACACAGATTACAATGTTATACCTGTTAAAGCAACAAACTCTTTACCAACAATAGAACTTTGGTACTTGTCAGCAAGTTTAACAGTATTTTTCTCTGAGCAAGGATAGTATATCGAGAAGACTTGAGAGCTTCCATTCGTATGGTTCGTGACACTTGAATAAACGATCCGTGGACTAGAAAGGGCAAAGGAAGTGAGTGCCATAGGATTTGTACCTCGACGAACAGGGGAGATCGACGCTCAAGGAGAGAGATGACTGAATCCAAGCAGGTTGATTAAGTGCTCCTTTTGACTCTTAAGAGAATGAAAGGATTCCAATGTGTTCAGGGTAGAGCCGGCTGTATTGTGGTTGATTCAGATGCTGTAGTGAGACCCTTGGCGGCGGAGGATTTGATTGAAGGTTTGTACTCAGGTATTCCGTGGACCTTCCAACACTTTTCACGAGCGTGGTTGAGTTTATGACAGTAATCACAAGTGGAGTGATCGGCCCGATGTGGTATCGAAGAGGGTTATGCAAGATCTTGCAGGCTGGGATGCCGAGGCATTGGAAGATCTTGCAGGTTGGACAACGGCTAACTGGGGATCGAGGAAGGACTTGACTGTTGGGAATAACACTGAAAACAATAGTTGGGAAAATGATCCTAAAGGGAAACAACCCTGAAACTGCAGCTGGTAACAAATCTGAAGGGTTGGTTGCAGAAGGACCTGGTTGCTGTAATCAATCTTGAAAACAATAGCTGGAAACAGCCCTGAAGGGTCAGTTGGATAAGGATTAACCGGCGGTTGGAGACTACCACCAACAAGTCAAGTGACACCTATAACACCAGGGATCTAGTGGCTGGAGGCACGATGGTGGCAGTTCACTTTGCAATAGTTGGGAGACAGCTGGCTGGGAAAGCTCCTTAGCTCACGAGAGTTTTTTCACAGGAGACAGGATTCTGCGGGAGACAGGATTCTGCAGTTGTTAACTTGCTGGAAGAGCCAACTAGATAGATTGGCGATCCAGTTGGCTCTTCCACGGGAGAATCGCTGGAGAACAGTGACGCTGAATAATTATCTCATGGAAGTTTTTTCATGGGAGATAGGAATCTCAGGGAGAATTGTTGGAGGTGAAACCGATAGCAGGAAAAACTGCTGGAGGAGCCAGCGGCTAGGGTTAAATTCTTGGCTCTGATACCATGTTATAATAGAACGAGTATAATATTATTGATAGAAAAAGGAGCATTTAAACCTAATTACAATCGACACAACAAAGAAAATAAATAAAACAAAATAAAACAAAGAGGAAGGAATTAAAACAAAATAAAATAAATAGGAAATACATAATGAGGGAATAAACGCTAATGATAAGTAATAAAAGCTAGGGATTGCCATTATAAATCTAATATAAATTAAGGTCACTAATATTCATTTATTAATAAAGGATTTAAAAATGAAAGTGAAAATAAAATTTTTTAGCATATATTGGAGAACATAATAGTGCTTATAAAAAGAGACAAAATTTTAGTACATGAAGTATAGAGTTTTCCTACAATGTGGCTTGATACGAATGTCTTCGATTAAAGAGAATATCATATAGTTAACTGGAGTCATTGATTGTGTTTGATTCTTAATACAACATAGATTATCAAGATGGCTAATCACCCACCTTGAACTTTTCTTTGTTCAAGCTATCAATTTTAGAAAAATTTCCTCCATTTCTACAAAACGCGAAGTTGTCTTTCTTATTTCACCCCTAATGTTACATACTAGGCTGCAATTTATTTGTTACCTTGACGCTCCACACTTTTTCTCTTGTGGTTTCTCCCCTTGATTCATCCCATGATGCTCACACTGACACTATTACACAAGATCTGTCTCTTTTTCTTGTATTCATTTTTCATGTTAAATACTATCACCTCATGCAGGATCACCCAACCTTGGCAGAATCTGCGTCCACCTCTTTCCAAATATTTCTCTCAAGTCCCAACTCCTAGTTGCACGGTAGAAATCTAATATATTTGCTCCTTTATAAGTCTCTAGTTCCTCTGAGACACTTTCCTTCTCAAAATTGAAACCCTTACCCAGAGAGGTGAGGAATCCCCAAGGGAAGTTATCATTTATGATATACTCAATTTTTTTCTTCTTTTCCATCATTACTTTTTTTTATTTATTTATGTGATTGTAGCATATAGCAATTCTCACAGTTCTTAGTTCGTCTTCTTTTTTAGTATGTACATTTCATTATTTATGGGTATTTGATGAATTTTTTTGGGTTATGGTATGTTTAGATTGACTATTTACTAATTGGTATGTTTAGATTGACTATTTACTATGTTAAACATATTCCAAATAATGAATTAATACATAAGTTTGATATGAATTTTTGGTTTAGGTAGAAGATTGACATTGGCATAAGGGTTTTGGGTATAGTAAATGGATCAATATTTTGAAGAGAATAGAACAGATGGAGATTAATGTTGATCATTTTCTAGCTAATTTTGAAGTTTTAACTTTGATTTGGAGCTATGAATTTGGAGATATTATTTGGTCAAGAGATCCCATCACCCAAAAATTCATAATTTCTAACAAGCAGTGATTGATGTTAAATTTCCGCTCCCATTATAGCAAAATACTTAAAGCATACAAATCAAGACTTTGTACCGTTGGATCTATTTTTTTATGACCCACATATAACAAAGAACTTAAGACACACAAATTAATGCTCTATACCTTTATATTCGTTCTTTCCATGACCCTTAAATTGTAATCCGTGTGTTTTCTTAAATGATTACCATCCCCTATTTATTTTTTGTTCTTTTTTGGTCATATTCTTATTTTATAATGCGTATGGGAGATGTATAAATATCTTTGCTCGTATCAAGAAAAGTAAAGACTCTTGAGGGTTTCTTTCATTGTTTTATTTTCTACATAGTCAGAGCAAGGTTAGGGTGTTCCTTCTAGCCTTTGTTCTTATTTTCTAAGGTTAGGGTTTCCACTTCTAAACTTTATTCTTATTCTCTAATGTTAGGGTTTCTACTTCCAACTATCATTTATATTCTCCGAGGTTAGGGTTTTCACTTCCAACATTATCCCTCTTATCAAATTATTTTTTTATTCACTATTTCGGGGATCTTTGACTTCCCTTCAAAAGAATCAACCATGATTAATGGTGAAAATCAAATCAAAGCGGAACTCAAGGTATTTCAAGCACCTTATCCCTTGAACGGGAAAAATTACTCTAAATGGTCCAAAATCATGAATACCTTTCTAAGGGGAAAGGGAAAGATCTAACACATTGTGGATCTACTTTGGAGCCTAAAGACATGGTTATGGAAGATTGATATCAGGTAACCTAATTAGAGGAGATCTAATTACAAGTTCTTTTATATATTATAAATATTCCTCATATATAGGGATATGAATATATATAAATATGTAGCATATTCTTTCAATTGTATAATAATAAGTTGTCCTATCAGATGGTATCAAAGGATCATCTCTGTAGTTGGAATCTTTTAGCGGCGTTTGTGTGGTTAAATTCTTGCATCAGCACTGTCTCTGTCATTGGCGTCTGCGTGGTCTAAATCACATGTTTGGATTGCTCGTATTTCATCGTTTCAGCATCATCCCGTAGCTAAGCGTTGTCATCCAATGAGAGTGGTTTGTTTCCTGTGGCGTTGTTCCTATCTGTTGTCAATAGTAGGGTTTTAGTGTCGTTATTATCTTGCGTCATCTTCCTTTTTGTGATTGGTGCTGTTCTCTTTGTTGCCTTCTTTATTCATGAGTTAGGGGTTTTAGGACTCGGACCCTTCTTTTGCTGCCCGAATCTACAAAGCATCCTTCTTCTTCGAGACCGCCAATGGTTTCTTTGGCGTTTGTCAGTATCATTTGTCGCTGAAGCGGTTCGACATATGAACAAATGCCAAAATTATTTGATTCTGTGACTTTGATTATTTGGTGATAATTATGGCTGATGAACATAAACATGTGACAAGCTTAGTCTCTTCAATGGCTAAATTACTGATGTAAAGTTAAATGACATCAATTATTTTTATTGACTCTACTTAAGAAATATTTCTTAGGAGAGTCGCCTCTTTAATAATCCCCAACTGAGACTGATTCAAATTATTCTGACTGGTTAAGAATTGATGCCTGATTGTTGATACAAATGGGGAACTCTATCAATCCTGATCAATCTGGCTATATTACTCAATGTGACACTATTAAATATGTGTTGCAGGGATTGTCATTTGCGTTTTCTGGGAGAAAAATATCTCTTATTTTTGATGTATAAAAGGAGTTCTATCTTTCTGAACAACAAGATCAATCACTCAACACATATCATATGCACTTTAAACTTGTTTATGAAGAATTTAGTGCACTATTGCCCTTCGATACTGATGTCTAGGTTCAACAGGCTCAAAGATAATGAATGACTGTTATGAGTTTTCTAGCTAACCTCAACTCTCAGTATGAAGATGTCATATCACAAATCTTATCTGACCCTAGAGTTACTACTTTGAGGGAAACTTATATTAGAGTGCTGCATACTATTCCAAGCTCTTAAGCTTCATATATACAACAACTTAGCATTCTTGCATCAAGAAAAATATATACATTAGCAAACCTCAATCTCAAGGCATTCATTGAAGTGGAACTCTGAATTTTGGAAATCAAGGCTCGAGGTTGTTTGTTACTACTGCCATGAAATTGATCGCATGAAAAAAATTGTGTCAAAAGTTGCCCATAAAGAATCAAAAGAGTTTTAGATCACACTCAACTTACATAGTCACTGTTAATGACGCCTCCCAAAAGTCACTCTCAATTTTTGTAGATGAATATGCTATATTCATCCAATTTTAGGAAATTGCCGAGTTAGGTAACAATGATACTTGTCTTCTTTTCTCTTCCACGTGATGGTCATTGATTTTGGTGTCTCACATAATAATTAATCCAAAATTCTTTTCCATCTTTTATAAACATCATTCTTCTGTCTCGTTACCAGATGAATCTACCTCTAATATTTTTTGTGCTGGTACCATTAATGTTACACCTACACTATAGTTGACCTCTTTTCTTAGATTATTTTAATTTTTTTTTAATGTTATCTATGCTAATAAGATTACACGTACTCTTTTGTATCTTATTCTTCCATGATCATTGCCATTTTCCGGATCTTACGACGAAGAAGATTATTACTAAATGATAAGAGGGGGGGGGGTGGTTATACATTTTGGACAATAAACAATCTCATCCTATTCCCTATTCCAGTGCCTTATCTCCGTTTGAGGTCCATTGTCGATTAGAGCATCTCTCATTATAATCTTAAAATGGTGATACATTAGTTTCAACAATTATCATCTTTGGATCGAGTTAGGGTCAATCTGCTAAAAATCATTGTTTATCTTTTATTCTCAGAATTGATGAAAGAGTTAATCATAGTTTTGAGTTGGTTCTTTCTAACGTATGGGGACCTTGTTTTGAATTGGTTCATTTTTCTGTATTGGTAAATGATGAGTATTTGGGGGTTATCTTCTTTTGAGGTCCATTATTGATTAGGCAATTGCCTGTTCAAGTGCCTTTTCTCTGTTTGAGGATCATTATCGATTAGGGCATCCATCACTATAATCTTAAAAAAAATAATACCTCGGTTTCAATAATCATCATATTTGGATTGTTAGTCAGGGTCCATTTGCTAAACACCATTTATCTTATGTTCTTAGAATTGATGAAAGAGTTAATCATAGTTTTGAGTCGATTCATTCTGATGTATGAGGACCTTTTTGTTTTATTTAATGGATTTTGAGATTTTGTTGCTTTTGTGAATGATTTTTCTCATGACTTGACTTTACTTTATGAAATCTCATGTTGAATTACTATCATATTTTCAATTATTTTGTGCTTACATTAAAACTCAATTTAATGTTTTTATTAAGATTCTGAAAAAGTAACGATACCAAAGAATATTTATCTGCACATTTTTAGGTATACATGACACAAAACAAATGTTTTCACCAGTAATCGTGTGTCAATACTCCATCCAAAAAATGGAGTAGCTAAAAGAAAAAAATAAATATTTTCTTATGACAGCTAAAACTCTTTTATTTCAAATTAATGTACCCAAATAGTTTTGGATTGATGCAGTCTCTATTGCATATTTTTGATCAATTTGATGCTTTCTATTATTTTACAAAACTAGATATCCTATCAAATTTCATTTCCAACCAACACTCTCTTTTCCATTGAACCATATATATTTGGGTGTACTTATTTTGTTCGTGACACTCATCCACAAGTTTCTAAACTGGGCCACCCTAGGTCATTAAGATGTTTTTTTAGGGTACTATTGTTTACGAAAAAGGTATCAGTTTTTTTCTCCTCTGTCAAATAGGTACATGATTTCTATTGATGTCATCTTTCATGAACAAATCCTATTATTTGGTGGCTCATTATTACCTAAATCCTCACAAGATTTTGGTGACCCTTAAATATATCATATCATCAGCTCAACTCCACTTTAAACACTAGTACTTTTGCGTAGATCTCCTATCACCAATGTATACTCAAGAAGATCTTGTCCCCTTCTTAGTCCGACACCAATATCTTCTTCTTCAGTAGATCCATCTCCTAGTGAGTTACTTATTGCCCTTTGAAGAGGTAAACATCAATGCGTCTATCCCATTTTCTCTCATGCTATATGTGATAAGTTATCTTCTACTTCTTGCTCATTTTTTGCTTCTTGAGGTCTTGAGATTTGTTCAGTAAGATTTATCCCAGTCTGGGTGGCAGGAAGCGATATTTAATGAAATGCATGCCTTCACTGAAAATGAAACTTGAGAACTAATTGAATTACCCTCTGACAAGAAGGCTATTGGCTATAAATGTTTTTTTGAAGTTTTTTTTTTTATTATTTTGATGGATTTGTAGCTAGTCTCAAAGCTCGGTTGATTGAACAACTATGCTCAAATTTATGGGATTGAGTAATTGGACACATTATCTCCGGTAGCTAAGTTGTATTTGATTCACCTTGCATCGGCTTAATGAGAAGAATGCCTCTCTACATGGTGATATCTTAAAAGAGATATACATGGAGCAATCTTTTTGCTCATGATAGGAGACTGGGGAAGTATGCCTTCTTCGGAAGTAACTATTTGAATTGAAGCAAAGGCCCTGAGCATGTTTTGAAAGATTTAATCAAGTAATAGAATAGTTTAAGATGTAGAAAAGTAAAAGTGATAACACTGTATTTTACAAATAATCTGTTTTCGGGATCATTTCGTTGGTGGTGTATATTGATGACATTATTATTATTGGAAGCGATGTGCAAGGAGTCTTATCATTAAAATCATCTCTCCAAAATATTTTTGTTTCGGAAAGTAATAAATATGGACTTTGTATATCAGGAAGCTTGTATATTAGGAAACTTGATATTGGACAACCTAGTTAGAGGATCTTGATATTAGACAACCTAATTAGAGAATCTTTTCTATATAAAAGTTATTCTTAATCTGGAGAGTTGAGTGTGTATAAATATTTAGTATATATTTTCAATTGGGAATAAAAAGAGGAAGTTTTCCTGTTACACGGTATTAGAGCCACATTGAATAATTCCCGTCTTCGTCATTTGTCAAAGATGTTGAGTCGTCAAGATTGTTATACTTGATGTATTCACCAAGGTGTGTCATCAGTGCCTTCATCCTACATCTTTTGCATAGTTGTGCATCGATGGTGTCGTCTAGATCTGTGTCATCACCCAAAGGCATTGCATCTTCATCCACTTCGTTGTTTGCATTGCCCTGCACCGACGGTGTCATCTACATCTCTCTTCATCTTCTGCATTCGCTTTGCCGTCTGCATCACTCTTCATCATCTGTGTCTTTCATCCGACTTTGATGGGATTAGGGCATTAGCGAAGCTCTAATCTTCTTTGGTCTCTTTGTCTACTTCGATATGAGTGATTTGCTTAGGTTGATTTTGTCGGCTTCTACTTTCGACTCCCTCTATGCTAAGCTCATTGAATTTCTTGAAGCATCCAAGAATTCCTTCTATGATTGCGGTTGTTGAGTCAGGTAACGATAATACTTGTCTCATTTCCTCTTTCACGTAATGTGTCATTGATTATGGTGTTACATATCACATGATAGATAATCCAAACCTCTTTTCTACCTTTTGTAAGCTCCTTTCTTCCGTTATTTTAGCAGATGGGCCACCTCTAATATATATATATTTTTGGCACCATCAACGTTACACTCACATTGCCTATAACTTCTGTTTTTAGCTTATCTCAATTTGCTTTTAATCTTATTTCTGTTAGTAAAATTACATATGCTCAATTATTGTATTTTATTTTTTTCTCGACTATCGTCTTCTTCAAGATCTTATAAGGAAGAATCATGGGGGCTATATGTTATGGATAAGGAGTACCTCGATCCGTAGCTAGTTCTAGCACCTTATCTCTTTTTGAGATCGATTGTCGATTAGGCTTCCATCACTATCAATGCTGAAGAAGTTATTCCCTCATTTTCTACAATTATCATTGTTAGAGTGTGTCGTATTAATTCGTCAAACACCATCAATTGTATTATGTTTTCAGAGTTAGTAAAAGAGTATGTCATAGCTTTGAGTTGTTTCATTTGAACTTTGGTGATCTTGTTCTATTTTATCAAATAGTTTTCGATATTTTGTTACTATTGTGAATGATTTTTTTTTTGTATGAGTTGACTCTTCTTTATGAAATCTTGCGTTGATTTATTGTCACATTTTCAATCTTTTTGTGCTGAAATTAAAAGTCAGTTCAATACTTTGGTAAGATTTAAAAAAATGATAATGATAAAGAGTATTTTTATGCACTCTTTCAGACGCATATGACACAAAATGAAATTCTTTATGTCATTTTATGTCGATACTCTATCCAAAAATGAAATAGCTAAAAATAAATAGACATCTTCTTGACACTGTTACAACCATTTTTTTTCAAATGAATGTGCCTAAACCATTATGAGTTGATGCATTCTCTATTGCATGTTTTTGATCAATTAGATGCTTCATACTTCTCTACAGAATTAGGCACCCTATTAAGCTTTGTTTCACTATCTTTTCTATTGAACCACACATATTTAGGTGTACTTGTTTTGTTCGTGATACTCATCCAAAAGTTTTCATACTAGACTCTAAAACATTAAAGTCTGTCTTTTAGGATATTCTGGTCTGTAAAATAGATATCTCGATGTTTTTCCTCTTTCTTGAACAAATACATTCAGCCAATGTCACCTTTCACGAATAAACCTCATTTTTTGGTGACTCATCGGTTGCTAAATCCTCACAAGATTCTGATGAGTTGTTAATGTATCACATCATAAGCTCAGATTCTGCTCTTGCTCTATATCTAGTACCTCAGCCTAGACCATCTATCACAAACATTTACTCAATAAGACCTTGTTCCCCTGGTCCTAGTTTGACATCAATATCATCTTCCTCGGAGGATTTTATTCCCAACGACCTTGATTTACCTATTGCTCTTTGAAGAGGTAGACAACAATGCTCCTATACCATTTTCTCTCTTGTAAAGTATAACTGGCTTCTTCCACTTTTTGCTCATTTATTGCTTCTCTTGACTCTGTTAAGGTTCCAATATCAGTTCAACGAACTTTTTCCCATTCTGGGTGGCAGGCAGCAATGCTTGATGAGATGAATGCCTTAATTGAAAATAAAACTTGGAAACTAGTTGAACTACCTTTTGCCAAGAAGGTTATTGGCTGTAAGTGGGTCTTTGTAGTTAATTGTCATTATGATGGATCTATAGCTTGTCTTAAAGCTCGGTCAATTGCTAAGGGTTGTGCTCAAATTTATGTTATCGACTGTTTGGACACATTCTCTCTGGTAGCTAAGTTGACTTTGGTTCTCTTACTTGTGTCCATGGCCACAATCAATAATAGACCCCGACAACACTTCGATGTGATGAATGCTCTTCTGCATGATCTTTTAGAAGAGAATATATATATAGAGCAACCTTTTAGATTTGTTTTTAGGGAGAGTCATAGAAAGTATTTCATCTTCAAAAACCTTTATATTGATTGAAGGAAAGCCCTAGAGCATGGTTTGGAAAATTTGGCCAAGCAGCATAATAGTTTGGGATACATAAAAGTAGAAATGATCACATTGTATTCTAGGATAAATCAGCTTTGGGAATTATTCTGTTGGTGGTTATGTTGATGATATTACTATTATTGAAAGTGACGTGGAGGGAATCTTATCGTTGAAATCATTTATTTCAAATCAGTTCAATACTAATGATCTGGTTTCCTTAAAGTACTTTATGGGGATTGAGATATCAAAGAGCAAGATGGGTATCTTTCTTTCCCAACAGATATGTGTTGGATTTCATAGTAGAAATTGGGAAATTAGAGGTGAAACCATGCAATACTCCGATGCTTCTTAATTAGCAATTTACTAAGAATGGAGAGCCTCTTAGATCCTGAACGTTATAGGAAGTTTGTGAGGAAATTAAACTACCGAATAGTAACTAGTTCCGACATTGTGTACTCAACACTATAAGTCAGGTTATGTCTTCCCCACAATCCATCATTGGTCATCTTTGAACAAATACCATGTTACCTTAAGGAAGCTCTCAGAGAATGTACTTTTTATTAGGATGATAGGCATAAAAGTATTGAATATTTCTCTGATGTAGATTCATCGAGTTCCAAGATTGATTAAAGACTCATTACTGGATATTGCGTCTTTGTTGGTGGTAATTTGATCTTATGAAAGAGTAAGAAACGTTGGGTAGTGTCACTGTCCACTGCTGAATTTAAGTATGGAGCGATGGCGCAAGCTTCAAGTGAATTGAAGTGGTTATCCCAATTCTTGGCAAAATGGATTTTAAGATGACAGTTCTAGCAAACTATTGTCTGATAACCATTCTTTAATTCATATTGAGTCAAACCCTGTCTTTCATGAACGAGCTAAACTAATAAGATAGATTGTTATTTTGTTTGCAAAAGATTCAACAAATTCTAATTTTTATAGAGCATGTGAAGACCGGGGAACAACTAAGAGATATCTTGACAAATGCTCTAATGGAAGGAGGGTCACTTGTATTTGTAACAAGCCGGGCATGATAATTATCTATGCTCTAGTTTGAGACAACCTAATTAGGGGATATTTAATTAGAGGAAAATTTCTTTATATTAGAGTTATTCCTAATCTAGAGAGTGGGGAGTGTGTTTAAATATGTATTATTTGTTTTCAATTGGGAATAATAAAAGATGAATTTTTTTCCATTACAAGTTCAATACTAATGATGTTGGTGTCTTGAAGTACTTCTTAGGGATTAAAATATTAAGGAGCAAGAAGTGTATCTTTTTACTCAACGGAAGCTTTTGTCTGATTTGTTAGTAGAAATGGTAAAATAGGTTTCAAAATTACACAGTACTTTGATGCTTCCCAATCAGCAACTTATCAAGGATAGAGAGTTTTTTAATGATCCTGAATGATATAGGAAGTTTGTGAAAAAATTAAACGACCTCATTTTAAGTTTCAAAATTAAATGATAGAGAGTGACTCACATTGACATTGCATATTTAGCATTATAAGTTAGATCATGTCTTTCCCGAGAGTTGATCCAGTGCAGAATTTGAGTATATAAAACAACACAAGTTTTGAGCCAATTGATGTGGGTCTCCCAATTCCTGGCCAAAATGGGTTTTAAGATGACTGTTCCAATAAAACTATGGGTGATAACCAAACTGCAATTTCTACTGTTTCAAACATTTATCTTCCATGAACAAAGTAAGAACATTGAGATAGATTGTTAATTTGTTCTTGAAAATATTCAACAAAATTTGATTTCTACAGGTAATGTAAAAACTAGGGGACAACTAGGGGAAATCTTCACATAGATCTTTAATGGAGCTAGAGTCAACTTATATTTTTAATAAGCTGGATATATAAATATCTATGGTTCAGCTTGACAGGGAATGTTGTGGAATGTATTAAATATAATGGGTGTATATTTGGAAGTTTGATTTTAGTTATCCTAATTAGAGGAGACCTACTTATAGGATCTTTTATATGTTAGAAATACTCATAATATATAGAGATATGAGTGTATATAATATGTATCATATCCTTTCTATTTAAAATAAGAAGTTTTTTCTGTTACGGCAGAAAGTCTGAAGTCATCAAAACCCTATAAAAAGGTCATCATGTCATGCTGATACCTTCTGAATCCTATCCAAAAGCTCATTCTGGATCCTTTTCAGCCGATTCTTCAAATCTTGGTTCTTGCTACTTGCGGAAGCATATAATGTTCAATTTCAGCAGGCATGCCTATTTGATAGATAATACTCTAATATATATATATATATATATATTTCGATTAATAATTCTAGTACCTGCAATTATGTTTTACAAATTATGTATGATATTGCATATCTTGCTATTTCTTTTTCATCATTATTCTTATAATCATTAAACTTGTCCCAGTTATGAGTCGAATCCTTGAATCCTATCTTTGACTGAGCATTTCCTGTGGTGTTAATTACGATATAAATCTTTATTTCCAACCACTACGTACTGTTGGTATATCCTTTTCCTTCTTATGCTGTTTACTTTGATTTTATCTTGTGTGAATGGTTCACTTGCTGTTGCAGTTGTCCATGCAACTCGATTATCTGTTGCTACATTTTTGTCCTAATTGGGTGCTACTTTACTGTCCACTTTTATGTTATTTTTACTCTTATCTCGGTTCTATTGTAACATTCATTTCCTTGGTATGGCTTTACAGGTTCTATCACTTAACTTCTTTTCAGTAATGGGATCTCAAGTAAAATAAAATGCCCAGTTTTGTTTTAGAATAATGTTTTCATTTAAATTATTCTTAGAAAATGATAGATATTTGAAAGCTGTAAGCTATTTCCTGGAATGGCTAGTGAAATACTGTCGACGAAGGAAAGCATTTCAGGAGGTAATGCAGTATCTATTGCATCTGGAACCTCCAGAGAAATTGATGGTGGCTCTGACATCTTTGTCACTAAAGAAGTGAAGCCCTCAGATGGATCTATTGCTCAGGAGGGAGTCAACAATTCACAGTCAGAGCCAAAGGTTGGTATGATATTCAATTGTGAAGAACAAGCTTATGAATTTTATAATTCTTATGCAAAAGGAAAAGGTTTCAGTGTTCGAAAAGGTCACCTTTCACGAAGGAAGGATGGGAGTATTCGGGATAGACACTACTTGTGCAGCAATGAGGGGACACGGCAGGAACATCGCACACACATAACAAAAAAGCCACGGGCAATTGAGAGAACTAATTGTTTGGCTCGCATTGAATTGAAAGTTAGTCGTGATAATGCATGGACTATTAGCAAGTTCATTGATGATCATAATCATCCACTTGCAAGCTCAAATAAGATACACATGTTGAGGTCTCATAGAGCAAAGTTTTCTCCCCACCGTGCTTTCATTAGTGAATCGGACTATGTTGGCATCAAACCTGCCCAAACATGTTGTAGCCATGTAGATAACACTCGCTGTGCTGAAACTACCATGTTTCTTTACAAGAACCAGGGCTACCATTTGCTCCAAAGTAATCGAACCAGAGATCTTGAGAAGGGAGATCTACAATTCATCTTGGACTTCCTGAAAGCCAAGCAATCAGAGGATCCTACTTTCTGTTATGCAGTGCAGCTTGATGAAAAGGACCGGCCCACCAATTTCTTTTGGACTGATGCTCGATCCATATTTGATTATAGTTGCTTTGGTGATTCAGTTTTGTTTGATACCACATACCGGGCGAGTATTTATGACATTCCCTTTGCTCCATTTATCGGTATTAATCATCACAAGCAAATAGTTATTTTTGGTGCTGCTCTGCTCTTGGATGAAACCATCGAGTCATTCTATTGGTTATTCAAGAGTTTTTTAGAAGCCATGTCCGGAAAACAGCCAAAAACGATCTTGACTGACCAATGTGCAGCAATGTCAAAGGCAATTTGCATGTCAATGCCTGAAACGTATCATCAGTTTTGCTTATGGCACATACTTGAAAATGCTCCAAAAATCATTCCACATATTTTCAGTCGCGACCCCAGCTTCGAGAGAGAATTTGAGAACTGTTTATCTGAAGGTTGCTCTGAAGTTGATTTCTGCAAAGCATGGGAAAACCTGATATCCAAATACAATCTGATGAACAATTCGTGGTTGGAAGATTTATATGCGGCTAGAGAAAAGTGGTCATTGGTGTACTGCAAAAATTCATTTTGTGCCAGCATGACAACCAAGGAATGGAGAGAAACCATGGACAACAATTTCAAAATGCTGTTTTACAGGAAGTTGCCTCCATCTAAATTCATGGTGCAGTATCATAGGGCATTGAACCAGCTTCGTGAGAAGGAATTCCGTGAAGATCATGAATCAAGGGTTTGCAAATCAGCTCTGCTGGCTGATATACCAACACTGGTGGAAGCTGCAGAATCTTACACAAGAGCAATATACAGGGATTTCGAAGAAGAGTATAAAAGTCAGCTTGCTTGTGTCTGTGAACATGTCGGAATAGAAAGAAACATTCACACTTTCAGGGTGTTAATTCCTCAGAAACGTTCTTTTGGTCTTGTCGAGTTTGATTCATCAAATGTCTTGGTTGCGTGCAGCTGCAAGAAGTTTGAATCAATGGGAATTCTTTGCATGCATGCACTGAAGGTGCTTAATTACAACAACATTCTTCACCTTCCAACACGATACCTGCTAAAGAGGTGGACAAAGCATGCCAAGGATGGAGTGGCAACGGACCACCAGCTTAGTGCTGGAGACCAAACTGTTTCAGATCTTCATTACAGTCAGGTTGTGCGCAAGGCCATTACAGTTGTGGTCAAAAGTGCTTTCTCAAAGGAAACCCTTGAACTGGTTGAGCGGACGCTTGATAGGTGCATGGCAGAAACTGAAAATACAGTGCCGAATGCTCCCCCAGACAAGCAACTAGAAGACGTCATCATTGTACATAATATGCAACAGAATGCAATTGAAGCAAACAATCTTTTGTTTTGATGGATTTCAGCACATGTTTTCTACCCGAATTAATATGATTCCTTTCCCAGGCGGTAAATTAGAGTGTTAAGGTTAGTATAGACCAAAATATATGGGCTCAATTTTTTTGGGTTTGAAATTTGATCGCTCGTGTAGTTGGCTAATAATTTTGGTTCCTTTGGTTCCAGATTTGATCGCTGGTGTATTGGACGATTACAAAAGTTCTCATATGACATAGATTTTATTAGGGCGTGTTGGAGTATTAAGTGAGGGTTTGTCTGGCCGAGTGATTAATTGTCACATTATTTAGGATGAATTTGCATCAATTTGAAAGGCATCTAATTTTTCAATCGATGGTGTTATTAACTCCCATCTACATTATGTGTGGTGTAGATTGCTTACTTTTTCCACAGAATATGTCTTTTGATTTATTTTTGAACTTTGTCTAGATGCTTCATTGGAATGAGGCTCTGAAGTTTTATAGTTGCTGACAATTTGGTTGGATATCCAGTTAAGAGTCAGCTTGGAGTATGAGTTTATTTTGCCTAAACTTTAATCGCAGGCCACAGCTTGGCTTGGCTAGCATTATTTCATCTTTTGTTTGCACTTGTTTGTGAGTCAGACATCTGATGGATTACACTAATGATTATACTCTATTGGTTAGTCAGGATGGTATCAGCTTGTGATTTTCCATCATTTCAGAGAATCCAATCATCTTTGCATCACACCGGGCTGCCTTGAAGCTCATCTTCTTCTCAAGTTCGCTCAACCATCAAGTCTGTCGAAATTATGAAGGTTTTTAATGTCTTGTTACTTTATTTGAACACCTTTAATAAGTTTGTCAAACAATTATAGTATCTTAAAACTTATTAGATCAGCTGACTTTTCACCTCATGAAAAAGATGAGCATTAAAATATGGTCTTAAACACAATTACTCGTGGCATAGTAGCTGAGGGTATAGTTTTCCACGGTGAAGTCGTTGGTTTGAATTGTGTGTATTGCCTTTGGGCTCACCTTTTCTTATAAAAATTATATATGGCCTTCAATGACAGTAGAGATCACTAGTTGAGCACCAACTTGTCTATCAATAGGCATCTTTATTACAACTCATTTACAACATTGCTTACAGAGTAAGATGACAGACTAGTAAGGTTTCTCCCGGGTAGGATATGAGCGAAGAAGATGGGAGTTATTTTGTTTTATGAGACTCCACGCTCGGGCATCCATAAACTTCTTCACTACATTGAATAGAGTATTATTTCATTAACATATGCATGATATGGACTTGTTATGCCTCACCAACATCAAGCTTGCTTGTTAGCTTCTGGACACCTTTAATTGGACGAGTGGATGGAGCTTCTAGGATAGTTATTGGCCTTAAATGAGTTTCAAGTTAGAATTTCCTTACCATAGTAAATATCTTCGAGAGGTCCAACATGTGGTCGAACAACATTTTACTCTTTTCTAATTGCTCATCGATATAATTTTCCAAAATTCATCTCTTTTGTTTCTAAAACAATTTGCCCTTCAATTTTTTAATAAGTGGCACTCATGTTTGGGGCTACAAATGAACTTAGTTGAGCCAAGCAGGTGCATGTTCGAGCTTGAGCTTGTTTATTAAGACTTTGTTCGGCTCATCTCAAGCTTGAGTCAAGTGTGTTTATAAATATCTCATTTGTGCTTGGCTTGAGCTTGATTCATAGAGGGTTTATTTAGTTTATTAAGTGTGTTTCACAAATTAAACGGACCATAATGGAGCTTTACTTGAGCCTTACTTGGGCTTTGTATGAGCAGTTTATTGGGAAGAATAAACAAGTCATATCAAAATAATGCTTGTTGAGCTTAAAAATAAACATTTAGACAGTATTATTCAGGAATAAATTGTAATCTAGTGGTATTTGAGTTTTAATTAAGCTTGTTCATGAGCTTGTGTGATCTTTAAATGATACCCTACCAAATGATAATTTGTTCAAGCTTGTTTATTTAATAACCAAATATCTATGAAAGTATTCAAGCTCATTTAATTAATTATTCAAATGATTATGAATGAGTTTTAGTCGAGCTAAGTCACGAGTAGCTTGTCAAATGCTCGGTTCATTTGTAGCCTAGCCATTTTCTCCAATCAAAATGGCATTGTACTATGATACAAGGTTCCATCATTTGGTGGTAAATGTTTTGTTATGTTTATAGGCTTGATGCATCCTTACTTAATAGTAATCAAAGAATAGCACAAAATTTCGAGGGAAGAGTGGCTAACCATAGAGTTTACCGATGTGTAAATGATATGTAGGGTTATGAATCACTCACACATGCTTCTCTTGTGGCTTTATTTTTGCATCATCATCATATCTAGTTATTATCATTTATTATAAATTCTAAATTAAACACTTTCCCCACTTCTCATATATTGGCTTAAATTTTAATTGAGCAGGTCAACTTATTTTGCCATTTTGGCTAACTAAATGGACGAATGCCTAACATGTGGTTGGCGATAATGAGGTTGATATTGGGCATCGTAGAGTGTTGTTGCATAAAGTAACATTTGATGTTTTCCTTTAGTGAATGAATGAGATCAAAGAAGACAACTAATTGCATAGGCTATGATATTATGAAATGTCCATTCAGGTTAACCATTGTCTCCTCAATTGCTTGGATGTATGTACCCGATTGTCTTGTACTCCATGACGTTTATCACTTCGTCTTGATGCTCTTATACTCTATTGAGGTAGCAACATCAAGATAGCCAAGTCTTCTAAGACATTTGCACTACCATTTAATATGGAAAACTTAAGAGATAATTGGTATTTGACCTATGCTATTGAAGAGAATCCTCTCAAAAATTTCACTTTAGGAAGACATGAACCATGAGTGGTAGGGAAAATGAAATTCTGTGTTTGCTTGTGCCCTCTCATGAAGCTGATTCAATTAGTACTTGGTGCTTTAAAACTTGAAACTCTAGCTTATTCAGTGTTGAGATTTGGAGAGATTATGTTCACCAAGCTCCCATGTCGATAAAAAAATTGAGAACTTAATTTTGGTTGGTCATCTCTTGAAAAAAAAGTTTATTGAGAGGCCTATAAATAGGCATATGTAAAAAAGACAACAAAATGAGGTAGGAGTTCGTGAGATGCAAATCTTAAGATTCTAGATAGCGAAGGAGGTGTCCAAGAGTTGACTTTGAATTGGAACACTCAACTATAGATTTGAAGCCTATGGTGATGTATATCTCACCTTAGTTGTAATAATTAACGTGAGGCTAGTTCCGATCACAATGTGAGTAGAGATTGACATTATTGTTGTTTTGTATGCTTATTATGATTGCCTTCAAATATCATCTCAACTAGACAATCAAAACATTTGGAGGCTGGTCTGTTAGATCTTATTTTATTTGTTGGTTACATTTGTTGTGAAAAAAAGAAGACAATAAAGCGAATATTGGAATGAGAAAAAATTGCACGCAGAAAAATACCAAAGCAACACACAGATTTAATTGGTTCGACAAATTTGCCTACGTCCACGGAGCTGCAGATGAATTTATTACTTCGAGGAACTACACCGTCAAGCACCTTGACGTTTACAAGAAAATCTCTATTTTCTTCTCTCCCTTCCTCTCTCTCTTCCTCTCTTTCTCTCTTAGAGAACTTGGCTTGGCCCTTGGCTTAGCTCCATCTTTAAGCCAAAAGAGACTATTTATAGAAACCAAGAGAGTGGTAGGTGGGAGGTAGGTGGGATGTGATAGGTGAGCGATAGGTGGGATGTGATAGGTGAGCGGTAGATAGGATTCTTAATTAGGAAGATAATTATTATTAATTAAATTGTGGTGGATCGGGTCTCCACATTACCTAACAATTCTCCCACTTGGAGATAGGGACACTCATTGCATCACCTACATGCAACATCATCTGCTGGCTGTACTGACCTTTTCCTCAAACTTGATATCCTCCACCTCTGCAACTCAAAGCCCCTGACTTCATGCCAGAAGACCAGCTGAAGTAGAGCACAACTTCAGCTTCTCACAAGTAACACCCTCAGTTGACATATCACCGTCAACATAACCTTGTACCATTAAGCTTTTTCCTGGGTTACTCTTGTATCTGCTTACGACTCCCACTCGTACGAGCATTATCCTCGCCCTCGCCGAAAGCCCTTTTCAACAAGTCCAGCCTTGTACCTCTTACTGCCACCAAGCGTAGTCTTCACCCGGTACACCAACTTGTTGTGCAATGTCTTCTTTCTTGGTGGAAGTTCTTCCAACTCCCAAGTCTGATTCCCTGGTAGGGAATCTGTCTCCTTCTTCTTGGTCAGCTCCCACTTGCTCGAATTCTCATCTTGCAAGATTTCTTCATAGCTCTGTGGTTCTCCATCATTTGTATGTACAAGGTTCGGTTTTCCTGCCTTTGACGCTTTGTCACTTTTCAAGAAATTGACCTTCTTCTGCTTCCCCATAATGCACATCCGACTCATGTGTCCAAGCCTGCAATGCCGCAGATCTCTCGTGCTCTCTGCAATTGTAGTAGCGACAGTGTTGAGTAAAGCGGTAGTCATATATAGTGTGTCAGTTTTCTTACCCCGAGCCTGTACCAATGCTCCTTTGGTAACCTTTAAGGTACTATCTGAGAACACTACCGAATGACCACCCTCATTGAGCTGCCAATAGAGATGATGTTTTTTTTTTCAACTCAGGAACGTGTCTGACCTTTTGTAAAGTCCATTTGCTCTTGTTAGGGAGTACAATATTAATGTCTCCCATCCACACCACGTCTAAAGCTTTTCCATCAGCCAGATATACCTTCTCAAAGTCGCTTGCAACATAATTTCTCATCAACTTCCGGTGAGAAGATGTATAGAAGAAAGTCCCTGAATTCAGAATCCAATCATTAACAGAACTGTGAACTGCCAGCAATAGCGCATCATGTATTTCTTCAGTTACAACATTAGCACCATCATTCTCCTTGTTCTTAGAATTCCTGCATGTTCCTTTTATATGGCTAACCTTGCCACAATTCCAGCAAGTTGACTGCTGACAAGACTTTGATTGTGATCTTTCCCTGTTTGAGCTCCTATTTTGTGATCTCCCTCTATAATTAACAATCAGTGCTGAGCTCGAACCCGAGGTCTCAACAGAATCTTTCCTGCGCACCTCTTCAGCAAAAATCAAATCACGAATATCATCATAGTTCAGTTTAGATTTACCCGCAGAACTACTAGCTGCCATCCTCATGGCTTCCAAACTAAGCGCATGTATCTCATCATCAAAATCAATTTCAGCATACTACAATTGATTTGTGATAGTGTTGAAATCATTCAGGTGTTGAGTAAGAGACACACCTTCCGCCATCTTCAAGTTGAATAACTTTATCATCAAGTGCACCTTGTTATTCGTCGATGGCTTTTCATACATACCTACTAAAGCCGCCATGAGATTTGTAGTAGTCTTTTCCTTGACTTTGTTGGCAACCGATCTCGACAAGGTTCATCGTATAACCCCTGTAACCTGTCGATCCAATAGATTCCATTCCGCCTCGTCCATCTTTTCCGGTTGCTTTCACATTAATGGAAGATGAAGTTTTTCCCATAGAGGTAGCCTATATCTGCATCCTACAGTAACAAAAATCTGTGCTATTGAACTTTTCGATTCCCGATACCATCACTTCGTCTCCGCCCATCATTTTTCTTTCAGTCTCGAATCACGACTCTGATACCAGTTGTTGTGAAAAAATAACAACAATAAAGAGAATAATGAAACGAGAAAAAATTGCACGCAGAAAAACACCAAAACGACACAGATTTACGTGGTTCGGCAAATTTGCATATGTCCATGGAGATGCAGAGGAATTATTACTTCGAAAAATCACACCGTCGAGTGCCTTGACGTTTACAAGAAAATCTCTATTTTCTTCTCTCCCATCGTCTCTCTCTATTCGTCTCTTTCTCTCTTAGAGGACTTGCTTGACCCTTGGCTTCGCTCCATCTTTAAGCCAAAAGAGGCTATTTATAGAAACCAAGAGAGTGGTAGGTTGGAGGTAGGTGGGAGGTAGGTGAGCGGTTGTTGACCTCATTTTTGATGAGGTCTTCTCTTCTCTCTTTAGTACCTAGGATCTACCGTTAGGCTTTTTCCTTTGACTATCTTAGAGGACTAGAGATGGAACCTACCCCTTTAGAAACTCAACCACTTCTTAACTCCCTGCAAACCCCACAAGCTTGATTGTAAACCCCTAATCACCTAGAGGGTTGAAATCAAATGTGGAGGTTTAAAGGATGAGTTCCCTATAAGACTTCTTCGGCCTTAGGATTACCCCAGCGGCCTCGGTCCGGTGAGAGCCGACTTACACATATACTACACTCTCACACACACATTCCAAATCCTAAAACTATTCATGCCTAGCTTGACCTCCCGACTCATGTGGATAATTCATATGAATGGTCCTTAACCCTAAGCCCTCGACTAAGAGGTTAGTGAACAACATAAATGAATGCCTCAAACGAGTCCCCTCATCGCTCCTATGGGCTTAATATGGCTTCATGGCTCAAAAAAAGTGATTCCACTTTACTCAAATTTGATCAATCTCCATTTTGCCAAAATTTCAATTTTTGACACCCGGCACCCCGGACCCGCCTGACCTACTAAAAGCCCTTGAAACTACCCAAATTCTTCAAAATTTCCAAATCACCCAAAATTTCCAAAAATTAATCTCAAACATTTCCCCCACTACTCAAATTGACCATCTCCAACCTAATACACCAAAAATTTCAAAAATACCCTCAATAACCTCCAAATTACCAAAATGTCCTCTTGACCCAAAAATCCAAAAATTCAGAAAATTCTCAGAAAATTCCAGAAAAACCCAAATATTCCCAATTTCACTTTGTTCAACTACACCATGGGCCAATTTTGTCAATTTAACCCACTTTTGCCAAAACCCCCAATTTAGCCCATTTTAAACCCAAATGAACCCAATGTCAAACCAAATCACCCCAATTGACCTCAATTTTGGTCCAATTCAATTCTAAACTTCAATTCAACATCCCTAACATCAATTTAGACCAAATATAAGCCCAATTTGAGTGGCATTTGAATCCAATTTCATTTTTGAGCTTAAAGCCCAATTTTGACCCATGACCCAAACTTAGCCCAAACCAACCCAATTCAATCCCAATTTAACCCAAATCTTTTCTAAAACCTTCCTAACATCCCCACAAACAAAACAATAACATAATTTGCCCAAAATTTGGACCCAAACCCTACTCAAATTCAACCCAAACCCAAAATCCCTTAAATGAGCCTACACCCAAACCTAACCCAAATAAGCCCAAATCCCAAAATCAAAATCCAACCAAAGATGAAACCTCTTTGAAACACTCCCATAAAAATTTCTCAACATTAATTTTACATCAAATTCAACATTAGCCCAACCTTAGCCCAAATTAGTCCATTTTGACCTATTTTGACCCTATCACTAAAGAGACTCAATTTAGACCCAATTCAATTCCAAATCACCTCAAGTTTGATCCAAATCACTCATGACACATCCCTAAAATAAACCCAACACTTATTTAGCATGGTCCTTCACAAAACTTTCTTTAAAAAGCCCATTTTAAAATCCAAAAGCCTACTTCCTTAAACCACTTTAAAAGCCAATCCAAAACCATTTCAAAAGCCCAAAATCTATCCTAAAGCCCACATGATATTTTCATTTGTCATCCTTTTAACCAAAATCAACCCCTAAGTTTTAAATCCATGATCAAATGATTCCAAATAAAGCCTCATGCCAAATCACCCCTAAATGCCAAAAATCCCTAAAACCCATTTTCATGAAACTTGGCTAAGCCATTCCCAAGCTACATGAAGCCATAAAGCCATCCTTAAGCCCCATGTAAAGCCATGAGAAGTTTGAATTGTGACCATCCCATAAATGGCAAATGGTGGAGCCCCTTTCTTAAGCCTTCCTTAAGCCTTTTAACCTCATCCATGCTACACACTAAACCAAGTTTAGCCACCTCACCATGGATGGAGACCACACCATTTTCTCTTGGCCGACCCAAGTGACTCTTTTCACTCAAAACCAAGCTTTGGGTGGTGAACCTAACCCAAAACCATGGGTCGACTCATTTGAACCCAAAATAGCTCTTCCCCATTCCATTTCAATTCAACTCCTTTACACATGTCCATGGCCAATTAATCGCACTAAACCCCGAACTCTAACCTGGCCTTATGATTCCGAGGTAGTTGTTCGGTATGACATAAACCCTCACATCTTTAAGGTTATTTCGTATGATCATGTCATACAAATATAAGTTCTAATCAATTAAAATTGGCAGGATTGCAATATTAAATAAACTCCCAAATCGAAACCAAACAATATGATAGTTCGAGAAGTTGCCAAGATTCTTCGGATCCTCGACCTCCTCCTACTTCTCTTTCTTTGACTCTTAAAATAAACTCGTTCCAAATTTGATCCATTCCCTATCGAAATTTCCAAAACTCAAATCCTTTCGAAAACCTTAAACTTTAAAATTCTCGAGAGCAAAACCACTAATCATTATCGAGAGTTTTCTTAAGTGATTCCCGTCATTTAAGATGCAATTAACTATAGTGAGCTCGTCTTATAAGGAACTTTAAGAACCTGTGTAATATAAATCATGTTTAATTTCTTTATATTAAATAGGTGAACTTGTCGGCTTATAAAGTTGGTTCGCAGTACCAAACGAATATCACAAATCTTCTAGTTTATTTAATCGAGCCCCATCATCAAGCAAGGTGTCTATTCTTCGAGATAGATACACTAGCTTGTGATGCGGTGCTCGTTTATATAAACTATTTCGGGATGTGAGATCGGCTTCGATTTCATATCTTAAAATCTTCAAATTTAAAACTATTTTTAAAATCAAATGCTACTTTCCAAATTATATATATATTTAAATTAAAATTAAAATCTAAAAATCCGCCGACAATTTCTGTTTGGCGACCCCTGTTCAAAATACAACACACAACCTAAAAATATGCCGACAACTTCTGGCGACTCCACTGGGGATCTAGTTCCACTCTCCATTTTGATCAGATGGTTTTGCTTTCATAAATCGGTAGTGAGTCCATGCCCCTAGTGGACCAAACTACTATTCTTTCCTTCGGAATACACCGTTCATTTCTATCTCGAACGAGTATAGCCAACTCCTCTCGGATTTAGGAGCCACCGTTTAGACACCCCTAAACGAGAGGTTCCGAGATCCTTTTCGCCTCTTTCCCGAGGTGGGGTGGACCCCCAATAGGTGTTAGTTTAGGAAGCGGTCCTTCGAGTCGAGAAGTCTTGCATAAGACTTTCTCTTCCTAAATCGAATCCTTTACCTTTTCTATACCCTTAAACATTCCATTCTTAATGAACAGATCCTCTAATAAACGACTCTTCCGATGAATAAATCCTTTTAAAATCACAAATACACTAAGATAAACGAAAATGTGTTCAGACTCTTTCTTTTTCGTCCTAAACTTTATAGCGAAAAGAAGCATAATTCGGGACTAATACTCTAAAATCTGCCATGCAGAAATGACTGCCCCAAAGCTGATTTTCTCCTTCACCAACGGACTGGACCTAGCTGTCTACAAGGATGAGCTGCCTGACAATGGGATCATCCGTTTCAGACAAGGATTCAAAAATACAAATGTCAAGATTACTGACGTCACTCTCTTCACACTTACGGACAAAGTGCCTGAAACTGAGAAACCTCTGATTGAATTCAGCTTAAAGTCAACTCAGGAGTTCCCTCCCCTGCAAAGGGTCCCGACTGAAAAAAACATTGTCATTCGCAGGAAGTTAGCTGCTGCCCCCAGAACTGTTGTCTCTACCCCCACCGGTCTGGTCTTTACTGCACCTACCCTTGTTCCCTCCAAACTAAAGGGAAATGAAATCCAAGTTGGTTATGAGCCTATCACTGTGGAGGGTTCGAACTTTGCCTCAATACCGTTTGTTTTCGAGATAGGGTCCTGTTCGAGGTATAGACCCTTAACCCGGACACAGAGAAGGATTAAGAATAGGAAGATTGCTAAGATCAGGAAAGTCAGAGAAGCTGAAGCCGCCTTTCTTGAAGGAATCCCTGAAGAAAAAGAAGAAGAACCGCCGAATACTCGCCGCCGTTGCCGAATACTCACTGCTCGTTAGAGGAAGTAGATTCCACCTGCTCTCGCCGCATCTAATGAGGAAGATGCCGGAGGATCGTCGTCGCGTTACCTCAGCCCGCATATTACAATGATAGCAAGAAGAAGAGCAAGGCTACACCGCTTAACCGATTGCGAGCGTTAGTTGAGAAATTGGCCAGGAAGGAAGGATGTCCTGTGTCAGAGATTCTGAGAAGGATGAGACGAGTGCCAATTAAATCCCGCCTCGGACCACGAGTGGAACCTGCCACTGCCATAGAAAGACCGAAGAAGAAAGTCCAAGCTAGTGAAAGAGGCTCACCCGTTATTGTATTAGGGCCGCAAATTGGTGGAGGATACCACCCTCCGAAGACATAGCCGACGTACCATCCAGATCCTAAGCTTCCGCCGCAAGAAGGATGGTATGACGACCTACTACTGGTGAGTTGAGGCCAAAACAATGTCTTGAGAAGAAAAGTCTCGTCAGGATGCTCGAGTCAGAAGAAAGTGCTACTGCGATGAAGGAGACTCCCGAAAAGGAAATTCAACAACCGTCAAAAGGCAACTGCGGGACCGTGCGAAAAGGGCCACTGGAGGATGCCATGGATAAGTTAAGGACTGACATCCGACGTTTAGCAAAAGAAAGAGAAGAAGAACTAGGAGATGAAGTTGACTCCTCAGAGTTCATGGATGAGGAGTATGCTGAGATCAACATGGTCGAGAAACGGGCATCGTCAGCTTCGCAAGGTGCCCCATCAACTGCGGAAAGAGATGAACCAGAGGTGTTAAGAGCACAGATTCGGGAAAAAGATGACACAATTTCCCAAATGACAAAGAGGATGGAAGAGATGGCTGCTGCCTTAGCCACTCTCCAGAGTCAGGCCCATCATCAGAAAGAGACACCCCCAGAGATCATCCATATTGCGGATGGAGGAAAGGAGATCACATCTGTTAACGGAGATGAACAATCGAAGAAGGATTCTGCGCAGAGCATGATTCCAGAAAAGGATATTAAAAATATGGTAGAACAGCAGGTGTGAGAGGCCCTAACACAATCCAAGAGTGGAGCATCTATTCAAACGGGTAGACCTTACCCCGAAGAGTTCGATGCAGTCCCATACCCAAAAGGCTTCGTACCACCTCTGTTTAATACTTTTGATGGAACAGGAAACCCCCGGCAACATGTTGCACATTTTCGTGCTAGTTTCTGCAATGCCGGTGGGAGCGACGCTTTACTCTTCCGACAGTTCGTCAGCAGCTTATCAGGGATTGCCTTCGACTTTTTCAGAACTGGAGAATCTCTTCGTTAAATGATTTGCTGGAGCTCAGCACCACATCACTATTGGTGATCTAGTGGTGGAGCAGCAAAAGCCGAACGAGACTTTAGTGGATTACATACTTAGATGGAGAAACTTAAGCATGAAGTGTGAACCACAGCTTCAAGAACAACACGCAGTCGGCATCCTGCTTAAGAGTATCCATGGCACGATAACACTTCTCTTTAAAGGATTTACAATCAAGACTTTTGAGAAGTTGCTTAGCAAGGCAGGGAGCTTGCAAGAGGAGGCAAAACAGTTAAGTTTCGCGGACAAGAACGATAAGCAGAAGCCTGTGAAAACATTTGAAAAGAAATCCAGAATTGTCGCGGCAGTAGATAAAGGCAAGCAGCCGGTTTAAATACAGTCAGAGCGGCCACAGCCTAGTTATCAACCACCACAACGGACTTATCGACGAACCTCGCAGAAGGCTATCGGCAACCTCGTCCGAGCTATCGTCGTCTCAAAGATTATGAACAACCGCCTCGTTCGTCGCGTACATTAAGAGAACTTCTAAATAAAGAATATCCATTCAAAACAGAAGCGGTAGCGAAGATGTTCCACAGCTTGATGAAGACACCGGATTTTCAACCGCCGAGCCCAAGAAGCCGAAGAAGTCAATAAGAAAGATCATCCGAACTATCGCCCTTACCACCGTGTGCTTCGGACATTAGATAGAAGATTGCATCACCTTCAAGACTTGGCTTGATGACAATCTTCGAAAAGGGAACATAACGATCCCAAAAGAATACATGAAAGAACCCCAGAAGGGAGGTTCCGTCAATGTTATTTCAACGGGTCCCATTGTTTCGATAGACCCTTACACGACTGATGATGGATGGAGTACTATCTAGACAAAATCATCGAAGAAAATTTTGGATCACATCTAGGCCGCTTCGGTACGTGCTTCAACTCAGAGTTTGAGACTTGTCGAGCCGGCACTATCACTTGCGATCGAAGAACCGCCCCAGAAGGAGGAGAAGATCGTGGAAGAAAAGAAGACCGAGGCTCCGAAGGGTGTACTAGGGGCCGCTTATCCTAGGATGGTTGTTTCCGATTCGGGGAGAAATCCCTCTAACTCTCGACTCGTATGATTATCCGCCGCCCCGGCGGGGTCTCATAATGATAAGGGTTATGGCGTTGGCTACGTTTTGACTGTTTCTAACAATTACGTAACTAGCGACAACCGACCTAATCTGGATCTCGATTCGAATACAAATAACGATTCTCAAATCATACATAACCTCGATGACCATGACGAAGAAGATGTTCACAAAGGAGGCTACGAAAGCTCGACAAGCAATGAGTCCATTTGTGAATTCCGAGGGGCTCCGATCACTATAGAATTAGAACCATCAGATACCGAAACAACTTCAGAGAAGCCAGTTGTTCCAATTCAAGAGGATGCACTGGCAGATTCAACACTAAATTCAGAAGAAATAACTGAAGTAAATTTAAGAAGTGGAAAAGTTCTGCCCCCGAGAATGGGTCCGAAGGATAAAGGAAAGCAGGTGGTTGTTCAGGAAGAGCCAACCCCAACAAAGGAATTGCCCATTCGGGAAGAACCCGAGGAACAAGGTAATAAAGTGGACTATAATGTCCTAGCCCATCTTAGGAAGCTACCAGCCAAACTAAGCATATACGACACTCTGATCCTGTCAAAGGAGATGAGAGATGTTTTGATCAAGGCTTTACTTGATCTAGAGATCTGTTTAGCTTAAATGGCCGATAATTCCTTTGACGAGGTTTGCTCGTTAAAAGAACAGTGAGGTGTTACCTTCACGGACAATGATCTATTACTGGGAACAGCAGATCACAACTGACCGTTGTACATTTTAGTCACAATTGGAAAGTTTACGCTCTCCATAGTGTTGGTTGATCCGGGAGCATCAATAAACATAATGAACCTTCTGACGCTAGCATATTTGGAAATTGATGCTCGCGAACTCGAAGCGTACAAGATGCTATTAAGAGGCTTCAACCAAAAAGGAGAAAGAGCTCTTGGATCGATAACACTACTAATGAAGACCGGTGATTTAGCAAAGACAACCGCAAAATTTCACATAATTGATTCTGAGACATCGTTCAACGCTCTACTAGGCCGACCGTGGATCCATGAAAACCGGATGGTGCCGTCGTCTCTACACCAATGCATAAAGTATTATGAAGGAGGGGAACAGTGTATCAAAGGTGATTTGCAACCATTCTCCGTACACGAGATTGGAATTCATGAAGATGCAACCTACTACGCGCCTTCGAAGAAAACAATCTTTTCCAGAAATACCATACCAAATGTAGCAAAAGAAATCCGAGACGATGAAGAACCTGAAGTTCTAGTTCAACAGTTACTCACCACTCCCTTACGGCGAGATGGTGAAGATTTCTCCGTAACTCGCACCCGAGGTCGAGGCCGGGGACGAGGACGTGGAAGAAATGTTAGAACAGTTGGACAGAAGAAACCAGTCATCGATGTTGATTGGGAGAACACTTCCGAAGAAGGAGAAGAAATCAAGAAAGAGGCAGCGACAATAAGCCAAAAGAAACCCCAGTTCAAGATCTCGCTGGAAGATGAAAAGAATGAATGATATAAATCAATGTACGAGAAGATTAACCATCATGTACATACTATGACCCTGACCTCGATCCATTCTAATAAGATCGAGGGTATGGTGGTCAAAGAAGTGCATGGTGGTGGTACTAAGCCAATCAAGTTTTACCGTGGTGCTTCTTCTTCCAGTAATGAAAAAGATGTACAATTTGAAGATGTTACTTCTTCCGAATTAATGAAATTACCTTTTGAGTGGTAGTCTCTCTGTGTTCAAAATTTAATTCAACGTGGTGTCTTATCTCGACAATGGACAAAGGGTCAATCACAACATTTTGAAAGATTATGGAATAATGCCGGTCGGCCTCCCAATTCAAAACATGGTCTCGGATTCAGCACAGTAGGTTCAGTTGACGATACAGAATTTTGCTTGGTTGTCACTTGCGAACCTAATAAAGACTGCTTAGAAGCCTCAGGAGACCTCGAAGATCTACCAATCGGAGATGCTCCACCATAATTCGAAGAAGAAATCAAATCTACAATAGACGAGTTAATGGAAGTTAACTTAGGTACTAGCGAAGAGCCTAGGCCTACCTTTGTTAGCTCCTTACTCAATAAAGAAGATTCCGAGGAAATAATCAAGCTACTAATGAAATTCAAGGATTGTTTTGCTTGGAGTTACGATGAAATGCCAGGATTAGCTCCAGAAGTCGCAGTTCACAAGTTAGGAGTAGATCCTACTTCCGTTCCAGTCAGACAAGCTCCCAGAAGAATGCGTCTAGAAATTGAACAACAAGTAATAGCCGAAGTTAAGAAGCTAATTGACGCTAAATTTGTTCGTGAAGAACAATACCCTACTTGGTTAGCCAATGTGGTACCAGTCAGAAAGAAGAACGGTCAGATTAGAATCTGCGTAGACTTCAGAGATTTAAATAAAGCATGTCCAAAGGATGAATTTCCACTACCAATCCCGTAACTAATGATCGATATCGCTTCAACACATGAAATATTTTCATTCATGGATGGATCATCAGGATACAACCAGATAAAGATGACACCAGAAGATGAAAAGCTCACGACATTCAGAACGCCGATCGGAGTGTATTGCTACACAGTAATGCCATTCGGACTAAAGAATGCAGGAGCAACATATCAAAGAGCAATGACAAAGATTTTTGATGATCTCATTCACAACCAAGTCGAATGCTACGTGGACGATGTGGTCATCAAACGCAAACTGAAGAAAGATCACCTGTATGATTTGAGAATTGTTTTCGAGCGACTAAGGCAATACAACCTTAAGATGAATCCCTTAAAATGCGCCTTCGGCGTTACCTCCGGGAAATTCTTAAGATTTGTTGTCCGACATCGCTGAATTGAAATTGATCCGGAAAAGATTAAATCTATCTTAGAAATGTCACCTCCTAAAACCTTGAAACAACTACGATCCTTTCAAGGAAAGTTGACATATCTTCGACGCTTTATATCAAATTTGTCAGGAAGGTGTCAGCCTTTTTCTGCTTTGGTTAAGAAGGATGCTAAGTTTGCTTGGGACTCTAAATGTCAACATGCCTTCGATGACATCAAACAATACTTAATGACACCTCCCGTCTTAAGCAGCCTCTGGCCTCGTAGTAGCCGTTGATACTTTATACCGCAGCTTTAGACGACTCCCTTGGAGCCTTGCTAGCCCAGGTCAATGATGAGGGAAAAGAAAATGCTCTCTACTACTTAAGCCGCCGTCTAATTCCGACTGAAGTAAAATATCCTCCTATTGAGAAGCATTGTTTGGCCCTGATCTTCGCCGCACAGAAGCTCATGCATTACATGCTTTCTCATAAGGTCAACCTTATTTCGAGAGTTAATCCATTGCAATATTTGATGACCCGACCGACACTTTCTGACAAACTTGCCAGGTGGTCGATGATACTATTGCAATTCGACATAACTTTCGTTCCTCTTCGTGCCGTAAAGGGACAAGTACTAGCTGACTTCCTTGTAACACACCCTTTACCGGCAGATTCACCTCTCGATGACGACTTACCTGACGAGCAGATAATGAATCTAGAAGACCCTGATGATCGACGTTGGGAACTATACTTCGACGGAGCGTCCTCAGCATATAAGAACAAAGAATTGCAAACGATAGTGCCCGGTAAGGCAGGAATCAGACTAATCTTTATAATACCGGAGCGGGGGATGTTAAGATACTCCTACCACTTAACAGAACCATGCACAAACAACAAGGCACAATACGAAGCCCTCATAACAAGACTAGAACTAACCATTCAAATGAGAATAACGGATATCAACATCTACAGAGATTCTCAGTTGATCATTCAATAGGTCGCCGAACAATACAGAATTTTAAAGCCAAGACTCGAGCAGTACTTTCAGTATGCCATGAAACTGTTGGAGCAAATCCCGAATGTAACGATCTACAAGATCCCAAGAAAAGAAAATGCTCTTGCAGATGCGCTAGCTCGCCTTGCAAAAGAATTTTCCTGCTTACAAGATGAGTCAGTTGAAGTATCGACTCGGGGACGACGAGTCCTATCACAGCTCGACATGGATATGACACGTAAATCGAAAAAGCGAGAGGAATCGGCTACAACAAGTAACGAAGTTACGGAAGATTGGCGTCAACCGCTAATGCACTACCCGCAAACGAGGAAATTACCAGACGATAAATCATTAGCCCATCAAATCAAGAAAAAAACTGTCTTACGCATTAATAAACAATACATTATACATAAGGTCTTTTGATCAGATGTGGTTAAGATGTCTGAGCGGGTCCGAGGCTCGTGAAATTGTAAAAGAGGTACACTCAGGACTCTGTGGCGCTCATCAGTCGGGTTCGAAAATGAAAATGAAGATTAAAAGACTAGGGTACTACTGGCCCTCAATGATGACCGATTGTATGAAGATCGCCAAGGGCTGTCACCAATGCCAAGTGCACAGAGTGGTTATACACCAACCTCCAAATGTGCTACATCCGACAATTGCGTCGTGGCCATTTGAGTGTTGGGGCACGGATATAGTGGGTCCGATGAACCACCTTCTTCAAGAGGACATCGCTTCATCCTCGCAGCCTACAAACTACTTTTCTAAATGGGCAGAAGCAGTTCCACTCAGAGAAGTAAAGGCACATCATGTGCTACATTTTTTCAAAAGTCAAGTTGTCTACCATTTTTGGGTACCACACAGAATCATTTCAGATAATGGGTCAGCATTCAAAAGTACAAAGGTCAATAATTTTGTCAGAAGACACAGGATCGATTGGCGATACTCAACGATCTATTACCCAAGAGCAAACGGCTTGGCCGAGGCTTTTAATAAAACTCTCGTTCAAATCCTGAAGAAAACTTTGGACGACAACAAGAGAAATTGGCACGAGAAGTTGTTAGAAGCCTTATGGGCTTATAGGACGACTTTTAGGACTCCTACTCAGTCTACGCCTTACGCTTTAGTGTACGGTCCGAGGCAATCTTGCCCCTGGAAGTTCAGCTTCCGTCACTTCGAATTGCAGTTGTAGAAAAGATCACTACGGAAGAAAATGCCAGATTACGACTGGAAGAACTGGAAAGCCTGGAAGGGAAAATACTTGCAGCGCAACAAAATTTGGAACTGTACCAAGCTAAAATGATCCAGGCTCATGATAAACTAGTCCAACCAAGAACTTTCAAAGTTGGTGACTTAGTTCTTGTCCTCAGAAGACCTATTCTTGCATGTTGACCTCATTTTTGATGAGGTCTTCTCTTCTTCTTTTTAGTGCTTAGGATCTAGCCTTAGGCTTTTCCTTTCGACTATCTTAGAGGATTAGAATTGAGACCCACCACCTAGAAATTCAAACCACTTCTTAACTCCCTACAAACTCCACAAACTCGACCGTAGACCCCTAATCACCTGGAGGGTTGAAATCAAATGTGGAAGTTTAAAGGATGAGTTCCTATAGGACTCTTCGGCCTTAGAGACTACCCTAGGTGGCTCGGTCCGGTGAAGGGCCGACTTACACACACACTACACCTATACACTACACTTTCACACATATCCTAAAAACACACCCATACCTAACTTGATCTCCTGACTCATGAAGGTGATCCACATGGATGGTCCTTAACCCCTAAGCCCTTCGCTAAGAGGGTTAGGAACAACATAGTGGATGCCTCAAATGAGTCCCCTCATGGCTCATGTGGGCTTGATATGGCTTCATGGATCAACCAAAATGATTTCATTCCACTTACATTCACCCAATCTTCAATTTCCCAAACTTTCAATTTTTGACCCCCGGAGCCCTACACCCGCCTTGCCTACCCAAATCCCTTGAAATCCTCCAAAATTTCAAAATCACCCAAAATTCTCCAAAATCAATCCCAAGCATCCCCAAATTACTCAAATTGATCATCCATACCCAAAAATACCAAAAATTCCAAAAATACCTCCCAATACCCTCCAAATACCCAAAACACCCCTCTTGACCCAAAAATCCAAAAAATTCATAAAATTCCTAGAAAATTCCAGAAAATCCCAAATATTCTCAATTTCATTTTGTTCAACTACACCATGGGCCAATTTTGTCAATTTACCCTACTTTTGTCAAAACCCCCAATTTGACCCATTTTAACCCTAAGTGAACCCAATGTCAAACCAAACCTACCCAATTGACCCAAATTCTGGTCCAATTCAATTCTAAACTTCAATTAAACATTCTCAACACCAATCTAGACCAAATCCAAGTCCAATTTGATTGACATTTGGATCCAATTTCACTTTTGGCCTTAAAGCCCAATTTGGACCATGGCCAAACCTAACCCAAACTCACCCAATTCAACTCCAATTAACCCCAAATCTTTTCTAAACCTTCCTTAACATCCCTACAAACAAAACATTAACATGATTTTCCCAAAATTTAGGCCCAAACCCCACTCAAATTCAAACCAAAGCCAAAAAGCCCAATTTTGACCTAAACCCAAACCTAACCCAAATAAGCCCAAACCTCAAAATCAAAACCCAACCAAAGCCAAAACCTCTTTTAAACACTTCCATAAACATTTTCCAATATTTATTTTACATCAATTTCAACCCTAGCCCAACATTGGCCCAAGTTAGCCCAATTTGACCTATATTGGCCCATTCACCAAGGAAGCCCAAATTCAACCCAATTCAAACCCAAATCACTCCCAACTTGCTTCAAATCACTCATGACACATCCATGAACTAAACACAACATTTTTTTGGCCCAATCCTTCACAAAATTCCCATCCATAAATTTATTTTCAAACCAAAAGCCCACTTTCTTAAACCTTCCTAAAAGACCAAATTTCATGCTAAAGCCCATATGACAGATTCTTCTCATCATACCCTTAATTAAAATCATCCCTAAGTTCAAATCAATGATCAAATGATTCCAAATCAAGCCATGTGCCAAATCCCATCAAATCACTCCTAAATTACCAAAATTCCTAAAAAACCTCTTTCATGAAAGTTGACTTAGCTTTTCCCAAGCCAAATGGAGCCATGAAGCCATGCATGAGCCACATGGGAGCCATGAGAGCCATGGAATCTACTTTCCACCTCACCATACCCAAGATGGCAAGAGGAGGAGGCCCTTTCCATATTCTCTTAATGGGGATTAGCCACTTCCATGACTCCACTAAACCATGCTTAAACTTAATTGTACTTGGATGGTGACCCTTCCCCACTAATTAAGCTGACCTAAACCACTTTATCTTCAGCCCAAACTAGCCATGGGAAGGTTCACCTAGCCCAATCCATGCATTTGACCAATTTGAGCCAAAATATACCCTTACCCCATTCTACTTCGATTCAAACACTTTACACATGTCCAAGCCCGATCGCCTTCACCAAATTCAAGCCCCGGACCTCCTGACCCTGAGGGTGACCCATGCCTGCCGGCCAGCCACCTGGGCTGCCGGAAAACACCATGGCCGAGACATGGGAAGGAGCCAAGCATTGAAATTCCACCTTGCTGAGTTGCCCCATGCCCAATGGCCACCATGGCTGTTCTTCCCATGCCCAGAGCAGCTGATCCCAACCCTTGGCCATCCCTGTGAGGCTCTCCAGCCACCTCTATTTAAACCAGACCCCTCACGGCCATGAAGGAGAGTTGCACAAACCTTGCCAAAACTCTGCCAAAATTGTTCCAGACCCTACTCCATACTTAGAGCAGTTGATCCCCAGTGTCAATTTGCCCTAATCCCCACCAACAGAACCCAATTTCTCAACTGAAATTTTCACCCAAAAACCATGACACTTCTCCACAGTGGATCAATCCTCAAATTGATTGGTCCTACACCTTCACCAGACCAAGGGAAGGAGTCCATCAGCAAAAGCCCCCTCTCCAGGCCACCCATCTGTTCCGGACTCCAAGCTTTGTGATCGAGCCGTGGTCACTTTTATAGCTAGGCAATTCACTGACACGAAGACTTCATCTGGAGCTTGCTGGGATGCAATCGAAGGCGACACAACCCTCAGATTGAAGCCACACTTCTCTGAGCAAAGGTATGAGCTAATTATTCATCCCGAGCTTCTGGAGATTCTCCATTTCAAATGATTTAATTTCAATACATGATCACCGTATAGATGTATTCGTCTCTTCAAGACGAATCCATAGAGCATAAGATCACGAAAATCCGTTGAGAAATGGGTGAGTTCTGAGGATTTTAGTGTGGACGGCTCTCGGGTGAGAACGCTTGGGGACGATGAACGGATGCTGTTCATTCCATACACGCGCGGACGGACGACCAGGATCGCGCCGGATGAGGAGATGGAACGATACAGCAGGCCTCGGGAGCGCTGAGTTGGATGGCGGCGTCGAATGGCAGCGCGACACGCGGCGTTTCGGAGTCGTCGAGGTTGACGCGGTGCCGCGTGGATAAATAGAAAATTAGGGTATTTTCTGATTTATTTAATTCCCTAAACTTCAAAAATCCATAACTTTGTGTAGAAAAATCAAAAAAATAAAATAAAAATACCCTCTTGCTCAGTGAACAGAGGAGAATAATGCGGAAAAGAAATCATTTAATTTCATCAAGTATTTTATTTTTAATGATTTATTTACCCTCTGCATTGTTTTAATTCTCCATGCATATATGAAATTCACCATGGCATGAGACCATAGGGCTTTTGAAGCCTCTGAATTTGGGAACATTCCCTGAATTTTCCAAAGTCAGAGGCCATCCCTATGAGAAGTTATTGATTTTTCAAATTCATGTTGCTGTTTTGAGTATTTTAAATCCAATAATTAGCATGTAGTGAAATAAATTCTAGGAAAATTTAGTGATGTGTCTTATGACCAGAGGACCCTAGGAAAAATGGGTTTTGAATTAATTCATTTAAAATAACCCTAATTGGCTTAAACACTCAAAATATGTCCCTAATTAATTAGAGCTAATCATACATCAAATTGACTTGAAATCAATTCTCCACTGACCTTTAGGATCAGAGGAACCCACCATAAAAATTTGAAGTCAATTGGAATTGGTTAGCCCTACTAAATGGGTTGATTAAGCCATTTAGTCAATTTGAACTTTAAAAATTCATAACTTTCAAAATGCTTTTAAAAAATTCACCAAATTTGTTTTGGAGTCTCTCTGATATCAGGGGAATTTTAAAAAAATAAAATTGTAATTTTCTAAAAAAGTTGATTTTTTGTATTATTTTAATATTTTAATAATTAAAAAATAATAAAAATCACAAAATAATAAAATTCACTAAAATGTCACATTTTGAATTTTAATCACTTAGGAAAAAATTTCATATTTTTCTTAAGTCTCTACAATACAACAACAACAACAACAACAAAGCCTTAATCCCACTAAGTGAGGTCGGCTACATGAATCCTTTTTCTCCATTGCGTCCTATTTAGTGTCAAATTTTCGTTTAATTCTAATAACTTAAGATCATTTTTTATGCAATAAGCCCAAGTTTTCCTAGGTCTCGCCTCTCGCCTTTCTTAACATAAGTTGTATTTAAAACATCTACTCTCCTAATCGGATCATCGAGTGGTCGACGTCTAATGTGACCAAACCATCTAAGGCGACTCTCTCTAATTTTATCCGTCACCGGTGCAACTCCAACCCTTTTACTGGATATATTCATTTCGCATTTTGTCTCTAAGTGTAAAGCCATTCATCCACCTAATCATTCTCATCTCGGCAACACTTAACTTAACATTATGCTTCTCTTTTAAAGGCCAACATTCAAGCACCATAGAGCATTGAAGGTCTCACCACCATCTTATAAAATTTTCCTTTCAGCCTAAGCGGTACTTTTCTATCACACAATAAGCCGGACGCATTCCTCCACTTCAACCAACCAACTCTGAATTCTACTATTAACATCCCCATCTATATCACCATCGCTTTGAACAATGGACCCGAGATATCTAAATCGTTCACACCTTTTAATAATTTGATCACCCAAAGTTACACCGCTCGTCACTAGACCTACTATTACTAAAATTACATTCCATGTATTCGGTTTTAGTTCTACTCAAACGAAGACCTTTAGACTCCAATGTAGACCTCCATAATTCAAGTTTTTCCTGGACTTTTTCTCTTGTCTTATCCACAAGGAGGATATCATCGGCAAAAAGCATACACCAAGGTACATCCTCTTGTAAATGCCCGGTAAGACCATCCATAAATAAAGCAAAAAGATATGGGCTTAAAGCGGATCCTTGATGTAAACCAACAGAAATAGTAAAATACTTGGTCAATCCTCCTTCGGCTCGAACACATGTAACAACTCTAGCATACATATCTTTAATGACTTGAATATAAGTCATATCAACACCTTTCTTCTCGAGGACTCTCCAAAGAACATCTCTAGGAACCTTATCGTAAGCTTTTTCTAAATCAATAAAAATCAAATGTAGATCCTCCTTATTATCTCTCGTACTTCTCCATCAAACCTCTCAATAAATATATAGCTTCCATGGTAGACACGCCGGCATAAATCCAAATTGATTATGAGAAATCTTCGTAATACGTCTTAACCTATGTTCAATTACCCTCTCCCATAATTTTAAAGTATGACACATCAATTTAATTCCTCTATAATTTGCACACTCTTGTGCATCTCCTTTATTCTTAAAAATGGGGACCAAAATGCTCTTTCTCCACTCCTCGGGCATCCTTTTAGATTTTAAAATAATATTAAAAAGTTTAGTAAGCCAGGAAACCCCCAAATCACCTAAGCATTTCCACACTTCAATTGGGATATCATCAGGTCCTACAGACTTTCCCCCCTTGGTTTTCTTTAAAGCCTCATCAACTTCTTTTTTACTAATGCGACGGTAAAAATGAAAAGTTTTATTATTATTAACGATATTAAGATCACTAAGGTCAATCATACTTTCAGCATCATCATTAAAAAGTTTATCAAAATAACTCACCCACCTATGTTGAATATCTTTTTCTAAGAAAAGCACTTTTGATTTTCATCTTTAATACATTTTACTTCAAGTTAAATCTTTACATTTCTTTTCTCTTTGTTTGGCTAGTTTATACATATATTTTTCACCTTCCTTAGTATCTAACATGTTATAAAGATCACTAAAAGCAGAATTTTTAGCGTCACAGATTATTCTTTTACACTCCTCGCGGCCGTTTTATATTTTTCCCGTTCTCTACGTTTTTACATTTAAACCAATTTTTATAAGCACAACTTCTTATATTTTATCTTTTCTTGCACATTATTATTCCACCACCAACTATTTTTATTTATAGAAACTTTTTCTTTTGATTCTCCAAGTACATCTTTAGCCACTTGTTTAATAATATTAGTTAATATTTCCCACATAACATTCGCGTCTTCATGAACATCCCAAATATTTAAATCTTGGATTTTACTCATAAAAATAATTTTATTAGTGTCTTTTAGGTGCCCCCATCTTATTCTACGATGTTGAATCCTAGTATTCTTTATTTTACAACTCTTCATCTTAAAATCTAGAACTAATAATCGATGTTGGGTACTTAATCGCTCACTTGGAATAACCTTACAATCCTTACAATCTCGACGATCTCTTCTTCTCATAAGAAAATAATCAATTTGTGTTTTATTAGATCCATTCTTATAAGTAATAAGATGCTCATCTCTTTTCTTGAATAAAGTATTTGTAATAATCATATCATACGCTAAAGCAAAATCTAAAATGGCTCTACCTTCTTCATTAATCGCTCCATAACCGTAGCCTACCTATGAATATTTCGAAATCTTCTACCACTCTACCGACATGTCCATTTAAATCTCCTCCGATAAAAATTTTTTCTTCAAGGGGTATCAAGTGTATTAAGTCTCTACATGAGATATTAAATTTTAAAGCCCTAGGGTAATTTTAAAATTAAAGAAAATGTATTTTTTAGCATTTCCACTAAAATAATTCTAATAAATCAAAGAAAAATTAAAAAATTTTAAAAATTGATTCTCTAATTTCCTTGATATCACAGAGATTTTTGAAAAATATAAAATTTATTTTTCAACCCTTATTTTATTTTTAAATTAATTAATACTCCAAAACTTAAAATAATTATAATAAAAAGAATATAATTCAAAAAATCACCAAAATTGGTCCAAGTGGTCCACCACTGGTCATTAGGAATGTCCCATAATTTTCTTAAGGATGTAAACTTTCCTCTGGTCATATTATTAAATTTTCCTCGAAAACTTCTATTTTCCACCAAAAATAATTACATAAATAAATTAAATACGGAAAAATCACATTTTCTCCTCTCATGTCTTTATTGGCATATGAGTGAAGTCACATAAAAATTTCAAGTTCATTTAAGCTCAATTTAGTGAGTTATGAAATTATTAAGCTCAAGGGCAAAGTGGTAATTAAAATTTTAACCCTTAATTAAAACTTTAGGTTTAATAAAATTAAAAAGTAAAATATTTGATCTTAATCTGATTTGGATGATTGAAATTTAAATAATTAAAGGGTAGAAACCTATTAAACAATTTAAAAATAATTAAAATAAACCTTAATTAAATAATTGATTAAATTTGGAAGAATAATAAAGTTGGAATTATTAAATAGGGATATTATTAAGAAGAGATTTGTTCTTCAATTTAAGAATCCCTAAATTAATCATCTCAATAATATTTAATTCCTAATTAAATGATAATTCAAATTTAAGATTTAAAATGTTGAAAGACTTAATCATTAAATTAAATTAAAAGTTAAATTATTAAACTCTTTTAAAATTTCAATTAAATTAAAATTTAAATTAAATTGAATTAAATAAAATAAAATTAAATTAAATAAAATTAAATTAAAATTAAAATTAAATTAAATTAAATTAAATTAAATTAAAATTAAATTAAATCAAATTAAATTAAATCAAGTTAAATTAAATTAAATTAAATCATATCAAATCCAACTAAATTAAATTAAATTAAATTAAACCAAATTAAATTAAATTAAAATTGAAACTAAACCAAATTAAATTAAATTAAATTAAAGTTAAATTAAATTGAATTAAAATAACATCACTTAAGACAAAGAAATTCAAAATAAAACAACTTGAACACTATTCCAAATTTAAACCCGTTAACTGAAATTAAATTAAATCACAAACCATTTGAACACCAATTTGCCCTCGAAAACTTTTATTATCATAACTCCTAAACAGAATGTTAAATGAAGTGTTACTTCACTTATAGGATATTCAAATGTCCTAATTCACTGATCAAGATAACAACAAAACTTGAATTCTCGGGCGATTAATTCATTTGTATAATTAAATTCATTTGGACTTAAAACAATTCTAGCAATATTGAAAAGATGTTTAAGATTCTTCTTAAGCACTTCCTCAATATGATAGGATGTTTATAAGAACAACCGAACTTAATTGTTCTTTGATGAAGAAAATCGTCCTCAAACCAAAACACAAGAACCTAGACGTCATAGGAAATGACTAGCTATAAGATTAGGAATTTGGTAGAAAACCATAACCCTTCCCTTAGCTCTACCTAGGAACTTGCTTAAATATTCTAAATTGTGTTTAAGTGCAGCTTGAGATGACGGGAAGACCCTCCAGGTACGCTTTTATTTTATTACAATTTACTTTTCTTGCAACTTACTTTATTGCAAATGCACTTTACTTTTCTTGCATGATAAACAACTGTTGCATGAAAACCCACATCTCTAGGGTAGCCCCTAAAACTGAAACCAAAACTAAATTAAAAGTCATTGCAAGATAAAATCCGCCGCCACAACATTTTTAAAATATAAAACAACTCAAAATTTAATCACAAACAGAACACAAAACTACAATTACAACTAAATTAAAACGTCTTGTTGGATGATCGGGAATACCTCGGATGATGTAACCTACGTGTTGCTAACGGGATTTCCCACTTGTCTAAATAAAAGTGTGGAACTCATTTAGTTGAGTTTAGCAAATTCATCCGGACTAAGTGAATCCGATAAAAATAACGATGCCGGAAGGATGGAACCGTGGGATCTTAACCGGTGTTGTTATAATCAACTTTAAGATTTGTTTTAAATAAAATATAAAAAAAGAAACACTTGGAAATTGAGATTTTCGCTAAACCAAAACACTTTTCTCATCTCCTGATTTATGACTCCTAAAACTAAAACCTCTGCAACAACAAGGAGCTCGGAGCATGGTGGGCAGCACGACCATCGTCATTAGCAAAAACTTGAATCTACATCATCTAAACATTCCTAGAATTAAATAACCAAACCATAGGACTTCGAGGTAGTTTGCCTAGTGCAACATAAATCCTCAACCTTTTGTTAGGCATTTGCATTGCAAATTAAGCCCTAACCGGTTTTAGGACTCCGATGTAGTCGTCCGATACGACATAAACCCTGACATCTTCCAGGCTATTTGTGTGATCATATCATACAAATATAAGTTCTAATTAATTAAAATTGGCAAGATCGAAACATTAAATAAATATTAGGACTTTCCTAAATCCAAGCCAAACAATAAGATAGTTGGGAAATTACCGAAGTTCGCTTCGAATCTGTAATTTCTCCTACCTTTCTTCCTTTGAATTCCCAAAACAAAATGTTCCAAATTTGATCCATTCCCTATTGAAATTCCAAAATTCAATCCTTTGAAAACTTAAACTTTGAAATTCTTGAGAGCGCATTACCGATTATTATCGAGAGTTTTCTTAGGTGATTCCTGTCACTTAAGATGTAATTAACTATAGGGGCTTGCCCTTATAGGGAATTTTAAGAACCTGGTAATATAAACCCTGTTTAATGCTTTCATATTAAGCATGGGAATTTGTCGGCTTATAAAATTGGTTCGCAGACCAAACGGACGGCACAAATCTTTTAGTTTATTTAATCGAGCCCCACCATCAAGCGGTGTGTCTATCCTTAGGGATAGATACATGGTTCAGTAGTGCGGTGCTCGTTTATATAAACTATTCGGGATGTGAGATCAGTTTGATTTCATATCTTAAAATTTTCAAATTTAAAATTATTTTCAAAATCAAATACTACTTTTTTCAAATTATTTATTTAAATTAAATTAAAAATTCGCCGACAATTTCTGTTAGGCGACCCCCTTTTCAAAATAAAACACAACCTAAGAAATATGCCGACATTGCACATCACAAGATAGGTAGTAAATTTGAACCGACCTGGGAAGGACCGTTTGTGGTCGAGACGGTCTATTCAGGAGGCTCCTACCAACTTGTGAACTGTCAAGGAGAACGACAAATGCTTCCAATCAATGGACGATATTTGAAGAAGTATTACGCAACTCCGATGTTTCGAAGGAATGAATTCTCATCCCTAGAAACACGGGTGAAGTAACCGCTTGTGACTGGGTCCGAACCCAAAAACATAAGAAAATGAATGAAAAAAAAAATCATTAACAAAAAATATGTACTAAAAATAAAATATGTGAAATCATAATAACGAAGTTTTACCCTTCCGTTCAAATCAAATCTTTTTCCTGATCTTTCTTCATTTTTTCCTACTTTCTTTAAAAATTAAAATTAAAATAAGAGAATAAGAATCTTCAGTGATAAATATTTTCTTAATGTTCTTGTTCTTAGTACAGCCCTTGATCCTTTCCTTGCCATTTCACAGGGAAATGTCGAACGAGCGGTTGGTCCTAAACTTTAGAAATGGCGTGAGTCTCGCACTCGATGAAAAGAGGGTGAAGGATGGAACAATGATAGAAATTGATTCTGACTTCACAACAGCCAGCCTACAGTACGAAGAAAATGATTGGGTCTCAGTGGACCGAGAAGATCTTCATAGCCAGACAGTAATGAAGATGGGTGGCCCAAGCCACCAATCCAGCAACAAGAAAAGAAAAACATTGATGAAGACAAGAAAATCAAGTCCGTAGTTACCACAGCAGAGGGCAGGCTCGTCAGCGCCGCGCCCGCAGAAATTCAAGGGGTAACGAGAGCTAATCTCACTGCTACCCAAAGAAGGAATAAGAATCACCGTATCCGTATGATGTTGACTAAACTAGCAGCAGATCAACACGAGGAAACAACCACTTTTACCGACACACACATTTCAAAGATACCGGTTCATCAGGAACCTGAAAAGAGGAAACCAGCTCCGAGAACAACAAAAAAGATAATGGAAACTCTAAGAAGATCAGAGGCAGAGAGATTACCACGACGCCAAACAGAGCCACCAGTGGTAAGAAACCTTGTTGCGAAAGCAACCCCGGAGGATGTCCCAACAGAGACAATCCCCGAGGAGCCAAGGTATGCAGGAGAACGTGACGGGATTGAGCCATACATCCCGCAATACATTACTAGGCCTCATCACTTGCAGATCATCCCAGAATATGAACTAGAAAGAATGCAAAATGTTGAGAAGAAGACTTTCGAATACTTTGAAAGGATTAGAGGCAAGAGAATCAACGTTTTGGAAGGCCTCGAGTTACACACAGATGTATTCTCAGAGTACGAGCAACAACAGATTGTGGATTGCATCTTAGAACTTCAGGAGATGGGTCGAGCAGGCCGTCTGAGGGAAAAGACTTATTCAGAACCCCGGAGATGGATGCCAGGGAAAGGAAGAGTCACAATACAATGCGGATGTTGCTATAACTTCGCAGAGGACATAAAAGGAAATCCACCAGGGATACTCCGTCACAGTGAGGTGGATCCAATGCCGAGGATAATTAAAAGAATGGTGAAAAGAATGATAACGTGGAGGGTACCGCAGCAGATCGTATACCCAACGGTTGCATCATCAACATTTATCGAAGGGAGACCGCATACCTCCACACATAGACCACCATGACTTTGTCGGACCTTTCGCACGGCTTCGTTTGTCAACCAATGCAATATCATGTTCGGATCTGACCTCCGGATAGCAGGCCCAGGTAAGTTCCGAGGGCCGGTGGAGACACCACTTCCAGTAGGTTCCATCATGATATTACAAGGAAATGGAGCAGACATCGCAAAACATTGTATACCGGGAGTGCCAGTGGAGCGGATCTCCATCACATTTAGAAGGATGGACGACAGAAAGACGCCTTACCACTTCCAGCTAGATCCAGAATTGGAGAATCTCCGGCCCTACGAGCTGTGAGTTACACGGGAAATAACACACCTCCAATGCACATCCATGCGACATTCCTGCCAAGGGTGACTTGGAAGGTGATGTTATTACCCATGTTTCTTACTATTCAGACATGAATTTTTGACGGACGCTTTTGGATACATCAACAAGAAGTTCACACAGTCCGTTTTGGATTTACATGGATTGTACAAGACATGAAATTTCTGAGGAAAATGTCATCATGACTAGATCAAGTTGTATGATGTACTTTCATCAAGTTGGAATGAAAATGATTACGTCATATTTTGCCTTCACCTCTTTTTTGTGCAAATTGACTGAGAAACACCATTAGAGTTAAATGAACTTTGAACGAAGAACAGAAGATAAAAGAAAATAAATGAGAATTTTTCCTAAAAATCTGAATATTAAAATGAACTTCAAATTCACATGAACACTAAATAAATAACAAATAAAAAAATGGTATCGTTAAAGGACAAACAAAACAAATCTAAATCTCAAATTGAATTCCAGTCTAAATCTATCTTTTCAAATCCTCCAATGCTTCTTCAAATCAAGATCAACTTCAGACCTCCTTTGAAACCTTCTCTCGGGATGATTTCAGAACTACGAAGAATTTTCAATTTGATTCGGATGGCATGGATTCATACCCTTCGCCAAATAATCAAACTTTGATTGATTCTCGTGGGATGTGGAACACTTTCACATCTCATCTCAATCTCCCGCTAAATCCAAATCTTCACAGTACATTTCAATTCAAAATTTTCGAGACTGGTACCTGCATTCCAGTTCTCATTTCGAGATCGATACCTACATTTCGATTCTCATTCGAATTGATACCTACATTTCAATTCAAAATTTTCGAGATAGGTACCTACATTCCAGTTCTCATTTCGAGATCGATACCTACATTTCGATTCTCATTCGAATTGATACCTACATTTCAATTCAAAATTTTCGAGACTGGTACCTACATTCCAGTTCTCATTTCGAGATCGATACCTACATTTTGATTCTCATTCGAATTGATACCTACATTTCAATTCAAAATTTCCGAGACTGGTACCTACATTCCAGTTCTCATTTCGAGATCGATACCTACATTTCGATTCTCATTCAAATTGATACTTACATTTCAATTCAAAATTTCCGAGACTGGTACCTACATTCCAGTTCTCATTTCGAGATCGATACCTACATTTCGATTCTTATTCGAATTGATACCTACATTTCAATTCAAAATTTCCGAGACTGGTACCTACATTCCAGTTCTCATTTCGAGATCGATACCTACATTTCGATTCTCATTCGAATTGATACCTAAATTTCAATTCTAAATTTTCGAGACTGGTACCTACATTCCAGTTCTCATTTCGAGATCAATACCTACATTTCGATTCTCATCTGAATTGATACCTACATTTCAATTCAAAATTTTCGAGACTGGTACCTACATTCCAGTTCTCATTTCGAGATCGATACCTACATTTCGATTCTCATCTGAATTTATACCCACATTTCAATTCAAAATTTCCGAGACTGGTACCTACATTCTAGTTCTCATTTCGAGATCGATACCTACATTTCGATTCTCATCTGAATTGATACCTACATTTCAATTCAAAATTTCCGAGACTGGTACCTACATTCCAGTTCTCTTCCTTCGAGGTCGATACCTAAACTTCAGCTCCCACTTCGAGGTCGGTACCTAAATTCCGACTCTCATTCGAGATCGATACCTAAATTTCGATTCTCTTTCGAATTGATACCTAAATTTCAATTCTAAATTCCGAGGCTGGTACCTAAATTCCGGTCCTCTTCCTTCGAGGTCGGTACCTAAATTCCGACTCTCATTCGAGATCGATACCTAAATTTCGATTCTCTTTCGAATTGATACCTAAATTTCAATTCTAAACTTCCGAGACTGGTACCTAAATTCCATCTCTCATTTCGAGACTAGTACCTAAATTCTAGTTCTCATTCCGAGATCGATACCTAAATTCGATTCTCATCCTTTTCGAGGTCGATACCTAAATTTCGACTCTCTTTCGAGATTGATACTTAAATTTCAATTCTCATCCCTTTCGAGATCAGTACCTAAATTCTGATTCTCATCCTTTTTAATCGACACTTAAACTCTGATTCTCACTCCGAGGCTGGTACCTAAATTCCAGTTCTCTTCACAAATCCCGAGGTTGAAACCTAGGTTTCAATCCTCTTTTCAAATCCAAATTTCAAATTAAAAAAATCTCTTAAATCGATTTTAAATTAAAATTCAAATCAAAATCTAAACTTACACTTCAAAACTTGAACACGAAATGAAACGAAATCTAAATCGAAATTCTCCAAATCTTGTGATTTGGAATTCATCTCCTTTTCCTTTCCCCAGCGAGAGTTCAGGGATCTCCAGTCATGGAAATGTACCTAATACTCCCCAACGAAAATTTTTCTACTCTGTCCTAAGTTTGTCACTTGGACATCTGTGTTGGTTTTGTTGATCTCTTTGGTCAAAGCCAATACGCGCGGTGTGCTTGGTTAGCACACCACACCTATTGGGGGTCCATTTGTTGACCTCATTTTTGATGAGGTCTTCTCTTCTCTCTTTAGTACCTAGGATCTAGCCTTAGGCTTTTTCATTTGACTATCTTAGAGGACTAGAGATGGAACCTACCCCTTTAGAAACTCAACCACTTCTTAACTCCCTACAAACCCCACAAGCTTAATTGTAAACCCCTAATCACCTAGAGGGTTGAAATCAAATGTGGAGGTTTAAAGGATGAGTTCCCTATAAGACTCTTTGGCCTTAGGATTACCACAGGTGGCCGGTGCAGTGAGGGCTGACTTACACATATACTATACTCTCACACACACATTCCAAATCCTAAAACTATTCATGCCTAGCTTGACCTCCTGACTCATGTGGATAATTCATATGGATGGTCCTTAACCCCTAAGCCCCTGGCTAAGAGGGTTAGGAACAACATAGTGAATGCCTCAAATAAGTCCCCTCATGGCTCCTATGGGATTAATATGGCTTCATGGCTCAACCAAAGCGATTCCACTTTACTCAAATTTGATCAATCTTCATTTTGCCAAAATTTCAATTTTTGACCCCCGGGACCCCGGACCTGCCTAACCTACTAAAAGCCCTTGAAACTACCCAAATTCTTCAAAATTTCCAAATCACCCAAAATTTCCTAAAATTAATCTCAAACAATTCCCCCACTACTCAAATTGACCATCTCCAACCTAATACACCAAAAATTCCAAAAATACCCCCAATACCCTCCAAATTACCAAAATGCCCTCTTGACCCAAAAATCCAAAAATTCAAAAAATTTCCAGAAAATTCCAGAAAATCCCAAATATTCCCAATTTCACTTTGTTCAACTACACCATGGGCCAATTTTGTCAATTTAATCCACTTTTGCCAAAACCCTCAATTTAGCCCATTTTAAACCCAAATGAACCAAATGTCAAACCAAATCACCCCAATTGACCTCAATTTTGATCCAATTCAATTCTAAACTTCAATTCAACATCCCCAACGTCAATCTAGACCAAATATAAGCCCAATTTGATTGGCATTTGAATCCAATTTCATTTTTGAGCTTAAAGCCCAATTTTGACCCATGACCCAAACTTAGCCCAAACCAACCCAATTCAATCCCAATTTAACCCAAATCTTTTCTAAAACCTTCCTAACATCCCCACAAACAAAACAATAACATAATTTGCCCAAAATTTGGACCCAAACCCTACTCAAATTCAACCCAAACCCAAAATCCCTTAAATGAGCCTACACCCAAACCTAACCCAAATAGGCCCAAATCCCAAAATCAAAACCCAACCAAAGATGAAACCTCTTTGAAACACTCCCATAAATATTTCTCAACATTAATTTTACATCAAATTCAACATTAGCCCAACCTTAGCCCAAATTAGTCCATTTTGACCTATTTTGACCCTATCACTAAAGAGACTCAATTTAGACCCAATTCAATTCCAAATCACCTCAAGTTTGATCCAAATCACTCATGACACATCCCTAAAATAAACCCAACACTTATTTAGCATGGTCCTTCACAAAACTTTCTTTAAAAAGCCCATTTTAAAATCCAAAAGCCTACTTCCTTAAACCACTTTAAAAGCCAATCCAAAACCATTTCAAAAGCCCAAAATCTATCCTAAAGCCCACATGATATTTTCATTTGTCATCCTTTTAACCAAAATCAACCCCTAAGTTTTAAATCCATGATCAAATGATTCCAAATAAAGCCTCATGCCAAATCACCCCTAAATGCCAAAAATCCCTAAAACCCATTTTCATGAAACTTGGCTAAGCCATTCCCAAGCTACATGAAGCCATAAAGCCATCCTTAAGCCCCATGTAAAGCCATGAGAAGTTTGAATTGTGACCATCCCATAAATGGCAAATGGTGGAGCCCCTTTCTTAAGCCTTCCTTAAGCCTTTTTAACCTCATCCATGCTACACACTAAACCAAGTTTAGCCACCTCACCATGGATGGAGACCACACCATTTTCTCTTGGCTGACCCAAGTGACTCTTTTCAGCCCAAAACCAGGCTTTGGGTGGTGAACCTAACCCAAAACCATGGGTTGACTCATTTGAACCCAAAATAGCCTTCCCCCATTCCATTTCAATTCAACTCCTTTACACATGTCCATGGCCAATTAACTGCACTAAACCCCAGCCCTAACCGGTCTTATGATTCCGAGGTAGTTGTTTGGTATGACATAAACCCTCACATCTTTAAGGTTATTTGTATGATCATGTCATACAAATATAAGTTCTAATCAATTAAAATTGGCAGGATTGCAATATTAAATAAACTCCCAAATTGAAACCAAACAATATGATAGTTTGAGAAGTTGCCAAGATTCTTCTTGGATCCTCAGCTCCTCCTACTTCTCTTTCTTTGGACTCTTAAAATAAACTGTTCCAAATTTGATCCATTCCCTATTGAAATTTCCAAAACTCAAATCCTTTGAAAACCTTAAACTTTAAAATTCTTGAGAGCAAAACCACTAATCATTATCGAGAGTTTTCTTAAGTGATTCCTGTCATTTAAGATGCAATTAACTATAGGGGCTTGCCCTTATAAGGAACTTTAAGAACCCAGGTAATATAAATCATGTTTAATTTCTTTATATTAAATAGGGGAACTTGTCGGCTTATAAAGTTGGTTCGCAGACCAAACGAATATCACAAATCTTCTAGTTTATTTAATCGAGCCCCATCATCAAGCAGTGTGTCTATTCTTCGGGATAGATACACGGTTTATGATGCGATGCTCGTTTATATAAACTATTTGGGATGTGAGATCGGTTTGATTTCATATCTTAAAATCTTCAAATTTAAAACTATTTTTAAAATCAAATGCTACTTTCCAAATTATATATATATTTAAATTAAAATTAAAATATAAAAATCTGCCGACAATTTTTGTTTGGCGACCCCTGTTCAAAATACAACACACAACCTAAAAATATGCCGACAGCGGTAGGTGGGAGGTATGTGAGCGGTATGTGAGATTCTTAATTAGCAAGATAATTAACAATAGTTAATTAAATTGTGGTGGACCGGGTCTCCACATTACACAACAACATTAGAATCTTACTAACTGAAAGTGCAAGAGAAGGGCAAGTAAAGATGAATAAATACTGGGAGCAAAAAATATATCATCAGGTTTACTAAAGTACATAATAAAAATTATAGAACCATCTCTATTTTAACAGCTCAAAATAAATCAAGTTCCTTGTAACTCTCCTTAGCGTTAAAGATGAATGTAATCAAAATCATGGGCATTTTTCAAAAATAGTAATCAAATTAAGATAAAGAATGAAAGAGGAGTGATTATTCTTAATTTAGAAGGTTTTTATTTTATAAATTGAGAAAATATATTTATATTACATTAATATCTTCTTCATTACTATCAATGGATGACCCACTTCCTACATAAGCTTTTATGTTTGAAAGGGAGTCCGTAGATGTTTGATTTGGGGGAAAGTTCTTTTATGTTAGCTCCACTCCTCTTTAAAATCATTGAATAAACATTCAAGGCATTGACACTCCATGTTTTTCACCTCCATCTCAAATATATGATCATGAGCCTCCTAGTTTTGGTCTTGAATCAATTCTTACGAGCCAAAGAATTTTTGTAATTCACAACAAACTTGTAAGGTTCTATCCTAACTTTAGCCTCAACTTTGGATAATTGAGCTCACATCCTTCTATTCTCTTTTTCAATTGTTTCCTTTTTGCATGAACATCAACTAATTCATGTCAAGTATTATCAACATGTTGGTAGAGCAGCTCTGCATAAGTCCCCTTAGGTCACGAAAATCTCCCTTTGGCCACTTACCAATACTGAGGGTGGTCCTTAAATAGTTAGACACATTAGGCTGGCTGGGGGCTCGTATAATAATCTCTAGCCATTATTTAAAAAAAAAATGCCAAGTCTTATCAACGTCTTGGTGTTGTAATTTGAAAGAGATGTTGACATGTTTGATAACTTAGTTCAACAACATGCTTATTGATGTTCTAAGGTCATTTCTTCTTTAATTTTAGACCTTTATTTGTATTTACCCTAAAGATTTATGATGTTTACAAAATCCTTATTCCAATTTCTTAGGGTTGCCTCTAGCTCTGTATCTAGGCTCATCATTTTTAACATCTTAAGTATGTATATAAATTAGATCCAAATAAACTTTAGCAAAAGAGAAGCATAAGAAACTTACTAGCTCATTAACTTGTAGATACCCGCTGCCTATATTTTTTAACATTTTATTTGGAATATGTGGTTTTGATAGACAAATACCAGAGTGATTTTTTTTTATGGAGCATGAACATGTGCTTTGCGACTTTCATTATCCACTTTTTTATTTGAAGGTAATTATTATCCTCCCTCAGAATCTTGACAAAGTCCTGCTAAAATATTTCAGCGTGGTGGATCATTGTTTGTCTTCTATTTGATTTCTTTAACAGAAGTGTTTCTGACCTTCTTGGTTATATTGACAGACCAATTCTAAATAACTCACTTTCATCAATAAATCTACTAATATAACAGAGTTCACGGTGAAGGTGTTCAATTTTTGGGATATTAAGAACTTTTAATATGTCTCTCCCCAATATGTAGTAGAATTGATAATTCTTTTAATCTTTTCCATTTCTCATGAAAGCCCCAATCATTTTTGACAAAGAAGACCAAATCTTTATGGAATCTTTAGTCAACAATTTTGGCCAGTGACTTCTGCATAAGATACATCCATGGGTATCACATGTAAATTTATAAATTCTTGTCAACTAATCCAATGTTAAGGTTGCTCCACACCCTTAAAAAATATGATTAATTCAACAATAATCAACATAGAATTAAATAAAAATTTTGAAATGCTTTTAAATATTTTTAAAATCTCAATTGATTTAGTTGCTAAAAGGGAATCTAGGCCAATTCATAAAATCATCTCATAAAAGTTAATGTAACCCGTTGAAGGAGAATACACTTAATTAAATCGACACGAAACTTTAACCATCAAATCATTCAAAAAGGTGAAATTTTTTTATTAAGAACTATCAAAGCATTATTATTGATGGAAGATGACACATCATCAGCTCTCTCTGATCTCAAGATCTCAATAATCTTCTTGAATCATTATATTAGGAAAAAGTTAATTGGGTCTTTTTTTGAAATGGAAACCAGGTAGGAGGTCTTGAAAATTTTGGCGCTCCTTTCCATTCAAAATCTGAAATGATAAAAAATAAATATGGTTATGGATTATCAAAAGATACAAAATTAGAAACAATATGACATACGCAAATAAGAATATCAATAAAATATTTTGATTAATTTGTCAAGATATTTTCAATACGATGATGTAGGATCTGTTTGGGGCAGTTGCAGATTAATAAAAAGCTGTTGATAAGCTGACAGTCATTTTATTTTTTGCAGTTTGAAATAACTGTGCTGCAGGTATATCTGTACAAATGACTATTCCACCTCTGTATAGTAATGTTGTCTGCAACAGAACTATCATACTAATATATTTTATACTTTAGAAGTAAAATCCAGTGCATTGCATTACAAAAATAAGATATATACTTCACATAACAGTGAATAACATGATAACTAAAATTAAGAAGACTATTAAAATAATATTTAATAATATGATAATATTATTTTAAAATGCTGATGATGTATTTCATTAGCTAAGCCGTCATCTAGGGATACTCTCCATGTCCATTCACTCTCGGCAGTGGAATCTTCCAGTATATCTACCCACCAAAATAAGTTAGTAGTTCTCTGTGATTCTCCGCATGTATCTTTAAAACTGTCTCCCGTAGCTATGTGGTTGACGTGAAGTTAGCATATAACTTTTAAGTCTACAGTAGCAGTGCAATCCTTGAGAGGTATCATAAATCCTCGAGCTAATCTTTCCTAATTTCTTTAAAAGATATCCCGTCAGACATAACAAAATTAAATATTGATAAAACAAGTAATTAATTATAATTTCATGCAGGTGTGAGGTTTCAAAAAACTCAATATATCAACCAATGTATCTCTCACTAAAAGAAGATAACAGACCTTATAAAAAATGTTATTGGTTGTTTTTAACCCACATAATACCAATCCTGTGTGTCACAAATGCATATTAATACTCCTAAAATATATAGTATTTTTATAAACATTTTTATACCTAATTTTAATGATATTGCACTTTAATGGAAGATATTTTATGTGTTTTTCTTACAAGTATCATTAAATGGATGATTGTGATGAAAGAAGTGAAAAAGGATCACACTTTGAGCAAAAGTGAAGAAAATTGAAAAAGTGATCTGTGGCGGCTAAGTGCCAAAATCCGCGCTTACACGCCAAGGCCTCGCGACTATGCACCCAGATCTGGAGCTTACACGCCAGCAGGCTCGCGACTAAGCGCCAGAACCCCTTGCTTACGTGCATGAGTTATAGAAGAGGAGTTATTTAATTTTAGGAGTCATTTTGAAGAGGTTTTTGAGGCACCTCTTGGTAAGAACGTAGGTAACTACCTATTGGCATCAAATTTAAATTAAATCTCTCTTGAATGGATGCCTCTCTTGGAAGATACTTTGAATCTGGACACAAATTGAAGAGATACAAAGACACCTTTTGGAAAAGTATAAATATATGACTTGAAGATCGAAAGATGGTTGATGTTGGAGGGTGTGGTTTATGTTTAAGAGTGTGGTTTATGTTAGAGAGTTATTTTAGAACACACCTCTCCACTTAACCATCTTTACTTTACTTTATTACAATTTATATTTGGATTAGAAGTGAGATTTAGAACTCTTGGAGTTGGGAGCCAACCTCTAAGGAGTATTGTAAGGGAAAGCAAAGTTTTCAAAGGAACTTCAAGATTTTGGTGAAGAAGACTTTCAGATAAGTCTTTATCTTTAGTATTACATTTAGTTTTTAATTAAGACTTCTTGTGTTTTCACTATGATTTCTACTTTTAAACCAAGTTGTGAATATATTTGCTCTATAAATTCTGAGTAGTTTTCTTTATCTTTTTTCCTTAAAATGATGAAGTAATAAAGTTATGGAATTATGTTGTGTGAAGTATAGGATTTCAATATTGAAAGAAGTTGTGATGATTTAAAACCTTGCAATTCTTTTATTTCTTGATTTGGCCAATTAAGATGTAAAAATTTGTTGTGAGAACATGTAAGAACCGATATTATATTGTCTCAATAAACAACTAGAAAGACTCACATGAGATTTTATGGGTGAGAATGTAATCCATATGATTAAGTGCAAATAAATAGAGAGATATAGTTTGATGGGTGTAAAATTAGAAGACTTTGAGTGACAGGCTAAAGCCTCCAATTTGATTTATTGTTTTATGTTTTGATACGAGATGTTAGCCCACAGGTGGAGGAAATTAATGAAACTCTAGGGTGAGAGCTAGTATCTTTTCTGCCTAACCAGTCTTCAAGATTTTTTAAAAAATAGATTAACCTGTGTTTTTTATAACATCTCTAGTAAGGGTAAATAATAAAATTGCTCCTATTTGGCACAACACATTTTAGATACTTCCACGACAATAATTTCCATAACTTGTTACTGATTCATAAAAAAAAAGATATTTCATTTGTATAAGTTTTCCTCTTACAAAAGTACAGAAAAAGTAGTTGCTTACTTTCATTTCAAATGATAAAAATTAACAAAAAGAATCAAATTGTATTTCCTAAGAATATTATCTTTGTTTGAGTAAGATCTTTTCTAAAAAGTAAAAAATTAATTTTCTATTTTCTGTGCTAGAATATATTTTCTTTATTTATCACTTTCCCTGTGGGTTCGATATCTCGGGGCTTAATCAGAAAGTCCTATATTACTTTATAAACGATACATATACTTGCGTGCATCCACATTAAAATATCATTAAAAAGGAGTATTAATTTATAAATATATATCATAAGCATAAATTTTGGTGGATCAAGTTTTTGGCGCTTTGCTTGGAAGGCAATTAAATAAAGAAAAACTTTTAAGAGAAAAATTAATTTTTACATTTTAAAATCTTATTTAAACTTGTTTGATTTATTTTAGGAAGTTGTTGTTTTTGTTGTGTGATTTCATTTTAATGTGTTTTATAATAATGTATGCGTAATTCAGGTTCTGAAAGACTTGTGCCTTACGATTCTGAATTAGAAAGAACTATAAGAAAAATAAAAAAAATTAAATATACAGAAAAAGATAAAAATATTCAAGAAATGACAAATCAAAATAATCAAAATGCTGATATCCATCAAGAATTTAGACCTTTAAGAGATTATGCTAACCCTACAGTAGATGGATTTTGTGGTAGTATTCAAAATCATGTTGTAGTGGCTAATTCATTTGAAATTAAACATGCTATTATCCAAATGATATCTAATAATCAGTTTGGGGGAGCACCAAGTGAAGATCCAAATTTACATCTTTCCTTTAAAAAATATTTTAATTGCTCCCAAGGGAAATTCATTTTTAGCCTTTAAAAATTATTTTAAGTCTTTCAAATTAATATCTTCATTTATAAACTTATTAAAATTATTTTAATTGCTCCAAAGTGAGTGGAGGCTAAATGTGAACTTTTAGTGTATTTTAATATTTTTGTGATTTTTATTATTTTTAATTATCTTTTAATTATTGAAATATTAAAAATAGACTTAAAGTGAAATATTTATTTTAGTTCCAATTTTATTTTTCTTATACTCCTTTGGTCACAGAGAACTCCTAAAATCAATTTCATAACTTTTTACTTATATTTTCATTATTATAATTATTTTAATTCCAAAATTGTTATTTCAATTAGAAAATCCATTTTAGTGGTCAAATTAATTCTAATCGACTTCAAATTTTTATGGGGAGTTCCCTTGACCATTAGTCATAGCGGGGAATCATTTTTATTTTCATTATTTTATTTTTAAATGATTTTAATGAGTTAATTACTATTAGTGTCATTCTTAATTATTAAACCTATTTGATATTTTTCCTAGGGTCCTCTGATCACATTGAACCTACCAAAACAAGTTTTGTATTTTTTTGATCAATATTTTAATTATTATAATTTTTATACCAAAACAGAGGGGATTAGCTTAGAAAGTAGGGACCTTTAGCTAGAGATACCCCCTGAACTTGAAAAATCAGGGATGATCCCTAACCACAAAGTCTTTAAGCCCTCCAAACCTCATGCCATGGTGGAATGTTTATGCTAAGTTATGACTTAAATAAGGCATATTGTATTTAATTAATTAAAAATCAAGCATAAGTTAAATGACCTCAAATTTATTTCCAGATTGTTCTCCTCTGTTCACTAAGCATGAGGGTATTTTTATTTTATTTTTGTGATTTTTCTATATTAAGTTATGAGTTTTTAAAGTTCAACTGATTTACATAAATCCATTAAATCCTATTTTTCTATTTATCCACTGCAGCGCTAACTCAACCTTGGCGGTTCCGAACTGCTACGCAGCACCCCGCCATTTGACGCCGTTATCCACATGGGTGCTGACTTGGTCCGCGCTTTATGCATCGCTCGTCTGTCCAGCGCAATCAGAGCCGTCCACTGAATACATGCAAAATCCAACGACATTCGTTCATCGTCCTCAACTAGCTCATCCCGAGAGCCATCCGCCTTCTAACCCTAAGATCTCGAGCTCTACTCAACCAAATCGTCTCGGGTTTATTTCTATAGATTCATCTAGTCATGACGAACCTATCTATATGAATTATAATGTATGAAATATAGTATACATGCATGAAGAATCAAAATAGGCTCGGGCTAAGTTGAGAGCTCTGTACTTTGGTCTGAGAGGTGAGGCCTCAATTAGATGGGTTCTACACGTCCGTTGTGACCTTGCGTAGCTCCTGCAAGCACTAATTTGAGCTTTCCTTGGGTCTTCACTAGAACTTGATCAGGCGGTAATTTTAGGTCTGAGGGAAATCTAGGTTGGAGAGGCTCTATGATGGGGCTTCTGCGGGGGATCTTCTTCGTTTGGTGAGCAGATGGTGAGGAGCAAATCAATTTGAAGTTTGGTGCACTATGGTGGAGTGATAGAAAATGCCCTGGTTTTGGTTGATTTTGAGCTTAAAAATTGAGCCTATGTAGTGGAGGGGATGGCTGGGAAATGGTTGGGTTGAGCTTATGAAGGCTAGGAGAGGCTCTGGAAGCAGTTCGACAGAGTTTCCCCTAAGTTTGGTATGTTCACTTTACTTGGCAGTGAGATGTGGTGGCTTAAATAGAGGAGCTTAGATTGGCTGCTATGGCTTAGATTTGGGTGTGCTCCAGTGCTTAGGTGGAGGGCAGCAAGGATAATTAACCAATCAGGGTTAGACGGCTCAAAGGAGTACATTTAGGTTTTGTCCATGGGAGGTCCCTCTTGGTTTTAGCTCCTCCAGTGATTAGGCCGGCTGGCCAGGCCAAGAGAGGGGTCAGGTGTTCGGGCGAGCCAGTGGGCAGGCCATTAAGGTGATTAGCCTGAGTAGTGATGGCTTTGGGCGAGAGATCTTCATGTTTTAACCATAAATGGGAAGAGATCCCTTAAATTAAGGGACCCTTTGTCTATGACCCAACTAGGTTGGGCTAAGTGGATCTTGGGTGGTTCCTAGGGTCCACTTGATGGCTGTAAGAGGCTTAGCTTGGTCAAATTGGCTAGACTTGGGTGACATTTGGGTCTTGGTTCAATTTGGGTCATTTGGGTTTAAGTTGGGCTAGGTTAGGTTTGGGCTTGGGTTAATGGTTCAAATTGGTCTAGGGGAATTTCATGAAGTGTTTTGGGTAGAAATTGGGTGGAAACTTTGGGGTTAGGACATTCAATTTGGTGACATTTGGACATGTGACACATGGGGCAAATTTGGGAATTTTAACTTGGGTTGGATTTGGGTGAGGTTTGGGCTCAAATTTTTGTTAAATGGTGGATCAATTTGGTTTGTGGAAATGTTAGGAGTAGTTTAGAATTCAATTTTGAGGAAATTGACTTGGCTAGGGGGTTCAATTTAGGGGATTTTGAGTACATGGTCAAAATTGGGGATTCTTGGATTGGGCTAGAAATTGAGTTTGAAATTGAGTCAAATTGGGCTTGGATTTGGTTTGAATTGGGTTTAGGCACGGTGAATGTGAGTTTAGGATTGAAATTTGGGAAGTTTGGGGTCAACTGGGTGGACATTGGAGGTGATTTGGGCATTTTGTACCTTTAGGGGCAATTTGGGCTTTTAGTCAATTTTGGTTAATTTGGTTAAATTAGGCTCATGAGAGTGGTTCAAATGGTTTTAGGAGTATTTAAGAGGATTTTAGAAATTTTTCTGAATTTTTGGAATTTTTTGGATTTGGAGGGGGATTTTGCTATTTTGGTAATTTTTGGTATTTTGGGATATTTTGAGAATTTTGTTCAACTTGGGTAGTGGGGAACATTTTGAAATGATTTTTTTGGAGAGAATTAGGTAATTTGGGAAATTTTGAGAATTTTGGTCAAAATTAGGGTTGTAGCGACGATTTGGTAATTTGGTGGAATTTAGGGATCAAAAGTCAAGTTGGGATTTGGTATAATTGGGTGCCCATTGAGAATTTCAACCTCGAGTCATGGATCAAGAGAACCCCACTTTGGATCCTCCATGTGTTGGTTCTATCCAAACCCTAACATAGGGCCAAGGCCTTGGGGAACCACCCACATGAGTTTCCAAAGTGTAGGGGATCAAAGGTAGACATGTTTGGTTTAGGGTAGTGAGTGTAAGTGTAGTGTAGGTGTGAGTGTGTGTGGGAGCCTAACCCATACCAGACTACCCAGGATGAGTCCTAAAGCTTGATCATCTTATAGGAAACTCCCCTTGAGCTTCCTTATGCTTGGTCTCATCCTCCTAAGTGCTTAGAGGTTAGAATTTTATTATATGAAACTCCAAGTGAAGTAAAGAAGTGTTTTGAATTTCTATGGCGTAAGTGTCCATTGCTAGTTTTCTAAGATAGTCACTAGAAAGTCCTATGGCTAGATCCTAGGCTACCTAAGGAAAGACTAAACCTTAACAAAAGTGAGAAACAATAGAAATAAGAAAATCCGAACCTTGAATATCTTTCAGGGGCGTTTTCCCACCTTCCAGTGATGCCTTTGATCTCTTGTCAATCCATCGCCTTATCTCCTCGGCATTCGAGGTTGCCCATAACTCTCAAGCCATTCGCCCGTACTTACCTGGGTTCATAATGTTGTTTACTATGTCCTTACGCGTATATTGGGCGACAGATAAACTTTTTCCTTAAATTAAAGATGCCAAGACCCCTCATCAGGGGGGTAGATCTTCTCTCATTTGTAGGGTTCTCCTGACGGCTGAGTGAGAAAACCCTAATCTCTCACTGACGCTAGAAAAAAGTTGCGCTTCAAGCTATTTAATTTATTTCCATTTCAATCAGTTTAATCTTTCTGTTTGAAGGGAAGTTCACTTACCCGCCCTGAGTGACCTAAAAGGAAAATAACATGGGAGAATAGCTCTCTTGACCAATGGATCCCATTCAAAGATAGTAAATGACATAGGTCATCACCACCACAATGCAATTCACCCCGAGCTAGGTCAGAATAGCACCATAATGATCTAGGATGGCCCGAAGCTCGCGATAAAAAAGGAAGATGAATCCCTTGAATGAATTGATTATGGTACAACACAAGTCACCCCCCATAAACATTGGTTGCTTGGTCGATCGGGCCCAGAACCTCCAATACTTTACCATCCTCGAAGATGTATCTCCTTTGGAGTCTTGAAATCTCATCTGAAGACAACATTGAACACTCCGATGCACACACCTTTCCTAACGCCTGAGCGAATATTTGGAAGCCATAATGATAAGCTCGTGGGAAGGGCGAGAGAAAAGAAGTGACCAAAGGAAACAACGAAGGAAAGTAAACTCGCAAAAGAGCCCTAACCCTATATATATATATATATATATATATATATATATATATATATATATATATATATATATATATATATATATATATATATAAGAAGCGAAACATATTCATTCAGATAGGAAGAACATTATAATCGGTTCATTTGTCGCTTAAGGAGCGACTAACCCTCACCTCAACAACTCCTTGTACATGACTCGACCACCTTGCTTAAATCTATCAACGCTATGAACTTTGGATTGAAATTTAGAGACTGAATAAGCCCCTCAAATGTCTACTAGATCTGTACACAGACGCATAGTCTCCATTCGAAGGATCCCAATCCGTCGCATTAACCTTGAGCTTGAGGATCTCCTCAGAAAACTTCTAATAAAGGGCATTCAATTGCACTTTTAACTCGTTTATATTGGCTTCCCGTTGAGCCTCAGCTTCCTTCTGAGCTTCAGTTTCGCAGGTGAAGAAGTCCGCATCCCATTTATGCGCTGAACTACAGAATCAATCAACTCCCTTAGAACATCTGTCAATTGGTTCCCTCCAGTTTCCGAGGAGTTGCCCATCAATAGACTCCACCGAGTTAGTCGGGGACAGTGTTGGCTACACTTAAAAAAAAGTCAAAATAGGTTGAGAAATATCACCTTTATGGATGAACCGACGATTGGACTCCTACTAAGGAGTCGATCCACTTCTAAAGAAGGTGAGGATGAGAAACTTGCACTAGGCATGGGTGGAGTACCCACAACTCCCTTTTCTCCAATATGAGGACTAGGCATGTCCTTGTCCTTGGGCGTCGAGCTCTGGGGAGCCCGCCGAGTATTTTCCTCCAATCGATCACGAGGAACAACTGATTCTCCGATGGGTGTGGTGACCTGGCCTCCCACGAACTTCAAACGTGCCAAAGGAACATCATCACATGAATCGTTTTCGTTATCACCGCAATCGGAAGGTCCCCCATTTACTACCAATCATTTTATTCTTCTTCTTTGAGCAAACTTGTTACTCTTGAGGCATCTTCCTTACTCGTCAATCAAACTACCGTCGATGTGGCGACTCTCAACTGGTGGGGGGGGGTGTGTGAAAAAAATGAATCTTCTCCATGGCTAGTCTATAGGCCTTCATCAAGAGGTTGTCTGTTGGTTCCCTTAAATTGCTCTTCTTACCACTTGCCGTCAGAGCACTTGCTGCAAGGAACAATGAGAGCCTTGAACCAAAGGGAAATGCGGGAACCCCGTTCACTGATGGAAACCTATTTATAGTGTGGCAGAGCATGTAAATCCAAGGAATTAAATTATTAAATGCTGATTTTAAGAAGTATAGTTAAATTTAATGTTGTATATAACTTTCTTATTTTTTATCACAAATATTTCCTTAAAAAAGCATTAAAGTTGGGGATCTAGATATGTATGAACAGATTATAACAACACTGATCTTGATGGAAAGCTGAGAAACACAACAAATGGAGTGGGTTGTCGATCAAGATGTGACTGAACTAGTTAACACAACAAGTTAGATAATCAAGAAAGTTAATGCCAAAGTCAGAAGATCGTCACAAGATTATGTCAAGTCGTCAACCTAGTCAATAGGTTAAATAATACAGAGGACAAATGGGTCGAATAACACAGATGACAAATGAGAGACTCTCGAAGGTAGGGCCAAACGAAGGACATCTTATCGCTCAACAATCAAGGTGAACAAATTAATATCTGAGAAGAAGCCATGGGAATACTGGGCCAATGAACTCTCATACTATTTTCACGTGATTCGGCCCGCGATAACCCAATGAGTAATAAACAGGCTACCTTCAGTCAGTAATTTTTTATTAGCCTAATCAAAGGTACCGCGTAAATGACCACCATGCCCTTACATTCTCTTACATAGGAAGAGGGGCCAACAAATAATAATGTAACCAAAGTGTCTTATAAATAAAAATAAGAGACCATTTTATGGGAAGAAACTTTGGACTCTCATTTTGAAGCCCTCTTTGGGGTCGATTGCGGCTTACCTGTTTGGATCACAAGTTTAGAGTGTGAGCTGCCGAATGTCTTCTTTTATTTATTTCATTAGAACCAGATCGCAGGTATAACCTCGCGATCCAGAGTGTTAGGCCGAACATTTACGGAGCTGCCCTCGATATCTAGTGCGACCTCATCCCTGTCTATGGTCGCCCGATGCCCTAGTGCACTGTCGAAGGAAGCCGAAGACCCCTATTAGCTCATCTCTGCCGAAGGATGCTGATCGACCTCTTCTCGTTCCTCTCAGCTGAAGGAAGCGGCGCTTACCTCTGCACTCCCCCATTTGGCCGAGAGCCTCCTACTCACCCCCTGTAAAAAAAATCCCTATCCTCCCTCCTCTGATTCATCTCTTTTTCTGGTACTATTTTTTGGACTCTCCTACTAAACTTGGCATTGCATACCTTCAAAGGTAACACTGCTAATCGAGTTTTTGAGTTGTGTTTGTATATGAAAGCTAAAATGATTTGGCCCAAAATGCTAAGTATATGATGATGTGACATTGATTTTTGTGCTTTATATTTTGTTTAATTGATTTTAATCGAGAGGTTTAGTGTCAGGTCTGGTTGGTCGGATTTTTTTGGATTTGCTATAGATTATTTTGAAAAAGGTGATTATAATGTTATGTTGCATCTACAAGAATAGTAATGAATATCTCAAATTTTACTTATACGATTTCCATGAAACCCTCCCTCCCTCCCTTGTTGTGTGTGTGTGAGTGTCAAGCTCCCCTCTTTGTGATTGGGAAATGAGTAAATTTTACTTCTATGAATTCATGAATATTTAGTTTTATCTCCCCTTTATGATTGAATTAAGAATATTGGTAGATTTGTAAATAGCAGTTTTTGTGTGGTCTGTATGTGATGAATGAGTCAAAAAGAGCTTAATTGGTTCTAAAATATCTAAGGGGTATACATTGCAGTTTTGTTGAAAATATTACAACTTCTGCATGCCAGATTGTTCATTTACGTAAAAAAATTTGCAAATTAGTTGTTTTCAAAACACACAAACCAAACAGCTAAACAACTTATCCAAAATAGGGGCATAATGATCATTTATTTAGAATTAGCTGTTATCCAAACATAGAACTAAACAACTAGACAACTTGTTCGGATCAGCTGCTTATCAACAATTTATCAGAATAAGTAGCTTATCTTGATAAGCTGAATAGTTCATAGCTGCCCCAAACAAAGCCAAAGTGTTTACCATTCTATATCACTTATCTTACATGTTCCATTCCTTGAGTGTGATTCCTGAACTTTTTTTAGTTCAACACATAAGAATTGCGTGCTACGTCTATAAATTTCCTTATATATTAACAATGTAATTATCTTGTTTAATTAAATTAAATTTATATTTTATTTTTTGTTAACCAAGAAGTAACTATTTTCTAAGCTAATTAGTTATGTCCTGTTTGGCGCAGCTACAGCTGCACTAGCCCAGAATGCTGTTACGCGGAAGCAGCTGCGGAGAAGCTAGAAGCCTGTTTGGTGCGGTATGTTCGAAAATAGTTGCGTGGCAGTTGTTTCTGGAAAAATGACCATGTTGCCCTTCGTTTGTTAAAGTTGTTTATAAATACATTTATTTATATATTAAATTGATTAATATATGTAAATATATAAAGTAATGATAATTATGAAATAAATTTAAGTGTTTAGTACATATATATATATAAATTTAAATATTGCATAAATTTGAGTAAGAAATTTAAACAAAATGTAAAATGCATTATTAGATCTGTGAATATAAATGATGTTAAATAATACTGTATAAACTGTTTGAGCCAATTTCCACTGCATTTGAATAAAAAATAACCGCCCATAACAATTTAGAAATAGTTCTAAGCCTTAAGTCTCTCCGAACACCCTCGAACATGCAGTCTAACTTCTCTTCGAAATCGGGTTCAAGTCCACATATTTTGTATTTCTTTGCTGCAGGCACCACCTGAGAAAAAAAAACAATTCAATAAATATTGAAATGGAATGAATCGAATCAAACCCTAACAAATGAAAGAATACTTACCGCAAGACGCTCTGCCCACCACTCCTCCGAAGCATCAATGGTGCGCTTCACCGGATCCCAACCCAACCATGTCGAACCACCTTTCAAATCCTTCCAAAATTTTTAATCTTTTTTTAGCTGATCCCATTTGTTCTTCAGTTGTACTTTGTCGTATTCCCTTGCCGTGGCGTCTTCTGCCAACCTTCTTTAATGAAAAACGTTGTGGGTCTATTGCCCAGGTCTATTTCTTTTAGAAAAAAGTAGCAAAAAAAAATCAATTTGATGTTCTTTTCCCAAAGTGCCGGTGTACCAATTTTTTTTGCCTTACCAGCCATGTTTACACTAAGATAAAGCAAACAAGTGGAAAACAATAGTGGCATAATTGAGAAGTTATAACAAACATGACAGTAATGGTAGTTGCATCACAATCCAATAGAAACAAAAAAATTAACGAAAGAATGCAAAATGTTTAAAAGAAGACAAAATATTTAACATGGTTCGGTCAAGATGATCTACATCCATGGGAAAGGAACCAAACAATTTTATTAAATCAAAAAAGAAGAAGATACAACGCTTTGATTCATACATGACTCCCTCCCCAAACCATCTCCTCAAACTACATAAAACAATGCATTGGCATTCCAGTTCATATGCTGCTGAAACTAACCCGAAAGCATACACAAGTAACCCAGAAACTTGGCCTAAGGAAGCTAACCGAGAGCTCCAGATTACAGAGGAAACCATCCAGAGAAACCGGCAGCAACCAACTACAAACCGAATGAATCAACCAAGATCTTTAAGTGCTGCATACACCCTAAACATAAGTCCCCAAACCAACACCAATAAGCATATTCTTTCAAAATATGGCTAACAAAAAACTGCATTGCAATGTGATCCAAAAAAACTACAATGGAATGTTTTAACATGGAAATCTTTTACAGCTACATGCACCCTAAACATAGGAATCCATAATTCCACAATTTCAGAAAACATGAATTAGAATGCCAAAACAGAAATCCAAAAAAGCAGCTGCAGGTGAAGGCAATGAAACAATAGTCCAAATAAGCAGCTGCAGGACATTCACAATATAGCATTGAAGCAAAATCATTTCTCCAATAACCATATTCTTTTAAATTATAGGTAAAAAAACGGCATTGTAATGTGATCCAACACTATTAAGCATATGTAAATCAAAGATTGAGAATGTTTCAGAAATGAATTCCATGCCCACTTAAGATCAATACCATTTGAATGATTGATATAATGAAGGAAAGTATTAAAAGTAGATTGACCCAAAGAACCTTTAACGTTAATACTATTCAGCCGCATAGTGATAAAGCTTTTTTAAATCATAACAAAATTTGGTTTACTGACAATATCACCAAGTTTGAGAAGATCCCAATCATTATTAGCCCAAACATTTTTCACCAGCACATACATCTCAAACAAACCCCATTAGAAATAGCTAGAGGTTCATTAAAAATAACCCAATAAAGAAGCTTTTCAGCAAAGAAGCTTTTCCGTATAGTTAGCCACCTTTAATGTTAAAAGATTTAAGTCCTATGAATGTAAATATTAGTGTTAGATATACAAATACATAAGAATTGTGTGGCATCTATGTAAATGCCCATGTTTTATTCTGTACCCTAAGCTTAAAGTAATGTACTATTGTCTTGAATAAATTTCTGCAAGTATATAATAGCTTATTGTAGGATATTTTTGTCAAACAAGTAAAAATTTTCAAAAGCCATTCTCTTTAAGAAGAGTAGGATGGTGCATGAAGAAAGCATCCAAAGTTGAGGGAGAAGAGGGAAATTTCTTTTTCTACGAATGAAAATAAATAGTGAAGACAAATTTTCTCTACAATTTGTAGTGTAGACAAATTTCTTCTCCTTCTACAAATGGCATCTTCATAAAGAATAACGTATAGTGAGGAGTAGAAGTAAGAATACTCTTAAGTCACTTGTCCACCATAAGATACAAGAGGATCATCCCAAGGCATAATCCTTTTCTTAAACTTACAATAATACCATCAAACTTTCTCAATCTTTTTTAACCAACACTATAATATTTTAACCCTAAACATCAAGGATTAATGATAAGTTTACTGAAATAAACCATTTTATGAAGCAATGTAATGCTACAATTCATATCCCATATTAAACTCCCAATTTCTAAGATGCTTGAAAGAAACATAACTTCCAAATTTCTAAAGAAAATCATTTTCTGCTAGTTATACCTATAAGTTTTGAAAGGTATGTTTCTTTATGCAACTTCAATAGTAAATGAAGCAATATAAAAGTGCAATTTCATATGTAGCAAACAATCCGTTTGTAAGTACATGCATCCCACTTCATTCCTACGATTTTATCAGCCACTGATTGAAGTATGGAAATGTTTATTTCACTTTTAAAAAGTTGAAATAGCAGTATAATTTTTCTAATGAAAGATTAGACGGGTTTATTCATAATATTCGCAAGCATAGAACTACATAATGTAACTCTGAACACTAGCATATATGAGGTCTAAATTTGGGAACTTTGATGGGGAATACCAAGTTCATCTCAAACTAAGCCGTTTGCAAAATTCCAGAAAAATAAAATCCGCATTGAAGCAACCAGAGCAAAACCCCATTGATGCTAACCGGCCAAAGCAAAATAGGCCGGAGCAAAACCGCAGTGAGGCAACCGGAGCAAAACCTCGGTGAAGCAACCAAAGCATAACCCCACTAAAAAAGACTGTGAAAAAAACAAAAAAAATGAGAATTTCTTGGCCATCTTGTAGCTAACCGGCCAGAGCAAAACCGCAGTGAAGCAAGCAGAGCAAAAAACCATTGATTCTTTAGTGATTGTACAGATCCACCACAAATTAGAAGGAAGAAATAAAAATGACAGAAATGGGAAGGAGATGAGAAGGAGTAATCATTAGAGCCGAAAAAACACTACGCTTCCTCTGATCAACAATACAGGAAGAAAATGACTCGTCGTACTTGAGATCGGTAGAGCGCGGGGCCATGAAAGGAGAAGACGAAGGAGAGTCACGAGGGTAGCAGCGGGGAAGCAGTTAGGGAAGAAAGGATGAGATCGGCGGGGCCGTGGTAATATTTTCGGGGCGAAAGCATGGCTGTAGGATTATTGCTGCGGCCTAGCTTTCTCTGAGCTTTCCCAAAATTGCGCCTCAACGCTGCAAACCAAACGACAAAAAAAGCAACGAAGCAGCTGAGGGCCACCGCGGAGGCCACCACTCTGCGGTAAAAATAGCCGAACCAAACAGACCCTTAGTTATAAATTTGTTAAACTAATTAATCATTAGATAATATTTTAACACTTGTTAATTAATCATTATTTAGTTTTTTTAATAAAATAGTTAATAAGAATTTTATTAAATTATGATTTAATTTTTTAATTAATAATGAATTAGTTACATAGTAAACACATATTAATTATAACTAGCTTAAAGTAAAACAATTAATAATTAATTAAATTAATTTGATATAATTTATTATTTATTTTTTAATTTATAATTAACACTGCTCAAAGCCTCCTTTCTCTTTCCCCCTCTGCATTAAACCCTCGCTGACCGTCCCCTTGCCGCCCTTACCGCTCTCTGAAGCCCTCTCCCGTCGTCCCCTTCCCCCTCTCCTGCCCGGAAACCTCGTGACGGGATCGCGGTGTACGAAGGCCTCCGTAACTCCCGTCTTTCTACCCGTTCAGCTCTGCTCCAACGCGAAACCATTGAGGAAAAGAAGTGAGAAGTTGCAAAGGAAACCCTCGTATTTTCTACCACTCTAAAGCCAGTTAATCAGCCTGCCAACGGGACTGAAGGTAAAACGAGGGAGAGAGACGGGATTTAGCAATCAAGATTTAAGTTAAATCTTGTTTAAATTTTTCTCCAGTTCTACTCCTCATCCAATTCGACGCTGTTCAGTGTTTAGCCGCCTTCATCGCGGTCACTACCATTGTTGCAGCGTTCTTCATCGGTTGGTCCAAGATTTAAAATGTTGTATTTATGACTTTTATGGTAATTAGGGGTCATTTGATTTTTGGCTTTATTTACTTGTATGTCCTAATCCTTCTTTATAAAAGAAAATTATGGTTCATGATAGTTTTGGTGAGAAGTGCTGAAGTTGAACCCCTAGTGCCAGTGAAATCTCCCTCTTCGTGGACGTAGGCGAATCAATTTAATGCCGAGCCACGTAAATTAGTTGTGTGAATTTCTTGGTTTATATATTATTTCACATAACAATTGGTATCAGAGCTTTGAGTTCGTGATCGGAGCATAATTCGGTTTCGACAACAGCAAATCCGGCGTGTGTTGCCAGCGATTGCTGTAGCTGATGGTCCGACGTGCTTTGTCGGCAGATTTTAAGGTTTGGCCGCAGGCCGACGGTTTGGATGCAAAGTTAGAGCGATTGCAGGAATTTGCGGCGGGTCTGGCAGTCAGACGAAGACTCCGACGGGATTGGCGGCAATAGACATTGGTCCCAGTGGAGGTTCCGATGGTAATAAGCATTCTGCTTGATGAATTTTGTTGGGGAGAAAATTTAATAGTGAGAGTAATGCTTATTTGCTGACTGTTGGAGCTTTAGAGTCCTAGGGCTATAAGATAGTTATTAAGGCACGAGTTCTGTGAATATGTCGTGGAGCACTAGTTTTTATGAATGGAGTTCGCCAACACAACGTTTACTTTCTTCTAGATAGTACAATGATTGGAACACTACTATTACTGTTGATTCTTCTGACGCCACTATATTGTGGCATATGCGGCTAGTTCATGCTGGAGAGGTTTCACTTCAGGCTTTGGTGAAATAAAGATTGATCAATGAGCGAGCACCCGCAGGCTTGATTTCTCTGAGCATTGTGTATTTGACAAGAAGATACAAATATCTTTTGGTATTGTCATCCATAGTACAAAATATTTTATACAGTATATTCACACAGATGTTTGAGGCCCTACGAAGACATATCATTCAACGGACGGAGATATTTTGTCAACTATTTTGATGATTACTCCATGTCGGTTTAGTTGTATACTATGAAGCGTAAAAGCAAGGTGCTGATAGCTTTTATAATTTGAAAGAAGTTGATTGAGACTTAGACTGATAGAAAGATCCGATTTATCAGATCAGACAATGAGAGCAAATATACTTCAGATGCGTTTTTACAAGAGAGTCAGAGAGCTGTGATATCTTAATAAGAAGATACAAGTATCTTTTGGTACTACCATTCACAGTACAAAATATATTTATAGTATGTTCACATAGATGTTTGGGGCTCTACAAAGACAACATCATTCAGCGTGTGGAGATACTTTGTCACTTTTATTGATGATTATTCCAAGTATGTTTGGGTGTACACCGTAAAGCTCAAAAGCGAGGTGTTGAAGATTTTCATAATTTGGAAGAAGTAGATTAAAACTCAGATTGTTAAAAAGATTCAATGTATCAGACCAGACAATATGGGTGAATACACTTCAGATGCATTCTTGCAAGAGTGTCAAAGAGCTATGATAGAGCACCACTTCACTCTTCAAGAGACAACAAAACAGAAATGATGAACCAAACTTTGGTGGAGTGTATATTATCCAATGTTGGGTTGGATAGGCCAAAGGCAATGACTATACCTATCACTTGGCGAACTGTCTGCCGTCTGTAGTTATTGGGAAGAAGACCCCTAAAAGAGATATGTCTGAACATCCTGCTAGAGATTATGAGCATATGAGAGTGTTTGGGTGTCCAGCTTACGACCACGTGTCGAATGATAAATTGGAACTACAAGCAAAGAATACATTGTTCATTAGCTTTAGGTGTGGAGTCAAGGGATTCAAGTTATATGATCAGTCAAAAAGGAAGGTTGTTATTAGTAGAGATGTTATATTGAACGAGACAAGCTTGTTGAAAAATCGAGACTTAATGCAGGTGGAGCGTTCTACTGAGACCACAAATATGCAAGAGAAGTTGGAGTTTGATGCAATTCCATTTGTTCCATAGAATTGGTCCATTCCGACTCAGATACTTGATTTAGTTGCAGCTCAGGAGGTATTTGTTGATAGTGCACATGAGGAGGTGAAAGAAGATGCTGGGGTTGAGGTTCCTAATCGGGAATTTATTGCTAGGAGCAGGACCCAACGGTAGAATATCCCAAAATCAGTTTGGTTGAGGGATCACATTGCATTTACATTTTCAGTCATGGAGGCAGATTTCTTGTCACGATAAAGAAGCGGTGAAGAGCTTGGACTGTGATCTTTAGAACGTGAAATTAGATGTAGAGATGAAGTCTCTTTGGAAGGATGGCTTGGAGGTTGGTGAAGCATTCTTTGGGAAGTAAAGTCATTGGGTGCAAATGAGTGTGCAAGAAAGGAATGATCTCATAAAGCTGATGTGCGGTACAAGATAAGAATAATGACAAAATGCTTTGCACAATGAAAATTGATTGATCATGATGAGGTGTTCTCTCAATTGGTTAAGATTCCCTCAATGCATGTTCTCTTAGCAGTTGTAGTACAATATTGTCCGATCTTCGAACAATTTAATGTTAAGACTGCACTCCTGCACAGAGAATTGCAAGAGGAGATTTACATGTTGTAGCCGACTGAACATAGAGCATCAAAAGACTTGATTTACAATTTAGACAAGTCTTTGTATGAGTTAAAGCAATCACCATGATAGTGGTATAAAAAATTTGATCAATTCACGAAGTGACATGATTACAAGATAAATTAGTATGATAAATGTGCATATTTCAAGAAGTTGGGCCAATGGTGAGTTAATTTACTTGTTTCTGTTTATTAATGATATGTTGATTGCATATGCTAGTCAGATTGAGGTTGATAGAATGAAGAATCAACAGTCCAAACATTTCAAAATTAAGGAGTTAGGTGAAACTCACAGAATTTTTGACATGAAGATTCTCAAAGACAAGACAACTAGAAATTTTTGGCTTTCGTAATGAGCTTATATTTAGAAGGTGCTGAGAAAGTTTGAGATTGATGAATCGAGCAATGTGAGTCTACCCATTGTATCTCACTTTCAGTTGAGTTCAGATCAATGTCCTGAAGATGATCAGGAAGAAAAGATATGTGATTGGTTCTTTATGCTAGTGCAGTTTGAGATTGAGACTGCTATTCGTTCTGCAAGCTGAGCTCGGCTTGAGCTTGTATTTTGGTAAATGAACTGAGTTCTACTTAGGCATGACTTCCAATATTTTTTATCAATGGTAGAAGAGGAAATAATCATTAAAGTCCAAGGGTTGGAAAAAAGAGGGTTTTTGTGCATTCATGTACTTTGTTGCATTTTGAATAGATTAGCCATCATTTGTGGAGGGTTTTTAGAGATGATACATTTAATTTGACCCTCTTTGAGTCCAAGGACGAGAGATATTTTAGCTATTGAGGGGTTGGTGTCAACAACTATGTGATTTGCCTTGGTGATTTGGTAATGCATGCACATAAACTGTCCTCTCTTTCTGTCTACTACAAAAATGAGTGTGAGGTCTTAAAATGCCTATGAGAGCTCAAAATCGAGCACGAAATACTTAATCAAGTTGCTTAAGTGGTGATATATGCTAGTTGTGGATATGAATAACAACTAAGTTCTCTTAAACTTGGGTGGGGCTTGTTAGTTTAAAATCTTTATTTTATGAGAGGTATGACGAGCACCACTGATGCTAGTACTAGGAATGCCAAAGTTGGATTTTTTATTCTTGTTTAATGAGACTTCTGTCTTGGCTGATCCATTTGCGTAACACTAACAAAGGATCAGGTGGGTTCACTTCAACTGCTTGTATAAGATAATTGATCTGAACTGATAGTTTAGCAAATCACACATTGACATGCACCTGAGATGCCAAAGTAGTTGTAAAAAGTACAAGATTAGATGTCTTCCAACATGGTGACTAGAACCACCTTTTTCATTGGTAGAGGAAGATATGGATTATGAATATTCTTGTTGTTTTCAAACATTGTTTTCTTTCAATTCAAAAGGATTTCCCACAGAGAATGCCAAATCTGAACACAGTCATTTCTCGATTATTCAGATGAATGCATTGGAGAAGTAATACATTATGAGAGTTAGTTAATTTAAGCATTTTGAGTTGAACTACTAACAGGAATATGTATGCAAAATATAACCAAACTAATTTTAAAGTACATCAGTATTGCAGCTTCTATCTATTATGCATGGCTAGGAGTTCTTTTATTTAGGAAAGGATTTGCAAGAGTATAATTTAATCAGTTCTTGAAATTTCAAGAAGATCCGGTGAAGTGATGATATATGGTTCACTTATATCTGCATTTTATAATTCCTGCAGGTAAACATTCTGGGCATTATATTTGGATGCGAATTAAAATATCGAACTATTGCTTTCATCGATGAATTTATGTCATGCTTTGATTGAGCTCTGAGTGACACAAGTGATTACTAATTTATCATCTTTCTTTGAATGTTGATTGATTATGTTATGTCTAAGTGAGTTTGAAAAGATCTAAGCGGATTTACTTGTGTTTGAAGGGAACAAGATTTTTGAGTAAAATGACAATTAGTTTGCGTGCTTTTAGATTGATTGCATGTGGATCTACAGTATTGGGCAAATTTGTTTGTCATATGCGTCCTTTTCTAGGACACATACATTGAGAAACACTTTCTAAATTTGCAACTGGAATTTGCAGCGTGAGCCATACTTCAAGTAGCTCACGGCTTTGCTTTACCAAAAATCTCATAATTTAGATGGTTCCTCTGTTTTCTGTTGCTTATGTATGTGATCTGTTTTTTGTACCCCTTCCCTGAAATGCAATTTAATCTTAGTTTTACGATTCTTTTTTCATGTTAAAAAGATGGTAGATATCTCTATATCAGGTTTCCTTGTTTACTTTAATACTCTAATCAGTAGTCTTTATTGCAGCTATTGGCGAGCTTTGTAATTTTACTTGAGGTAATTTATGAGAACAAAATATGTCGGACACAGCAGCTTTTGATATGCATGATGTTCCACAAGGTCGGCTCCCCGAGCATATTGAGCATCAGAGGACTCGAGTATTTTGCAAAGCTGATGCCCCAATACATGTAAGAGATTTTCATTATTATTATTATTATATTTTAATGATATTTTTTATGCTCTACATTTTCATTGTTTTTTTACCTAGTGTTGATCTCACTTTTGTCGAGGTTTAGCTTTCCTCCTAGGATTTAGGGTTCTAGCTTTAGGAGCTTCCCAGACGATCTTAGATTCTTAGCAATGGACCTACCTCGTTTTAGAACGCTCGAAACCACTTCGACACTCTTTTGGAATCCCGGACGAAATTCCTGACCTCTAGCTTACAGTAGGTAGGTTGAAATTGGCGTTAGGACTCCAAATTGAGTTCCTATAGGACCACTGGACCTTAGGATAGCCTCGTGCACATTTTCTGCACCACCGAGCACAAATTCCTCGGACCACGGCTTCGACGCTTTCAACCACCTCGCAACGGGTCTAGATTGAAGCCAGAACGCCGGGACGATCGACGTCGAGTCAGAATTTCAGAAAATGCCGAATTTGACGCGCTTTCGACGCGACCGTCCACGAGGTTGTCCAGGCGACCTCAGATGACGAAACGGACTGCGCCGTTGCATCCGGAACGTCGTTTTTGCCTTAAATTGATATTTGATTTGCGACGATCGCCTGCTGGAGCGGAAATTGCGATTTTGGGCGTGTTTTTAACAAAATTAATAATATATATATATTTTTAAAACCTATTTAATCTATCCTAAATCCTACTCACGATTTCGTCCGACCCGCGCCTTCTTCTTCTCCTTCCCGCGGGTTCGTGCGTCTCTGCCCTAGCCTGCTTCGACTGGGCTTCTTCTCCTCGCCTAGTCTAGTCCCGCTGTACGAACCCTTCTCCCCTTCACGCCATGGGAGGGGACGTTCCACGCGCCTCTGCCCGAGCTACTCCTTCTCGACGCGTTGAACTTTCCTCTTCGGTGCTTAGGGGGCTGCGGCACCTGTGGCTTGACACACTTTGGGAAAGCTTCTTCCCTTCCCAACGACTCCTTCCTTCTTCTCTTCTCTACTCTCTCGAGGCTTCTCCTGTGCGTGGGTTTTGGAGATAGGTAGGACCCGCCCCTTTGACCGTTGGTTCCGGGTGAACGTGTGGGTGAGTTTGGTTGGTTTTGGATGATTCTAGCTGGCCCCTCCTCCTCCTTCTGCTATTTAAAACCCCATTTGGGGAGGGCCTGAGGTTGGATACCCTGGTTTTGAAGGCTCCCTTTCTCTCCTTTCTCTCTTCTTCTTCCCTGCTGCTCACGGTTCTTCTTGAGCTTGTGTGTGAGTGAGGTGAGGGGTGTTGTTGTCTTGCTCTCTGAAACCCGTGGAGCTTGGCTGCTCGGTTTTGAGCCTGGGTTGCGCCGTTTGTTTACTCGTTGTTGAGTCTGCGTGTGGGTTTGCTTGAGTTCTCATCGAGGTATGAATTCCCTAGCTCTAGCTTTTATATTTGAGGCTATATACATGTCGTTTTCCTTAAAATGGACATGGTTTCATGATTAAAGTAGCATGCTATTGCTCCCTCTCTTCTTTACTCATTCTAACTCGATGTGGAGCATGGAATGGTTTATTTGGTTTTATATGCATGTGGAGCTTGCTTCTTGCTCTTCTTACCTCTTCTTTACCAAAGAGCATGTTAGGAAAGGGTTTAAATTGATTTAAAGAAGCCTTACACTTGCATTTGAAATACATTGAAGCTCTATGTTGGATATATGGAAGTGCTTACTTGGGCTTTATGTTTAGCTGAAATTTCAAGCCCTATCTTAGCTCATTATGATCTTGGTTGAAAGTAAATTTTATTTCATTAAAAAAAAAGAGCTTTGGGAGCTGTTTTTGTTAGCTTTGTTTTCCCGGATTTGATCCCTGTTGTTCTCTCGATTTTGGGCTATTTTGAGCCTTGTTTTTCTCTGTTTTGTGTTTTGCTGCCTAGCAGCTAGCCCCATCGCACTTGAAAAGGGGGGGGCTCTTCCTTTTTGGTATTCCTGCTGCTCCTGCAGCTGCCCTCTTTCATGGCATTTGGATTTGGATTTGGGGAGAGATCTTTCCCCTCTTTTTGTTGTTCTGTTTTATCGATTCCCGTCCCTTTTGACACTTGACTTGGGGCCTTTGTGTTGCTTTGTTTTGTTCGTCGCTGACGACTGCTACTACAGCTTGTAGTAGGCCTCGGTTTTGGTTTCTGCTGGTGCTGCAACCTCCCCTGGTGCAGCCTTGGTTTGGGCTCGGTTAAGGTCTATACGGGGCCCGGTTTTGTGCTTTGTGTAAGCTATGTGAGGGGCTGAATGGCTTGGTCACCTAGTGAATTTGATCCTGTGTGTTTGTGGTGAGTTGGAATTGATGTGAATGGCTTCTTAAGGCTTGTCCGTGAGCTTCTTTATGGTAATTTGAAATTGGGCGGGGGCTCTACTTCTTGTTGCCTCCTTTCGTCGCGACTTGGCCGTGGGCCTCTCCTTGCTCTTGTCTTGGTCGAGAGCCTTGGTGGATGTGGTGATGTTATTCTTGCCTCTTGCTACACTTGCTTATGAAGTTGGTTTGGAAGAATTTAAGAACATCTCTTATTTGCTTTAATGCTTGAAAGTTAAATGTTGAGGTTTGATAAAGAGATATATGAGCATGAGGTTGGCAATTGTTTGATGAGTTGGTGTTGATACGTGTGTGGCCTTTGTTTCAATATTTGCTTAAGGCCCAATTTTGCGGTATGAAATGAAAATTGGATTTTGAATTTAAAAATGGCAAAGTCTTGGAATTTTGTGATAACACTCTCAGTTTAGTGGCCTGGAGTCTAGGACCCGAGCAGTGACTTTCTCTTTATGTTTTTCTTGATTTTACGATCTTTGTTCGGAAAAAGGGGTGTGTTCCTAGGGGTCTAGTCCTCATCCTCTCCGGGAGCGTTGTGGTGCCTTTAGGTCCTTTCATAGGACATGTGAGGTCGGTCGGGAGTTTAGGGTGATTTACTTGCTTTTGATCATTGGAAATCGGTTCACCTCTTTTACGAATTTGTGTTAGGTGAACCGCTTTCCCTCTTTCTTTCCTTGACCTCTCGTCCCTAGTTTTCACCTCGTTTTCGCTCAAAGACACACCTATGAGGACGTGTAGGTGTGCACATATAACCCTCGGGTTATATGTGAAACTATCAGCAAGTGCTTGTAAGTGCGGTGGGGACAACTGATAAGACTGCAAAAGAAAAATTACAAGAATCATAGAACGAGGCCGCCTGACTCAGAGACTCTGTAGAGAGTAGAGCAGGAACCACGAAACCGTTCGCCCGTCCTTGGGGTTTCTACTGCCGACAGTCTAAGGATGTTCGTAGTCCTAGTCCTATTAGGATAGTCAACCTGTGGACTAAAATACTTTAAAACAAAAAAATACATATGTTTGAAAAATATAAAAGCTATCTCCACTACTACATGAACTTACTTACCTACGGCTTTTTACTTCGTATGCAAACCAAAAATGAAATGTGTGAAAATTTATAAAGGTCCACTGGTTGGCTATTCGAGTCGGGTTAGGATCGCCTTCCGCAGAAAGTCGGTGCAGTAGTCAGCACTCAAGTCCGGATATTAGCACAGCTCTGAGTCCGAAACACCACCGTGCTTACGGGTCTTTCTTTCCAGATGCCCCATGGCTTTCTTACGGTTTGCCGTGAGTTTAGCGGGCCATCTGTACGTTTCTTCCGGTGTTCTTTGCGGTTTTCTGCGACTTTTGTTTTGTTTTCGTTCGTGACTTTTCTCGGAGTTTTCTACGGACGTTCTTTTTCTTTCTTTCTCGATCTTCTAACATTCTTTCACGATTTTATTCGCTCTCCTGTCGTCTTTCTTTTGTTTTACCGTTGGATTTTCGTGCTTTGCTCCTTTCGTACGTACCGTAGTACTCCTGTTGAGCTAGGTTCTTGCCCACTACTTGTACTCTTGCTTTTTCCTGCGCTAATAACTCTTCTGCAGGAAATAAAAGAGAAAAATATGAAAATAATAATAAACAGGTAACAGTGCGCCGCGGATGAGCAAAGCATACGGTACTCCTGTGACACAGTCTTTTACTTTACTTACTGCTCTACATGTTCTACTTTTCAGCACATACTCCTGCTAGTCTAGCCTGTTTACTTTCAGTTTCTACTTGCTTAGCATGTTTTATCTTTCCCGTACTTTCTCCTGCTTAGCATGTTCTTTTAGCATATCTCCTGTTTAGTATAGCATGTTCACTGTTTAGTTTGCTATAGCATGCTCCTGTCTACTGTTTTCTTTTTGCTACTCCCGTCACTGTTGCACACACTCACTGTTGCAATAAAATGATAATAAAAATAAAATAAACGACTTGCATGCTCACTTTAACTTAAGACTTTAAACCTAAACTGCGATCCTTGCTACGAAGTGGAGCTTGGAGCACGGTGGGCGGCACGACCATCTTCTTCAAGAAAACTCGTGTCGACATCAAGAAAACCATTCTTTAGTTTAAATAACAAGCCCTAGGACTTCGAGGTAGTTCGCCTAGCGCGACATAAATCCTCACCGTTCTTTTAGTGCTTTGCACGACCCTCCCGTGCGATATAAACCCTAATTCGCTTAGGTTTCCGAGGTTGTCGTCCGATACGACGTAAGCTCTCCTGTCTTTCAGTGTAGTTTGCATAATCGGGACATTACGCAAACGTAATTCCTATAATTAATTTGCAGGATTGAAATTAAAATAAATTCCTTTCTAAAAATTTAAAGCCCAACCATAGGATAGTCCGGGACGTCCTCGAGGTCCTCCTCGAGATCTGTGACATCCCCTACCCTTCTTTCTTTGACTCTGAAATAACCGTTCCTTCGTACCTTTCACCTATTAGATTTCCTACTACCTCATTTCGTTGAAAACCCTACCTTTTAAATTCATGAAGATAGAAACCCGCGATCTAAATCGAGAGTTCTCTCGAGTGACTTCGGTCGTTGAGGGGTAATTAACTATAGAGCTTGCCATCTATAGGGAGTTTTAAAGACTCGAGATAATATAAACCCTATTTAATTCTTTTGTATTAAATAGGGAATTTGTTCGGTCCACATAAAGGTTCGCGACTGCAACGAGATGTCATGAATTTTGTGGTTTATTTGATCGAGCGATATTGTCGAGTAGGGTGTCTATTCTTCGGAATAGATACGTTACTCGCGATATTACGCTCGTTCATCCAAACTACTTAACGAATAAGATCCGTCCTTTCTCATTCTCATATTTTAAAACTTAAAATTTTATTTTCAAAAATCAATACATATATACAAATTAAATTAAATCCCCAAGCCCTTCTTCTTTTAAGCGGCCGACACCTAGTCATCATGTTGTGTATGCTATTCCTTGTTTGGTAGCTTTCTGTTGTATAAAATAATTTTGATTTTCTTTTTAATTTAGATCCTTTAGATAGAAAGTGATGGTATCAATTTAATATTATGTAGATACATGTAAGGGAAGCTCTGCGATGATGTTGTAAACGACTTCATTGTTAAATAGCTTTATGATGGATGTATCGTTTTTGTTAGGGGCAAACATTTTAGATTTTGAAATTCTGTATCATCTCTCTATAATACTGTATGGTTTTATTTGAAATACTTGAAATCTTTAGACAGAGGATGTTGAATATTCTGGTGCTTATGCGGCGATGGGCTTTGACAATAGTTTGCAACTAGACGATTTTCGCAGAAATTTCAAAGTTGAAATAAAGAAGCTTTCAAATGATGTTATTGAATTTGACATGATTGGGATCGACGCCTCTTTGGCTAATGCATTCAGGAGGATTTTGATAGCCGAGGTATGTTGAGGTATTGTGTTTAATAGGCTTTCCTTTCTTTATGGATGGATGCGGTCTAATCCGATGTGTAGTCAAGGATTTTATTTGTTATCCGGAATAATAAATTATGAGTTTTTATTTTTTGAACTGATATAATGATTTCATAATATTTTGGACTTCCCAACCTATTTTCATGACTATCTTTTAAGTCTTCTATTTATTTCGTAAGTTCAAGATGGTGATTTTTGTACACATGGATATTCTCTGGAATATGTCATTTTTCCCTTGTGTTCTTAGGTTCCAACAATGGCCATTGAGAAGGTTCTCATTGTTGACAACACATCTGTGATGGCTGATGAGATACTATCCCATAGGCTGGGCCTTCTCCCAATCGAGGCTGACCCAAGGCTATTTGACTTCCTCTCTGGTTTGTCTAATAATTCTATTTTTCTTAGTTTTTCTTGGTTACTGCCTGTAACCACACTGTCATTTTCCTTTCATGCAGAAAACGATACTCCAAATGAGCGTAATACTATAGTATTTAAAATGAAAGTTCACTGTAAGAAGGGTGGCCCTCGTCTTACTGGTATGACATGATTTTGTGGTACCATTTTTATTTTTTCCTGGTTGAATTTTAATGTTATTTTTTGCCCAACACTGTTAAATTTATGAGCAGCTGGAATTCTACTAATTTGAGGTTTTCCGTGGTGGTTCTATATTTATATAGTGAAATCTGATCAGTTACAGTGGCTGCCAAATGGCAGTGAGCTTTTAATGGAAACACCTAATCCATCTACAAAACCACGTGGTTACACATCATTCTCTTGTAGTCAAGCTCATCTACCACAATTTTCGGGCAAACCTATCGGTTTGAAGCATCCTGATATTATCATTACTAAGCTCGGTCCAGGACAGGTGATTTGTAAATTTTATTTTGTTTTGTAGATTTATTGTCTCCTTGTTTGCACTTCGTTACGTGTTTTCGGTTTGCGTCAACTTAAAGCTTATGAATCGAAGTATTGCTGTTACATTGAACAAAAATTATATAGAAGAGATCATTTTTGCAGCCAATGAATTGTAGCAGCTAATTCACAAGCCTTAAAAGGCTTGCTTCATTTGCATGCCTACTTGTTTGCTCTCCTGACTTATTTAGTTCTGCACATTTACCGGCCTGTTTGTGATGGTTGTGATTTTTTGTAAAGGTGTGAATGTGAATATGTGATGAAGCTGTTATGAGAAAAATTATATTTTAAACTGCTGTAAGTATATGCATGTATGTATATATATTTTTAACTCATGGCCTAGCCTAGTTGGTTAATGAGCCTACAAGTGGTAACTGCTCTGTATCCATCATCTCTTTTGAAGAAGCTGCTGAGCTAGAGGCGGCGCTTTCAAAATCCCGTGACTCTCAGTCATCTCTCTTCTTTTCACCTGACAATTATGGATTGGGGGAAGGCTTGACTTCTTTGTTGACTTCAACTGATACCGGCCGATTGCCCAATCTATTATTCTCGGAACTCTTTTTCTACTATCACCTTTCTGAGCTGCGTCCACTCTGCTCAAGCTGTTTCGAACAAACCTTGTCAATTAGCTTCTGGAGATCGGGTTCTCACTACCAGTCCAAGTGGAAATTTTTAAAAGAAAAGCCCCTTCTCATTGTTTTTGTCTTTCTCCCCTAATGAGATGCTTGTCCCTTTTCTGATCTCTTCCCCTTTGCTTTCTTCTTAAAAGAAAGCCCAAGTGCTAATATATTAAAAAGGAAAGGCACAGATAGGTTGGATAAGAGGGCTCAAATAATGACACCCTAACCACCTGGTATACAACATACACTAAAGTCCCAAAAATAAAAATACATGTATACCCAAAAACAGAGGTTATAACATAGATGTGTAAGCTCTACGCCAAATTTCAGCTAAATACTCGCAGAATCAGGTAGCTTGAGAATGACCCAATTTAGCCTTACCTCTGCCTCTGGTTCTAGGAAGGGAGTCAGCTAACGAATGGTTAAGTTTGCTATCATTTCCCGAAACAACTAATGTATCATCCATTAAGTTCCTAAGTGCTAGTAGGCCTCCATTCTTCTTCTTTCTCTTGGATGTGTAAACCATCCATTCCTTTTCTGAAACTGACTTAGCTGATCAGTGTGTCACTCGAAAGATTGTCGGGCATGTATAGGCTGTTCCACATCATGAGCCTCTTGCGTCTGACTAACAATAACAACTTGCTATGTCTGATGAGGTGATAGAGCCACATTAGAAAGATTGTTAACCGTTGCATTAATGATAGTTTCTAGGGTAGGTGAAGTATGAAATGTTTCCTCAACACCCGAGGCTTCCTCAAGGTGAGGGAGGTCAAAGCCTTCCTGATGATCGGTCCGAACATTGTCCTATGTAAGTAAAGTCCTTCAGCATTGTTTTCAAAGAAGTTTGAAGTTGTAGGTTGCCTAGCTAGACCATCCGACAACACGTCATTTACAAAAACATAAACAATATTTTTAGGGGGGTCTCCGGTAGTAGGGGGTTACAGGTTGCAATGACAGGAGAAATGGTACCGAAGTTTCAATAGCCAGTGGGTTGCACTCTGGGGTAGAGGAGGGGCAGGGGGCCTAGTAACATTTTTACTCTGAGGTTTTAAATGAGGGTGCAAATGGTGACATTGAGAGTGAGAGTGTCCAAACATACGGCGGTGGGTGCAATAAAGTGAAAACTGTTCGAGTTCGACCTGCTACCAAAAACCCTTGTGCTGTGAGCTAATCGAGATCTCACCCGGAAAATGTAAAGTAATGTCTTGTTCAATCAAAATTCTGGCTTTAGAAGACCGACTCAGATTAAATGTAGGAATATCATTTTTGAGGGGTTTACCGTAAACCATAGCTAAGGATTAGAGGAGCTCGTGATTGAAGAGATGGAACTTCAGACCCAGAAAGCGCAGCCATACAAGAATGGTAGGAGGTTCAATGAGAGGATCAAAATCGATCGTCCATTTTAAAACTTTCATCATACGGTTATCTATTTGAACGAGTTTTCTCGCAAACAAATGAACATAGTCTTCATCATCAGATAATTGGATAAGAACATGCCTACCCTCTAGTTTGCCAATCTTCCATCCCCTTTCAGACGCATTTGCTCAAACTCTTTTCGAATTACCTCGAGTTTAGGGTTTCCATAGAGGAACTTACCAACTGACAGGGTGAAGCTAAGACAGAGATCTCGGCGTCAGAGAGAAAGATTGTAGGCTTACCATTTTTACGGTATATTTTTTTGAGAAATCTGGTGTAAACCCCCAGCACTAAAGTGTCGTGGTATCGCTGCAAGAACATACACGAAATAAGAGCGAAGTGGGGTTGTCGCCAGCAAGAGCGGCGGCTTAGAAACGTCTCGAGGCCATCAGCACTTGCAAGGAACAGAGCAGAGCAGACAACTCAGTTGCCGGAAATCGTCCTTCAGCGTGCAGACAAAGGACGAGCTAGCACAGCAAGAACGACGAGGCACGGGTCCTTCGAGCAAGACAAAGGACGGGCAAGCACAGCGAGAGCAAAGCACGACGAAGCAGACGGTCGAGGTGCGAGCCCCTTCGTCGACTAAGCACGACGAAGCAGGTTATAGATTGCTTTTTAATATATATATATATTAAAAAGTTGTACAACAACTTTCATGCAATTGTCACACTCAGCAGATTTGGCTAATAAAGCAGATTCTACCACAAATTTTTGAAAATCCAGAAAATAGTTGCTGAATGAGGTTGCGGGAGTCGTTTGAAAAGTGAAGCAGTGAGAAAGTTACCCTAAAAACTGTCCTAAGTTTAAGAAATATAAATTTATAGATGCTTCTATATGGTTTTCAATTAATGCCTTTAATTTCATTTTTGTATGAAAAACCTACCTTTTGAGACGAGTGAGCTTATTCCTTCATTTTTTCCTTGCTTCAAATAAAAACCTGCATTAGTATAATTGGTTGTGGGCGGGCATGTTATGTATCCTGGAGTAATAGCTGCCCTTGCTAGTTCCATTATTTTCTGATATTTGTTGTTGTTCCGTGTTTGCAAAGAAAAACATGCATGCCGTTTTGCCTGGCTAAAGTTTGAGCATCTTTAGTGCTAGAGTTCTAATATTTGAAACTGCCCCAACTTCCATTGAGGAATTGGAAGATTTATGAAACTCAGGTAAGTGGTGTATTTACAACTCAGCAGCAGGCAATTCCTTAAATACGAGAAACTGCTACTTTCCCAATAATTCTCCATAAAAAGGAAGAGAAATGCAAACCGCGCTCTTCCTTCTGAACTGATTTGTATGCATGTGAATAAAACTTATGATTCACTGACATTATCCATGACATGGATTTTAGTTCATCAGTTTCCTTCTATTCCCAAGGCTTATGTTAGAAGTTCACTTGCTATTTATTTTGAGAATAATTATATCTAGTTATAAATTGCTTGCTTGCCTCAGTAGTTTCCTCTTTGCTTTTTCTAGTCTATTGAGCTTGAAGCCCATGCAGTGAAAGGCACTGGAAAAGTTCATTCCAAGTGGTCTCCTGTTGGTACAGCATGGTATAGGATGCTACCAGAGGTGTGATACATAAGATTTAAGGGCTCTGAAATTTTCTTTTTTCATATGAGATCCACATATTCCTTTCATATATGCACTTTTATTTGACAGGTTAAACTATTGAAAGAAGTGAAAGGAAATGATGCAGAAAAACTTGTCAAGAAATGCCCAGTTAAAGTGTTCGATGTTGAAGATGTTGGGCATGGTAAGCTCTCTACAGTGATGCTCAATAATGGTGATGTCTGTTCATTGGTGAATTACATGCTTGGCTATTATGCGCTTATTGCTTGACGGTAAATAAAAAGCTTGTCAAGGGTTTTGATGCAATACGTGGCTGAATCAATATTAATTGAATCAAAATTAACAACTAAAGGTCCATCTTGTTAAAAATCAACTTGAATATAATCAATACTTTATTTTTGCTGTAGATTAAACTGATTCAATTGTACCAACCATTTGGTCCCATTGATTTAACTATATGATAAATTTCTTTCAGACCCTTTATGCGTGCATGCAGGTGTCTGCATGGTTGTACTTTGTTGTTTGAAATTTTAAATTGCTGGCAAGGAATGTTGATTAATAATCTTACTGATAATTCGCAAGTACTTTTTGATAAATTTCCTCTCACAATTTTGCGAGTATGCAGGTGTCTGCATAGTTGTACTTTGTTGTTTGAAATTTTAAATTGCTGGCACGGAATGTTGATTAATATTCTTAGTGATAATTTGTAAGTGCTTTTCTGAACTGCATGATTTATTATTGTCTGTTATCGCTTATTTATTTATTTATTTTTAATACAGATGTGAAGAAGGCGGTAGTTTCTAAGCCGCGAGATTGTACATTGTGTAGAGAATGCATTAGAAGTGGCGGTGAGGAGAACATTGCGCTAAGGCGTGTTAGAGACCACTTCATCTGTAAGCATAATTTTAATAATTTGCAAATCTGATAGGATTTGTTGTTAGCTTGACTTAATTTGGTATTTTTAGGTATACAATGTGGTATTTTGCTTAAAGGCTTGCATTTTACCCAGCTTTAGCTCTATATACAAGACCATCCTTTGCCTCACATTAATTTTGTGATTTAATACTGAGATGTTGAGTCTAGCGCTTGCTATATTTTCTGCAATTGTAGCATATTGTGTCAAACATTAAATCTGGATTCATTTTGGTATAATTTTGAAATCAACACTTTACCTTTCAAGGTACGTGTGATAAAGTCTTTATTAGTATCCTAAATTGTTACTAAAGTGATGAAACATTTCTAGATAATAGTTGGATTATAGAAATGATTAGCCACTATTATCAAAGCGCAATGGGATGCCCAAGATTTTATTTTTGCTTCAAAATGTAGAGCTAAGCGGTGCTTTTAGTAACCAAAGCGCTTGTCTTTTTCATGAAATTAGTGTTGTATAATTACATTCATGAGAAATTAGAAAACATAAAATATGACTTAAAATGTTCATATAAAAGATAAAAATGTTATACAATACCTAACTTGAAGACAATCATTAAGGGTTAACCTGCAAATTAAAATATCAAACAATTTCAAATAATTTACTGCAATAATAAAAAACTAAAATACTGCAAAAAAAAAAAAAACCTTATAACTCAACTAAATCTAAACTTTAAAGCATTAATAAACTAATAGTCTCATATTTCATAAAATAGGTTAAAGTAAATCAGTAGTCTTCATCATCTCTTTCTTTTTCAGGTATAATTTTATGTTCAAAATTTTCTTCTTCCTTTTCTACTACTTCTTCTTCTTGTGAATAAAATTTATCTTCTCTTTTTGGCACTGAAGAAGTGGATACATGTCGAGTTGAACTTATCATCATTGTAGACGATGCCTCCTTTTTTTTTACTCGACTAAATCATTGTAGAGTTTTGAGTGGCATGTATGTAACTCTTCCTATTAAAAGAGCTTTGGATGCTCTGCACAGAGAAATCAATGCCATTTATTCAATTTTACATTTAAAAGAACCTTAATATTTCAATAAAATAAAATTGGTAGAAACAAAATTTCGTAGCAATTGATATCATCTAAGCATATGCTATGCAAAAATCTGGTGTGCCACTTCACATTTAATAGTGTAAAATGGGTACTATTTAGGGATGAAGTAACTATTTATTAATTGACAACTAATGGAATTAAGCAATGCTACGATCCATTGTCCTCCTATTTCTTCCTTAGCATGTAATAGGTTGGAGAAAATACAGTAAAGTTTGAAATAAATAAAAAATTAAATTTCAGCAATCTCCCTCTTAATTCAAAATTTTTATTGAAAAATTAATATAATCTTGAAATTAATTCAAGGTTAGAATAAAATCACGGCTCAAAAGAATGGTGCTTGATATTCAACAAAAATATAATCTATTAAAAGAATCATGGCATTTAAATATCACATTATGTTACGTTTATAAATTATTAAAAATTATATTATGCGTAAAGGAATATGGCTTGACAATAATACATTGGGCTTACTTTGACAGTTCACCTAGCACTATTTTCCTATCTCGAATTCATGGATGTTGCACATAGGGCACATGCATATTTACATAGATACCCTTATAATGGGGTATTACCACCCTTCAATTTACATAGGAATTGAGTTGTAGGTATAGAAATCTTCCTGTTAAAAGAATTAATTTACTGGACTGAAATATCTCTAGTTAATGAAAAAGAATATTTCTCTAATAATGGGGCACTTACATACATACCACCCTTCTTCGAATGTCAAAGCCCTCGAATCCTCTCAAACCTTTTGCAGTCGAAGAGCCTCTGTAGTGGAAGCGCTTACTGTGGTCGAAGTTCCTGCCGTCTGCGGTGGAAACGTCCGCTGCCGCAACCGAAGCGTCTGTCGTCGCAATCGAAACGTCCACCGCAACTATCGAAGGTCGAAGCATCTGCTGTTTGTGGTTGAATGTCCTTCTGCGATAGAAGGTCGAAGCTTCTGTCGCTTGTGTCGAAGGTTGAAGTTGCTGCGATCGTGCAATGTTTGAATCAATCGCTTCGAACTCAAGCTTGAAATCTAAATTGAAATTGAAATTGATGCTCTCTCTCAAACACTCATACACCAATAAAAGAATTCTACTTCTTGTGGCTAGCTCCTTCGAACACAAGATCGAAACTTTAGGTATTATTTTCCTCGCTCATGAACCTAATTGAGCCCGTTGCTTCAGCACGCTTTGAGTGTGGTTCAGGTGCAAACCACGCGCCTCACACACCGGTACTATGTGGCTGTGCCTCGCTCGGCCTCGCACATGAAGCGCGCTTCCAAGCGTGCTTTTAAAAACACTATGATCAGTTTTTTTGTATATTTGTATTGATTATGAAGGTGCTTATAAAGAATTTCTAAATGGTAAGATAAATTTGGGAAATGATGAAAATTATATATTAGTTACTATTATTAGTAATAGTAACTAATAATAGTTAATGTTATAATTAGTTACTATTATTGTAATGTAAAGTATATATTAGTTACTATTATTGGATATCAAATAATCCTTGTGAGATAGTTTTCTAGATTCAAGAATATGATGCATAGATGTTGTCATATTAAAACTTTTAAATGAAATTAAATAAAACTAAATTAGATTGCTTGTCCTCTGGATCAGTGTTGTGCAATGACCAAATTATTGCTAATCAAATTATGATAGAAATAAATGTTAATTGTATAGATTTTAAAATTTCTCATGATCAAATTTTAATCAGTATATGCTGACCTATGTTTTTTTGGTGTATTTTTTACTCTTTATTTCTTATTTATGCGTTTAAATTTCACCGTAGTTACTGTGGAGTCAACGGGTGCTCTACCCCCGGAAGTACTATTTACAGAAGCTGTCAAGATACTGGAAGAAAAGTGTGAGCGTGTCATTTCTGAACTTTCGTAGTAATTTTGGCGCAGCTATGTTAAGTTATGAGCTTCTGCCTTACAGTTTTGAATGTTTGGTTCTGGCAGTAATGTTTGTAGGCATTCTCTGTAAAAGCAGTAGTTGAATTATGTGGACACTATAGGGATATTCTAATCTGATGAGATGAGACGGCATTTTTTCTTTCATTTCAGTCATGCCTATTCTCTATTTCCACACAAAAAATGGTTTTGGTAATAAGATTGGATAAAATGCAAGTTTGATTGTCTCACATACATAAAATTTAATAAATTGATTATGTGCATTATACTTGTATATTATTCATTCAACTATGTAAACGAAAATTGGTTGGCCCTTATTCGATATTTCATGTATGCTTATGGTTTAGTTCATATATATATGTATATATATATATATATATATATATATATATATATATATTCAGTTGAATTGAATTGAATGCAATGAATACATGATTCCAGGTGAAGACCCGGACCTCTGATTGGATCAAGTCACCTAAAAAATTAGGGCAGAATTATCCTGTCTTGCCCACTTCGCATTGGATTCTTGTTTCTGTACTAATGTTTGAGTATATTTAAGGCTTCTTTATGGTTATATAATAAGGAAATTATTGGAGATAATAAAATTAAAAAATTAATGCTGTTTCTGCAAACTTTTTAATAAAAGAAATAAAATAAAGAAAGCCTTTAATAGATGTTGGCTATTTAAGCCTAGGTGTGTTTGAGATTATCATTGAAGGTTTAAATTTAAATGCTGAATAATTTATAGGATAACATTTGATCATATATACTCAATTGGGTAGGGCAATGGTTACTTTATCCCATCAAATTTATCAGCTTGGTCTAAAGGTATGAAAGTTCTGCTTTTCTCATTGATAATAATTTTGAGTTGTTCTGTCATACGTATTCGCATTGTTCTAAGGTATAGGTTGACAGGCCATTTGATTACACATTGCAATACTGCTACATACTTGATGATTAATTGGTGATAAAGGTGGTGGATTTATTGCAACATTTCTTGCATTAATCTAACATGATATTCATTTCATTATCCCATTAACCTTAGTATTGAGCTATGTTTTTTTTTCTTTTCCGTATCTTTTGCTCTCATTAGACTTTGCATTTTTTTTTCGCTCATTAGCCAGTGCAACTGTGTTGAACATCAGCTCTTCTTCTCGTCTTTCTCTTCTCATTCATCACCTGGAGAAACTTCAGTCGACTTCTGTTTAACCTTCTGTGAGGAGCAGTTGGTTGAACCTTATGATGCCTTTGATCATAGATGCGAGTACCAGAATCTAACCTTATGATGCCTTTAACCAGACGTCATACTTTCTTCACTAGTCTTAACCTTCAATATTTTCTTACTTTTTTGTCGGGTCCTTTTGGCGATGGAATCGTGTGAGGCAGATAGATATTGAACTATTACAATAATGTCACTTTTTTATCTGTCTCCTTGTTAGCCCGAGTCAATGTGTATTTATATATTCAAAAGGTCCCTCTCTTTAGCAACTTGCAAAACTCCATGTACCTTGTAGACGAAGTTCATTGTTTTTTCTGCTCACTGATAAGAATTTAATGCAGTCAAGCTCAGAGAGATTGTTTTTAATAATCGGTGAATTTTTTTTTTTTTTAATCTTTTTCGATTTTCAAATTCATTGCAGGTGGGAAAGGTGAATGCTTATTTTTTTGGGACTGAAGCTTGTTGAAAAATCGGTTGCTGGAAAGGTAGTTGCTGAGCCATTCATTTGATATTTCTCTTTCTTCTTTGTCATCTTGATTGTTTTCCTCAATATGAGAAAGTTTCAGCATCATGCTGTAATGTGGAAACGGTTCGATAGATAGATGTGTACAAAGATTTACTATTCGGAAATAATCATTATCAAAGCTGAGAACCCATCCTGCTCGCCTTTAGACCCACTCTTGACCCACTTTGAGCTAGGATGATTGACAAAGTGTAAACCCTTGGTGACTTGGTGGAGCTCACTAAGACAATTAAATTGAATAACTCAAATATTTGGTTTCTAATGAATTTAATTAAATTACAAGTCAAATCGATTTTGTTTCAAAACTAAAATTCATGGATTTAAATTGGGCTAAATCATACTTGGTTAAAATTCACCCATTTTGGACATAAATTGGGCTAGTTGACGTTGTTAATTCAAGCATGGCCCATTAGGGGGTTGTTGGGTCAAATCGATCTTAAACAATCTAAATATATAATTCAATTTGATTAAGAGTATGAATATAGTAAACCACATAAGCTTAGTAACCTCAAATATATCCCACACAATCTTCCTCCAACTAACCTTTGGAACCTGAGAATACAATAAAGAGCATGTAGCTTTATAATAGAAATAAAGTTTTTCCATCCATTATCAACAATTAGGAGAATTAACAATGAGAATCTTAATCTCTTGCTGAATAAAGGATGAAAATTTAGGATTTGTGGTAGGGAAGAAGCTCCAAGCAGCATTAAATATGAAATATTTGAATTTAGCAGTGTTATTGCTAGATAATGAAAATATAGACTTTTGAAACTATATAATAACAGGTTTGCCTTTAAACTATGAACCCTGAAAAAGGATTAAGTTACTTATATTGTAGGCTTTAGAAGCAACCAATTTCAAAAATTTCAAGCAACTTTATAAGTGAATTTCCTAAAAGTAGAAACTGTCATATTAGACTTTATCGAAATAAAAAAAAAATAGTAGTTAAAAAGCCTTGTGGTGAATTAGGATTAATGATTGAGTAGTATCTAAATAATTTTGGCTTTGCATAGAAAGTGTAGAATATTATGTGATGGGAGACCGTCCACCTTTATCTAATGAATGTAATGGTGTTTCAAGAAATCAAGTGAATTGTTTCTAACACCATTATTTTATAGGAAGTTGAATATTGACTTGGAAATGATTTTTGTGAGGGCTTTGCTTAATGTTACAGATCTAAGACAATAGTGAATTTAATTCTCAATAAATGATTTAGCAGCTTGAAATCTTCTAAAAAAAAAAGAATGAAGCCTACCTCTAGACTCTCCATCAGTTTTGAAGCATGTAAATAATTTTAAAATAAGAAACATATTTAAGTTTAATAGAAAAGATGGGTACACCAAGATGATTGCAAGGTAGCTTTTTGTGGTTAAAACCCAGTGCATTACAAATTGAATCAGTAGTGTGAGATTCCATAACTTTAGATAAGTATATAACAAACTTATCAATATTATAATTTCTAAAAGACTCAAGAGTAGATTTGAGTGAAGACATAAAGTTTTTTTACTCTTACCAAAAATTAATAAATTATCAAGATATAATAAATGTGATGTGATAGTGTTGTTCTTCTTGATGCTCAATAAGTTTATCGAATGAGAGTATAATACAAATGTTAAGAGAAGCTGTCCATAATACATATGAAAAGAAATTGAGAAGGGATAACCTTGACAAAGACCAAAAAGTGATGGAAAAAAATACCCTCGGTTCACCATTTATGATTACAAAGAAATATGTAGAACATGTGTAAGAAAGAATCGGTTGAATGAAGGTATAAAAAAATTCATCCTCTTAAATTTGTGATATAGGAAATATTTATTCATTCAATTAATTTTTTATATCAATTTTAGAGCTAAATATTTTGACAGAAATTAGAATTAAAACTATGCAATAGCTCATTAGCTAAGATAATATTCTTTGATATATATCTATCGCATATTAAAAAAAATCATATTGAGCTGGATGAATAAGCTTGGGAAGAAGCAAATTTAGAGTGATAGTAATAAGTTTAGTAATAACCCTACATAAGTTATTAAAAAAGATATTAACTTGTAATCATTTAAAATGTTAATATAAGTACTTTTAGTTATCAAAGTGATTATCAAGAGTTTAACTCTGATATGAATCTTGTAAAGTGAAAAAAGCATATCAATGTTTCAAAAAATGAGGAGCTAATAATCTACTAAGTGTCTTTAAAGAATTTATCACTAAAGTCACTCGGAGTAGTGAAATTTTCATTACCTATATTGAAAACATATAACTTAATTTCCTCGTTACAGGAAAAGGGCAAAATGCAAATTAACATCATCATAAGAAAGATTTTGCAGTTCAGGATAATTCTCTATTGAGCAGATTATAAAAAAAATTAAAAAGTAACTTCTTTAGTTATGTAAACTTGAGAATGACAGGTTCTAGAATCACCAAGTAATTTTTTTAATAATAAGATTCCCTTTATTTTAATTATCTAATACAAAAATATGATATTAACTTTATATTTGAAAAGCTAGGAGCATTTGTCACACTATTTAATCAATTTATTCTCACTAGTATTGGCGTTAACTGAGGCTTTTTTTGTCAAGATAGAAGAGCTTAGTGGATGATCTTTGAATGCCTTAAAAATTGGACTGCTTATCTTTAAGATTAGACATAGTGTTTGCAGTATAATTGAATCAGTGCCAACTAAACTTTTTAAAAGATGTCGTAAGAAAAAAATTTAATATTAGATAATTTGTTCTAGGGTGCAAAAATTGGTGCCCTTTTCTTTGAATATTCTATGCTTCATAAAAAGAATCAAGCAATTTTTGGTAATGACTCCAATAATTTCTATAAGGGAATTTCTTCATGGTCAAAGAATGTGTTAATATCAGCACAAAGGATAGGTGAGTGATCAGAAGAGAGATGCTCTAATATCTTATAATGAGTTAATAAAAGTGCTCAATTCAATGATTTATAGAAAAAAGCAATCAAGCGAACATCTGATAATTTTATCTATTTAATTCTTGAATCAACTAAAGGATATACTAGTATTTGGAAGCTCAAGCATCATATAAGGAAAGAGGGATTGCCTTCAATTCTTTACTGGGAGATTAAGTGTAATTAAATTCCCCCAAAAACCCAAGGTTTAGAAATGAGGGAAAACATTTTAATAGGAGAGAGTCATAAGGGTTATCTCTTTGAAGCCCCATTCTCAGCAAAAATGAAGGTCATCTAAATTTGATTGAAGAAGAAAACACCAAGATGATGTGGATATATATATTGAGGATTGGAGGAATGCCATTTGATTTCCATTTTTTGTTAGATAAAAATTATCATAACTATCTTCCATATCAAAAATTTTGAAACTTCTAGAGAAAAAAATTATCAAAAGATGTCATTAACTATTTTGTCTCAAGAAGACAAATAATATCAATACATTGTAAGTGATCCTTGCATCATAATGAAGACCCTCACATTTCAAGCCATAATATTTGGATTAAACATATGATTAAGTGGTAGTAGAACCTTCTTTCATATTGTTCTTTTTTATTTTAGAAGAGGAAGAATTTAAAAATTTAGATGAATCTTTAACAAAGGTAGTTGGAGCATTATTGGTGGCTCCATATGAAACAAAAGTAGTTGTAATTGTAAGTGGAGCATTATTGATAAACAAAGGATCTCAATTGATAGATGTTGAGCTTTTTGCCTCATTATTCACATAGGTCAAGTGGTATGGTAGAGAAGATGACTTATCATTCATGGCCTAACCACCCATAATTCCGTTTATGGAGAATAAAGGTGAGAACTTTGCTAGTTCATTAGGGGTTTTTTAGATGTTATTTGAGAGATTTTGTTACATCTATGACAGACAGAGTAAAGCCAAGAGAAATTCAATTGAAATTTCACATCATAATTTTCTAACTCGGTGACGAGGTTAAGAGAAGTGGTTGAGGAGGAATTTATCATAGATGTCTAAGAAAAATTCAAATTTTTATTCTTGAGAAGATCATTAGCAAATTTTTTTTTGTTGAGTGAGAAAATTGCTTAAAACATGCTTAAATATTGTTATTTATTACAAGTTTATCTTTGTATAATACATATGTTTGTATGTTTTTGTATAAGAGAGCCCCTAACAGAGAATTTCATGAGGAATTGGTGAAATTCACTAGAGCGTTGCATCATTTTGCTTAGAGCTCAGACACTGTAATGTTCAATCTTAATATGAGTTTTTCTTAAGAGCTTAAAGTCGTGTTGCCAACTACCTAGCGTCTTAGTGCCTGAACCTAGAGCCTTTTTACCCAAAATTCTAACTTTCTAGTTTTTTTGAAGACACTGCAATGAGAAAAAGTGAGAGATCTCAACACCTCAATGCTGACCAATCAGTGCCTTAGCGCCATAATACAATGCTTATGCACCATCCTTTAGAATGTGACACATCAACACCAGAACAAATAATTAGAAGATGGATGGCTTGGCGACTCGAATCTATTCTTTGAGCTCCTTAGCGTCATCCCAACTGAAAAATTACTCTTATAAGAGCAGTTTTTCTTGTGTAAATTTAAATTTTTGGGGGAATTTATTGTTGATCAGTGTGGAAGACTCAAGTAAACATGACTAGTAGTAAAGGAGTGTGTGCGGTCATAGTGTTGAGTCATCATGCACGGTCTAGTTTGTGTGAGTAAGTACATTGTAAGTGTGTGAGTGATAAGCTTGTTTAGTCTGATGAAGCAAGGAGAAGGACCAGGTTAGAGAAAGCTAAATCATCCTAAAGATCACTAAAAATTTGGGTTTTATTTTTCTTTATTATTATTTTTTGTTTAAAATTTTTGTAAAATTTGAATCTTTTGGTGAAATGAAAGTGAATTTTTTTGTGTATTTGATTAAATCATGTTATGCTGAATTTATATTCTCATATGAATTGATACTTTATATATTGAAAGTTGTGCTTAAGGTATAATTGCATTATAAAGCCAAAGTTTGTTTGTGTTTTCATCCAACCTCATTTAGAATTAAGTGGTGGCCACACTTATATTTAAAATTTAATGTAGATTTATGGTTTCAATAGAGTCTACTTTTACATAAGGAAGAGTCATAATTAGAGTTTAGAGGAATAGATACATTGTCACTGAACTTTAGCAACTATAGAGGAAAAAAAAATCCAAATGTGAAATCACTAACTGCATAGACATGTTGCCTTAAAGTTCTTAGAATTAGGGTTTTCATGCTTTCGATAGAGGCTTTGAACTACATGTTCCTAATTGATGGATAATGTTGAAGTAAACCTTATCACAGTGCTTAAACTTGTATAGTAAAATTTGTAGGACACATTGATATTTTAAAATTTAATTGATTTTAAGAAAAAGTATAAGTAACATTTTCAAAAAACTTTAATTTTTAATTGAAGATAGACTTCATTAGAAAATGCTTAATTCAATTTTGGAATCCATCATTATTTCTCATTGGAATGATCTTGGACTTAATCCATTATATTGCTTACCAGCACATGCACTTATGTTTACCTTTGCAAAGTGTGTCACTTTTCTTGAAGAAACAATTATATACTTTACATATGGAAAAAGCTAAAGTGTTGAGGAACCTATGGATGAATTTAGGAAGTTTATTCTTGATCTAAAAAATATAGATGTACGGATTAATAAAAAATATTATGCATAGTTCTTCTCAGCTCACTACTTAAATCCTATGAGCATATTTTGGATATAATGTAGTATATGAAACAAACTCTTGCCATGACTGATGTGAAATCAGTCTTAATGTCTAATGATTTTCAAAGAAAAAATGAAACTAGAGAGGAAAATAATATTGAAGCTTTATAGTAAGAGTAAGGCCCGAACAAAGGAATAACAAATATCATAGAAGCAAGCCACGGTCAAAATAAAAAAAAATCAAGAAAGTGTTCCCATTGTCATAAAGAGGGGCATTATGATTGTCTAGTTAGAAAGAAATGGCATGGAGAAAAAACTAAAAAAGAAGGCAATGAAACAATTTTAACAAACTTAGATGGTTATGAGTCATCGAATGTGTCGGTTATATCAATTATGAATTCAGGCGATGAATGGATTCTAGATTTTGGTTATTCACTTTACATGACCCCAATGAAGGATGATTCCACAATCTCAATAAAGTTGTTGTCAGTATGGTTTTGTTGGAGAATAACAAAGCATGTAAAATCATGGGTGAAGGTTCAATTTATTAAGAATATTTGATGACAGTGTAAGAACACTACAACATGTATAGTGTGTTCCTGAACTCAAACATATTCTTACCTTGGAATGCTTAATTATGGGGGTTATGTAATCAAAATTGACAATGATAATATCAGAATTGTAGGAGAAATGTAGGTCATGAGAGAAATTAAACATAATGGATTATACTTTTTTGAGACTGAAAGAAATTCAAGTTCTATTAGTAGTGAAACATTTGGTTCCACTAATAAATATTAATTTAAAGCCACAAGACAATACCATGATTTGGAATTTGAGACTGAGACGTGACAATGAATGTGTTCTTATAGAGCTCAACAAACAATAGTTATTGTGTGTGGATATAGCTGGAAAGCTTAAATTCTATAAAACCCGTGTAATGGTTAAAATTCACAGAGTTAAGTTCAATGCAACGACACATTGCCGCAAAGAGATACTTGAATATGTCCATTGCAACTTGTTGGGGCCATTAAAAATTGAGAGAAAAAGTAGAGCAAGGTCTTTTATGACTATGTTTGATGATTACTCAAGAAGAATATGAGTATATTGCCTTAAAATTAAAAATGAAGCTCTTGAAATGATTTAGGATTGGAAGGAGCTTATTAAGAATAATGTTAGAAGAAGAGTAAAAATAATGTAGATTGATAATGGACTATAATATTGCTAAAAAATATTTGCTAACTATTGTGCCAATCTGGGTATAATGAAACATTGAATTGTTGTATGTACATCATAACAGAATGGGCTCGCTGAAAGGATGAATAGGACTCTACTTGATTGGGTAAGAAGTATGATGTCTAGTGTTAGTTTATCAAGAAATTTCTACAAGAAAATTTTAAAAATTGTTGCTTATCATTAAATAGATTTTTTATCAGGTGCTCTAGATTTCAAGATCCATATGGAATTATGGACTGAACATCTTATAACAATTTAAGAGTTCTTGGTTGTACTGCACATGTGCATATTAGGCAGGATAAATTACAACTAAGATATTTAAAGTGCATAATTCTTAGGTATCCAAATGGGGTTAAAGGTTATAGGGTTTGGTGCACTGAACTGGGTTGGGAGAAAAGCATAACAAGTAAAGATTTAAACTTTAATTATAATGAATTTCCATTTCATACAACTAAGAATATTGATATTATCTATCAAATAACTGATGAAGTGTGGGTGGATCAATTTGTTATTGATACAAAAAAATATCAACTTGTTGTAGAAGATCAAGAAGAATAACTCGTGCAAATTATTCAGACAAAAAATGGCAACTGTGAAACATAACACCAATACAACTTGGTTAGAGATAATGCCAATAGAAAAAAAATTAAGCCACTAAAAAGGTTTGGTTATGTTGACATTTTCTCTTATGCATTATCATTTTTGAATGTTACATAAAAATGGGAAACTTCATCATATTATAAAGCTATTAATTGCAAGGATCCAATTCATTAGTCACAAGTAATGAAAGAAATAAACTTTTTATACAATAATCAAACTTGGCAACTGGTTGATAGACCAAGAAACAAAACTGTTGTCTGTTGTAATTGGATCTTTAAGGTTAAAGATAATGTCGACAACTTACATAATCCCAAATTTATGGCGATATTAGTTTCAAAGTGTTTTATGTAGCAAAATGTTATATTTTTAATTATTTGTTTTTCTCTATTGTCAAACTAGCATCTATAAGAATAATAGTTCCATTTTGCAATTTTTATTTTGAACCTGACCAATTGGATGTGAAGAAAGCTTTTTTACATGGGGACCATGAGGAAATTATTTTTATGGAGCCCTAAAGTTTTTGTTGAAAAGGATGACAATCATTTTTTCTCTTAAAAAGACATTTGTATGGCATAATACAATCTTCAAGGTAATGATACTTAAATGTATTGGTTTCTTAAGATGTAAAATTTATACTTGTGCTTATCTTAAGAAATCAACTAATTGTGAGGTGTTAGTATTTTGTTATTATACATTGATGGCATCTTAATAGCAAGTAAAGAAATGATTGAAATTGAATTTTCAAAGGATCAGTTATCTTTAGAATTTGAAATTAATGATTTGGGTTATGCATCTAGGATTTTGGGCTTTAAAATTATAAGAGATACTTGAAGGAAAGCCAAAGGTAATATTTAGGGAAGGACTTAAGAAACTTAGTATGGAGAACTCCAAGATAATTAAAACACCCTTAGCAACTCATTTCAAGTTAAACTTTGCAATCAACTACGAAGATAATGCTGAATATGCCTATATGAATCAAATTGCTTATGCAAATGTTGTTGGTAGTTTGATGTATGTAATTATATCCACTAGACATGATCTTGCATACTTAGTGAGTGTTGTTAGCATATTCATTTCAAACCAAAGAAAAATGCATTCCTAGGTTGTTAAACAGATCCTTAGATACATCAAAAGATCACTAAACGTGGGCTTGTTGTATGTAGGTAAAGCTACTAATGAGGAAATCTTACAAGTTTTAGAAATTCATATTTTTTAGGTTGCATAGATACCATACAATCTATATCAGGATATATATTTACTATTTTCAATGGGATTGTCAGCTCGAAGTCTTATTACAACATGTTGTAGCTTTCTCCACTATAGAGGTAGAGTTTAAAGTAGCCACTGTAGCAATCAAGGAAACAATTTGGTTGCATAATTTCATTGAAGAATTGAGATTTATGCAAAGAAATATTACAATATATTGTGATAATTAAAGTGTCATACATCTCATGGAAAATCTAGTTTTTCCTAAGTGATCCAAACATATTGACATCCAATTATATTTTATAAGGGATATAATTTTTAACGGAATTACAGAGACAATAAGATAGCTAAAGATCAAATTTTTTGAATGTTATGATAAAATGCCTTAATATTTAAAATATTAAATTCTACTTGAATTTAGTTGGTTGTTGTAAGAATTAACACTTGTTATTTTGTATTGGTCTGAAATATTGATCAACATGTAGATTGTTAATTTTTTATCTTCTTAACCTTATAGTTAACAACTTATAGGTTGTTAATCCCTTGTATTTGTGTTTTGCTATATTGTTTGCTTTAGCTTCATGTCATCTTTGTGGAAGGCAACATGTTTATTCGGTTTGTACATTAAACCTACAATGAGGGTGAACGGTGTGGTTATTATATTGTATTATGTTAGACTCTTATCTGGAAATATAGTGAAATTCTTTCTTCTTGTTTTCATTAATTTGGTTCTCTTTTATTTATTTCTTTGCATAAAAAAATAAAAAAAAGATTGTTTTCTTTCATACCAAAAACAAACGACGGATCATCTGCTATAAGATTGTTCTCACAGATTGAAAATAAATTTTATCGATTGAACTTTGATTTCCCAAGAAACTATTAATGACTTGGAACATATCATAGAGGTTCAATATTGATTTAGTGGATAGAAAAAAAAAAAAGAAGAGGGATAGTTCAAATATATCTTTTTTCATTCGAGCATTTGAACCAAATCGACCAATTTAAAATTATTCACTTAAACCAGGAACATCTAAGGTTCTCTTGAGATATGTTCAATTTTATAAATAAACGAATAAAAAAAAACTTTATAAACAAATATTAATTAACTATATCATCAGATTCATGATTCAAGAAAAATCTTAATTAAGAACAAAATAAGGAATTGTGATTTTTTTTTTCTTGGAGTTGAGTCTCATATTTGGTGGTGTGTTTTTATCTATTTGGGTTGATTTACGTAGCAAACTATTAAATCAATATTTTTTTCTTTCTTTTCAATTTTTCCTTAGCTCGGACTCAAATATATTAAATCTTAAAGATAAGATCTTGTGATTTGAGATAAAACATTTAACTATTGAGCCAAATAGGCTATATGTATTATCCTAGAGAGTTTTCATCATATTAAATATTCATATATGATAAATAAATTATTTTTTTCAAAAATAAAAGAAAATTGCTAAAAAAAAAACAATATGTTGTTGCTCTAAGTTAAAAAAAAAAATGCCAAAGATTTAATATAACCCATAATAAAATACAAATAGATATTATACAAAGAGATGATTTACAATGCTTCATTTAAAATGGCTCTAATGAGCCATCATCTTATCAAGAGATATTTTAAATGGGCATACAATAAAGTGGTTTGGAATAAATACTAAATGTGACATTAATATTTTAAATTTTTTTAAAAGTATATATTTTCTTAGATATTCATATCTCAAATTATGTTTGTTTCTTATGAAAAGAGAGGCGAGTCAGATTTTTGTGAAGGAAAGATCTATTCATGTTTCAACCAAAGGACTACTTGAAATCTTATTTTGCCCGAAGGATTTTTAGTTCTGGGTATTGATCTCAATGTTCAGTGTTTAGAATGTATTTATGTTTATAAAATTTAAATAAAAATATGATCATTCTATGTTTTAAAATCGTAACCATTCCTTAGGGAATGTGACATTTTTTTTGGAGGGGAAGGCTCATTCATGTTTTAGGCAAATGACTTCAGATTTGGAGTATTCTCTTATCAAGACAAATTTTAATTCATGATTGATATGTCTTCAACAAATCTCCATCATCTAGCATGAATCTCACAACTTCAATTAAGAGTCATCCAAAACTCCGATTTTAGTAAACTTATGGTCAAACAGTTCGGCTCGATGAGACGGATCTAATGATTTAAAAACTAGTCCAACCCAAGTCAAATCAATCCCAGATCAAGTCATTAAACCACACTTGAAAGATTTTTAGACACATTTGGAAGGTCAAACGGATGTCAAATCTGGCAAGTTTATAATTGAATTGCGCGTCCCGACAAAACAAATCCAACGAGTCTAAGATTGCTCAATTCCGACATCGTTAAGGCATTCAAATATCCATCAAACGTTGTTTGATTGAAGGAAGCTCTCTGAACCTTATAATCAAAGTGGTTCATATTCCAGCACTAATTGCACCCAAAACACTATAAATAGAGCTCTACCCCTCTCATGAGGGGAGAGCACTTGAAGATTGAGAAAAGAACTTGAAGCTTTAAGAAGGAGCTGAAGTCTAGTACCATCCTTGTCATTGTCGATCGTCGTCGCTGCCTACCAACGTAGACCATCACTGACCATCGTTGATCACTGCCAACTGTCGTCGACACTCGCTGATCACCGTCGACCATTATCAACTGTCTTCGATACCCGTCGATCGCCGTCAAGCATTATTGTCGTCGTCAACCACCACTGACCATCACTGACAACCGCTGACCATCACTGATCACCATTAACCATCACTGATTAGAAGCCTTCATTCGACGTTGTAACTTACAAAAACTAGTATCCTTTTCCCATCTGTGGGATAAAGGGACTCTCTAATAATCAACCTATAGTTGATTCTTATAACTAGGCCAGGCACCGTGATTTTTTTTCCCTTTGTAGGTTTTTCCACGTAAATATGTCTAATGTCATTTTTGGTTGTTTTCTTTCACCTGTGTGTTTTGAATTCTCGTACAATGCTAAGTCGATAATTCATAACTCAACCGCTGCAAATTTTCTAATACACATCAATTTGACGCCGTCTATGGAAAATGAAGCACCGTTCAACACAGCCTTCAACTCTGAAATGCTGATCTCCCACTTCATTCCCAATGATGAATATGATCCAATTGGCGAAAAAATTTTCTTCGTATCTTGAAGATCATCCCTGAAGCATTCTCGATGTGAGAGGCAACCTTCACCTAGTCTCGAAAGGTTGTTCACGCTAACGTGTTGGGCACGACCGTGGTGGGGAGGTCATCCCATATTTCATTCATATTATAAGTCCACAAGAATCGCTCTTGAAATGGAGGGTAGGTTTCACTGCAAATAATGCTTCCTCAGCACCCCCTCTTCGTACTGGAGTTCTTCTTCATCTAGCTCAAGAAGCTGATCTCTTTAAGGCCTGTACATGTGTTGATTTACAAGCTAGCATGAAGAACACCCCTGCTGGGTGCAAAAGATTCAAAAGCAGTAACAGATAAGTTGTCAAACATTATTCTTGAGTATGTTTTCAACCATATTTCCAAGAAAACATATGGTCTATTACGATCTACGCCCTAGTCTCGAGAAAAGCAAAACATGTCTGACATCTCATTCCAGGCTTAATTGATCCCAAGGGGCTCGATTAGACCTCTTCCATTACAAGAAATAGTCATCAAGCGAAAGCTTCGACATACAACTTCAGATAGGTCAAAAATCCTTAGGGGATTTTTTTCGACCTCTTCCATAATATTTTGCATTTGTCAAGTAGAGGCTTCGACCAACAATCTAGGATAGGTCAACCATCCTAAGTAGATTTCATGTAACTTCTTTCATTACGGGTATACAACTTAGAATTGGTCTTACATCCTTAATGGTTTCTCCTTTCAACCATGATCTTGGAAGACAAGCAAAACAGGCAAGTCTTGATGGGAAGCTACTAATGGACAGGGTCTTTACTAGAAAGACTCCACGAGAGCAAGTGGTTGATAGGGTCAACACTAAAAGACCACAGAAGGCTACAAGCTTCAAAATGTACATATATTTTAAAGACCTCAGAAAGCTACAAACCTTAAAAGACATAGTTACATAAAAAACCTCACAATGATATGAACCTTAGAAGGTATTGATTCATTTCAAACTCCTATAAGACAAAAGCTCGAGAGGGCAAAACCTCGGAAGGCACGAGCCTCAAAACATATGTGATTCTTCATTTTATAAAATGTGTATGCTAACTTTAATTGCAGAATTTTGTACGGTTGAGAAGCCACAATAACCTCATAAGCAACGTCAAAGAAGTACAGAGAAATATTATCATCTATAAATGTCATATCAGATGATTAAAAAGGCTATAAAGACTAACAAGAATTAGTACAAAGGCTACAAGAGATATCGCCGCTACAGAAGCATGAAATTCTCCCCTACAAAGCGCGATGAGAAAATCTAGCATTTTCTCATGTCCACTAAAATGTGTATTAACAACAAGCAAGAAGATCTTGAGTCACCTGTTAGATAGCGGCTGAGAGAATTTCTTTCATCTCATATATGTGAAAGAAAAATCTCACAGATCATTGTCTTATTGGCTCCTTTAGGCGAAAAATCAATGCCTTGTGCTTAAACATCACGATCATGCATGTCACTAAAGAACCTACACTACTGTGTTAAAATCGTCAGTGTTAACGTTAACCCGTGACTTTTGAAGAAAACAGTCAACCTAATAATAACTGTCACCACCCAGCAAGACAACTAAGTAATGCAAACCCCGAACGCCTTCATGATTTTGATAAACTTAGGTCCAGAAGAAAATTGTAGGCCAGCTCTCAATGCTACCACAGGAATGAAGACAAACCCGAAAGGAGGAGAATATGCTCGATTGATCGAAGTTGGCAATTTCACCACATATCATTCAAGAATTATACTTCTTTCAAAACATGATCAAGTCACACTCTGTCAGAATTGACACCGCTTCCTCCATGATGAAGTCACTCTTTAAGGTTCAAAATAGTTTCCTAGTAGTGATATAAGAAATTTAACTCATTTATGATTAGCCATGAGTTTAAGTGAAGTAATTATGACAGTTGTGTTTACTCCAAGAAACATAATAAATAATCACTTGTCTACTTGCTCTTCTATGTCGATGACATGCTGATAACTGCTAAGAATAAATAAGTCAACAAAATGTTAAAAGCACAACTTAATAGTGAGTTTGAGACGAAAGATTTGGAAGCTACAAAGAAAATACTTGATAAAGAGATTAATAGAGATAGAAATACATGTAAGTTACTTATGAGTCAGAAAGAGCACGTTAATAAAGTTTTGTATAGGCTCAATGTGTAGATTGCCAAACCTGCCAGTATTCCATTAGTTATGTATTTCAGACTCTCATCAATTATGTTTTCACAATCAGATGATGAGATTGAGCATATGTCGATTGAGCATATGTCTTAAGTTTCATATTTTAATATAGTAGAATCTCTCATGCATGTCATTACATGTTCTCGTCAAGATGTATTCTATACAGTCAGTGTAGTTGGTAGATATATGAGTAATTCAGTTAAATAGTATTAAAAAGCAATTAAGTGGATCCTTGGGTATTTATGTGGAACAAAATATGCTTGTTTGCATTTCAGGAGGATTACAGATAGAGACATTGGCTATGTTGATTTTGATTTTGCTGGACATCTTGATATACGTTGATCACGTATAGAATACATGTTTAATATTAGTGGTGCAATTAGATGGAAGGCTATGTTACAGATAGCATTAACACTATCTACAACAGAAGCCGAGTGCCCGACAATTACTGAAATTTATAAAGAAGCTGTCTGTTTGAAAGGTCTCATTGAAGAACTTAGTTAATATTTGAAGATCTCCACACTATGTGTGATGATCTGGTGTTATTTATCAAAATAAAAATCTCATATTTCATGACAGAACAAAGCACATTGATGTCTATTATGTAAGTCTTTGGAATTGGAAGGCCATTTTGGCTTCCTCATAGCAAAGTAAAGTCTGTATTTAATATTTTATAACTGCACTTTTGGCTGTAATTAATATAATGAATGATTTTTAGTCCAAATTTTATCGCTTTTTCGCTGCATAAATGACTTCTAGCTGACTGTCGAACAAAATTTCAAATGTTTATACTTTTATATTAAAAATTATGATTTTGTTACAATAACAATTACTTCCCGAGAAAAGCTTAATAGCAGAGATGTGGGCCCTAGCAACATTTGCTACACCAACTTAATTATAAAACCAAACTGGATAACAGATTTTATTTTTTAAGGCAGAATCATTAGAGAGCAGATTGAGCGGAGAGAAGGCTCTGTATCTCTGCGGCAAACCTTCTCATTGCAGGCGGCGTCAAGCAGACGGGAACAACGATTCCCTTTACCCCACTAGCGTTAACAAAAGGAACAAAGAAGCTGATAACGCCAGGAATCGCTCCCACACCACCTTTGGCAGGACCTGTGTACACCGGCTTTCCCCAGCCAAAATCCACATCACCAAATCCCGCACGCGTGACGTCAGACATCACAAAAGTCCGTACCACAGTGAAATGCGGTCGACCATTCATCGCCATATAATCAGCCACAGAATGGAGATAGTCCCCTGAAACTTGCGACTTTGCCCGCTTCACTAACTCCACCGCATAATCCAGGGGGCGGCTACACAGTTCCCCTGCTGGAGCTATAGAAACTGGGAAGGCGATAGCATTGCCATAGAAGCCAGAAGGCAGAGGAGGGTTGATGCGGCCGCGGATGTTGACAATGCAGATGATACGGAAGTTCTCCTTCGGATTTGCTGGCTGAAGGGCCCGCGTGCGGCTTCTCCATAAGCTGGCGGTGAGAATGTCGAAGGTTGAAGAAGCGCCACGGAGGTGTGGAGGCAGGCGAGAACGGAGGATGCTTATTTCGCGGGGGCCGAAAAAGAAAGAACAGTGAGCCATGTCGTCAAGAGGGATGATGGTGCCCTCTGTGTCGGGGACCTGTTCGTACTCACGGTGGGGAAAATAAGGAGCTGGACTCGGCCGTGCTTCTAGGAGCTCTCGGCGCCATACTGGAATAACACTAGGCGATGGCGATCCTCGAGCTAGCTCTCCCACAGCAGTCATTAGCTGAACCAGTCCCGGCGCATCAGACATGGTATGGTTTAGCCGGAGGGCCAGGATGAATCCCCCGCAGCTCAACAGGGTCCCCTGCAACCCACACGCATTAAATTTCTATTTTTTTAATGCAAAAGTGGTTAAAGATAGGAGCGCAAGAACGTTGACGTTGGCACCAACCTGAATCAACAACAGTGGAGTGTTAAGTACGGCGGAGGTTCCCTCAACGTCGAATAATAGCTCTTCAAGACACGGGAATGGAGGCTGCAGGGCATCACCGAAGTCCACGAGCTTCACATCAGCCACGGCCTCAATGAATAGAACACCCTCGCTAGTGCAATCAACGAATAGCTTCTTGCCGGCTCCTTCACGAAGCCGGCCGGCAAAGGGGTAGTAGAAAACAAGTGTTCGAGCGAGGGCGTCACGTATGACGGCTGCCGGATTCTGGTTGGCCATGGCAGGTTCGTGTCGGTAGAATTGGATGATGGGTATCTGAAAGCGGAGGCCTTCCTGGTCGTCAATATCTGACAACCGTTTGAGCTCCCGTGGCGTAGGAGAAGCTGGAGCCACCAGTTGTGGCGGTTGCCGGCGAACGGAGAAGTAGAGTGTAGAGGCGGCCATGGGGGAAGGTTGGTTAATTTGATTGGTTGTTGGAATTGCGGGTGAGAGGTTGTGTCACAAATTGGAGAATTTACAGGACACCGTAGTCGGCCGGAGAGTGAATAGAGTTGCGAGGTTCCGTGGTTGTTTTATAAGAAATTACAATGGTTCAGTCAACTGACTGTTAATTGTCCTATACAGTATGCTGTGACGTCTCATGAATGGAATGGTCCTTACGAGAAATAATACTGATGAAACGAATTTGTGCTGAATTAATAGTTCTATATTAAGTTCCTACAGCGAGAACGGAAGTCAACTATAGGTTCTGAAGGTTTGAAATATGTATGTATCTATATCACTTTTCCTATAAAATAAAAATAAAAAGATTATGATTTGAGGTGTGAATAAAAAATAATTGCGGCAATCGGGCATGGAGCTATAGCAAGAGAAGTGCAATTGAATACGCCCAATGTGTATCTCGTTTGTCTGTGAATAAAATTTTGAGCGAGCTGGTTGGAGAAAAAAATTTGTTAGTATAGTTCACATTTTTCACTCTAAAAAATGGGGTTGTACATGGACAATAGACTTCATTGTCCATTTTTGGAAGAAATATTACATCAGGACTCCGCACGTGCCTATCAAATGGCGCCACCTGTTTACTCGCCCCGTCAGCAGCCACGTCAGCTCTCCTGTAAATGGCGTGACCCGGCCCGATCGAAACCCGGCTCGCTTTAAAAAAAAACATTTTAAAAAATATGAAACGTTTTTGGAAACTAGAATAACAAAAGTCACCTTAAATTTTAAAAACACAGATAATAATGTCTTATTCTATTTATGTATTATTCTTGTGTTATTCTTGTGTTACCTTATCTAATGTTTATTACATTGTTATTCATGTTGATTATTGTTGGGTTAACTTAATTGATGAGTTTACTGTGTTATTCTTGTGTTATTCTTGTGTTATTCTTGTGTTATTCTTGCATTACTCTTGTGTTACCTTATCTAATGTTTATTACATTGTTATTCATGTTGATTATTGTTGGGTTAACTTAATTGATGAGTTTACTGTGTTATTCTTGTGTTATTCTTGTGTTATTCTTGTATTATTCTTGCATTACTCTTGTGTTACCTTATCTAATGTTTATTACATTGTTATTCATGTTGATTATTGTTGGGTTAACTTAATTGATGAGTTTACTGTGTTATTCTTGTGTTATTCTTGTGTTATTCTTGTATTATTCTTGCATTACTCTTGTGTTACCTTATCTAATGTTTATTACATTGTTATTCATGTTGATTATTGTTGGGTTAACTTAATTGATGAGTTTACTTGTAATGTGTTATTGGTGTGTTATTAACACCAATAACACATCTAACACAATTTTAATGTGTTATGGATTGATGTGTTATTGTTGTATTATTCCTTGGTATTTGTTTGTCATTCCCGTGTATTTGTTGTATAATATTCTTCATTGATTATAGCTTCACATGGGTACTGATACTGCGCTATTGTCTTTTCAACATGCAGGATTATGAGTGCAAGGACCTTCAACTGTAGATGTCGTCCATCCGCAGTGAGGGGAGTACTGGATGGAGTGAGAGATCTCATCTCAGATGAGACAATGAACAATCTTAGAGAGTTGAGGATGTTCACTTTCTTTGACATGCCACCATATCCCCGGGATAATGTATCGACTTCGCATATTCTAAGATGCCTGGGACAATAGGAGGAAAGTCTTCAGAATGGGTGGTAAGGAGTTGAGATTAAACGCTGACCATGTCGCTCTGTTGATTGGCATGCCGAACAGAGGACAACCTGTTGTATGGGGGAAAGGTCAACTACACTACTCCAGTGCACGACAAATAAAGGATCAAATGACAAATTTTTTTGGAGAAAGAGCCCCTAATCTTCCATTTGAACAGTTATACTTGCAATTTATACTGACTAACTTATTGTTGCCCACAAGTAATTTCAATGTCCATGCAGACCTTGTTGCTTATACTTTGGATGCAGAAGCTTTTCCCTCATATAACTGGCCTGCTGCTATATGTGACATGGTAATCGACCAAGTCAGCACGGCATACACAAAATTGAGGGAGGACAAATCATTGGGCTACATTAAAGGCTTTGTATTTCTTTTAACGGTACGTAGTTGTACAATACATTACAACACATTATAAGTAGTTTTATTTTGATTGTGCTTGCTAAAACTGGATGATTTAATCTGTTGTTTGAAATCCTTAGTTATGGTTTTACGAGCACACGTCCCTGGTAACTCCAACTGCCCCTGATGCTCGACCTCGCATTTTGAGGTGGCCTACAAATCATGGCCGAAGTGGGCAACAGATTCACGAGGCCTTCAGAATGCTTGATCATGCTCGAGTAACTTGTTCATCGAATGAAGATAATATCTCCCGAATGCCGACACGTTCAAATTTATCGTAGGTTAATGACGGCTTTGTGGATTCGAGGGACGATGAAATGCAGTACCGTCGCGATCCAGATCACGGACCACCCAGTCTTGCAAGGCCTCAACCACACCAGGATTTGCCGACAGGAACATCGTATGCCAGGGGTACAGCTGTGTCAAGTGAGATTACCCCGGTACCTGGGCATACTACCGGAGGTGTTAGTTTAAAAGCTTTATATGACATTGTGGTTAGAACGGATGAAAAGATGGATACTGTGGTGAACACATTAGCCACCCTAACAGCAGTTGTACAGAAGTTAGTTGAAAGAAGTAATGAGAAGGTGGTCGAAAAGTAGAAGTCCAGTGTCAGTGGACGGAAGAGGACATTCACCATACCAGAAACTCACCACCACTTTAAACGGCGACCTAGGGTTGTAGATACAGATGATCCTGCACAGATAGATGATCCTTTACAGACTGCTACTGCTATAAATACAGAAGAACATGTTTATGATGTACATATGGAGGACCCCATTAATACTGTTCATATGGAGGACCCAGTTGATACTGTTCATATGGAGGACCCCGTTGATACTGTTCATATGGAGGACCCCGTTGATACTGTTCATATGGAGGACCCCGTTGATCTCCTACGCACTACTGATTTTGTTGATACTGTACATACAGAAGCGCCTGTTGATATTGTACGTACGGAGGCACCTGTTGATGATATTGAGCAGGCCCAAGAAGTCGTAGAAACAATAAGGGAGGAGCACAACGAAAATGTTGATGATAAGACAATTGATGAAGACCCTGCGGAAGTAGAAAGGGCAATAAAGGGTGTTCTGGATTCTCTATCCCTTTCGGTGAGCATGAAATTCTTTTATTTACACATTAACATACAATTCTATTTTTTTCCCTCACAGTTATTACATATTGTTATTTTAATTTGCAGGCTCGTCCGGTCACATCCGATGTAAATATTGATAGTGCAGAGGGTGCTGCCCAAGAGACCCATTTTGATGAAAAAGCATTGGCTGTAGTTGAAGAAGCATCTGCAGAAGCGATTTCTAGTTCTAGCTCTGATGGAAACGAATATGCGATTGTCGTAAATACTTAATCACTCTAGCCAGACTTTAAAATGTATTATATAATGTTCTTACATTATTAACATGTTTTATTATGCAGCCTCGCCAAATGGGAACAATCATGGATTATCCAACTAAATCACTGATACCACTTCAAATGCGGGAAGCAATAGATCAGTGCCTACTGAGATACGCTGCCCCGTAAGTACATCTCCATTTTCTACTTAAATATTGACAGTTTTGTTGTAAGTAACATAAAATATTTATCATCTACGCAGTAGTGACATTGTTCTTCATAAAGAAGGTATTGTAATTGAAAGAAAGGCCTTCGAAGATGTTCTGCTCAATAAGTGGTTTGGAAACGAACACGTCGACGTTTTTGCTGCCTTATTGCGTGAAAGAACTTTGAGGGCACCTCATTTATACCGGCCTTATCACTATGTTTCGGCATATTATCTGGTAATTTTTCTGTACTACTTAGCCATTACTGTTTCCTATTAAGTATTCAGTTCACACTCAACGTAATAATTTCATGCAGATGCATAAGCCATATGGAAACAGCAATATGTTTGTTAGGCACATCACCAAACAAAGCATTCATGAGGTAAAGACCATTTTTTTCCCAATCATTAAGAATGAACATTGGATTTTGTTGGTCTTATATTTAAAAGCAAGAAATTGGAGAATATACGACTCGCTGCCAAACCCCATCCACAAGTCTTACGCTCAAGAAGTCGTAAGTGCATCGAACATTCTTATTGTTATATATTCTAAATGTATATGAGTACCACTCCATTAACAATAGACTGTTGCATCTTGCCAGATCGAAATGTTTGCTACAGATCGTGGCAATTTATTCAAAGCCAATATCAAGGGTTGGGGCGTATCAATTGTTAAGAATGTACCATCTCAGAGGAACAGTTTTGATTGCGGCATGTTCGTGTGCAAGTACTTGGAGACGCTTGCACAGTCCGCAAAAGTAAACTGGCATCAGCATATGCGTTGGCAGGATGAAATGGAACGATTTCGAGCAGAATTTGCATATAACATTTGTGTATTGTCGAATAATTGATTTTTGAATACTGTTTATTTTATTTATTTATATGTTAATAAGGTTTTTCTTTTTTTCTGTTCGTTTTGAGTTGATATATATAGGGAAGGTAGCACATGCATATAAGTTACAAGAATTATTTTACATTATATATAGGGAATGTAGCATATACATATAAGTTAATAAGACGAGTAAATATATCAGATTTTAATAATACTGTTTATTTTAAATATTATAATACAAAGAATACCACCGAGTAACACGGTGGGTAAACAACAATAACACTGGAATAATACAGGATAACACCAAAAAGAATACCAAATAACACCTAAATTTCAACCACAATACAACGAGAATAACACAATATTACGACGAGAATAACACATTATTACGTTATAACATCTCGCGTTACCAACGAGAGTAACACAGTACTACAACGCGAATAACACCTCATTATAACGAGAATAACACATAAATCCCGCGGAATAACACCAATTTTTTATCCGCGGTAACACGTGTAAATGGATAGTAACACAGGAATATTCCTTTGTGCCGTGGAATAACACCGATTTTTTATCCGCGGTAACACGAGTAAATGGATAGTAACACAGGAATATTCCTTTGAGCCGCGGAATAACACCGATTATTTGATCGGTAACGCGCGGAACTGAAGTAACACTGGAATATTCCTTTGTGCAGCGGAATAACTTCTATTATTTGATTATTGTATTATTCGAGTGTTATTCCTATGTTATTCCCATCTTAAATAAATGTTATTAACATGTTATTTTTACATATGTTAATTAAGATTATTACATGTAAAACAACGTAGACTTTTCGTGTTATTGAGTGACTATTTCTGGGCTATTTTGTTGACCTATTCAGGGGAATTTTTTTCGTATTATTAACGTGTTATTGTTGTATTATTCATGTGTTATTTCTGTGTTATTCCAGTCTTAATTTTGTGTTATTAACATCTCATGTTGAAATGATGTAAATTAAATCATTATATGTAAAAACAACGTAGACTTTACGTGTTATTGAGTGAATATTCTGGGCTATTTTTTGGCCTATTCAGGGGAATTTTTTTTGTATTATTAACGTGTTATTGTTGTATTATTGAAGTGTCATTTCTGTGTTATTCCGGTCTTAATTTTGTGTTATTAACATCTCGTGTTGATATGATGTAAATTAAATTATTATATGTAAAAACAACGTAGACTTTACGTGTTATTGAGTAAATATTCTGGGCTATTTTTTGGCCTATTCAGGGGAATTTTTTTCGTATTATTAACGTGTTAATGTTGTATTATTGAAGTGTAATCACAACGAAAACAGAATTAAAGAATGATAAACTATAACATTACATTTAATGCAAGAACTTCGTCATTTTAAATTGACAAAAAAGTACCAGAGAATAATAAATTATCACCATCGTATATGTTATAATAAAAACAGTTCATTTATCACTCAATTATAGAATCTAATAACATCTCGCATATGTTCCGCTTAGTTAGGTAGCATAGTATTCCTGCAAAGGGTTAGAAAGACAGTATCAATTTAGTAACAAAGCTTAATAACATACATTCAAATCAGACAAAATATTATTAACATACTTGGGTCAGACAGGCTGCCAAACTTTCATCGTCCAGATTAGCAACATCATTGCTACTTGATGTTAGTTTAGTTTCTGAATGCAATGTTGTTTTGTGAGGAATATTCTATTCTATTTACAAGTAATGAAAGGAATATTAAATATATAAGAACTTACTTTTAGGTTTCTTATTTTTTTCCCAGTAGCCTTTCAATCTGGATGTAGATATCCCTTTCGGTCTCATCTTTGCTGGATCGTTCACGCTGCACTCGATATTTCCAAGTTTTTTCTTCTGTGATGTTTTTTTTAACTTGGGGCATTCTCCCTGCTATAACACCATCAAGATCTATAGATAGTTTTTCAAATGTGTCCCACAAGCATTCCTCTGCTTTATCATTTCCTTTCGCTTTATTAATGAGTTGATATGCAAATTTATGAGCGCATGAGAGGAATAAAAGTCCACTCGAGAAAACATGATCCAACCTGGAGTCCTTGAGTTCTCTACAACCAACTCTGTTATAGATGTCCCTTTTAGCATGCATGGACCACCGCATTAAGAAATACTTTTCCGGAATAAACTTTATTTTGGCTACATTAAGAACAAATAGGGAATGGGAGCACAACATCCCCATCATTTCAAATTTTTTGCAAGAACATGTCACCTCACAGTTAGCTTTGTCAATTAAGACGGTCCATGGTTACCCTGTTCCCTCATCGTCCAAGCTCATCACATTATATTTATACTCACACCCCTCGACTAATTCAACAGTGAGCCCACATAAGCCATTTAATAGTTCTTGCTGAAACATTGAGTAAAGTTTTTGTGTATAGAATGATGCAGCTTGCCTTAGCACTGGATTGTTTTTAACCATGGGCGTTGTGGCAGACTGACCACATTTGAAATCTTCGTCCTTCTCGTTCCGGCGCCACGATTTCGTTATGTTTTCAATTCCAAGAAAGCAATCCGTCAGAGAGCTGGTAGGCTTTGCAACATTATGACATATATTATTGGTGGACTCACTTCTCTGAGTTGATAAGATTCTCATTCCAAATATATCTTTATTATATGATGTTGACCATTTGTGCCTTATACGGTATATGTCATCTAACCAAACATTGCTTTCTAAGTCACCCACCTCTATCATTAAAGACCAAGTTTCTTCAAACTCCTCTTCAGAATCACACTTACTCATACATTTATTAAACATCCCACTTACACTCTTCATACGAACTCCACAATGTACTTTTGTGGACAGTTTCTTGTAGATATGCCATTGACATAATCTATGACGCGTCTGTGGGAGGCATTCTGCAATGGCTTTTGCCATCGCTTGATCCTGGTCGGTGAAAATAGTTATCGGATGTTTGTCTCCCATTATTCGTATGAATGATTTGAATAGCCAACTAAACGATTCAGCGGTCTCATCGGACAAAAATCCAACTCCAAAAAGGACGTTCTGCCAGTGGTGGTTAACCCCCACAAAAGGTGCACAGCATAAGTTATACTTATTTAATCTGTAACTTGTATCAAAAACTATCACATCACCAAAACAGTCATAATCCAACCTGGATAACCCATCACTCCAGAAAATACTTGTTAACCGGCCAGATTCATCAGTTTGGAAATCCCAAGCGAACATGGTATCCACAGCTTGCCTCTCCATGAACAATTGCAACAAAGCATTGATGTCTCCTTGTTCAATTCTCTCTCTTCTTTCTCTTTGAATGAAATTAAATGCATCTCTCTTAGTGCATTCCAAATTCTCTACACCACCAACCTCTGTGGCAATGAATTGGTATGCATCTTTTGCTCCGATCCCTGCTGCTGTTATTGATCTTAACACATCTGCATTTATCTCACTTATCCTTCTGCTTGACCGGAGAAGATGCTTATCTCCATTTTCGACCAAAGGATGATTGTGATTTTCAATGAATTTCACCACACTCCAATTGCCTTCGAGATCAATAAGCATATCGAACCATAGCCTTGCAGCCACTCCTCGTGTCCGATTTCTTGAACTTCAATTTATCCATGCTGGTATGTTCTTTCTTGTACCCAGCTTTTCCGCAAATAAAATCTTTGCTCTTCAGTTTTTTAGAGTTCGGCCAGTAGCTAGTGTGATCCTTCCGTACAGAAAATCCTATATGATGTGCATACGCAAGATAGCTTTCATATGCTTCTTGCTCATTCTGGACAGAGCTGCTAAGAAACCACTCTTTAATTTGTTCATTATCATCATGTCTTTTCTCACATGACTACAAATTACAACATATTTAGAAAAAAATTATTCAATAACACTGGAGTAACACTGGAGTAACACCAAAATAATGCAAACTTGACACCGTTGATAAAACCTCAATAACACAATTAGAATAAAGATGGAATAACTCAACAAATTAGAACCACTAAAACAACAAATATTACGCCATAATATCATCCAGAATTGTTCCTAAAAGTAACTACATTACATAAAATGATCACACAATCTAGACTTCATGATAAATCCTCAATAACACCGCAATAACACCATGATAACACCTCCAAAATACAATTAGAATGAAGGAGAAATAACACAACAAATATTGCACCTACATTACATGTAATTATCAAGAAATCAGAACATGATAAAACCTCAATAACACTGCAATAACATCATGATAACACCTCAATAACACAATTAGAATGAAAATGAAATACCACAAGATTGTTAGCATTGTAACCAGTAAAACAATGTATATTACACCATAACATCAACATGAATTATATCTACAAATAACTACAGCACATATTATGATAATACTAGCAAAAAATTATGATAACACCTCAATAACACAATAATAATACCTGAATAATACCACTGTACAACACTCAATATGAGTACATCAACACCCAATATAACTACACCAGACAAAGCCAACTACTATACCACTCCAGAAAGCCACATAACATCGGAGTAACACCATAAAAACAGTAGAAAGATCAATTTCTTACGACAATAAAACCAGTAAACTACAATGTTAACATTCGAAACAAAACAGGAGACTTACTTCTTCTTCAAAGTTCAAGGAGAACGACGGGTTAAGGTCATCCGTCATTTCAACAACATTCAAGGAACTGTCCATAGAAGCTTTGTTGTTGTAGGTCGAATCCCTAGCTGCCTGTATTTCTTCAGCTGTCGGCGGTTTCTTCAGCTGCTCCAAATTTCTTCGGCTGTAGGCGGTTTCTTCAGCTGCTCCAAATTTCTTCGGCTGTAGGCGAAACACTAGCTCCAGGTTTTTCTCCTAGCTGCCTGGTAACTCCAGCTGCAAGCAATTGAACATTAGGGGAAGAAAATAGCGGGAAGTCCCTCTCGATTTTTAGATTCCTATTAGCGGGAAGCGAGCCGGGTTTCGGTCGAGCCGGGTCACGCCATTTACAGGAGAGCTGACGTGGCTGCTGACGGGGTGAGTAAACAGGTGGCGCCATTTGATAGGCCTCCGCACGTTCCTCTACGTGCGGAGTTCTGATGTAATATTTCTTCCCATTTTTGAGGTCTCATCTCTCTCAAAATTGGCTCTTTATACAATATATTTTACAAGATATAAAATATTAAGTGATAAAAAATAAGGAGGTGAAATAGAATCCCGCAAGTGAATATTTCATAGGTAAAAATGATGAGTTATTGTATTTTTTTAATTCTTTTAAATATAATTAAACAATGGTAACATTTGATTGATGCAGTATTTTATTACCCTCTCTTGCAATGATCTAAGTGGTGTGCAAGAACAAAATAATTTGAATTCCAAATGTGGGTAGTGACGGATAAGAGCAATTCTCCTGTTTACCCTTACCCGAGTGCATAAAAAAGTTTGGTTAAACTGTTTTTAATTCTCTAAACCTCAATTTAAACCCCTCAAAAATTATTTTTCTATCTATTTGCATAACTCTATGGATTAGTTTTCCTTTACCCACTAGTTAAATGTGAATACCTTGATCGTTCCTCCATAACTCTCCCAAGTCATTATGAATCAAAACATGTTTTAACTAATCACTTGATCAGAATCAAAAGTAAATTAAACATGGAAGAATATTCATCACATTTAAGATGAAAAACCAATTCTAGAAGCATTCTACTATTCCTACACAACCTATTTATTCATCACAAGAGAAAGGCAAGATGAATTACTCACAATGCATGGAAAAAACACCACAAAAAAATTTCAAATAAAACTAGAATTGTGATTATAGAAAAGTACAACACAAAAGGTGCACAATATATAGCTTTTTCCTTTTACAAAATGTTGTAAATGTCTCTCCAAAATATCTCCCAATTCTTGTTGCAATGTTGAGTATCTCTTCTCCTATACAACTCTCAATCCTCACCAATATCTCAGTAGAATAATTAAAGAAAATATAAGTTACTACCATAAGAACCTCTAAGGATTTCCCTTAAGATTTCTGCAACACTTAGCCTTCTTCTCTTCCTCTTCTCTTCAAATATGCCAATATATTCAAGCATTATCTCCCTAAATCGTGTGAGGAAAATTGTGAGAACTACCACAGGCAGTTCTGGCACCTAGGCGCCAGAGAGCTGACACCTATGCACCAAGTTCTCTATCTGTGCATGTAGAGGTTGGCGCCTAGGCACCATAGGGATGAAGCCAAGGTTTTTGGAGAAGCACCTTGGCGCCTAAAGCCTGGCTCCTAGGCGCCAACTCTCCCATTTTGCCTTTAGTTTATTTTCACTTCAACTTCGCTCTAATTATTCTCCACTTCGTTCCAGTTTTCCTACCAGTTGTGGCTATAAAAACATAAAAGTACCATTCTTTAAAGTGCAATTTCATCCAAAAAAAGTGTAAAAAATAAACTAAAATGAGCATGCTTTTCTACATATCAAAGGCGAACTTTTAGTTTTCTTAAATAGTGAACCTTGTGACGATTGGATTCTTGATTCAGCTTATATGCTTCATATTTATCATAATAGAGACTGATTTTTAACATATGAAACATTGTCTCACGATACCGTATTAATGCGACACAGTGCCCCATGTATGATTATTAATGTTGGAATGTTTATAATCAAGATGTTTGATGGAGTCATCAAAACACTCAAAGATGTGAGACATGTCCAAAATTTGAAAATGAATCTAATTTATTAAGTACTCTTGATATTAAAGAGTATAAGTACTCTAGTTCAAGTGGAGTTTTAACAGTCGACAAAGGCTATCTTATTATGATGAAAGGGCAAAATAAGGTTGTTGAATATATGTTCTTCAAAAATCTACAATGATAGATGATGTAACAGATGCTACTTCTTCCATATCAGGTGTTGAAGCAGGATTTTGACATTTATGCTTTGCCCATATGAGTGAGAATAAGATGGTTGGACTGAGCAAAAGAGACATTCCAAATGGTTAAAACATTACAAAATTAAATGTTTATGAGAAGTATTGTGTGTTTGAGAAACCAAAGTGAGTTAAGTTCAATATTGACAGTCACAGTACCAAGGAAACACTAGACTACTTGTATTATGATCTTTGGGGACCATCTATAATATCATCTGAAGGTAGTGCCAAATATGTGCTGACTTTAATTAATGATTTCTCTAAAAAATATTGATTTTTCTTCTTGAAATAGAAAAGTGATTTTTTTACTTAATGAGTGAAAGCTTATAATCAAGAAGTAGAATAGAATGCAGATTAAATGGTTCACATTAATAATGGGTTGGGTTTTTTTTTTCAAGAGAATATAATGTCTTCTATATAAATCAGAAGAAATTATGAAAGACTTCACAGTCTGTCACACACTTCAACAAAATGGTATGACAGAGTGAATGAGCAATACTATAATTGATAAGGTTTGTTGCATACCCTCCAATTTCAAGCCACGCAAGTTATTTTGGGCTATAACTACTTTGGTAGCTTGTTACTTGGTGAATCACTCTCCTTCCATAGCTATTGAAAAGGCTACATAATATATTTGGTCAGGTAAACATGTTGTTTACTCTAATTTACAAATATTTAGCGGTTCAACTTATGCTTATATTAATAATGATAAATTAGACCCTATATCTACAATGTGTGTATTTATTGATTATAAAATTGAATTTAAATGTTATAAGTTGTGATGCCCAAAAACTAAGAAAGTGATTATTAGTACAAATGTTGTATTTGATGAGTTTGTTATTTTACATATAACACCTACCTTAGAATATAAGGTTGATGATTGAAAGGAGATGTCTAGCAGATAAGTTAAGCTTTATATTAATGCATGTACATCTTCAGGCATAACTTTAGATATTATAGTGATGCTACATTCCCACCACCACAAATAGCAACCATCACAATAATCAATTGCTAAGAATAGAAAACGGAGATAAATTAAGTTGCCTTAGAAGTATGGTGAGGCCAATTTGGTTATTTATGCTCTAAATATAACTAAATGTATCGATTATGGTGAAGAATTCAGTTGACTCCAATAAGTGAGTGATTATTATGTAGGAGGAGATTGAAAAACCTACACAAAAATAAATTTTGGGATTTGATAAAGTTGCTTTAAGATTAAAAAAAAATTCTCATTGCAAATGGGTGCCTAAGAAAACAAAAGGTACACCGGAAGTCAAAGATGCCCGATATAGGACTAAATTTGTTGTAAAGGGATTCAGTCAAGTTCTAGGTGTAGACTTTACAATCGTATTCTCTTTGGTGGTCAAACATAGTTCAATTCGAGTTTTAATTGATGTTTCGTTTATCTTAAGCTTGAGCCGTTAGATGTAAAGACTGTGTTTTTGCATGTAGAACTTGAAGAGGACATATATATGCAGCGGCCTGCGGGCTTTATGGTTACAGAAAAAGAAGATTATGTTCATTGTTAAAAAAATTCTTTAAGGTCTGAAAAATCACCTAGATAGTGATATATGAAATTTGACTCGTTTATGATTGGTCATGATTTTGAGAGAAGTAGCTATGACAGTTGTATTTACTTAATAATAAATAATAATTTGCCTTCTTGCTCTTATATCGATGATATGCTGATAACTGCTGAGAATAAGTAAGACAATAAAATGTTAAAAGCACAGTTTAACAGTGAGTTTGAAATGAAAGATTTGGAAGCTTCAAAGAAAATACTTGACAAAGAGATTCATAAAGATAGAAATAAATGTAAGTTATTTATGAGTCGTAAAGAGTACATTGATAAAGTTTTGCATAGGTTCAATATGTTGATTGCCAAACATGTCAATATTTCATTAGCTGCGTATTTCAAACTCTCATCAATTATGTGTTCAGAACCAGATGATGAGATTGAGCATATGTCTTAAGTTTCATATTTCAGTGTGTCAGCATATTTTTAGGTTAAGTGTTGTATTTTGAAAAGGGGTCGCCTACAGAAATTGTCGATGAATTTTAGATTTTAAATTTAATTTAAATATATATATATATATATATATATATAATTTAGAAAAGTAGCATTTAATTTTGAAAATAATTTTAAGTTTAAAGACTTTAAGATATGAAATCAAACCGATCTCACATCCCAAATAGTTTATATAAACGAGCACTACATCACAAACTGTGTATCTATCTTGAAGAATAAACACACTGCTTGGTGATGGGGCTCGATTAAATAAACTAGAAGATTTGTGACATATGTTTAGTCTGCGAACCAATTTTATAAGCCGACAAGTTCCCATGTTTAATATAAAGAAATTAAACAGGGTTTATATTACATGGGTTCTTAAAGTTCCCTATAAGGGCAAACCCCTATAGTTAATTACATCATAAATGACGGGAATCACTTAAGAAAACTCTCAATAATGATCAGTGGTTTTGCTCTCAAAAATTTTAAAGTTTAAGGTTTTCAAAGGATTGAATTTTGGAGATTTCAATAGGAAATGAATCAAATTTGGAACAGTTAATTTCAGGAGTCCAAAGGAAGAGAAGTAGGAGAAGCTGAGGATCCAAGAGGAATCTTGGCAACTTCCCAAACTATCCTATTGTTTGGCTTCAATTTAAGAGTATGTTTAATGTTGTAATCCTGCCAATTTTAATTAATTAGGACTTATATTTGTATGACATAATCACACAAATAGCCTCGAAGATGTGAGGGTTTATGTCATATCAAATAACTACCTCGGAGTCCTAAGACCGGTTAGGGCTTAGTTTGCATAATATAATTATGCAAATGCCTAACGAAAAGTTGAGGATTTATGTTGTATTAGGCAAACTACCTCGAAATCCTATGACTTGTTATTTAAACTAAGAAAGGTTTTGTTGATGTAGATTCCAGTTTTGTTGACGACGATGGCCGTGCTGTCCACTATGCTCCAAGCTCCTTGTTGTTGCAGAGGTTTAGTTTTAGAAAGTAAAAATCAGGAGATGAGAGAAGTGTTTTGGTTTAGAGAAATTTTAAAGTCCAAATGTCTTTAATGTTTTATTATGAGAATCTTAAAGTTGATTATAACAACACCGGTTAAGATCCCACTGTTCCATCATTCTGGCACCGTTATTTTTATCGGATTCACTTAGTCGATGAATTTGCTAAACTCAACTGAATGAGTTCCACACTTTCATTTAGACCGTGGGAAATCCCGTTAGCAACACGTATGTTACATCATCCGAGGTATTTCTGATCATCTAACGAGACGTTTTAATTTAGTTATAATTTTAGTTTTGTTGTTCTATTTGTGATTACATTTTGAGTTATTTTATATTTTGAAATGTTGTGGCGGTGAATTTCATCTTGCTGTGACTTTTAATTTAGTTTTGGGTTTCAGTTTTGTGGCTATCTTAAAGGTTTCAGTTTTCATGCAGAGTGTCAATCTTGTTTAACATGCAAGAAAAGTAAAGTACAGTACATGTAAGTAAATTGCAATAAAATAAAAGCATACCTGGAGGTCTTCCCATTATTCCAAGCTACACTTAAAACACATATTAAAGCATTTATATAATTTGCAAGAAAACACCTAGGTAAAACTAAGGGAAGGCTTTGGTTGTCTACCAAAGTCCTAATCCTATAACTAGTCAATTCCTATGACGTCTAGGTTCTTGTGTTTTGTTAAGGATGATTTTCTTCATCAAAGAACAATTAAGTTCAGTTGTTCTTCTAAAACATCTCATCATATTGAGAAAGTGCTTAGGACGAGTCCTAAACATCTTTTCAATACTTCTGAGATTATTTTGAGTCTAAATGAATTTTATTGTACTGGTGAATTAATCATCCATAGTTTAGTTGAGTTCTGCATCTTGCTCAGTGAACTTGGACATTTGATTGTGCGATGAGTAAAGTGACATTTCACTTAATGCTTCATTTAAGAGTTATGATAATGAAGGCCTTTAGGGGACAAATCAGTTTGTTAAAGAATTTAACAGCTTTGATTTAAAGTTGGATTGATGATTTAGGATGATTTAATTTAGTTTCAGAATTCAAGTTGATTTTCTCTTAAGTGTTTTAAATTATTTGAATTGAAAGAGGTGTTTAGATTATTCAATTTAACTAAACTTTTAATGATTTAAATTTAATTTGACTTAATTGTAACACTTTAGGTCAATTTTAATTGGTTTGATTTTTTATGTTTTTAATTATGAATTGTCTTAAGGTTGATTTTATTTAATGTTTCAAATTTATTTTAGATTTATTTTTTAAGTAATTTCAAATTAATTTTAATGTCTTAAATTTATTTCAATTTGATTATCAAATCACTTAATGTCTTAAGCTTTTAATTTAATTAAGGTTTATTTTTCCTTTTAATTATTTAATTATTAATTTCAATTATCATTTTTGAGTTTGATTAAGAGTTGAATATTAATAAAGTGATTCATTTGGGGATTTTAAATTAAAGAATTGATACCTTCTTAAATTATACCCCTAATCTTAATAATCCAAACTTTAACTTATTCTTCCAAAATTCAAATTGTTTAATTAATTAAAATTTACTTTAAATATTTTCAAGATGATTAATGGGTTTCTACCCCTTAATTCCCTAGGTTTCAATCATCTAATGAAAATTTTAAAATCAGATATTTTTACCCTCCCCTTGATTAAACTTAAATATTAATTAGGGTTAAAATTCTTTAATTACCTTTATGTCCTTCTAAGCATGCTCATTTCATAACTCATCAAATTAAGCTCAAATGAACTTAAAATTTTTATGTAACTTCACTCACATGTCAATTAAGGCATTAGAGGAGAAAATGTGATTTTTCTGAATTTAATTTATTTTATATATTTATTTTTATGAAAAATATGGGTTTTCAATAAAAATTCAACAACATGACCAAGGTAAAGTTTATGATCTTAGAAAAACTATGGGATGTTCCTATTGACCAAAGGACCATTTGGACCAATTTTGGTGATTTTTTTATTTATATTTTATTTATTATAATTATTTTGAATTTTGGAGTGTTAATTAATTATAAAATAAATTTAAGGTTGAAAAATGAATTTTATATTTTTCATAAATCTCTCTGCCTCAAGGAGTTCAGAGAAGTAAATTTTATATTTTTCTGATTTTTCTTTGATTTACTAGAATTAATTTAGTGAAAATGTAGGGAAATTCATTTTTTAATATTAAAAATTGTTTTAAGCCTTTAAAAATTTGATATCTCAACCTATAGACTTGAGAAAAATATTTTGTTTGTTTCTAAGTGATTAGGATGCAAAATATGACATTTTTATGATTTTTAATATTTTTGTGATTTTTATTATTTTTTAATTATTAAAATATTAAAATATGGTGAAAAATGAAGATTTTTAGAAAATTCCAATTTTAATTTTCTTAGACTCATCTAATATCATAGAAGTTTCAAAACCAATTTGGTGAATTTTTTAGATGTATTTTAGGAGTTGTGAATTTTTAAAGTTTAATTTTGGTTATGTGACTTAATTAATCCATTTAGTGGGTTAAATCATTTCCAATTGATTTCAATTTTTTATGTGAGACTCCTCTGATCCTAAAGATCAATGGAGAATTATTTTCAAGTAATTTTGGTGTGTGATTAATCCTAATTAAATAAAATTTAATTTTGGGTGTCGGCATATTTTTAGGTTTTAAGATTAATTTTAAAAAAGTGGTCGCCCACAGAAAGTGTCGGCGAATTTTAAATTTTAAATTTAATATATATATATATATATATATATATAGTTTTAGAAAGAAGCATTTGATTTTGAAAATAGTTTTAAGTTTGAAAATTTTAATATATGAAATCAAACCGATCTCACATCCCAAATAGTTTATATAAACGAGCACCACATCACAAACCGTGTATCTATCCCGAAGAATAGACACACTGCTTGATGATGGGGCTCGATTAAATAAACTAGAAGATTTGTGACATCTGTTTGGTCCGGGGGCCAATTTTATAAGCCGACATGTTCCCTTGCTTAATATAAGGGAATTAAGCAGGGTTTATATTACCTGGGTTCTTAAGTTCCCTATAAGGGCAAGCCCCTATAGTTAATTACATCTCAAATGACGTGAATCATTTAAGAAAACTCTCGATAATGATCAGTGGTTTTGCTATCAAGAATCTCAAAGTTTAAGGTTTTTAAACAATTTTATTTTGGAAATTTCAATTGGGAATGGATCAAATTTGGAACAGTTATTTTAGGAATCCAATGGAAGAGAAGTAGGAGAAGCTGAGGATCCAAGAAGAATCTTAGTAACTTCCCAAACTATTCTATTGTTTGGCTTTAATTTGGGAATTTATTTAATATTTCAATCCTGCCAATTTTAATTAATTAGGACTTATATTTGTATGAAACAATCATACAAATAGCCTGGAAGATGTGAGGGTTTATGTCGTACTGAACGACTACCTCGGAATCCTAAGACCGGTTATGGCTTAATTTACATAATATGATTATGCAAATGCCTAACAAAAAGTTGAGAATTTATGTTGCACTAGGCAAACTACCTTGAAATCCTATAGCTTTTTTATTTAATTCTAAGAGAAGTTTTGATGAAGTAAACCCGAGTTTTGCTGATGACGATGGTCGTGCTGCCCACCGTGCTCCGAGCTCCTTGTTGCAGAGGTTTAGTTTTAGAAAGTGAAAATCAGGAGATGAGAGAAGTGTTTTGGTTTAGAAAAGTTTTAAAGTCCAAATGTCTTTAGTGTTTTAATTAAAACAACTCTTAAAGTTGATTAAACAGAACCGATTAAGATCCCACAGTTTCGTCATCCCGGCACTGTTATTTTCATCGAATTCAGTTAGTCCAGATGAATTTGCTAAACTCAATTGAATGAGTTCCACACTTTCATTTAGACCTTGGGAAATCCCGTTAGCAACACGTGGGTTACATCATTCGAGGTATTCCCGATCATACAACGAGATGTTTTAATTTAGTTAAAGTTGTGGTTTTGTTGTTCTGTTTGTGATTAAATTTTGAGTTGTTTTATATTTTGAAATGTTGTGGCAGTGAATTTTATCTTGTGTGACTTTTAATTTAGTTTTGGGTTTCAGTTTTGTGGCTATCGTAAAGGTTTTAGTTTTCATGCAACAATCTTGTTTAACATGCAAGAAGAGTAAAGTGCAGCTTATATAAATAAATTGTAATAAAGTAAATTACAATGAAATAAAAGCATACCTGGAGAGTCTTCTCGTCATTCCAAGCTGCACTTAAAGCACATGTTAAGACATTTAAATATTTATAACAAGTACCTAGGTAAAGCTAAGGGAAGGGTTTTGGTTGTCTACCAAATTCCTAATCCTATCGTTAGTCATCTCCTATGACGTCTAGTGTTCTCGTATTTCGTTTAAGGATGATTTTCTTCATCAAAGAACAATTAAATTCAATTATTCTTCTAAAACATCCAGCCATATTGAGGAAGTGTTTAGGAAGAGTCCTAAACATCTTTTCAATATTTTTGGGATAATTTTTGAGTCCAAATGAGTTTTATTGCACAGGTGAATTAATCATCTCAAAATTTAGTTTAGTTTCTTGCTCAGTGAATTAGGATGTTTGATTATCCTATAAGTAAAGTTTCATTTCACTTGATGCTTTACTTAAGAGTTATAATAATGAAAACCTTTAGGGGGGCAAATTAATTTGTTAAAGAATTTAATGATTTAAAATTGGAATTAGTGATTTAAAGTGATTTAAAATTTTAATAAATTTAAGTTTGGAATAGTGTTCAAGTTGTTTTATTCTTAAGTGTTTTAAACCATTTGAATTGAAAGAGGAATTTAAATTATCATTTAATTTAGACTTTAATGATTTAATTTTAATTTAATTATAATATTCTAGATTAACTTTTAATTGGTTTGATTATATTTTTTTTAATTAAGAATCTATTTTTATGAAATTGATTATTATGTTTCAAGTTTGTTTTAAATTTGCTTTTAAGTGATTTTAAAATTAATAATTTTTGTTTTAAATTTATTTCAATTTAATTATCAAATTATTTAATGTTTTAAGTTTAATTTAATTAAGGTTCACTTTCCTTTTAATTATTTAATTATTAATTTCAATTATCACTTTAAATTTAATTAAAAGTTAAATATTATTAAAGTGTTTCATTTAGGGATTTTAGTTTAAGTCATTATAGTTTCTCTAAATTATATTCCCATTTTAATGATCCAAATTTTAACTTATTCTTCCAAAATTCAAATTATTTAATTAATTAAGGTTTACTTTAAAAAATTTCAAGATGATTAATGGGTTTCTATCTCTTAATTCTCTAGGTTTCAATCTTCTAATGAAAATTTTAAGATCAAACATTTTTCCTTCCCCTTGATTAAACCTAAATATTAATTAGGGTTAAAATCTTTTAATTACCTTTATGCCCCTTTAGGCTTATTTATTTCATAACTCACTAAATTGAGCTCAAATGAACTTGAAATGTTTATGTCACTTCTCTCATATGTTAATTAGGACATTAGAGGAGAAAATGTGATTTTTCTGAATTTAATTTAATTTATATAATTATTTTTGTGAAAAATAAGGGTTTTCAATGGAAATTCAACAACATGTCCACGGAAAAGTTTTTGTCCTTAAGAAAATTATGCGATGCTCCTAATGACCATAGGACCACTTGGACCAATTTTGGTGATTTTTTGAATTACATTTTATTTATTATAATTATTTTGAGTTTTAGAGTGTTAATTAATTATAAAATAAAATAAAGGTTAAAAATTAAGTTTTATATTTTTCTTAAATCTCTCTAACCTCAAGGAGTTCAGAGAAACAAACTTTTTAATTTTCTAATTTTTCTTTGATTTATTAGAATTAATTTAGTGAAAAGGTTGGAAAATTCATTTTTTAATTCAAAAAAAATGTTTTAAGCATTTAAAATTCAATATCTTTACTTTGAGACTTGAGAAAAATATTTGGTTTGTTCCCAAGTGATTAGGAGTCAAAATATGACATTTTTTATGATTTTTAATATTTTTGTGATTTTTATTATTTTTAAATTATTTAAAATATTAAAATATGGTGAAAATGAATATTTTTAGAAAATTTTAATTTTAATTTTCTAAGACTTCCCTAACATCAGAGAAGCCCCAAAACTAATTAGGTGAGTTTTTAAAGTGTATTTTTGGAGTTATGAATTTTTTAAGTTTAATTTTAATTATGTTACTTAATTAATCCATTTAGTGAGGTTAAACATTTCCAATTGATTTCAAATTTTTATGTGAGATCCCTCTGATTCTAAAGATCAGTGGAGAATTATTTTCAAGTTCTTTTGATGTGTGGTTAAACCTAATTAATTAATGTTTAGTTTTGAGTAATTAGGCCAATTAGGGTTATTCTTAATGAACTAACTCAAAATATAATTATCCTAGGGTCCTCTAGTCCTAAGAAACTTCCCCAAATTTTCCTAGAATGTTCTAAGCAATATGCTAATTAATGGAATTAAAATACTAAAAACAGTGACATAAACTTGAAAAATACATAACTTGTCATAGAGATGGTATCTGACCTTGAAAAATTCAGGGAATGTTCCCAAGATCAGAGGCTTCAAAAGCTTTATAGTCTCATGCCATGGTGAATTGTCTATGCAAATGGAGAATCAAAATACTGAAATGAGTAAATAATTAATTAAAAATAAAATACTCATCAAATTAACCTAATTCTTTTTCCACATATTTTTCCTCTGTTCACTGAGCAAGAGGGTATTTTTAGTTTATTTTTGTGATTTTTCTGTGCATAGATATGGATTTTCTAAGTTTCAGGCATTTAAATAAATAGAAAAAATCCTATTTATCTACTTATCCGAGTCAGCGCCGCGTCAACCTACGGCGGATCGAAAGACCATGCGGCGCACTCCTATTTGACGCCGCCATCTGAGTCAGGCGCTGACCCACAATTTTATATTATGATATTTTTAATTTAATTGCAACGACGCCAAAAACTTGACCCCGCTATATTATATGTATAGAATTGTAATTGTTTATGTTGTGGATGCTACGCAAGTATACGTATCATATCAAGTAATACAGGACTCTAGTGGAGTCCTGGTTATCTATCCCACAAGGAAATAGAAAATTAAATAACAACTAATTTTAAAATAATAATAATAATAATTTTAAAATAAGTATACGAAAATTTGGAATTCTAAATTTAAGCGCAATAAAGTAAACTAAGTATTTTAATTAGGTAACTTAACTAAGTAGAAAATTAATACGTATTGAAAGTGCAGGAAATTAAACTAATTGCTAAATAAGTCTTAACTATTCGAAAAAGTATCTTTCCCTCGTTTAGAAATTTAAGTGATTGATGAATTTAAATAGATAATTTTAAGGTATTGTGACAAATATGAGCATTCTTATTCTTTACCCTTTGGTCCAGGTGTAAAGAATATTGACTAATCCTATGTTTGATTACCGAATCCGCGGCTAGCTTGGAGGATACCGATCGCCACTTCGGAGCTCCCACGTTCCCTCGCCCGAGGGCTAACATCTACACTTCGACTCTCAAACAATAGGACCGAATTGAATATTTTAGTCCGTCACACTAAAATGCTCAATTCTACGCCCAAGTGATATTATTTCCCTATTTATTTGCACCTTCATTCCAAGGCTTTTGAATTCCCGAATATCCGATGTAATTTTTACTATAGTTGATATTCAACATATTTTAACAAATCAAATGACCAGCTTGAAAGTAAATTAAGTTTTAAGTAAAAATTATCACAATTTATTAATATTTAAAAGTACTTCTATTTTTAGTTCATCTAGTCACTTAATTTCATAAACGAGAGAAAGACTAATAAACTACTCGTAATGCATGAGAACTAAACTAAGCATGGATTTCATTTAAAGTTAAAAACAATAAATACAAATACTTATCTCGATTTATCCCTAAGCGTACTCTCGCAGTTCCTTTCGACTCTTCCTTCCAAGTACAACGAAGACTCACTAAAAACTCACTAACTCACTAAAGACTCACTAATTACACTAATTAAGACTCTAAAGATCGCTCACACTTAAATAAAAGACTCTTAAGACACAAATCGACACACTTCGAGGTCGAATTTCGGCCTCTATATATGAGGTGAGCAAAGGACCAAGAGGTGTATAAGCATTCCTTCAAAAGTGTCCGGGTTCAATGTATCTCGCGCCATTTGAATTAGCTCGCCGTCGGCGACGAACTACCTCGCCGTCGGCGAGGCTTCTGAAGGTCTTCGAACCGCGCTATCTCGCTGTCAGCGGGCTCGTTCTCGCTATCAGCGAGACAGTTATAAATCCTTCAGAATTTCTTCCTCGTACCCTCGCCGTCGGCGTGCTCGATCTCGCCATCGGCGACTCAGCACAAATTGCATTATTTTCTTTCTTTTTGCTCCAAATCCGCTCCTTTTTATGATTTTTGCTTTTATCAACTAAATTCTCCATTCCTACAACAAAATAAAGAAAATACCTTTCTTTAAAGTGCAATTTCATCAAAAATAGGTATGAATTTCTTAATAAAATTTTCAGTGATCAGGCGCCACGCATCCCGCGATCCCGCTCCTTCCTCTGATCCGACGCAATCTGAGCCGTTCAACCGATACACGTGCGATCGGACGGCACCTGGTCATCGTCTACGACAGGTGTGCACCCGTGACTGTCCACACTAAAACCCTAAGAACTCTCTCATTTCTCAAAGGATTTTCGTGTTCTTGTGCTCTATGGATTCTTCTTGAGGAGACGAACACATCCATACAGGCTTACATGCTATGAAATTAAGCCAATCAAAATGGAGAATCACTGGAAGCTCGGGAGAAAGGAAAGGTCTATACCTTGGCTCTGACAAATGAAGCTTCAATCAGAGAGTTGTGGCACCTTCGATTGCACCCAAGGAGGCTCCAGATGAAGTCTCTGGCTCTGGGGAATTGCCTAGGTACAACTTCCACCAAGCCCGATTTCAAAGCTTGGTCGATAGAGATAATGGCCGGCCTCGGTGAGGGGGCTTCCACTGGGGAACTCCTTCTCTTGGTCCTGTGCAGGTGTGGGTGAGTTTATTTTGATTTTTGTGGAGGTTTCAGAGATGTCCTGGTTCTGGGCTGAGAATTGAGCTCCAAAATTGAGCTTAGTCAATGGGGTTTAGGGCAGAGGGACATTGGGGATCAATTGCTCTAGGTTAGGAGAAGGTCCTGAAGTAATTTTGGCAGAGTTTTATTAATCTCTGGTTCATCACCTTGTTTGGCCGAGAAGGTGATGGGTTTAAATAGACATGGTCGGAGGGCCTCCCGGGGGAGTTAGGGCTCGGGATCGACCGCCTTGGTCAAGGGAAGAACAGCCATGGACTCCGATTGAGTTGGGACGACTCGGCTAGTGAGTTTGAATTTTTTGAATCAAATGGGTGCTCTCGGCCATGGTGTTTTCCGGCGACTGTGGTGGCTGGCCGGCCAGGCATGGATCACCCTCAGGGTCAGGGAGGTCAGGGCTTGAATTTGGTGCAAGCAATGGAGGTTGGCCATGTGTAAAGAGCTTGGCTTTAAGTGGTATAGTGAGGGGGTCATTTTAGGTTCAATTGGATCAAGTCATGGGTTTGGGTTGAGTGCACCACCCAAGCCTGGTTTGGGCTGAAGAGAAAGTTACTTGGGTCAGCTTGATTAGTGGGATCAAGTCACAATCCAAGTACAATTAAGTTTAAGCATAGGTTAAGGGAAGCATAGGAATGTTTAATCAACTTTAAGGGAATCATTAAAGAGCTCCCCTCTCTTGCCATAAATGGATTGATGACAAGGCCAAGCTATCATGGCTTCATATGACTTGTGAATAACTCCATTGTGGCTTCATTTGGCTTTAGAAAAGTTAAGTCATTTGCATGAAGAAGGATATTGGCATTTTTGATGATTTTAAGGGAGATTTTCATGAGGCCAAGATTGGAATAATTTGATGATCAATTAGAACTTTAGGGATTGATTTAAATCAAAGGGGTGATGAGGGGAAACTTCATGTGGGCTTTGGAATGGGTTTTTTGCTTTAAGGATTTGGTGGAAGTGGGCTTTTAAATGCTTTAAGGGAGTGGGTTTTTAAATTTTGAAATGAACTTTTGGTTGAAAATTTGGTAAGGGGTTGGGCCAAATAAATGTTGGGTTTAGTTTAGGGATGTGTCATGAACATTTTAGAAAAGATTTGGTATCATTTAGAGTGAAATTGAATTTAATTTGAGCTTTTTGGTAAAGGGGCCAATGTGAGTCAAATTGGGCTAACTTGGGCTAAGGTTGGGCTAAGGTTAGATTTGATGTAAAATTAATGTTGAGAAATGTTTATGGGAGTGTCACAAAGAGTTTTCAACTTTGGTTGGGATTTGATTTTGAGATTTGGGCCCATTTGGGTTTATGGTGGGTTTAGGCACAAAATGGGGATTTTGGTTTTGGGTTAGGTTTGGGTGAAGTTTAGGTTCAAATTTGGGGCAAATTAAGTTAGTGTTTTGTTTGTGGGGATATTGAGAAGGTTTTAGAAAAGATTTGGGTCCAATTGGAGTTGAATTGGGTTAGTTTGGACTAAGTTTAGGTCATAGGCCAAAATCGGGCTTTAAGCTTCAAATTGGAATTGGATTCAAATGTTAATCAAATTGAGCTTGGATTTGGTCTAAATTGATATTGGGGATATTTAATTGATGTTTAGAATTGAATTAGATCAAAATTGAGGTCAATTGGGTTGATTTGGTTTGACATTGGGTTCACTTAGGTTAAAAATGGGTCAAATTGGGGGTTTTGGTAAAAGTGGGTTAAATTGTCAAAATTGGCCTATGGTGTAGTTGAACAAAATAAAATTGGGAATATTTGGGATTTTTTGGAATTTTCTGGGAATTTTTGGTATTTTTTGGTTAAAAGGGTATTTTGGGTATTTGGAGGGTATTGAGGGGTATTTTTAGAAACTTTGGTATATTTGGCTAAGGGTGATCAATTTGAATTGTGGGAAATGTTTAGGATTGGTTTTGAGGAATTTTGGGTAATTTATGTAATTTTTGCAAATTTTGGGTAGACTTCGATGACATTTGGTAGGTTTGGTAGGTGTAGGGCATCGGAGGTCAAAAATTGAAATTTTGAAAAATAAAGATTGATCAAGTTTGAGTAGAATGGAATCACTTTGGTTGAGCCATGAAGCCATATCAATCCCATAAGAGCCATGAGAGGACTCATTTGAGGCATTCACTATGTTGTTCCTAACCCTCTTAGCCAAGGGCTTAGGGGTTAAGGTTCATCCATATGAATTAACTACATTAGTCAGGAAGTCAGGCTGGGTATAAATGGTTTTAGGATTTGGAATGTGTGTGAAAGTGTAATGTGTGCAGGTCAACCCTCACCAGACCAAGCCACCCAGGGTAGTCCTAAGGCCAAAGAGTCCTATAGGGAACTCATCCTTTAAACCTCCACATTTGATCTTAACCCTCCAAGTGACTTAGGGGTTTACAATAAAACTTATGGAGTTTGCAGGGAGTTAAGAGGTGTTTAAATTTCTAAGTGGTGGGTTCCATTTCTAGTTCTCTAAGATAGTCAAAGGGAAAGCCTAAGGCTAGATCCTAAGAACTAAGGAGAGAGAAGAGAAAAGACATCATAAAAAATGAGGTCAACAAATGGACCCCCAATAGGTGTGGTGTGCTAACCAAGCACACTACGCGTATTGGCGTTGACCGAAGAGATCGACAAAACCAACACAGACGTCTAAGTGACACACTTAGAACAGAGTAGAAACAAATTTCTGCTAGCAAAAAGGATATGATACAATCTCTCAAATGGCAAAAAGGATGGAAGAGATGGCTGCAGCCCTAGCCACTCTTCAGGGTCAGGTTCAACGCCAAGAGAAACGCCTCCAAGAGTTATTCATATTACAGACGGAGGAAAAGAGATTACATCCGTTAACGGAGACTAATTATTCATGTGATTCATGATTCCAGAAATATCTTAATTAAGAACAAAATAAGGAATTGTGATTTTTTTTTCTTGGAGTTAAGTCTCATATTTGGTGGTGTGTTTTTATCTATTTGGGTTGATTTACTTAGAAAACTATTAAATCAATATTTTTTCTCTCTTTTCAATTTTTCCTTAGCTCGGACTCAAATATATTAAATCTTAAAGATAAGATCTTGTGATTTGAGATAAAACATTTAACTATTGAGCCAAATAGGCTATATGTATTATCCTAGATAGTTTTCATCATATTAAATATTCATATATGATATATAAATTATTTTTTTCAAAAATAAAAGAAAATTGCTAAAAAAAACAATATGTTGTTGCTCTAAGTTAAAAAAAAATGCCAAAGATTTAATATAACCCATAATAAAATACAAATAGATATTATACAAAGAGATGATTTACAATGCTTCATTTAAAATGGCTCTAATGAGTCATCATCTTATCAAGAGATATTTTAAATGGGCATACAATAAAGTGGTTTGGAATAAATACTAAATATGACATTAATATTTTAATTTTTTTTTAAAGTATATATTTTCTTAGATATTCATATCTCAAATCATGTTTGTTTCTTATGAAAAGAGAGGCGAGTCAGATTTTTGTGAAGGAAAGATCTATTCATGTTTCAACCAAAGGACTACTTGAAATCTTATTTTGCCCGAAGGACTTTTAGTTCTGGGTATTGATCTCAATGTTCAGTGTTTAGAATGTATTTATGTTTATAAAATTTAAATAAAAATATGATCATTCTATGTTTTAAAATCGTAAACATTCCTTAGGGAATGTGACATTATTTTTGGAGGGGAAGGCTCATTCATGTTTTAGGCAAATGACTTCAGATTTGGAGTATTCTCTTATCAAGACAAATTTTAATTCATGATTGATATGTCTTCAACAAATCTCCATCATCTAGCATGAATCTCGCAACTTCAATTAAGAGTCATCCAAAACTCCGATTTTAGTAAACTTATGGTCAAACGAGTTCGGCTCGATGAGACGGATCTAATGATTTAAAAACTAGTCCAACCCAAGTCAAATCAATCTCGCATCAAGTCATTAAACCACACTTCGAAAGATTTTTAGACACATTTGGAAGGTCAAACGGATGTCAAATCAGGCGAGTTTCTAATCGAATTGCGCGTCCCGACAAAACAAATCCAACGAGTCTAAGATTGCTCAATTCTGACATCGTTAAGGCATTCAAATATTCATCAAACGTTGTTTGATTGAAGGAAGCTTTCTGATCCGTCTGATCAAAGTGGTTCATATTTCAACGATTAATTGCACCCAAAATACTATAAATAGAGCTCTACCCCTCTCACGAGGGAAGAGGACTTGAAGATTGAGAAAAGAACTTGAAGCTTTAAGAAGGAGCTGAAGTCTAATATCATCCCTGTCATTGTCGATCGTCGTCGGCCACCGCCAACCACTGCCTACCAATGTAGACCATTACTGACCATCGTCGATCACTGTCAACTGTCGTCGACAACCGCTGATCACCGTCGACCACCGCCAACTGTCGTCGATACCCTCCAATTGTCGTCAAGCACTATTGTCGTAGTCAACCACCACTGACCATCACTGACCACCGCTGACCATCACCGATCACCATCGAGCATCACTGACTAGAAGCTGTCATTCGACATTGTAACTTGCAAAAACTACTATCCATTTCCCATCTGTGGGACAAAGGGACTCTGTAATCATCAACCTATAGTTGAATCTTACAACTAGGCCAAACACCATGATTTTTTCCCTTTGCAGGTTTTTCTACGTAAATTCGTATGATGTCATTTCTTGTTGTTTTCTTTCACCTAAGTGTGTGCTGAATTCTCGTACAACGCTAAGACGATAATTCATAACTCAACCGCCGCAAATTTTCTAACACACATCAATTTGGCGCCGTCTGTGAAAAATAAAGCACTGTTCAAAACAGCCTTCAACTCTGAGACGTCGATCCCCTACTTCATTTCCCAATGATGAATATCATCTAATTAGTGAAAAGTTTTTCTTCGTATCTTGAAGATCATCCCCGGAGCATTCTTCGATGTGAGGGGCAACCTTCACCTAATCTCGAAAGGTCGTTCACGTTAACGTGTTGGGAACGACCGTTGTGGGGAGGTTATCCCATATTTCAATCATATTATAAGTCCACAAGAATCGCTCTTGGAATGGAGGGCAATTTTCACCTCAAATAATGCTTCCTCAACGCCCCCTCATCGTACTGGAATTTTTCTTCAACTAGATCAAGAAGTTGGTCTCTTTAAGGCCCGTACATGCTTTGCTTTATGAGCTAGCATGAAGAACACCCCTGCTGGGTGCAAAAGATTCAAAAGCAGTAACGGATAAGTTGTCAAGCATTATTCTTGAGTATGATTTCAACCATATTTCCAAGAAAACATATGGTTTATTTCGATCTACGCCCTAGTCTCGAGAAAAAACAAAACATCTTTGACATCTCATTTCAGGCTTAATTGATCCCAAGGGGCTCGATTAAACCTCTTCCATTACAAGCAATGTTTATCAAGCGAAAGCTTCGACATACAACCTCAGATAGGTCAAAAATCCTTGGTGGATTTTTTTCGACCTCTTCCATAACAATTTACATTTGTCAAGCAAAGGCTTCGACCAACAACCTAGGATAAGTCAACCATTTTCAGTGAATTTCATATAACTTCTTTCATTACGGGTATACAACTTAGAATTGGTCTTACATCCTTAATGGTTTCTCCTTTCAACCATAATCTTGGAAGACAAGCAGAATTAGGCAAGTCTTGATGGGAAACTAATAATGGACATAGTCTTCACTAGAAAGACTCCACGAGAGCAAGTGGTTTATAGGGTCAACTCTAAAAGATCTCAGAAGGCTACATGCCTTAAAAGGCATAGGTATATTAAAGATCTCGAAAGCTACAAACCTCAGAAGGCATAGTTACATAAAAAACCTCACAATGCTACGAACCTTAGAAGGTACTGATTCATTTCAAGCTCCTATAAGACATATGCTCGAGAGGGCACAACCTCGGAAGGCACGAGCCTCAAAACGTATGCGATTCTTCATTTTATAAAATATGTATTCTAACTTTAATTGCAGAGTTTTGTATGGTTGAGAAGCCACAACAACCTCATAAGCAACGTCAAAGAAGTAGTACAAAATATTATCATCTATAAATGTCATATCAGATGATTAAAAAAGCTATAAAGACTAACCAGAATTAGTACAAAGGCTACAAGAGATATCGCCGCTACACAAGCATGAAATTATCCCCTACAAAGCGCGATGGGAAAATCTAGCATTTTCTCATGTCCACTAAAATGCGCAACAACAACAAGCAAGAAGATATTGAGTCACCTGTTGGATAGCGGCTGAAAGAACTTCTTTCATCTCACATATGTGAAAGAAGAATGTCACAGACCATTGTCTTATAGGCTCCTTTAGGCGAAAAATCAATGTCTTGTACTTAAACAACACATGATTATGCGTGTCACTAAAGATCCCACACTATCGTGCTAAAATCATCGGTGTTAACGTTAACCTACGACTCCTGAAGAAAACAGTCAACCTGATAATAACTGTCACCACCCAGCATGACAACTAAGTAATGCAAATCCCGAACGCCTTCATGATTTTCATAAACTCAGGTCCAGACGAAAATTGTAGGCCAGCTCTCAAGGCTACCTCAGGAACAAAGGCTAACCCGGAAGGAGGAGAATATGCTCGATTGATCGAAGTCGGCAATTTCACCACATATCATTTGGGAATTATACTTCTTTCAAAACATGATCAAGTCACACTCCGTCAGAATTGACACCGCTTCCTCCAGGATGAAGTCACTCTTTAAGTCATGAGTTTAAGTGAAGTAATTATGACAGTGAAGTAATTATGACAGTTGTGTTTACTCCAAGAAACATAATAAATAATCATTTGTCTACTTGCTCTTATATGTCAATGACATGCTGATAATTGCTAAGAATAAATAAGTCAACAAAATGTTAAAAGCACAACTTAATAGTGAGTTTGAGATGAAAGATTTGGAAGCTAAAAAGAAAATACTTGATAAAGAGATTCATAGAGATAGAAATACATGTAACTTATTTCTGAGTCAGAAAGAGTTCATTAATAAAGTTTTGTATAGGCTCAATGTGTAGATTGCCAAACCTGCTAGTATTCCATTAGTTGTGTAGTTCAGACTCTCATCAATTATGTTTTCACAATCAGATGATGAGATTGAGCATATGTCTCAAGTTTCATATTTCAGTGTAGTAGAATCTGTCATGCATGTCATTACATGTTATCGTCAACATTTATTCTATATAGTCAATGCAGTGGGTAGATAAATGAGTAATTCAATTAAATAATATTAAAAAGCAATTCAGTGGATCCTCGGGTATTTATGTGGAACAAAATGCTTGTTTGCATTTCAAGAGGACTGCGGATAGAGACATTGGCTATGTTGATTCTGATTTGTTGGACATCTTCATAGAAGTCGGTCACTTACAGGATACCTATTTAATATAAGTGGTTATGTGATTTGTTGGAAGCTTACTTTACAGACAATATTAACATTATCTACAACTGATGCTGAGCGCATGACAATTACTAAAACTTGTAAATAAGCTCCCTGTTTGAAGGCCTCATTGAAGAACTTAGTTAATATTTAAAGATCTCCACACTAATGTGTTATGATTAGGGTGTTATTTGTCTCAATAAAAATCTCATAGTTCGTGACAGAACCAAGCAGATTGATGTCTATTGTTACTTTAATCGTGAAGTTATTGCTCGTTGTGATATTGTTTTAAGCAAGAACAATGCTCATGATAATTTTGCGGATATGATGCCTAAGACACTCTATAGCCAAGTTTCGAGACTTGGTTAGTATTCATTCTTGATCATGAAAATTTTGTAAAAAAGGTGGATAAAGTTCTATTCTGCATATTTGAAAATTCATGTTAAGATGGAGACGGCAAAATTTGTAACCCAAATTTTATCAGTCATGCTTAACATCTTATAAAAAAATTACGAGCACGTGGATTGAAGTTTTAGAAGGAAACTATCAGCAAGTGCATTGAGGCTTTAGAAGGAAATCATGAGCATGAAAATTGAAGGCTTTGACTATTTGATCAACGTTATAATATTTTTTTATTGCTTTACTGGCTTCTTTTAATTATTTTCTTTAAAAGTGTTCTGCTAAAACTATACATACATTCTTTCGTTATGTACAAGGGCACTCACTTTTTCATTTTTTTTTTATTTTATGTTGGACAAAGCTCTCAAACTGTAAGTTCATATTTGATATAGTGATTTGTCTTCATCTCACAGTGGATTTTTCCATCTTAATTTTCCACGTATAATTCGTGTTATTTGTTTTGCTTATGTTATTATTTGTTGCATAAATTCAATATTAAACTATAACAAATGGCATCGTGATTTTTTTTCCTTTCTAGAGTATTCGTGTTAAATATGATGTTTTTTTTTGTTATCTTGTTTTAAACTTATTTTGTTTAAAATTTTACTTTGGATCTCTCGAATAAGTTTATGTGATTTACATATCCCAACATTAACATGCCCTGAATTAAGTCGAACCCTGAGGGTACAGCTCAATAAGCTCAATTCGCTATCTCATTAGAGATTCAAGTTAGAGCTGGCCTATGAGGCATCTCAACTCGTTTACAGCCCTGTAGTCTTTGGAATTGGAAGGTCATTTTGGCTCCCTCACAGCGAAGTGTAATGTCTATATTTCATATTTTATAACTTTGCACTTTTGGCTTTTTAGTTCAAATTTTATCCCATTTTCGCCGCGTCAATGACTTTTAGCTGTCTGTTGAAAAAAATTTCAAACGCCAATAATTTTAATATTAAAAATTATGATTTTGTTAGGATAACAATTACGTCCCCATAAAAGCTTAATAGCAGAGCGGGGGCCACTAGTAGTAATTGCTTCACCAACTTAATAATAAAAGCAAACAGGACAACAGATTTTATTTTTTAAGGCAGAATCATTAGAAAGCAGAGTGAGCGGAGAGGAGGCTCTGTATCTCTGCGGCGAACCTTCTCATTGCAGGCGGCGACAAACAAATGGGAACAACGATTCCCTTTTCCCCGCTGGCGTTAACAAAAGGAACAAAGAAGCTGGCAACGGCAGGAATCGCTCCCACCCCACCTTTAGCCGGACCCCCGTACACCGCCTTTCCCCAACCAAAATCCACATCACCAAATCCCGCACGCGTGACGTCAGACACCAGTTAAGTCCGCACCACAGTGAAATGCGGTCGACCGTTCATCACCATATAATCAGCCACAGAATGGAGATAGTCCCCTGAAACTTGAGACTTTGCCCGCTTCACTAACTCCACCGCATAATCCAGGGGCGGCTACACAGTTCCCTTGCCGAGCTGTAGAAACTGGGAAGGCGAAGGCATTGCCATAGAAGCCAGAAGGCAGAGGTGGGTTGATGCGGCCGCGAATGTTGACGATGCGGATGATACGGAAGTTCTCCTTCGGATCTGCTGGCTGAAGGGCCCGCGTGCGGCTCCGCCATAAGCTGGCGGTGAGAATCTCGAAGGTTGAAGAAGCGCCACGGAGCTGTGGAGGCAGGCGAGAACGGAGGATGCTAATTTCGCGGGGGCCGAAAAAGAAAGAACGGTGAGCCATGTCGTCACGAGGGATGATAGTGCCCTCTGTGTTGGGGACCTGTTCGTACTCACGGTGGGGAAAATAAGGAGCTGGACTCGGCCGTGCTTCTAGGAGCTCTCGGCGCCGGACTGGAATAACACTAGGCGATAGCGATCCGCGAGCTAGCTCTCCCACAGCAGTCATTAGCTGTACTAGTCCGGAGGGCCAGGATGAATCCCCCGCAACTTAAAAGGGTCATCTGCAACCCATAAATTTTTATTTTTTATTTTAAAAAAAAGGTTCTCTTTTTATGCAAAAGTGGTTAAAGATAGGAGCCCAAGAACGTTGACGTAGGCATCAACCTGAATCAACAATAGTGGAGTGTTAAGTACGGCGGAGGTTCCCTCAACGTCGAATAAAAGCTCTTCGAGACACGGGCATGGAGGCTGCACAGCATCACCGAAGTCCTCGAGCTTCACATCAGCCTCGGCCTCAATGAACAGAACACCCTCGCCAGTGCAATCAACGAATAGCTTCTTGCCGGCTCCTTCACGAAGCCGGCCCGCAAAGGGGTAGTAGAAAACAAGTGTTCGAGCGAGGGCGTCACGTATGACGGCTGCCGGATTCTGGCAGGCCATGGCAGGTTCGTGTCGGTAGAATTGGATGACGGGTATCTGAAAGCGTAGGCCTTCCTGGTCGTCAATATCTGACAACCGTTTGAGCTCCCGCGGGTAGGAGAAGCTGGAGCCACCAGCTGTGGAGGTCGCCGGCGAATGGAGAAGTGGAGTGTAGAGGAGGCCATGAGGGATGGTTGGTTAATTTGATTGGTTGCTGGAATTGCGGGTGAGAGGTTGTGTCACAAATTGGAGAATTTATAGGACTGGGTGGTTGGGCGGAGAGTGAATAGAGTGGCGAGGTTCCTTGGTTGTTTTATAAGAAATTACAATGGAGTGGGAAGGGGAGGGAACTCCAAGATGGTCCAGTCAACTGACTGTTAATTGTTCCATACAATACATGCTGCGACAGTCTCATGACTTGAGTTGGAATGGAATAGTCCTTACGGTAAATAATACTGATGAAACGAATTAGTGATGAATTAATTGTTAGTGCGTAGTTGCATTATTAAATCGGGAAAGCTATATGAAGTTCCTACAGCGAGAACGGAAGTCAACTATAGGTCATGAAGGTTTGAAATATATATGTATCTATATCACTTTTCCTATAAAATAAAAATAAAAAGATTATGATTTGAGGTGTGAATAAAAAGTAATTGGCGGCAATAGGGCATGGAGCTATAGCAAGAGAAGTGCAATTGAATATGCCCAATGTGTCAATCTTTTTTGTCTCTGTGAATAAATTTTTGAGCGAGCTGGTTGGAGAAAAAAAATTTATTAGTATAGTTCACATTTTTCTCTCTTAAAAATGGGGCTGTACATGGACTAACTTCACTGTCCATTTTTTAGGTCTGATCTGTCTCGGAATCGGCTCTTTATATAATATATTTTAGAAGATATAAAATATTATGTGATAAAAAATAATGAGGCGAAATAAAATCCTCCAAGTGAATATTTCATAGGTAAAATTGATGAGTTATTGTATTTTTTTATTGCTTTTAAATATAATTAAATAATGTTAACATTCAATTGATGTAGTATTTTATTAAACTCTCTTGCAATGATCCAAGTGGTGTGCAGAAACAAAATAATTTGAATTGCAAATGTAGGTAGTGATGAATAAGAGCAATTCTCTTGTTTATCCTCTCCCTAGTGCATAAAAAATTTTGTTTAAATTGTTTTTAATTCTAAACTCCAATTTAAACCCCTCAAAGATTATTTTTCTATCTATTTGCATTACCCTATGGATTATTTTTTCTTTACACACTATTTCAATGTGAATAACTTAATCGTTCCTCCATAGCTCTCCCAAGTCATTATGGATCACAACATGTTTTAACTCATCACTTGACCAGAGTCAAAAGTAAATTAAGCATGGAAGAATATTCATCACATTAAAGATGAAAAACCAATTCTATAAGCATTCTACTATTCCTACACAATCTACTTATTCATCACAAGAGAAAGGCAAGAAGAATTACTCACAATGCGTGAAAAAAACACCACAAAAAATTTTCAAATAAAACTAGAATTGTGATTATAGAAAAGTACAACACAGAAGGTGCACAATACATAGCTTTTTTTTTTCAAAATGTTGTAAATGTCTCCCCAAAACATCTCCCAATTCTCGATGCAATGCTGAGTATCTCTTCTCCTATATAACTCTCAATCCTCACCAATATCTCAGTAGAATAACCAAAGAAAATGTAAGTTACTACCCTAAGAACCTCTAAGGATTTCCCTTAAGATGTCTGCAACACTTAGCCTTCTTCTCCTCCTCTTCTCTCCAAATGTGCCAATATATGTCCAGCATTATCTCCCTAAATCGTATGAAGAAAACTGCGAGAACTGCCTAAGGTAGTTCAGGCACCTAGGCTCCGGAGAGCTGATACCTATGCACCAAGTTCTCTATCTGTGCATGTAGAGGTTGGCGCCTAGGCGCCATAGGGATGACGCCAAGGCTCTTGGAGAATCACCTTGGCGTCCAAAGGCTGTCTCCTAAGCGCCAACTCTCCAATTTTGCCTTTAGCTTATTTTCACTTCAACTTCACTCTAATTATTCTCCACTTCGTTCCAGTTTTCCTACTTGTTGTGCCTACAAGAAAAACATAAAAATATTATTCTTTAAAGTGCAATTTGTGTTGGGTAATATGGAGACCCGGTCCACCACATGTGAATTAGCTTCCTAATTAAGAGGGCTACCTACCGCTCACCTACCACATCTCACCTACCGCTCACCTACCTCTCACCTACTGCTCACCTACCTCCCACCTACCACTCTCCTTCATTCTATAAATAGCCTCTTTTGGCTATTGGATTAAGTACAAGCCAAGTTCTCCAAGAGAGAGAGAGGAAGAGAGAAAGAGAGGAAGGGAGAGAAGAAAATATAGTTTTTTCTTGTAAACGTCGAGGCGCTCGACGGTGTAATTCCTCGAAGAAATAAAATCTTCTGCAACTCCGTGGACGTAGGCAAATTTACTGAACCACGTAAATCTGTGTGTCGCTCTAGTGTTTATTTTCTGCGTGTATTTTTCGTTCCAATTTTACTTTATTGTCATCATTTTTTCACAATAATTGGTATCAGAGCTCTGGTTCGGATCTGAGGAAGAATGATGGCCAGAGACGAAGTGAAGGTTTCGGGGATCGAGAAATTCGATGGCACAGATTTTGATTATTGGAGAATGCAGATAGAGGATTACCTATATGGGAAGAAACTTCATCTTCTGTTACTGGGTAAGCGACCAGAGAAGATGGACGAGGCCGATTGGAATCTGTTGGATCGACAGGTTCTGGGGGTTATTCGATTGAACTTGTCGAGATCCGTTGCACACAACGTTATCAAGGAAAGGACCACTGCGGATCTCATGGCTGCTTTGTCAGGTATGTATGACAAGCAGTCGGCAAATAACAAGGTGCATCTGATGAAAAAGTTATTTAATTTGAAGATGACAGAAGGTACATCCGTTGTACAACATCTGAATAACTTTAATACTATCACAAATCAATTTTCGTCTGTCAAAATTGAATTTGATGATGAGATACAGGCGCTAATATTATTGGCTTCATTGCCAAATAGCTGGGAGGCTATGAGGATGGCGATCAAGCATTCGTAGGTAAATCTAAGCTAAAATATGATGATATTCGTGATTTAATTTTGGCTAAGGAGGTGCGCAGGAAAGATTCTGGCGAGACTTCGTGTTCGAGTTCGGCACTGAATGTTAATTTCAGAGGGAGATCACAGGACATGAACTCAAACAAAGGAAGATCAAAATTAAAGTACATAAGCAGGAGCAAGTCAACGCCTGGTCAACAAGCAACCTGCTGGAACTGTGGCAAAATTGGCCACATAAAGAAGAACTGCAGAAGTCCTAAAACGATGGAGAACATCTGTGCTAATGCTGTAAATGAAGAAGCTCAGGATGCGCTGTTGCTTGCAGTTCACAGCTCCATTGACGACTGGATACTAGACTTTGGGGCTTCTTTCCATACATCTTCCCATAAAGAGTTAATGCAAAACTATGTTGCAGGTGACTTTGGGAAAGTATATCTCGCAGATGGAGAAGCTTTGAATGTGGTTGGAATGGGAGATATCGACATTGCACTTCCAAACAATAACAGGTTGACACTGCAAAAGGTCAGACACATTCCTGAACTAAAAAAAGAACCTCATTTCTGTTGGGCAGCTTGATGAGTTTGGACATTCAGTAGTATTCTCAGATGACACCTGGAAGGTTACTAAAGGAGCACTTGTACTGGCTAGGTGTAAGAAAACATGTACGCTATATATGACTACTGGTTTAATTAACAGTGTTGATACTACTGTTGTAGAGAGCACAGCATAGTTGTGGCATTATAGACTTGGCCACATGAGTCAGAGAGGTGTGAAGAAACTTCAGCCTAGAGGCAAGCTACCAGAGCTGAAGTCAGTTGATCTTGGCATATGTGAGAGTTGCATTATGGGGAAACAAAGGAAGGTCAGTTTCTTAAAAAGTGGCAGGACGCCAAAGGCAGGAAATCTGGATCTTGTACACACAGATGTGTGGGGACTTTCCTCAGTTACATCTCTTGGAGGCTCTCGCTACTATGTCATATTCATAGACGATCACAGCAGAAAGATATGGGTCTACTTCCCGAAGCATAAATCTGATGTATTTAATGTGTTCAGAACTTGGAAGTCTATGGTTGAGACATAGACAGGCTTAAAGTTGAAATGTCTGAGGTCTGATAATGGTGGTGAGTACATTGATGGTGGATTCAAGGAGTATTGTGCAGCTCAAGGCATCAGAATGGAGAAGACCATTCCAGGGACACCACAACAAAATGGTGTTGCAGAGCGCATGAACATGACTATTAATGAGAGGGCTAGAAGCATGAGATTGCACGCCGGACTACCACCAGCTTTCTGGGCAGAAGCGGTCAGCACTGCAATTTATTTGATCAACAGGGGGCCATCCGTTCCATTAAACTGTGAATTATCTGAGGAGGTCTGGAGTGGGAAAGAGGTCAGATTTTCTCACCTTAAGACTTTTGGTTGTCTTTCATATGTTCTTATTAATCCAGATGCTCGAAGTAAGCTTGAAGCTAAGTCAAAGAAGTGTTACTTCATTGGCTATGGAGATGATGCATTTGGGTATCGTTTCTGGGATGATCGGGATCGGAAGATCATACGGAGCAGGAACGTGATCTTCAATGAGAAGATGATGTACAAGGACAAGCCCAGTACAGTTTCTGAAACAACACTGCAGAAATCTGAATTGGTAAAACTTGATGATTTACCAGAGGTTGCAGTTCAGCGCAAAGATGAAGGTGATGAAGAGAGTGGGTTCGAGGCACCCATTCCTATTGTTCCGCAGTCAGTTTCAGAGCAATCTACCACTACAATTGCAGTTCGCAGGTCAGAAAGGGCTAGACGTTCTCCACAGAGGTATTCTCCTACTTTAAACTACATTCTGCTAATAGATGGTTGAGAAGCTCAGAGTTATGAATAAACCTTACAAGATAGAAATTTGAGTGAGTGGGACGAGCCATGAAGGAGGAGATGGATTCTCTGCTAGAAAATCAGACTTGGGAGCTAACAGATCTTCCACCAGGGAAGAAGGCATTACACAACAAGTGGGTGTATCGGGTGAAGACTGAGCATGATGGCACTAAAAGGTACAAGGCAAGATTTGTTGTAAAAGGTTTTCGACGAAGCATGGTATTGATTATTCCGAGATTTTCTCTCTGTGGTGAAGCTTACAACCATCAGAATGGTACTGTCTATGGTGGCTACTGAAAATCTCTTCCTTGAGCAGTTAGATGTGAAGACAACTTTTCTTCATGGAGACCTTGAAGAAGACATCTACATGCACCAACTTGAAGGGTTCGTGGTACAGGGAAATGAAGACTCAGTTTGCAGATTGAAAAAGAGCTTGTATGGCCTGAAGCAAGCTTCTAGACAGTGGTACAAGAAGTTTGATAAATTCATGCTCAATGCAGGGTACAACAGATGTCAAGCAGATCATTGCTGCTATGTCAGGTATTTTGACAATTCATATATCATCTTACTGCTGTATGTGGATGATATGCTTATTGCAGGGGCTAGCATTTATGAGATCAATAATCTGAAGAAGCAGATGTCAAAACACTTTGCAATGAAGGATTGGGGAGCGGCAAAGTAAATCCTTGTCATGAAGATTATCAGAGACAGAGTCAAAGGTATGTTAAGACTTTCACAGACTGAATATGTGAAAAAGGTGCTTAGCAGGTTCAATATGGACAAGGCGAAACCAGTTGGAACACCTTTGGGCAGTCATTTCAGACTCAACAAGAATCAGTCAACCACGTCAGAGGAGGAACAAGACTACATGGGTAAGGTTCTTTACGCTTCAGCTATTGGTTCACTTATGTATGTTATGGTCTGCACTAGACCAGATATTGCCCATGCAGTGGGAGTTTTGAGCAGATACATGAGTAATCCAGGGAAAGAACATTGGGAAGCTGTGAAGTGGATCTTCAGATACCAAAGGGGCTCTTCAGAAACCTGCTTGTGTTTCTCAGGAAAGAGCCTCGAGGTACAAGGCTATGTTAATGCAGATTTAGCTGGAGATATTGACAGTAGGAAGAGTACTATAGGTTATGTTTATACTTTTGGTGGTACTGCAGTGTCATTGGGCTCAAATCTGCAGAATACATATGGCTGCAAAGTTTCTTGGAAGAATTGGGTAAGGAGGTTCAGAAGGGCACTCTCTACAGTGATAGTCAGAGCGTTATATTCCTTGCCAGGAATCCTGCATTTCAATCCAGAGCCAAGCACATTCAGATTAGGTATTACTTCATACGATCATTATTAAATGACGAATAGTTGCTACTAGAGAAAATTTGTGGAAGCAATAATCCTGTTGATATGTTGACAAAGGGTGTTACTCTTGAGAAATTGAAGTTGTGCGCAGCTTCAGTTGGTCTTCTAGCTTGAAGACAGATGTTTTGAGTTGCAGAGGTGGAGAATATCGTGTTTGAGGAAAAGTTCGGTACAGCCAGCAGATGTTGTAGCCTGTAGGTGGTGCAGTGAGTGTCCCAGTCTCCAAGTGGGAGAATTGTTGGGTAATGTGGAGACCCGGTCCACCACATATGAATTAGCTTCCTAATTTAGAGAGCTACCTACCGTCACCTACCACATCCCACCTACCGCTCACCTACCTCTCACCTACCTCCCACCTACCACTCTCCTTCATTCTATAAATAGCCTCTTTTGGCTATTGGATTAAGTACAAGCCAAGTTCTCCAAGAGAGAGAGCAAGAGGGAAAGAGAGGAAGGGAGAGAAGAAAATAGAGTTTTTTCTTGTAAAGGTCGAGGCGCTCGACGGTGTAATTCCTCGAAGAAATAAAATCCTCTGCAACTCAGTGGACATAGGCAAATTTGTCGAACCACGTAAATCTGTGTGTCGCTCTAGTGTTTATTTTCTGCGTGTATTTTTCGTTCCAATTTTACTTTATTGTCATCATTTTTTCACAACAATTTCATCCATAAAAAGGTGTAAAAAATAAACTAAAATAAGCATGCTTTTCTACATATCAAAGGCAAACTTTTAGTTTTCTTAAATAGTGAACCTTGTGACGATTGGATTCTTGATTCAGCTTATACGCTTCATATTTATCATAATATAAACTGATTTTTAACATATGAAACATTGTCTCACGATACCATATTAATGAGAGACAATGCCACTTGCATGATTATTAATGTTGGAATGTTTATAATCTAGATGATTGATGAAGTCATCAAAACAGTCAAAGATGTGAGACATGTCCAAAATTTGAAAATGAATCTAATTTATTTAAGTACTCTTGATATTAAAGAGTATAAGTACTCTAGTGCAGGTGGAGTTTTAACAGTCGACAAAGGATGTCTTATTACGATGAAAGGACAAAATAAGGTTGGTGAATATATGTTCTTCAAAAATCTACAATGATAGATGATGTAACAAATACTACTTCTTCTTTATCAGATGTTGAAGCAGGATTTTGACATTTATGCTTTGCGCATATGAGTGAGAATAAGATGGTTGAACTGAGCAGAAGAGACATTCCTAATGGTTAAAACATTACAAAATTAAAGGTTTATGAGAAGTATTGTGTGTTTGAGAAACGGAAGTGAGTTAAGTTCAATATTGACTTTCACAGTACCATGGAAACACTATACTACTTATATTATGGTCTTTGGGGACCATCTATAATATCATCTGGAGGTTGTGCCAAATATATGCTGATTTTTAGTCCATACTTTATCCCATTTTTGCCGCATAAATGACTTTTAGCTGTCTGTCGAATAAAATTTCAAATGCCAATAATTTTAATATTAAAAATTATGATTTTGTTAGAATAACACCTACTTCCCCAGAAAAGCTTAATAGCAGAGCGGTGGCCACTAGTAGCTATTTGCTACACCAACTTAATAATAAAAGCAAACTGGACAATAGATTTTTATTTTTTAAGGCAGAATCATTAGAGAGCAGATTGAGCGGAGAGAAGGCTCTGTATCTCTGCGGCGAACCTTGTCATTGCAGACGGCGGCAAGCAAACGGGAACAACGATTCCCTTTTCCCCGCTGGCGTTAACAAAAGGAACAAGGAAGCTGGCAACGCTAGGAATCGCTTTAGCCGGGCCTCCGTACACGGGCTTTCCCCAGCCAAAATCCACGTCACCAAATCCCACACGCGTGACGTCAGACATCACATAAGTCCGTACTACAGTGACATGCGGTCGACCATTCATCACCATATAATCAGCCACAGAATGGAGATAGTCCCCTGAAACTTGTGACTTTGCCCGCTTCACTAACTCCACCGCATAATCCAGGGGGCGGCTACACAGTTCCCCAGCCGTAGCTATAGCAACTGGGAAGGCGGAGGCATTGCCATAGAAGCCAGAAGGAAGAGGTGGGCTGATGCGGCCGCGGATGTTGACGATGCAGATGATACGGAAGTTCTCCTTTGGATCTGCTGGTTGAAGGGCCCGCGTGCGGCTTCGCCATAAGCAGGCGGTGAGAATGTCGAAGGTTGAGGAAGCGCCACGGAGCTGTGGAGGCAGGCGAGAAAGGAGGATGCTTATTTCACGGGGGCCGAAAAAGAAAGAACGGTGAGCCATGTCGTCAAGAGGGATGATGGTGCGCTCTGTGTCGGGGACCTGTTCGTACTCACGGTGGGGAAAATAAGGAGCTGGATTCGGCCGTGCTTCTAGGAGCTCTCGGCGCCACACTGGAATAACACTAGGCGATGACGATCCGCGAGCTAGCTCTCCCACAGCGGTCATTAGCTGAACTAGTCCCGGCGCGTCGGACATGTTGTGGTTTAGCCGGAGGGTCAGGATAAATCCCCCGCAGCCTAACAGGGTCACCTGCAACTCAACACATTAAATTTTTATTTTTTATTTTTGTAAGAAAAGTTTTTTTTTTTATTTTTTATTTTTTATGTAAAAGTGGTTAAAGATAGCAGCGCAAGAACGTTGACGTAGGCGCCAACCTGAATCAACAACAGTGGAGTGTTAAGTACGGTGGAGGTTCCCTCCACGTCGATTAATAGCTCTCCGAGACACGGGAATGGAGGCTGCAGGGCATCACTGAAGTCCTCGAGCTTCACATCAGCCTCGGCCTCAATGAACAGAACACCCTCGCCGGTGCAATCAACGAATAGCTTCTTACCGGCTCCTTCACGAAGCCGGCCGGCAAAGGGGTAGTAGAAAACAAGTGTTCGAGCGAGGGCGTCACGTATGAAGGCTGCCGGATTCTGGCCGGCCATGGCAGGTTCGTGCCGGTAGAATTGGATGAAGGGTATCTGAAAGCGGAGGCCTTGCTGGTCGTCAATATCTGACAACCGTTTGAGTTCCCGCGGCGTAGGAGAAGCTGGAGCCAACAGCTGTGGAGGTCGCCGGCGAACGGAGAAGTGAAGTGTAGAGGAGGCCATGGGGGAAGGCTGGTTAATTTGATTGGTTGCTGGGATTGTGGGTGAGAGGTTGTGTCACAAAGTGGAGAATTTATAGGAGTGGGGAGTTGGACTTAGATGAATAGGGTTGCGAGGTTATGAGATTATTTTTCTTTATGTGCATTTTTCCGGATGAGATTTCAACAGCTGGTTGAAATACAAAGTTTGTTTTGGCGTTCTTATTAGTGCAATTGTGTCATTCATTTGACTTATGCACCATGCTGTCGTGGATCTACAGATCGGAATTTAGACGAAACTGTTATTAGTTGCAATCCATTTTTCTAAGGAGAAAGTCACCTCTGTTCCATCTCGAAGAAAGCAGGAAAAAAAAAAATCTTATGTTGGAAAAACTTTAGATTTATACACACAAAAAAACAGAAATTTTCTATTTAATTTGGAAGACTCAAACTTACAATAATTTCAGATTTACTTATAGGCACAATAAAAAACTAACTCCACTAACTCACACAAATAACTTCCTAACTCACACAAATAACTTCTTAATGTTGTGAAAAATGATGACAATAAAGTAAAATTGGAACGAAAAATGCACGCAGAAAATAAACACCAGAGCGACACACAGATTTACGTGGTTCGGCAAATTTGCCTACGTCCACGGAGTTGCAGAGGAATTTATTTCTTCGAGGAATTACACCGTCGAGCGCCTCGACGTTTACAAGAAAAAAACTCTATTTTCTTCTCTCCCTTCCTCTCTTTCTATCTTCCTCTCTTTCTCTCTTGGAGAACTTGGTTGTACATCATCCAATAGCCAAAAGAGGCTATTTATAGAATAAAGGTGAGCGGTAGGTGGGAGGTAGGTGAGCGGTAGGTGTGAGGTAGGTGAGCGGTAGGTGGGAGGTAGGTGAGCGGTAGGCAGGTATATGGTAGGTGAGCGGTAGGTAGCTCTTAATTAGGAAGCGAACATGTGGTGGACCGGGTCTCCACATTACCCAACAATTCTCCCACTCGGAGACCGGGACACTCACCGTACCACCTACAGGCCGCAACATCCGTCGTCGTACCAAACTTTTCCTCAAACACAATATTCTCCACCTCTCGCAACTCAAAGCTCTCCGTCTTCAAGCTAGAAGACCAACCGAAGTCGCGCACAACTTCAGTTTCTCAAGAGTAACACCCTTTGTCAACATATCAGCAGGATTTTTGCTTCCACAAATTTTCTCTAGTAGCAACTGTTTGTCATTTAATAATGATCGTATGAAGTGATACCCGATATGATTGTGCTTAGTCCCGGATTGAAATGCGGGATTCCCGCAAAGAATATACGTCCGACTATCACTATAGAGAGTGCCCTTCCGAACCTCCTTACCCAATTCTTCCAAGAAACTTTGCGTACCATATCATCTCCTTTCGCAGCCTCCGATATCGCAACATACTCGACTTCGTAGTGGACAAAGAATCCGTCTTCCGCAAATTCGAGCCCCATGACACTGCAGCATCACCAAGAGTATAAACATAACTCCGTAGTACTCTTCATATCGTCAATATCGCCACCTAAATCGCATCAACATAGCCTTGTACCTCCGGGCTCTTTCCCGAGAAACACAAGCGGGTTTCGAAGAGCCCTTTAGGTATCCGAAGATCCACTTCACGCCTTCCCAATGTTCTTTCCCTGGATTACTCATGTATCCGCTCACAACTCCCATCGCATAGGCAATATCCGGTCTAGTGCAGACCATAGCATACATAAGTGAACCAATAGCTGAAGCGTAAGGAACCTTACCCATGTAGTCTTGTTCCTCCTCTGACGTGGGTGACTGACTCTTGCTGAGTCTGAAATGACTGCCCAAGGGTGTGCCAACTGGTTTCGCCTTATCCATATTGAACCTGCTAAGCACCTTTTTCACATATTCAGCCTGTGAAAGTCTTAACGTACCTTTGACTCTGTCTCTGATAATCTTCATGCCAAGGATTTGCTTTGCCGCTCCCAAATCCTTCATTGCAAAGTGTTTTGACATCTGCTTCTTCATATTATTAATCTCATAAATGCTAGCCCTTGCAATAAGCATATCATCCACATACAACAGTAGGATGATATATGAATTGTCAAAATACCTGATATAGCGACGAATGATCCGCTCGACATCTTCCGTACCTCGCATCGAGCATGAATTTATCAAACTTCTGTACCACTCGTCTCAGGAGCTTCGCTTGTGCCATACAAGCTCTTTCTCAATTTGCAACCGAGTCTTCCTTTCCCCGTACCACGAACCCTTCAGAGTTGGTGCATGTAGATGTCTTCTTCAAGGTCTCCATGAAGAAAAGCCGTTTTTACATCTAACCGCTCAAGGAAGAGATTTTCGCAGCCACCATGCATGCGTACCATTCCGATGGTTGTAAGCTTCACCACAGGAGAGAAAATCTCGGAATAATCAATACCATGCTTCGCTGAAAACCTTTTACAACAAGTCTTGCCTCGTACCTTTTATCGCTATCATGTTCGGCCTTTACCCGATACACCCACTTGTTGTGTAAAGCCTTCTTCCCCAGTGGAAGATCCGTTAGCTCCCAAGTCCGATTTTCTATCGGAGAATCCATCTCCTCCTTCATGGCAAGCTCCCACTTGCTCGAATTTTCATCTTGCAAGGTTTCTTCATAACTCTGAGTTTCTCCACCATCTGTCACCAGAATGTAGTTCAAAGTTGGAAAGTAACGCTGTGGAGAGCGTCTAGCCCTTTCTGACTTGCGAACAGTAGTTGGAGTAGTGAATGACTCTGAACCTGATTGCGGAATAATGGGAATGGGTGCCCCGGACCCACTCTCGTCATCACCTTCATCTTTGTGCTGAACCGTAACCTCTGGTAAATCATCAAGTTTTACCAACTCAGATTTCTGTAGTGTTGTTTCAGAAACTGTACCGGGCTTGTCCTCGTACATCATCTTCTCATCGAAGATCACGTTCTTGCTCCGTATGATCTTCCGATCTCGATCATCCCGTAAACGATACCCAAATGCATCATCTCCATGCCAATGAAGTAACACTTCTTTGACTTAGCTTCAAGCTTACTTCGAGCATCTGGATTAATAAGAACATATGAAAGACAACCAAAAGTCTTAAGGTGAGAAAATCCGACCTCTTTCCCACTCCAGACCTCCTCAGGTAATTCACAGTTTAATGGAACGGATGACCCCCTGTTGATCAAATAAACCGCAAGATCGATCGCTTCTACCCAAAAAGCCGGTGGTAGTCCGGCGTGCAATCCGATGCTTCTAGCCCTCTCATCGATGGTCCTCGTTCATGCGCTCTCGCAACACCATTTCTGTCGTGGTGTCCCCGGAATGGTCTTCTCCATTCCGATGCCCCGAGCCGCACAATACTCCTCGAATCCACCATCAATGTACTCACCACCATTATCGGACCTCGGACATTTTAACTTTAAGCCTCGTCTCGTCTCAACCATAGACTTCCAAGTCCCGAACACATTAAATACATCGGATTTATGCTTCGAAAGTAGTACCCATACCTTCGCCGCGATCGTCTACGAATGTGACGTAGTAGCGAGAGCCTCCAAGAGATGTCACCTGGGAAGGTCCCCACACATCCGTGTGTACAAGATCCGACTTTCCTCGCCTTCGGCGTCCCGCCACTTTTCAAGAAACCGACCTTCCTCCGTTTCCCCATAATGCAACTCTCACATATGCCAAGATCAACCGTCTTTGGTTCGGTAGCTTGCCTCCGGATCGAAGTTCCTTCATACCTCTTCGACTCATGCGACCAAGTCTATAATGCCACAACTCTGCTATGCTCTCTACAACAAGTAGTATCAACACTATTAATTAAACCAAGTAGTCATATATAGCGTACTTGTTTTCTTACCCCGAGCCAGTACAAGTGCTCCTTTAGTAACCTTCCAGTGCCATCTGAGAATACTACTGAATGTCCACACTCATCAAGCTGCCCAACGTAAATGAGGTTCTTTTTTAGTTCAGGAATGTGTCTGACCTTTTGCAGTGTCAACTCGTTATTGTTTGAAAGTGCAATGTCGATATCTCCCATTCCAACCACATTCAAAGCTTCTCCATCTGCGAGATATACTTTTCCAAAGTCACTCGCAACATAGTTTTGCATTAAATCTCTATGGGAAGATGTATGGAAAGAAGCCCCGCAGTCCAAGTATCCAAGTCGTCAATGGAGTTGTGAATCGCAAGCAACAGCCGCATTCGAGCTTCTTCGCATACAGACATTAGCACCGATGTTCTCCGTCTTTTAGGACTTCGCAGTTCTTCTTTATGTGGCCAATTTTGCCACAGCTCCAAGCAGGTTGCTTGTCGACCGGGCTTCGACTTGCTCCCGCCTCTGTACTTCGAGTTTGATCTTCCTTTGTTTCGAGTTCCCGTCATGTGATCTCCTCTCGAAATCAACATTCAGACGCCGAACTCGAACACGAAGTCTCACCGTAATCTTTCCTACGCACCTCCTCGCCCAAAATTAAATCACGAATATCATCATATTTTAGCTTAGATTTACTCGCGTAATTGCCGATCGCCATCCTCATAGCCTCCTAGCTATTCGGCAATGAAGCCAATAATATCAGCGCCCGTATCTCATCATTAAATTCAATTTCGACAGACGACAATTGATTTGTGATAGTATTAAAGTCATTCGTATGTCGTACAACCGGACATACCTTCCGCCATCTTCAAATCGAATAACTTTTTCATCGATGCACCTTGTTATTCGCCGACGGCTTTTCATACATACTCGACAAGGCCGCCATGAGATCCGCAAGTGGTCCTCTCCTCGATAACGTTGTGTGCAATCGATCTCGACGAGGTTAATCAAATAACCCCTAGAACTCCGTCGATCCAACGTATTCCAATCGACCTCGTCCATCTTCTCCGGTCGCTCGCCCAAGTAACGGAAGATGAAGTTTCTTCCCATGGAGGTAGTCCTCTATCCGCATTCTCCAAGAACCAAAATCGGTGCCGTCGAATTTCTCGATCCCCGAAACCTTCACTTCGTCTCCGCCATCATTCTTCCTCGCATCCGAACCGAAGCTCGATACCAATTGTTGTGAAAAATGATGACAATAAAGTAAAATTGGAACGAAAAATGCACGCAGAAAATAAACACCGTAGCGACACACGTATTTACGTGGTTCGACAAATTTGCCTACGTCCACTGGAGTCGCAGAGGATTTTATTTCTTCGAGGAATTACACCGTCGAGCGCCTCGACGTTTACAAGAAAAAAACTTTATTTTCTTCTCTCCCTTCCTCTCTTTCTATCTTCCTCTCTTTCTCTCTGGAGAACTTGGTCAGTACATCATCCAATAGCCAAAAGAGGCTATTTATAGAATAAAGGTGAGCGGTAGGTGGGAGGTAGGTGAGCGGTAGGTGTGAGGTAGGTGAGCGGTAGGTGGGAGGTAGGTGGGCGGTAGGTGGTGTATGGTAGGTGAGCGGTAGGTAGCCCTTAATTAGGAAGCTAACATGTGGTGGACTGGGTCTCCACATTACCCAACACTTAATAGTAACCACTTAACATATTTAACAAATGCAAAACTACTTAATTAATTAACTACTAAAGACAACTAGATTAACTCAACATCTTACCAATGCGAAGAGAAGGAAGAAGACCTACCTGTGAGGAACTTGTGAGAAGAGGAGGAAGCGGTTGAGTAGCGTGAGATGCGTAGGACAAGGGAAGTAAGTCGTCGGAGAAGAGGAGGCGAGGAGAGAAGATCGCAATTCGTCTTCTTTCATTGGAGAAAAAGAAATGGAATCGAGTAGGGTAATGGGGTAAAAAGCTGAGTGTGGAAGCCGGGCCACGAGTTGCTTATTACGTTCTGCATTCAGGATAAATCGCGACCCGTTACATGCACACCGCCACAGCCTTGCAGCCATGCCAAACAGAGCCTAAGAAGTGTCAAAAGGACTTTGCATTTATTTATTAAATAACTCATATTGTATAGTTACTGTTTTGTCAATGTATGTAAATTACAAGTATGCCATTCTAGGTTCTATATAACCTGAGCTTCTGTATCAGAAATGTTGTGAATGAAATAATTTCTTTCTATCTCTCCTTTAATTCTTCTCATAGTCTTAGAGCTAAAGCTTTAATGCAACAATATCCATGGATCACAATTCCCTCACATCCTCTGAGGCTTCTTCTCAACCAACATAAATTATTAAAATGGGTGAAAGAGATAAGTATTCCAGTGCTTTGAAATTTTTTATGGCTAACTTCAAGAAAGTTGTAACTATTTCCCTAAAATATACAAAATATGCAATATGGAAGGTCCAAATAAAAAAAAAACTCTTCCTTTCAAATCGGTTTGGAGCCTTTTTAGATCCCACAGCTTCTGTTCCTGCTATCTCAAATCAAGCTTCCTATTCCAACAATCAAGATTGTCAAATATGGAAATTGGTGGATCAAAACTTGATTGGGGTCATGTTTTCAACAAATATCTGCATCAGTGTTTCCCTATATTTTGCATCTCAATAACGCATTAGAAATATGGATACTGTCACCTAAATAGTGAAATATGAAATTTGATTCATTTATGATTGGTCATGAGTTTGAGTGAAGCAGCTATGACAGTTGTGTTTACTTCAAGAAACATAATGAATAATCATTTGTATAATTGCTCTTATAAGTGGATGATATGCTGATAAATGCTAAAAATAAATAAGACGATGATATGCTGATAACCGCTAAGAATAAATAAGACAATAAAATGTTAAAAGAACACTTTAATAATGAGTTTGGGATGAAAGATTTGGAAGTTGTAAAGAAAATACTTAACAAAGAGATTCATAGAGATAGAAATACATGTAAGTTATTTATGAGTCGGAAATAGTACATTGATAAAGTATTGCAAATGTTCAATATGTAGATTGCCAAACATGTCAGTATTCCATTAATTGTGTATTTCAGACTCTCATTAATTCTGTGTTCAGAATCAGATGATAAGATTGAGCATGTCTTTAAGTTTCATATTTCAGTTTAGTAGGATCTCTCATGTATGGCATTGAATGTTCTCGTCAAGTTTTAACCTATGCAGTTAGTATAGTTAGCAGATATATGAGTAATCCAGTTAAATAAAATTAGAAAGCAATTCAATGGATCCTCATGTATTTATGTGGAACAAAATATGCTTGTTTGCATTTCAGAAGCACTACAGATAGAGATATTGTATATGTTGATTTTGATTTTGCTGGACATCTTGATATAAGTCGATCATTTATAGGATACATGTTTAATATTAGTGGTTGTGCAATTAGCTGGAAGGCTATGTTGTAGACAGTATTAACACTATATCTACAACTGACCCGACAATTACTGAAATTTATAATGAAGCTCTCTATTTGAAAGATCTCGTTGAAGAACTTAGTTAATATTTGAAGTTTCCCACACTATTGTGTGATGATCAGGGTGTTATTTATCTAAATAAAAATCTCTTGCTTCATCACATTGATGTCTATTAGGTAAGTCTTTGGAATTGGAAGGTCATTTTGGCTTCCTCATAGCAAATTAATCTCTATATTTCATAATTTATTACTTTGCACTTTTGGCCGTAATTAATATAATGAATGATTTTTAGTCCAAATTTTATCCCATTTTCGCCCAATCGAATGACTTTTAGCTCTGTCGAACAAAAATATGATTTTATTATTAGAACAATTACTTCCCTAGAAATGCTAAATAGCAGCGCGGTGCAGATTTTATTATTTAAACATGGGTGGCCAGAATCATTAGAGAGGGAAGCGTAAGAAGGGCGGGGTAGCATTAATACACTCCAGTACTTGTTCGTCTCCGCCAGCGGAGAGGAGGCTCTGTATCTCTGCGGCGAACCTTGTCATTGCAGGCGGAGGCAAGCAGACTGGAACAACGATTCCCTTTTCTCCACTGGCATTAACAAAAGGAACAAAGAAGCTGGCAACGCCAGGAATCGCTCCCACCCCACCTTTAGCTGGACCGCCGTACACCGCCTTTCCCCAGCCAAAATCCACATCTCCAAATCCCGCACGCGTGACATCGGACACCAAATAAGTCCGCACTACAGTGAAATGCGGTCGACCATTCATCACCATGTAATCAGCCACAGAATGGAGATAGTCCCCTGAAACTTGCGACTTTGCCCGTTTCACTAACTCTACTGCATAATCCAGGGGGCGGCTACACAGTTCCCCTGCCGTAGCTATAGCAACTGGGAAGGCGAAGGCATTGCCATAGAAGCCAGAAGGCAGAGGAGGGTTGATACGGCCGCGGATGTTGACAATGCAGATGATACGGAAGTTCTCCTTCGGATTTGCTGGCTGAAGGGCCCGCGTGCGGCTTCTCCATAAGCTGGCGGTGAGAATGTCGAAGGTTGAAGAAGCGCCACGGAGGTGTGGAGGCAGGCGAGAACGGAGGAAGCTTATTTCGCGGGGGCCGAAAAAGAAAGAACAAGTGAGCCATGTCGTCAAGAGGGATGATGGTGCCCTCTGTGTCGGGGACCTGTTCGTACTCATGGTGGGGAAAATAAGGAGCTGGACTCGGCCGTGCTTCTAGGAGCTCTCGGCGCCAGACTGGAATAACACTAGGCGATGACGATCCGCGAGCTAGCTCTCCCACAGCGGTCATTAGCTGAACTAGTCCCGGCGCGTCGGACATGGTGTGGTTTAGCCGGAGGGCCAGGATGAATCCCCCGCAGCTTAAAAGGGTCACCTGCAACCCACACGCATTAAATTTTTATTTGTAATTTTTTTAAAAAAGTTTTTTTTTTTTAAAATGTAAAAGTGGTTAAAGATAGGAGCGCAAGAGCGCAAGAACGTTGACGTAGGCACCAACCTGAATCAACAACAATGGAGTGTTAAGTAGGGCGGAGGTTCCCTCAACGTCGAATAATAGCTCTTCGAGACACGGGAATGGAGGCTGCAGGGCATCACCGAAGTCCTCGAGCTTCACATCAGCCTCGGCCTCAATGAACAGAACACCCTCGCCAGTGCAATCAACGAATAGCTTCTTGCCGTCTCCTTCACGAAGCCGGCCAGCAAAGGGGTAGTAGAAAACAAGTGTTCGAGCGAGGGCATCACGTATGACGGCTGCCGGATTCTGGCCGGCCATAGCAGGTTCGTGTCGGTAGAATTGGATGACGGGTATCTGAAAGCGGAGGCCTTCCTGGTCGTCAATATCTGACAACCGTTTGAGCTCCCGAGGCGTAGGAGAAGCTGGAGCCACCAGCTGTGGAGGTCGCCGGCGAATGGAGAAGTGGAGTGTAGAGGAGGCCATGAGGGAAGGTTGGTTAATTTGATTGGTTGCTGGAATTGCGGGTGAGAGGTTGTGTCACAAATTGGAGAATTTATAGGAGTCGGAAGTTAGCCGGGGAGTGAAGTGGGTTGCGAAGTTCCGTGGTTGTTTTCTAAGAAGTTACAATGGAGTGGGAAGGGAAGGGAACTCCTCGGTGGTCCAGTCAACTGACTATTAATTGTTCAATACAATTTGCAGTGTGGTCTCCTGACTTTTAAGTTGGAAAGGAATTGGCATTACGATAAATTATATTGATGAAAAAGAATTAGTGATTAATTAATAGTTGGTGCATGATTGCGTTGTACAATCGGGGAAAGCTATATGAAGTTGTTACAGCAAGAACGGAAGTCAACTATAAGTCATGGTCTTGCATGTAAAGGTTTGAAATATTTATATATATATATATATATATATATATATATATCACTTTCCCTTAAAATTTAAAAAATTAAATCATGATTTGAGGTGTGAATAAGGGGTAATTGGCGGCAATAGGGCATGGAGCTATGGCAAGAGAAGGGAACTGCAATTAATATGCTCAAACTGTGATTCCTTTTTCTCTTTGTGAATAAAATTTTGAAAGCGCTGGCAGGAGAAGAAATTTTATTAGTGATGCACCTCTTACTTTTAAGGAAGCTTTTGCACAATCTCACTAGAGAAATGCTATGCCTAAACAATTCGTGACACTTCAACACCAAGCCACATGGATACTTATTCCACCTCCCCCTAACCATAACATTTTAAGTTCAAAATGGACCTTTCGTATTAAATACTGTTCAAATGGAATTATTGCTCGATATAAAGCTCGTCTTGTCGCCTACGGGTTTAAGGAACAATATGGGATTGATTATCAAGAAACTTTTAACGGAAAAATTCCCCACAAGTTGTATGTTAATTACTTTAGCTGCTATAAAAATTGGGGAATTCAACAACTGGATGTTTCTAAGACATTTTTGCACGGTAAACTCGAAGATACCATCTATATGTCCCAAACCCCAATATTTATTGAGAATCAATATCCCAATTATGTACGTAAGTCGTAAAAAGCTATTTATGGGCTAAAAAAGCACCAAGACAATGGCATTCTATCTTTTCCAATATTATTCTTACTCAAAAATTTCAATTAAGCATTACAGATCCTTCTCTATTCATTTATCAACATGAGCATAGCAGAATATTTCTTCTCATTTATGTTGATGATATTTTGATAACAGGAAATAATGCAGAAATTACTAATGAATTAATCAATACTCTCGACATTCAATTTAATTTAAAACACCTCGATTAACTTTCTCCCTTTCTAGGACTACAAATAAATAAAACAAAAGACAGATACTTTATGCATTAAACACAATATACCATTGAGCTATTGCAAAATGCCAACATGCCCCATTTCAAACTAGTTTTCACGCCACTACCAACATAGCCATATATAATCATCAATAATCCCTCACTTTATCTAAACTGCATACATATAAACAACATTTGGTTCATTGCAGCATTTAACGGTCACTTGCCTAATATTACCTTTGCAGTCCGTTATTTGAGCCAATTCATGCACAACCCCAATACACAACATTTTTAAATGCATAAAAGATTTCTCGGGTATTTAAAAGGTACTTGAACTTATGTCTCCTTATTAAAGCTGGTAACCTTGAACTATATGCCTATATTGATGCGGATTGGGCCGGTAATCTAGATGATAGAAAATCTACAACGAGCTACTTTGTTTACTTAGGTCTCAATCTCATCTACTGGAGCTCCAAGAAACAATCAACAGTAGCATGTTCCTCTACAAAGGTTGAGTAACGGGCGCTAGCGACTGAAATGATAGAAACCATTTGGCTCAGACAGCCACTTCATGAAATCTCTTAAATCTCGCCACAACCAACAAAGCTTAATAGCGATAGCACATTAGTTATCGCTTTAGCACACAACCCTATTTTTCAAGCACATATTAAGCACATAAAGGTTGACTACCATTTTATTTGCGATCAACTGAAGCTCAAGCTTGTCGATCTTCATCATGTGATGAAAGAAGATCAATCAGTGGATCTTCTTTCCAAATCCCTCTCTATTGCTCGTCACAACCTTCCTACAAGCAAACTCACAATCTATCTAGCTGATTATTTGCTTGAGAGAGGGTAAAACCACACTTACTTGCTCCCTATCGAAGCCGCCATCGGACTCGCCTAGGGCTTCTTCCACTGGTTCACCAAGCTTCTGCAAAGTGTTAAAAAGAAGCTGCATTTATTTATTAGATAACTCATATTGTATAGTTACTGTTTTGCCAATGTATGTAAATTACAAGTATGTCATTCCAGGTTCTATATAACCTAAGCTTTTGTATTAAAAATGTTATGAATGAAATTGTTTTTCCCTTTTATTGTTTCTTTTTATCGCTCCTTTAATTCTTCTCAATATGTCAAATTAATAAAGAAATATATTTTTCATTAATTTCTTTAAATCATGTGCATTATTAACATATATTTTACGTACTCCTTGGTTTTGTATCCAAGTTTTGTAGTCAAAATGTCCAGGCCATTCGAAGTTGACCTTGACTGACTCCAAAGACAACAAATTCTGAGTTGAATCTCACACCATAGATGCTAGACTCTCAAACAGAGTCTCCTCTGGAATGCCTATGCTAGAGGCCAAAGTCACATGCAAAACCTATTCACAATCGAGTAGAGGTAGCTTGATCCCTTCACCGCTTTATCTTTCCTCTTAATGTCACATTCCCTACACACAGTTACACAAACAAGCTTTGAAGGAGATTGGACTAGAGAATATCTGTGCATTCTTTTGGAATATTATCCATCAAATTTGGTTAAAAGTGTACTATGTGAAAGAAGCTATAAAATTTTAAAAATAAAAAATAATAATAATAAAAAAAAAACTTGTGGATGAAATTGTGGATCAACTAGCATCCCTTAGTTCTATTTATAAAAAATAAAGGGCCCGAACTTTAATGGATTTGTTCATATGTCATTAATGCAATTAAATAATATTTTTGGCATGACTAGAATTCGCCTTTATTATAATTATTATACATATTCTGTTATTTTTTTCACAGCTTCATGTTCATGAAAAAATAAAAATTTATTATAGTTATAGTAAAAAACCACCTAATCAAATCCAAGTTCATAGGTTGGATAGCACATAAATGCGAGTCGTTGGATTCCCCTACGTGTCCCATTGAGCTGCTGAATTAATGAAACATGAGTAGTTGAGTCTCAACTATCGAGTACTAGTCCAATGTCGACTCCAGAGGACTTGTAACCAGTTTGGCTACTACGATGAGCTCACTCGTTTACCGAGGGGACAAGATCCATTTCATTGTTCGATATCCACTCAGTATAAAAGGATGACTTGCCCTTAAGTCGAATTGTTCAGCACCAAATCACCTTAAGAGGTTAAGTGGGCAGATAACAACGATCGGGATAAGACATTTTCAGAGATAATATTAATTATAATGTTAAAATAAGAATGGAAGATGATCCTCAATATTTGCTATTGGTGCCCGGCAATTCTATGGGCAAAGGAGGTGAACATCCGAGTGGGTTACTTTTGGATGAAACTAAGAGATATATTGATTGAGAAGGAGAAAAACGATCGAAGAGCTTTGGAGGTTAAAGGAGCTTGCCAGTAATTATGGCTGGTTAGCTATAGGTCGGTAAGAAGCTTTTGATGGTTGCAAGAGTAGCAAAGCAAACTAGTGAGCTCCAACATGTAAGCCAGATAAGGCCGTATTTTGTTTTGGCGGATGAAAGCTCTGTTACCATAATACAAAAGCACATTTACATACATATCATCCAATTCCTATGTATTTACATATCTAACATTAAAATTTTATTTTCTTACATTTATACCACTCAAATCTCTCATATATCATAAAATATATCACTATTTTATCTTTTAAAATGTCCAATACAGCCTTTCACGCATAGGCAAGGTGGCATGCAAGTAAAAAATTGATATTTAGGTGTTAGATTTGTACATATGTACATAGGAATTTAGTGTTGCAGGTGGTGTTGCAACCGGTGAATCGCGACAGGTGAATCGCGAGACAAAGCACAGTTCGCAAGTTCGTTGCATGAGGAGTTGCGACAGGTGGAGTTCGGCCGAATTCTTCTGCGAACAGGAATGTGCTTTGGGTGCTAGATGACACGGTTGACCAAGCCAGGTTTTCTCAACAAGTTCTTGGGTGACTTGAAATTGTTGAAAGTTAGCAGGTGCGTTGCTAGTTAGTTTGGTTGCTCAACTCACTTGGTTTAAGAAACTCCACGTGTATTTCTCCTAAGGGGCTGGATATTCGCCAAGGTGGAGATTTGTTAGGTATGTGGCTCATATACCGGTAGATGGAGTCTCTTGGTGAAGAGATGTGTCTCTTCATAGTTAGTGGGTTGAGGGGGAGCGAGGCGAGTTTGTAATTTATCTATGGGTGGTTTTATCTATAAATAGAGGTGCAACCCCATTGGTATGATTTGAACCGAATTTGTAACTCCTCTGAAATAGTGAAATTCGCCGCTCTGCTCCCGAGGATGTAGGCATCTTTGCCGAACCTCATTAAATCTTTGTGTTCTTCTTCTGGATTTGAGTTTTGTTCGCCCTACAGTGCATAACATTTAGTTGTTTGTATGTAAATCTTCCTAATAAAATTTGATAAAAAGGGTTTAAATCCTGATGATCTTGGTATAATAATACCTGCAAATTTAAAAACTATTCCATTGATTTGCATGGTTGTACATTATTTCGAAGGGTCAGTGCTGTTGTTAGTAATAAAGTCGGACTGTCGGAGCATGAAACACCTACAACTCAACGCGGAATACGTGAATTTCGTTGGAATTGATGTTTGAGAGACATTGAGCATTGTGAAATGGAAAAAACGAATCTTCAGTTTGAGACACATTCCACTTAAAATTTAATCAAGAAAAGTTAGGCATTTTGATACTTCCTATGTTATTTTACTGTTGTACGTGGATGACATGTTTTTTACAGGGGCAAATATTGATGAGATCAATAATCTGAAGTAGCAGATGTCATAACACTTTATAATGAAGGATCTGGGAGCTGCAAAGCAAATCCTTAATATGAGGAATGTTAGAGACAGAGTCAGAGGCACAATGAGGCTTCCACAAATTGAATATGTGAAAAAGATACTTAGCAGTTTCAATATGGATAAGACCAAACCAGTTTGCACAACTTTGGGTAATCAATTCAGACTTAGCAAGGACTAGTCACAAGTTAGAGGAGGAACGAGACTACATGAGTAAGGTTCCTTACGCTTCAACAATTGGTTCACTTATGTATGTTATGGTTTGCACAATATCGGATATTACCCATGCAATGGGAGTTGTGAGCAGATACATGAGTAATCTAGTGAAAGAACATTGGGAAGCTGTGAAGTGGATCTTGAGATACCTAAGAAGCTCCTCAGAAACCTGCTTGTGTTTCTCAGGAAAGAGCTTGGATGTACAAGGCTCTGTTGAGGAAGATATAGCTGGGGGCATTGACAGTAGGAAGAGTGCTAGTGTGATGGGGCTCAAATCTACAGAAGACAGTTTCATTGTCCACTACAGAAGCTGAGTACATTGCAGTGTCCAAGGTTGCAAATGAGATGATATAGTTACAAAGTTTCTTGGAAGAATTGGGTAAGGAGGTTCAAATGTGCACTCTTTAAAGTGACAGTCAGAGCGTCATATTCCTTGCCAGAAATCCAATATCTCAATCCAAGACTAAGAACATTCAGATCATGTATCATTTCATGGTCATTATTAGATGACAAATAGTTGTTACTTGAGAAAATTTATGGTAACAAGAACCCTGCTGATATGCTGACTCGATATGCGTGTCGGCATTATTTTTAGGTTATGTGATATTTTTAAAAGGGGTCGCCTAACAGAAGTTGTCAGCGAATTTAAACTTTAAATTTGATTTAAATATATATATAATTTAGAAAGTAGTATTTGACTTTGAAAATAATTTTAAATTTGAAAGTTTTAAGATATGAGATTAAACCGATCTCACATCCCAAATAGTTTATATAAACGAGCACCGCACCACAAACCGTGTATCTATCCCTAAAGATAGACACACCGCTCGAGGGTGGGGCTCGATCAAATAAACTAGAAGTTTTGTGACATCCGTTTGGTCTCGCGAACCAATTTTATAAGCCGACAAATTCCCCGCTTAATATGAAAGTATTAAACGGGGTTTATATTACTCGGGTTCTTTAAAATTCCCTATAAGGGCAAGCCCCTATAGTTAATTACATCTTAAGTGAAGGGAATCACCTAAGAAAACTCTCGATTAATAACCAATAATTCTGCTCTCAAGAATTTCAAAGTTTAAGGTTTTTCAAAGATTGAATTTTGGAATTTCAATAGGGAATGGATCAAATTTTGGAACATTTTGTTTTGTGAATCCAAAGGAAGAAAGGTAGGAGAAATCACTGATTCGAAGTGAGCTTCGGTAATTTCCCGACTATCCTATTGTTTGGCTTGAATTTAGGAAAGTCCTAATGTTTATTTAGTATTTCAATCTTCGCCAATTTTAATTAATTAGTGGTTTATATTTGTATGATAAAATCAAACAAATAACATTAGAAGATGTGAGGGTTTATTGTCGTATCGGACGACTACCTCGGAATCCTAAGACCGGTTAGGGCTTAATTTGCAATGCAAATGCCTAACGAAGAGTTGAGGATTTATGTTGCACTAGGCAAGCTACCTCGAAGTCCTATGGCTTTGTTGTTTAATTCTAAGAAGGTTTCGCTGAAGTAGGTTCAAGTTTTCTCGACGACGATGGCCGTCGTCGCCCACCATGCTCCAAGCTCCTTGTTGTTGCAGAGGTTTAGTTTTAGAAATCATAAATCGGGAGATGAGAAAAGTGTTTTGGTTTAGAGAAGTCTTAATTTCCGAGTGTTTTGTATTTCGATTAAAACAAATCTTAAAGTTGATTATAACGACACCGGTTAAGATCCCATGGTTCCATCCTTCCGGCATCATTATTTTTATCGGATTCACTTAGTCCGGATGAATTTGCTAAACTCAACCGAATGAGTTCCACACTTTCATTTAGACCGTGGGAAATCCCGTTAGCAACACGTAGGTTACATCATCCGAGGTATTCCCGATCATCCAACGAGACATTTTAATTTAGTTGCAATTGTAGTTTTCGTGTTCCGTTTGTGATTAAATTTTGAGTTGTTTTATATTTTGAAATGTTGTGGCGGTGAATTTTATCTTGCAATGACTTTTAACTTAGTTTTGGTTTCAGCTTTAGGGACTATCCTAAAGGTGTGGGTTTTCATGCAACAGTTGTTTTATCATGCAAGAAAAGTAAAGTGCATTTCCGTAATAAAGTAAATTGCAAGAAAGTAAATTGCAAGAAAGTAAATTGCAATAAAATAAAAGCGTACCTGGAGGGTCTTCCCGTCATCCCAAGCTACACTTAAAACACAATTAGAATATTTAAGCAAGTTCCTAGGTAAAGCTAAGGGAAAGGTTATGGTTTTCACCAAGTTCCTAATCCTATAACTAGTCATTTCCTATGACGTCTGGTTCTTTGTGTTTTTGTTTGAGGACGATTTTCTTCATCAAAGAACAATTAAATCCAATTGTTCTTATAAATATCCTATCATATCGAGGAAGTGCTTAAGAAGAATCTTAAACATCTTTTCAATATTTTCAGGATTGTTTTAAGTCCAAATGAATTTAATTATATAAATGAATCAATCGTCCGAGGTTTTCAAGTTTTGTTAACTTGCCAGTGAATTAAGACATTTGAATATCTTATGAGTGAAGTAGCACTTCATTTAATGTTTCATTTAGGAGTTATAATAATCAAAGCTTTCGAGGGTAAATTAGTATTCAAATGATTCGATTTAAGTTAAAGCGGTTTAAATTTGGAATAATGTTCAAGTTGCTTTATATTTAATTTCTTTTATGTCTTAGGTGATGTTATATTTAATTCAATTTAATTTAATTGAGTTTTAATTTAACTTAATTTAATTTAATTTGATTTGATGTTTAATTAATTTGATTTGATTTAATTTAATTTAATTATTTAATTTAATTTAATTTAATTTAATTTAATTTAATTTAATTGTTTAATTTAATTTAATTTAATTATTTAATTTAATTTTAATTTAATTTAATTTAATCCAATTTAATTTACTTAATTTAATTTAATTTTTAATTTAGTTTTATCTTTAATTTTAATTGAAATTTTTGAAAGAGTTTAATAATTTAATTTTAGTTTAATGATTAAGTCTTTTAATATTTTGAATTTGAATTATCATTTTAATTAAGAGTTGAATATTAATGAGATGATTAATTTAGGGATTTTTAAATTAAAGAATAAATCTCTTCCTAATAAATATCCCTTATTTTAATAATTCCAATTTTATTATTCTTCCAAATTTAATCTATTATTTAATTAAAGTTTAATCATTTTAAAAATTGTTTAATGAGCTTCTACCCTTTAATTATTTAAATTTCAATCATCCAAATCAGATTAAGATCAAATATTTTACTTGTTAATTTTATTAAACCTAAAGTTTTAATTAAGGGTTAAAAGTTTAATTACCATTTTACCCTTTAAGCTTAATAATTTCATAACTCACTAAATTGAACTTAAATGAACTTGAAATTTTTATGTGACTTCACTCATATGTCAATAAAGACATGAGAGGAGAAAATGTGATTTTTCTGTATTTAATTTATTTATATAATTATTTTTGGTGGAAAATAGAGATTTTCAAGGAAAATTTGATAACATGACCAAAGGAAAGTTTCTGTCCTTAAGAAAATTAGGGGATATTCCTAATGACCAGAGAAGCACTTAGACCAATTTTGGTGATTTTTTGAATTATATTATTTTTATTATAATTATTTTGAGTTTTGGAGTGTTAATTAATTTAAAAATAAAATAAATGTTGAAAAATGGATTTTATATTTTTCAAAAATCTCTCTGATATCAAGGAAACCAGAGAAATAAATTTTGCAATTTTCTGATTTTTCTATGATTTATTATAATTATTTTAGTGAAAATGCTAGAAAATATATTTTTTTTATTTTAAAATTACCCTAGGGCTTTAAAATTCAATATCTCACTAAATAGACCTAATAAAAATGTGGGATTTGTTCCTAAGTGATTAAAATTCAAAATGTGACATTTTGATGAATTTTATTATTTTTGTGATTTTTATTATTTTTTTTATTTTTTTATTATTAAAAATATTAAAATATTATTAAAAATCAACTTTTTTAGAAAATTGAAATTTTAATTTTCTTAGGTTCCCCTGATATCAGAGAGGCTCCAAAACCAATTTGGTGAATTTTTAAAAAAGTATTTTAAAAGTTATGAATTTTTAAAGTTTAAAATGGCTAAGTGACTTAATCAACCCAATTAGTAGGGCTAACCAAGTCCAATTGACCTCAAATTTTTATGGTGGATTCCTCTGATCCTAAAGGTCAGTGGAGAATTGATTTCAAGTCAATTTGTTGCCTGGTTAACTCTAATTAATTAAAGACCTATTTTGGGTGTTTAAGCCAATTAGGGTTGTTTTAAATGAACTAAGTCAAAACCTATTTTTCCTAGGGTTCTCTGGTCATAAGGAACATCACCAAATTTTCCTAGAATTTATTTCACAACATGCTATTTACTGGAATTAAAATACTCAAAACGAGTGACTCGAACTTGAAAAATCAAGAACTCTTCATAGGATGGCCTCCGACTTTGGAAAATTCAGGGAATGTTCCCAAATTCAGAGGCTTCAAAAGCCCTATGGTCTCATGCCATGGTGAATTGTATGCATGCATGGAGAATTAAAACAATGCATAGAGTAAATAAATTATAAAAAATAAAATATTCGATGAAATTAAGTGATTTCTTTTCCACATTATTCTCCTCTCTTCACCGAGCAAGAGGGTATTTTTATTTTATTTTTCTCGATTTTTCTACACAGAGATATGAATTTTTGAAGTTTAGGGAATTAAATAAATCAAAAAAATCCCTAATTTTCTACTTATCCGAGTCGCCGCCAACGCATCCTCGGCACTCCGAAAGGCCACGCGGCGCGCTCCCATTCGACGCCGCCACCTAAGTCGCGCAGCCGGGCCCCGCGGTTCTCGTACTCGTCTCCCGGTCCGACGCCATCCGAGCCGTCCGTCCGCGCGTGTATTGAATGGACGCGCATCCGTTCATCGTCCCCAAGTGTTCTCACCCGAGAGCCGTCCACACTAAATCCCTAAGATCTCACTCGATTCTCAATGGATTTTTACGTTCTTATACTTCACGGATTCGTCTCGAAGAGACGAACACATCTATACTGAGCAACATGCATCGAAATTAAAGCATTTGAAATGGAGAATCTCCGTAAGCTCGGGATGAAGAGTTAGCTCATACCTTGGCTCGGAGAAGTGTGGCTTCAATCCGAGAGTTGTCGCACCTTCGATCGGGTCCCGCAAGCTCCGCATGAAGTCTCCCGGTCCAGTGAATCGTCCGGATATGATTTCGACCAAGCCCGATCACAAAGCTCGGAGGCTCGGAGCAACCGGGTGGCCTCGGAGATGGGGCTTTTGATGGTGGACACCTTCTCTTGGTCCGGTGAAGGTGTAGAGCCAATCGATTTGGGAATTGGCTCACCGTGGAGAAGTGTCCTGGTTTTGGGTGGAATTTCAACTCCGAAATCGAGCTTACGAGGAGAAATGGCAGGGGATTTCACCTGGGATCGAGTGCTCTAAGGGTGGAGGAGGGTCCGGAACAATTTTGGCGCAGTTTTGGCAAGGTTTTTGCTTCTCTCCTCCTCATGGCCGAGAGGGGTGGAGTTTAAATGAGCCGTGGCTGGGGGCCTCCTGCGGGGAGTTAGGGCTTCGGGATCACCGCTTCCGGTGAGGAGAAGAACGACTATGGTGACCACTAGGCATGGGGCGGCTCGGCAAGTGAGAATTTCAATGTTGGCTCACATGTGAGCTCTCGGCCATGGTGTTTTCCGGCGGCTCGGTAGCTGGCCGGCCGAGCATGGGTCACCCTCAAGGTCAGGTGGGTCGGTGGCCGAGGTTTGTGCAATCAATCGGCCATGGACATGTGTAAAGGCTTTGATCCAAAGTGGAATGGGGCATGGCTAGATTTGGACCTAAATGGGTCAACCCACCCATTTGGGCTAGGTGCACCACCCAAGGCCCGGTTTAGGCCGAGGAGAAAGTGATTTGGATCAGCTTGATTAGTGGGGTCAAGTCACAATCCAAGTACAATTAGGCTTAAGCATGGTTTAGTGGAGTCATGGAAGAGGTTAATCACCTTTAGGAATTAAGGAAAGAGCCTCCTCCTTTTGCCCAAAATGGCATGGTGACATGTAAAGAGGCTCTCATGGCTTGCATATGGCTTGTGCATGGCTCCATGGCTCCATTTGGCTCGGGAAAAGTGAAGTCAATTTCATGGAAATGGATTTAAGGAAAATTTTGGTATTTAGGGGTGATTTGGCATGAGGCTTGATTTGGAATTATTTGATGATGAATTTAGGACTTAGGGATGATTTTAATTGAAAGTATGATGAGGGGAAATGTCATATGGGCTTTGGAAGAATTTTGGGCTTTTTTGAAAGGGTTTTAGATGGGCTTTTAAGATGGATTAGGAAAGTGGGCTTTTGAATTTTAAAATGGATTTTGGGATGAAATTTTGTAAAGAGGTTGGGCCAAATAATTGTTGGGTTTAGCTCATGGATGTGTCATGAGTGATTTGAAACAAATTGGGGGTAGTTTGGGCTTGAATTGGGTTGGATTTGAATTCTTTTGGTGAATGGGCCAATATAGGTCCAAGTGGGCCAAGTTGGGCCAATGTTGAGCTAGGGTTGAAATTGATGTAAAATTAATGTTGAGAAATGTTTATGGGAGTGTTTCAAAGGAGTTTTGACTTTGGTTGGGTTTTGATTTTGGGGTTTGGGTTCATTTGGGTTAGGTTTGGGTTTAGGTCAAAAATGGGCCTTTTAGCTTTGGGTTGAGTTTGAGTGGGGTTTGGGTCCAAATTTTGGGCAAATCATGTTAGTGTTTTTGTTTGTGGGAATGTTAAGGAAGATTTAGAAAAGATTTGAGGTTAATTGGAGTTGAATTGGGTGAGTTTGGGTTAAGTTTGGGTCATGGGTCCAAATTGGGCTTTAAGGCCAAAAGTGAGATTGGATCCAAATGTCAATCAAATTGGACTTGGATTTGGTCTAGATTGGTATTGGGAATGTTGAATTGAAGTTTAGAATTGAATTGGACCATAATTTGGGTCAATTGGATAGGTTTGGTTTAACATTGGGTTCACTTTGGGTTAAAATGGGTCAATTTGGGGGTTTTGACAAAAGTAGGGTAAATTGACAAAATTGGCCCATGGTGTAGTTGGACAAAATGAAATTGAGAATATTTAGGATTTTCTGGAATTTTCTGGGAATTTTCTGAATTTTTGGATTTTTAGGCCAAGAAGGGTATTTTGGGTATTTGGAGGGTATTGGGGGTATTTTTGGAATCTTTGGTATTTTTGGGTATGGATGATCAATTTGAGTGATGTGGAGATGTTTGGGATTGATTTTGGAAAATTTTGGGTAATTTGGAAATTTTGCAAAAATTTGGTAATTTCGATGGTTTTGGGTAGGTTTAATAGTGTAGGGTCCCGGGGTCAAAAATCGAAAATTTGGGAAATTGAAGATTGGGTGAATCTAGGTGGAAAGAAGTCATTTTGGTTGAGCCATGAAGCCATGAAGCCATTTCAAGCCCATATGAGCCATGAAAGGACTCATTCGAGGCATTCACTATGTTGTTCCTAACCCTCTTAGCCAAGAGCTTAGGGGTTAAGGACCATCCATGTGAATCACCTACATGAGTCAGGAGGTTAAGTTGGGTATGGGTGTGGTTTTAGGAAGTGTGTGGAAATGTAGTGTGTAAGTGTAGTGTAAGTCGACCCTTCACTGCACTCGAGCCACCTGTGGCGATCCTAAGGCCAAAGAATCCTATAGGAACTCATCCTTTAAACTTCCACATTTGATTTCAACCCTCTAGGTGATTAGAGGTCTATAGTCAAGTTTGTGGAGTTTGCAGGGAGTTTAGAAGTGGTTTGAATTTCTAAAAGGCGGGTCCCAATTCTAGTCCTCTAAGATAGTCAAAGGAGAAGCCTAAGGCTAGATCCTAAGCACTAAAAAGAAGAAGGGAAGACCTCATCAAAAATGAGGTCAACAATGCGCACAACTTCAACCCTGCTGATATGTGTTACCCTTCAGAAGTTGAAGTTTTGCGCAACTTCATTTGGTCTTCTAGCTAAATATATAAGTAAAACCCAAATCTTTTTTATCACATAAAAATATCACCATTTTAAAATTTTAAATTCATCGTTTAAGTAGTTTGCATGTAAATATGAATGTTTGTATTAGATATATAAATAAAAAAGAATCATGCGATATGTACATAAAAGCACCTTTTTTTTTGGAAATTTTGAATGCCTCCTTCTCTTTTAAGAGAGCAAAAAAATATATTTTATGGTCATTGTTTGCTTGAAATGACAAATAATACCTGATAGGAAAACTAATAAATAACATTGAACAAAATTTTAAAACAGCTCATGTTTTAACTGAACTCAATCTTTATATGACAATTAGTAAACAAGTTTGAGCAATATAGCGCTCAAGTTTAATTGTTCATTTACAAACATAAAATATTTTAAATCAAACATTTCCATGGAACTTAAGATTCTCCATTGCTAATAGGTATAATCTTATTAAGCTAAACCTCAAGCAATAAAACATTTCACTAACTTTTATAATGTGTTATAGGTCAAAGTTTGGCGCTCCGGACTGTTGGGATGCGAAATTGGGCAGTTTTTTGGCCAAATACATTGAACCTGAACGCTTTTTGGAAGGTTTCTTCATGCACTTATTGAGAAATTCGCCCCTACACTATTTTAAATCGAATTTGAAGCCAAGAAAAGAGAAGAGAAGTTAGAAAAACGTAGAGAATAATTAGAGATCTTAAAATAGGAGTAGAAATGTAGATTTCTACCCTTTTGGAGAGATTAGAGAGGAGATTTTGAGAAAATTTGTAAGGGATTTCTATAATATTGCATGGATCGTTGGGAGACTTTGTGGGAGAGATCTTTGTCTTTCTTTCAAAGGGAAAAAACTAAGTATTGTTCTTCATTATCTTATGATTTTGTAAACACTTACCTAGTGTGTTTACTTTGGTTACATGAAGTTTCCGTTGTGTTTTCTTCGCGCTTTGTGAATTATCTCTCTTACTTTTTCTTCTTCTTTGGAAATAGCGGCATGAGAAGATTATGCCATTATTTTTATTTTATTTTTCCTTTGTAATGAGTAGAAATCATGTTTAGGATTTTGTGATGCATTATAGAAGTAAATTTAATTATAAATGTGATGGTTTTTACTTGCACTTCATTTACATTACAAGAAGAGCTCGTTGTAGTGTTAAAATTTGTTGTAATTGCATTGACTCGAAAGGGCAGTGTAATTCTCAACAAAGTGGAACCACATTCAAATTCCATGGATGGTGAAGTTCATGAGAATTGAATGCAAATAAATAGGGAAATAATATTAATCGGACGTAGAATTAGAGATTTTAGAGTGACAGGCTAAAATCCTCAATTCGGTCCTATCGTTTGGGTGCTGATGTGTAGATTGTTAGCCCTCGGTGAGGGGAACGTGGGAGCTCTGAAGTGAGAGTCGGTATCCTCCCAGCCTAGCCGCAGATTCATTAACCAAGCATATGATTAGTCAATGTTCTTTATGCCTGGACCAAAGGGTAAAGAATATGATTCCTCCTATTTAACACATACAATATTAAATGCATCTCATTCTTATACATTATCTATTTCATTACATAAGAATAGTAGTTTTTAATATCTCAAAATTCTCCAAACCAATTTATCTAAAAGGGTTATCTTTAGAAGTAATATTTGCATTTAGGAGTAGTTATTATCCTTATATATAATCATCTGCATTTATGAGTAGTTGTTAGAAAAACCACTTATATCACCCTTCCAAACTAAGGTTGATAGTAGTAGACTAGAATTTGACTAAGAACCTCTTACCTCGCTTCTCTATGGGATCGATAAATGAGATTCCATTAGAGCCCTGTATTACTTGATATGATACGTATACTTGCGTTTGAAATTGTGACTTTACAAAAAATCATTATAAATATATAAATCTGAGGTCATAAATTCTTACATATAAAAAAGTCGCATCAATAAACAATAAAACAAGATATTTAATTTTGGGCCTAAACTCACACCCAATATGCGACAAGTTTTGAAATATGGGACAGGGTCAGAGTCAGGGTCATGCATGTGACTTGCTCAGAATATTCTAAGCATATTCAAAGGATGCATGAGGTGGCAACCAAATACCAGGTCAACTAAGCAATTGCTCATATGACTTCGACCGAGTTAACCAGATAATACGACAAATCAACATAGGTAGCCTGTTCAACTAAAAGTTTTGCTTAATCTGTTCAATCAGTTAAGCAAATTGATTCAATGGATTAACTTAGCAAGTTAGGGCAACTTTATTAGCTTGCCCCATAGCCAGTAATGTTGTGCAGCATAATGCGCTGTAAATTTAGTCATTCTATGTATGTATGTGTGTGTGTGTGTGCGTGTGTGTCTATATATATATATATATATATATATATATATATATATATATATATATATATATATATATATATATATACATATATATATTATGTAAAGGAAACCGATTTTTAGCAGAGGCCCAAATATCGGTTTCTTATGCTCTAGACCCCATTATGAGAGCCTGCATCATGTGCCTAAACAGATCGATCCCCCCTGCACCACGGGTGGGAATCGAACCCCTGACCTGTGGGGTCTTACAGTAGCCCCGCCACGAACAGGTCAGGAACGCGACACAATCATTCTAGATATATATATATCGCATCTATATATATTACATCAAAAATGTGTCAGCACTGGTCTTGAGGAAATCTAACACTTTAGAAGGAAGAAAAATGAGGGCCCATTTACTTATCCGATCGGATGCAGCTATCCGAGCCAAAGCAATAAACAAAAAGACAAACATTATATTTGTGTCATTGGAAAATCATTCTCATAGTGGCATGACGCTTACTCGTAACCAGGGAGTAGAAAAATACATGAATACAAATATTTGTATTCATGTATTTGGTAACAAATTGACTGGAATAATAAAGTCTGTGAGATTTCTCTTCTTGTCCTTTTTCTCTTGTCTGTTATTCTTCCTCTTCTCTGTTAATTGTCGTGCAAATCAGCAGAACAACAACTTGTTCAATTTCTTATATTCTTCTTGGTATCAGAGCAGCTTTCCCACGAAACCTTGTCATTCTCGGCCAGCTTCCCATTGGAACACTGCCACCTAAATCCACAAGCTGTCAGAATACTCAAAAAATCAGTTTTCCTTGGATTACATCGTCAATCCAACTAAGTATGGAGGTATTTTGATCCCCCTCAACTTTCATCATGAATGGCATCAAGGAGACTATCAACGTCCAACTCACAACGAAAAAATTAATTGACATGGAGGTCTCAAGTTCTCAAACTCTTCAAAGCCAACAGTCTTGATTGCTATCTTGACGGATTTATTCCTTGCCCCTCTCCCACAACACTCAATCTGAAGACTCTGCTTGATTGAATTTGAACCACTCTCCATGACTTCTTGTAGAACAAAATTTATTCAAGGCTCTAGAATCCATTATCTCTTTGTCGCTGTTGTCATAGATCCTGAATCTTGATTCTTCTAAGGAACTTTGGCTAACTTTGTAACACCAACTTCAATCCACCAACAGATTTCAGATAATTCAGCTCAAGAATGATCTCCACAATATGAGTATGAAAGATCAGACTAGACACACTATTATCAAATATTAAAACCAAGGTGGACACCATAACCGTTATTCGATCATTCTTGGATAAGCAAGATGCCATCTACTCCCACCTACATATCAAGCATTCAAGACAATTATCCACTCAAATCTTTAACACACAAGCCTTGACGACATATACTTGTTGTTATGCAATGAGGAAACCAATCTCATCGTTGAATTCTAGAAAGAACTCCAGACTTCAAATTAGGATCAACCTCAAACAACCCTCTTCACTCAACTCGGTAGAAGACATGGTAGTTTGTCCAACTCTTGACGCAAATCCCACCCGGCCACTACCAATACCTATAGCAACTGAAACTCCAGATCCAATAGCACTCTTATATGTTAAAATCTACTCCAAACATGGCCACTCAAAAATTAAATGTTTGTACAAGAAGAGTCAACCCAATAAAGCTCTACCTTCACCAAATTTTGCCATATTTACAACTCTGTTGCTCAAGAAACTAAATGGATTTTAGACACAGGTACCACCTCGCACTTATTTGGAAACCACAATACCTTCAACAAAGTCAGTATTACCACGATTAACAACAAATAAAGATCAGTAACAGACAATCCCTTCCTATCACCCATGTTGGTCAAAGTTTGTACCTACACCCATATGTAAGCTCAAACTAAATCCCTTATTTCAAGTCCCAAATATTTCCTTCAATCTATTGTCGGTACATAAATTAACTGTTGATAATTTATGTTTCCTTCACTTTGATCAATCGAGATATTTTATCGGGGACAACTAGACCAAAAAAAGTATACTCACAGGTCCCTCACGCAATGGGCACTACCCTATTCAGTAGCCTGATCCACTTAAAAAATACTCATTTTTATGTCTCATTTATGATTCAATTCTTAAGGATATTATGCTTTAATGAAAGGTATTTTTATGTTTTTGGCTGTAGGTGATAAAAAAGGAGCTCAAGAAGGAAAAATGAGCAAAAATGGAGCTTAAAAAGCAAAGTTGTCGAAATTGTAGGCCTGGCGCCTAGGCGCCAGAATCCGACGCCTAAGCACCAGTTCGATATAGAAGCAGACAAGATTTTTGACAACTTTGGGTAGTTATTTTGACGGTGTTAAGCGGTTATTAGAGCTTCTAGAAGACTGGAAGTTACTCCTAATATATAGAACATGTGATACAATGCATCTGGACACAGGGAAATGGTTTCAATCGCGAAGAGGTGCGAAGACCTGGTCACGAAGTCCGGTGCCTAGGCGCCAGATCCCGACGCCTAGGCGCGACAGTTGCCTTCTAGAAGATACATTGTATTTGGATGAATTTTGAAGAGGTGCCTTAAGCAACCCCTGGTCAAATTCAGAGCTCTATAAATAGGAGCTCATTCTACAGAGAAAATGGCACCCTAGGCCCCTTTTAGTACCTTATAGTCCCCAAGCACAATATAGCCATTATACCCCCCTCTAGCATCCAATTATTTTAGGGAGTCACCTTCTTTAGTATTTAGTGAGTTTATTTTTAGTTTATTTTGAGTGTTAAGTGTGAGATTATTAGTGTTGTTGCTGTTGATGTCTTTCATCATTGCATTGGAGTCATTAGGAGTCAGCGAATCACTTGAAGGAACATTCCAGATAAGTATTTGTAACTTGGTTCAAAGTTTTATAAATATGTTTTGTTGTGTGAATTCAATGTTTTCTGAGTAGTTAGTTTTCTTTCTCCTTTCAACTATGAAAAGATAATAAGATAATTAAATTTTATTGGAGAATTTAACTTAAAATATTTATAAAAATTGTGATGATTTTAATACCTGATCTTAGTTTACTTTTGAAACTAGTCATTTAAATTATTAAAACCTGTTGAAGAATTTTGAGACCTATCTGGAGATGAGTTCTTAACTAGTAGATATCACGTGAATCCTTGGGTAGTCTAAGGCTTTATGCGGGTTATTCAAGGTGAAGTGCAAATAAATAGGAAGATATGATTTATTAGGCGCAGAATTAATTACTTTTTAGTGTGACAGACTAAATTCTAATAATTTGATTTATATAAAGGGAATGGGTCACTGGTAGGGCCGACCATAGCCACCCTTGGACATCTAGTAGTGTGAGCCTATATTAACCCATTCTACTAATAAAACAATCTGAACCGATCTATAAATTAGTCAATGTTCTTTATGTCTGGACCAAAGGGTAAAGAATATGAATGCTTCTATTTGGCACAATACAATAATCTAAATTCTCCACAAATGATAATTATTCTAAAAATCTTGGATTAGTTAAAAAGGAGAAAGTTGTTTTATTTATACATGCATTAATCTTTATTTTATTATTGCTTACTTACATTTAGTATAAATTTTATTAAATCTAAAATCTAAACATTAAAAAGAAATAAAAATAATAATTACTTTTAATTTGAAAAATCTAAAAATATTTCTTAATATTCACAAAATCTTCCCTGTGGGATCGATAACCAGGACTTCACTAGAGCTCTCTATTACTTGATGCGATACATATACTTGCGTTTGAAATTGTGACTTTTACAATAATTAATATAAAATCGAAATATAAATTCATAAATTCTTACATAAGTAAAAGTCGGGCCATTTCAAGTTTTTAACATCGTTTGCCGGGGGTTAAATCTTTTAGCAGTGGTATCAAATCCTTGCATTTGAAAGTATATATATAAAGCCCCGACAGGTAAAGTCAAATCATAGCCAACTGGAACACCAATTAGGTTCAGCACAGCTCTAACCTCTGCACCAACAACTACACTTTCATTGCACAATGAGCTTGGTCATTTGCACATATCCATCCTTCATTAACTAGCAAGATAGCTACCACACTTGAAGATTAATCTTCAAGATTCTCCTTATATTTCTTATAAATTAAAATTTTCCAAGTAGTACTAAGTCTCTTCAATTAGTTCACTTCATTGTATGGGGAATTTACCCAATTATTTCCTCTCAATTTTACAAATGTTACATCATATTTGTTGATAACAACGCTCGCTACTACTAGTTATATATGTTAAAGCAATAATTCGATGCTACCAACATTTTCACAAAATTCAAACCAATGGTCTAAAAATATTTTTACACAACTTTAAACATTCTCAGAATAAAAGTGGGTAGCGAATACATTAACAATGCACTTGGAACCTATTTCAATGATCTAGGGATTCATCATCAACACAGTTGCCTATACGCCTTAAAGAAAAACAAAGTAGCAGAGAGAAAAAATAGACATATATTGGAGTTGTTTATGGCTTTCATGAAAGCTTTAAATTTACCATCTATTTTTTTAGACTGATATAGTCCAAGTCGCGGCTTACCGAACTAAACTCCTTCCCGCACCCAACACCGACGACCATTCTCTATCTCTGCTGTTACACCCACCTCAAAAATATAGACTGCTTATGCTTCCCTTGGCCCACTCTTAAGCAAAGAGAAAATACACACCTAGATCAACTCATTGTGTCTTCCTTGGCTACTCACCGTCCATAAAGGCTACAAATTTTATGACACTGCTACTGGTAAAATGTTGACCTACGGTACGCAAATATAAGAATTCAGCCTCAGGGGAGAGCACGGTAGAAATTTGAAGGATGTATATAATTGTTAAACTTAATAAAGTTATAGATGTTTTTCAGAGTAAAATAACAATTGTACTCTCTCCCCTTTTAATCAACGCAAGTATACGTATCGTTCAAGTAATAAAGGGCTCTATTGGAATCCTAGATATCGATCCCACAGGGAAGTTAGCGATTTGAAGACTAATTTTTAGTAAAAGTCGATCACTAATCTAATTTAGTATAGTATACGAAAAATGAAGAACGCTTAAACTTAAAACTATTACTTAAAGGCAGAATATATAAGTCAATTTAGAAAAGTATATTTCTCCTTGTTAAGAGAATTGAGTGAATGAATAATTAAATGAGTTTAGAATTATATTATGTCAAATAGGAACATTCTTATTCTTTACCCTTTGGTCAAGGTGCAAAGAACATCGACTAATCCTATGTTTGGTTCATCGAATCCGCGGCTAAGGCGGGAGGATATCGGTCGCCACTTCGTAGCTCCCTCGTTCCCCTCGCCCGAGGGCTAACATCTACACTTCGACTCCCAAATAATAGGACCGAATTGAAGATTTTAGTCTGTCACTCTAAAATGTTCAATTCTTCGCCTGATAATTAATTATTTCTCTATTTATTTGCACCCTCCTTCCAAGGCTTTTGAATTCCTTGAATCTTGGATGTAATCTTTACTATAGTTGAATAATTAACATATGTTAACAATTCAATTGGCCAAATTGAAAAGTAAATTAAGATTTAAGTAAAAGATTATCACAATCTCTATTTAATATTATTAGACACAACTCATTTAATTCTTCATTTCATAAAACCTCAACAACAAGGAGAAAGACAAAGAAAACTACTCAGAATGCATGGAAAAAATAACACAGATCTTGGATTTCATTTAAAGTTATCAAACAATAAATAAATGTACTTATCTCAAATCCTCTCCCCAAGCTGATTCCACAAAGTTCCTTTGACTCTTTCTTCTTGTACAACACACTTAGAAACTTACCAAGACACTAAACACAAACTCTTACTACAAAAGGAAAACACACTACTGACTTTCAGATTGCACTTAAATGACACTTCACGACACACTTTTCATGACACAAAAATTGTTTCTATATATAGAATGAGTCATATTTCCAAAGGTTACTTAAGCACCTCTTCAAAAAGAGTCCAGATTCAACGTATTTGGCTTGAATCAACTGTCTCGCTGTCGGTGGGCTCGATCTCGCCGTTGGCGGGCTTCTAGAAGAATGGATAACCGCTCATGCTCGCTGTCGGCGGGCTCGATCTCGCCGTCAGCGGGCTCCTTTGAAATATTTTCAAATGATCTCGAGAAAATCTCGCCGTCGGCGGGATAGTTCAAATTTCATCTATTTTAGTCCTTTTTGTTCCAGATTCGCTTCTTTTTTATCTTTTTTCTCCCATTACCTATAAATCTTCATTCCTGCAATAAAACATAGAAAATACATTTCTTTAAAGTGCAATTTCATTTAAAATGGGTATGAACTTCTTAATATATTTTCTTGTGGTCAAAATCTCCAAACTTAACTATTACTTGTCCTCAAGTAATTTTGGTTACTACATAAAAGTAATGATTATTTGTAGTAAAGTTTTAATTCAGAATTACTATGAATTTGATTTAAATAAATATTATAAGTAAAGTTTATTAGAAATATTTTTAGACAATTAAACTAATTCTATAGATATAAGTGCTATTTGGATATTAAGTTTTAAGAGTTCTAGTCTTCTATTTATTTCAAGAATCACTATATGTTGTAATATCAAATTACTAGGATATTCAGATAATAGGAATCTCATGAAAACACTACTTAGCAAAATACTAATTCATATATATAAGTTTTAGAAATATGACTAAGTTTTACCTTTTAGGTTGATTCAAATGAAGTTAATTTTTGATAAGGCATCCCCTCAAGCTTCTCCTCACTTATATATATATATATATATATATATATATATATATATATATATATATATATATTCTTTTTCTTTTCTTTCTAGATTGATTTTCAATCCCCCCTCTTTTTTTTTTTAAGTGAGGATCACTATTTTTGGTTAGCCTCGTTAATAATTTTGAACTTCATTTTCCTCTTCCTAAATTTAAAACTTGAAATATTTCTTTAGCTTATATGTATTTCATAGTTTTTACTTCATTGAGTTTCAATATTTTCTTTCTCAACTAAATACCTTAGAATTTAATATTTTTAAATATAGTTTTCTTTACTTTAAATTGTTAACTATATTCTTATCCTTTATTCCAAATATCTTAATCTACAAAACTGGTTAATTATTAAAAGTATTTCTTTTAACTTTCTTATAATAATTAAATAAATTAATTCTAGTTTACTGATTTAAAATTACTACAGAAAATCTGTTATATAAATTTTTGAAAATATAAATTGAGAACAATTTAATAATTAAATTTGTGTTTTTCCCTCCCCCAAACTTAAATTTTTCTATCTATACAGGGTGAAAAGAAAATAAACTATAAATTTAAATCATACCTTTGTGCTTTAGGTATTTCTCCTTTTTAAGTTCACGTAGTTCTTTTCATCACTTAATTAACCTGTACTGTTAATATCTTTCTACACACATAATATTAAAAAAAATAGCTGGGTAAAGAAGTTTTGAAATAAGTGCAAAATATTATCACAACTTATATTTAATCTAATGCTAAACACACACAATTGACTATTTCAGTTTAAGGTCACAATAACAGTCTGAAATATTAAAATTTACAAACTATATAACTTTAACAAAAATATTTTAAAAAGTCTAACACCAAATCTCAATCAAGTTCATCGACTAAACATTAATACTGAAGTTTTAAGAAAGACATACAATCAATCATAACATCATAACAATCAAAGTTTATAAATTAAACAACTAAACAAATTTAAATTAAATTAACATATAATGTAATCTTCTGCATCAAAGTCCCAAACTATATCGTTGTTTCCTTGATCAGCAGGTGGAGTAGGCTGGTGATGACTGTAATGGGGGCACTCATGAAATATAACATCAAGCTCTCCTCTCCTGTAACGATTTCCATCATCATAATAAGCTATCTCAAACTCTGAATGTCTCTGGAGATACTCGCTATCATAATCATGCCTTCGCTCTAATCCTCTAACTCTCTAATCAATATGCTCCAATCTTTCCTCAATCTTTTCAAAACTCTTTCACTGCAGGGTCATTTCATTCATCAAGTCATGAAGGGTAGAGAACTATAAGCAGGAGGATCATAACTGGTAGAGGGAATATCCCTACTAGTTGAAGGTATGTAACTCCTAGTCCGAGATCTCCATCCTTCGTGGGACTCATAGGTTTTTATATTAGCCAGGGTAATGGGTTTCATAGGCTCCACCCACTCCTCATCATCTCTTGGATCATAAATTAGACCAGGATGTCCTAGTCCTCCTCCACTCTCACTTCTTGCATTGGCTAATACATTCTTGCAAATAATACTTCCTACATTAATACTTCTTTGGTTCTGAATACAGAAATTTAGAACTGCTCTATCTCTTTTTACTTCACTATGGTGATAGGTAAGTAACAAGGTAGAACAAATAAAATAGTGACAAGCTTTAGATATTGCATTCAACATAGAAAGAGGAAAGTTTACCCATTCATGCTGCTTGATTTTCCAAAACCCTTTCCCATCAGTGAGAAAGTTGATTACTTATTCCAGCGGTCCTTCCATTGCTCCAAAAGTATCATACTCACTGGTATGCAGGTCACGTACTTCGTAGAAAGAATTGATTCTTGCAGCATTGAGATCGACTAAAAATCCTCTAACCTTTATGGGTGCATCTTCTATTTCAGTTAAGTTGGCATAAAATTCCTTCACCACTTCCACTGCAACTTTATTTGTTGTATAACAAAAATTTTCCCACCTCCTCTCTTTTATTGTTCGTTCCACTTCTCCTCCTAGATTCTTAAAAATGCGATCTTGTATGCACTTCCTTGCTTGGATATTGTGGAAGTATCTTGATTGTGCTCGAGCACTTACAAATCGTGTTTCGTCATAATCCATTTGCCTCTTTTGTCACAGAGCCATTTTTTGATCTATCAATTTTAAAAAAATCTCAACTAATCTTCAAAATATTACTAAAATGGCTTCCAAAGTTGACTAAAATCACTCTAAATCATGTTCCATGAACTTATTCCAAATCTTTTCTCCACATTTTAAATTTTTCCAAAATTCCTCAATGTGGAAGAAATTCATGGCGAAAATAAAAAATTTTTACATAGGAGGGAAGCTCTTACCAAGGGAAGATGAAATCCGGTGTCAATATGTGTTGAAATTGCTCCAAATCCACAATCTATCAAGCTCTATGTCAGTTTTTCGAAGTTTTGAGGAAGGGGATGATAAATGGTAATGGTTGACTAGTCAAAATATAGTGTTTTACGGAATCTCGCTGTCGGCTAGAAATTTCTCACCGTCGGCGAGCTAATTAATTACATAGGTTTAAAGTTTCTGAAAAATCTCGCCGTCGGCGGGATCAATCTCGCCGTCGGCGGGATTTTCGAATTTTTAATTTTTAATTAATTAATTTTTTTTAAGATTTATAATGTTTTCAATTCATTTTAAGACTTATTTTATGTCCGGTTACTTTATTAAATATACTTTATCATGATTAGATTTTATTTTAACACATACATTTACACAACACAAACATTATAACTTTATATATGAAATCTAGGTGATTACAAATTTTACACAATACATTACTAACAAATTGCTTTAAAAATCACACATACAATTCAGTGTCGCAATCTACACTACAATACTCAAAACGTTGAGACTAAACAAATAACACATAATCTATCTAGACTGAGATTAGCTATATAAAGTGCAAATGAAACTAAATTCAAACAATCACACACAAATAAGTACGAATGAATATCTTCTACTCATCAAGATCTGAACTTAATTCTTCTCTGATATTTCCGATAGAACGTAAATGCACGAACAAATTATAGAAAGGTCTGAAAGGGAATTCTTCAGTAGAATCTTCTTCAATCCATCCCTTCCTTTTAAAAAGTCATATAAAACTAGCCTCCAGATGTCCTGAATGATCAAAGTGCTCTTTCATTCTCCAGTCAATGTGATCTAATTAATATGAGATATTGTTAATTGAATTCATCACATTTTGTATTTCATTCTCCAATCCCTTAAGTTTCCGTAAGATCATATTAGTTCTATCACTCAAGGGTCTAATTGAAGAATTGTTTTGAGAAGCTTGATCCGTAATAATGGTTGTCTCATTATCGTTATCCAAAGTAGGAAACATATCAGTCGGATCTAATGGTTTTCAAGGCAATAGTACCTTTTCCCAAGCTTCGTAAGAAACTTGGTATTGACTACATAATGTGAAAATTGTTGAAGGATGTTCGAGCCCGTGAATAGATCCATGCATAATTAGGCCTGAGGCAGACTTCACAATAATAGTTCCAACATCGATGGGTAATCCAGTTTGAATACAATAATTTAAAATCACACATTCCTTAGAGACTTTTCTTACCCTCATAGTGGGTAATAATTTTGAGGAAATAAAGAAGTGCCAGTGCTTAGAGACGTGATTAAGAAGTGATGTAGAAAAACTGACGTACTCGTCTTCTCATATTTCCCAATCTTCTGGTTCATCAGTCAAATATCCATAAATCTCATTCATATTATATCTTGTAGGAACAAAATTTGAATAGTGACAAACAGGTGTATTCTCAATTGAATACAACTCATTAGTTCTTGAAGGAGTGAAAGTTACCCATCTGCCTCATACAAATATGATTCCATTGTTGATTCCATGAAGATTGAAGTAGAATTCTTTGACTACGGGGATAACTACTGCAGAAGTTGTATAACATAATACCTTCCAATGTCGTTGAATAATCATCTCCTCAATAGATGTTGTTGAATTCTCCGCTCCCCTATTAACGAATCCTCTTTCTTTAATCAATCGCTTTTTTGTCATAACCTTGTTGAATATCCGCTGTGCCTCATAACTGACAAACTTTCTCCTATTGAACACTTGGGATTTCGTGATTTCAAGTGAATTGGATGTCATAATTTCTTGTTTTCGTGGAGTTTCTATTCATTTCTAAGAAGTAGAAAGTGAAGATTTCGAACTCTAGGCGTCTTATATAGAGAAAAACCCTTAAAATTGCCAGAAACATCCAAAATAATTCCCTAAAACCGCTCTTGTACTAGTCTCGTCGTCGGCGGTAATGATCTCGACGTCGGCGAGCTAAGGAAAAATTGCCCATTTTCGCTTTGGTTTCCAAAATTTTAATTTCTTTTATTAATCTTAATATTGTGATGATTATAAAAATAAATATGTGTAGTAGAATTCATTTATACTATAATTATCAATAAATCAAGTAAATAAACTATAATTTAAGACTACTATGGGTTGCCTCCCATAAAGCGCTTGGTTTAACTTCGTCAGCTTGACCTATTCCGGTTGTTAATCAGGTTGACTGAACATTAAAACCTCTTTAAAATTTGGTCTTCTTCCATCAAAATATGGTTTTAATCTATGTCCATTTACTTTAAATTTGTGTCCAGTCTTTAGATCTTCAATTTCTATAGTTCCGTAAGTAAGTATTTGAGTTATAGTGAAAGGTTCTAACCATCGAGATTTCATTTTTCCAGGAAATAATTTTAATCTTGTATTATAGAGAAAAACTTCTTGTCCTGGTTCAAAATTTTTCTGTTTAATCTTTCGATCATGCCATAATTTTATTTTCTCTTTATAGATTCTATCGTTATTATAAGATTCATTTCTTAATTCTTCTAATTCATTCATCTGTAATAATCTCTTCTCACCAGCTTCTTTTAAATTATAATTAAATTCTTTAATCGCCCAATATGCCTTGTGCTCTAATTCAATTGGTAAGTGACAAGTTTCTCCATAAATAAGCCTGTAAGGAGCCATTCCAATCAGAGTTTTATAAGAAGCAGTCATGTATGCCCATAATGCAGTGTCTAGTCTTGTAGACCAATCTAATCTATTAGGGTTTACAGTTTTTTCTAAAATTTGTTTAATTTCTCGATTAGAAACTTTAGCTGATCCACTGGTTTGTGGATGATAAGCAGTTGAAATTTTATGAATAATGTTAAACTTTTCTACTAATTTGTGAATATGTTTGTTCCTAAAATGGGATCCTCTGTCAGTGATAATCACTCTCGGCATTCCGTATCTTGTAAGAATATTTTTCATCAAAAATTTTGAAACACTCTTAGCATCACATCGAGGTAAGGCTTGTGCTTCAATCCATTTAGAAACATAATCAACAACAACTAATATATATGAGTTTCCAAATGAAGGTATAAATGGTCCCGTGAAATCTAATCCCCAAACATCAAAAATTTCAACTTCTAATATAAAATTTAGAGGTATTTCATTTCTTCTAGATATATTACCTACTCGTTGGCATTTATCGCAAGTTTTGATATATCTATAAACATCTCTAAAAAGAGTAGGCCAATAAAATCCAGATTGTAAAATTTTATAAGCAGTATTATCTATTCCAAAATGTCCTTCAAATTCAGAATCGTGACATTTTTGAATGACTTGTTCAGTTTCTTCATAAGACACACATCTTCTAATTATTAAATCCTTACATTGCTTATATAAATTTGATTCGTCCCAAAAATATGTTTTAGCATCATGAATGAAATTTTTCTGTTGTTGTAAAGTTAGCATGGGTGGTAAAATATCACTTATAATATAATTTATAATATCAGCATACCAAGGTATTTTCCACTCATTTTTATTATAAAGTTGTTCATCAGGAAAATGGTCTGTAATTTTATTATCAGTGTCAGATAATTCATTATATTCTAGTCTTGATAAATGATCTGCAATTTGATTATCAGTTCCCTTTTTATTAATGATTTCAAAATCAAATTCTTGCATCAATTATATCCATATGATTAATCTTGGTTTGGTATCCTTCTTTTGCATTAAATATTTAATAGCAGAGTGATCAGTATGCACAATACATTTAGTTCCAATTAGGTAAGACCTAAATTTATCAAAAGCATAAACAATTGCTAATAATTCTCTTTCTGTAACTATGTAGTTGATTTCAGCATTATTGAGAGTTTTACTAGCATAGTATATGGCTTTAAAAATTTTATCATATCTTTGTCCAAGAACAACTCCTATAGCATAATCACTAGCATCACACATAAGTTCAAATGGTTTCTCCCAATCGGGGAAACTATTATAAATGCTGTGATTAATTTATCTTTTATTAATTCAAAAGCATTTAAGCATTCTGTTGTGAATTCAAATTTCTTGTTCTTTTCTAAAAGTTGGCATAGAGGTTTAGTAATTTTTGAAAAATCTTTTATGTAGCTTCTGTAAAAATCGGCATGTCCAAGAAAACTTCTTACCCCTCTTACTGTAATAGGAGGTGATAATTTAACTATAACTTGAATTTTTGCAATATCTACTTCCATGCCGTTTTCTGAAATTTAATGCCCTAATACAATTCCTCCTGCAACCATAAATTGACATTTCTCCCAATTTAGAACTAAGTTAGTTTTCTCGCATACCTCTAAGAATTTTTCAAGATGACTCAAGCATATGTCAAATGATGTTCCAAATACAAAGAAATCATCCATAAATACATCCATTCCATCATCAATTAATTTGTTAAATATAGACATCATACATCTCTGGAATGTTGCAGGTGCATTACATAATCCAAAAGACATTCTTTGAAAAGTAAATGTTCCATTGTTGACCTCATTTTTGATGAGGTCCTTTGCTTCTCTCTTTAGTACTTAGGATCTAGCCATAGGATTTTCCTTTGACTAATCTTAGAAGACTAGAAGTGGAACCCACCCTTTAGAAATTCAAACACCTCTTGACTCCTCGCAAACCCCACAAGCTTCGATTATAGACCCCTAATCACCTGTAGGGTTGAAATCAAATGTGGAGGTTTAAAGGATGAGTTCCCTATAGGACTTTTTGGCCTTAGGAAAACCCTGGGTGGCCTGGTCTGGTGAGGGTTGACTTGCACATACACTACACTATCACACATATTCCAAGTCCTAAAATCACACTGTTGACCTCATTTTTTATGAGGTCTTCTCTTCTTCTTTTTAGTACTTAGGATCTAGCCTTAGGCTTTTCCTTTGACTATCTTAGAGGACTAGAATTGGGATCCACCATCTAGAATTTCAAACCACTTCTTAACTCCCCGCAAACTCCACAAACTCGATCGTAGACCCCTAATCACCTGGAGGGTTGAAATCAAATGTGGAAGTTTATCCTATAGGACTCTTTGGCCTTAAGACTGCCCTGGGTGGCCTGGTCTGGTGAAGGGGCTGATTTACACACACATTACACTCATACATCACACTTTCACACACCTCCTAAAACCACACCCATACCTAACTTGACCTCCCGACTCATGTAGGTGATTCACATGGATGGTCCTTAACCCCTAAGCCCTCGGCAAGAGGGTTAGGAACAACATAGTGAATGCCTCAAATGAGTCCCTTCATGGCTCATGTGGGCTTGATGTGGCTTCATGGCTCAACCAAAATGATTTTATTCCACTTATATTCACCCAATCTTCAATTTTTCAAATTTTCAATTTTTGACCCCGGACCCTACACCCGCTAGCTCTACCCAAAACCCTCGAAATTACCCAAATTTTTGCAAAATTCCAAATCACCCAAAATTCTCCAAAATCATTCCTAAACATTTATCTCCACTCAAATTGACCATCCATACCCAAAAATACCAAAAATTCCAAAAAAACCTCCCAATACCCTCCAAATACCCAAAATACCCCTCTTGACCCAAAAATCCAAAAATTCAGAAAATTCCCAGCAAATTCCAGAAAATCCCAAATATTCCCAATTTCATTTTGTTCAACTACATCATGGGCCAATTTTGTCAATTTACCCTACTTTGGTCAAAACCCCCAATTTGACCCATTTTAAACCAAAGTGAACCCAATGTCAACCCAAACCTATCCAATTGACCCAAATTCTGGTCCAATTCAATTCTAAACTTCAATTCAACATTCCCAACACCAATCTAGATCAAATCCAAGTCCAATTTGATTGACATTTGGATCCAATTTCACTTTTGGCCTTAAAGCCCAATTTGGACCCATGACCCAAACCTAACCCAAACTCACACAATCCAACTCCAATTAACCCCAAATCTTTTCTAATTCTTCCTTAGCATCCCCAAAAGCAAAACACTAACATGATTTGCCCAAAATTTGGACCCAAACCCCACTCAAATTCAACCCAAAGCTAAAAGGCCCATTTTTGACCTAAACCCAAACCTAACCCAAATGAGCCCAAACCCCAAAATCAAAGCCCAACCAAAGTCAAAACCTCCTTGAAACACTCACATAAACATTTCTCAACAATAATTTTACATCAATTTCAACCCTAGCCCGACATTGGCCCAACTTGGCCCATTTTGGCCTATATTGGCCCATTCACCTAAACAACCCAAATTCAACCCAATTCAAACCCAAACCACCTCAAATTCATTTCAAATCACTCATGACACATCCCTAAACCAAACCCAACAATTATTTGGCCCAAACTTTACAAAATTCCCATCCATAAATTCATTCTTAAACCTAAAGGCCCATTCCTTAAACCATTTTAAAAGCCCATCCTTCACCACATCCAAAGGCCCAAAATTGGTCCCAAAGCCCACATGATATTTCTCTACATCATCCATTCAATTAAAATCATCCCTAAGTCATAAACCAATGATCAAATGATTCTAAATCAAGCTTCATCCAAATTTTCACCAAAATATCCAAAATTCTTAAAACCCATTTTTATGAAATTGACCAAACTTTTTCCAAGCCAAATGTGAGCCATTGAGCCATGTACAAGCCACATGGAAGCCATGGAGACCACTTTCCACCTCACCAAGCCATTAATGGTAAGAAGAGGGAATTCTTTCCTAATCCTTCATTAAGCCCTTTTAACCATATTCATGTCACACTCTAAACCATGCTTAGCCACCTCACCATGGATGGAGACTTCACCACTCCAATCAAGCTGAACCAAATGACTTTCTCTCAGCCCACACCAGGTCATGGGAGGGTGAACCAAACCCATTTGCATGAGTTGACCAAAATGAGCTCAAAATACACTCTCCCCCATTCCATTTTAATCAAGCTTTTTTACACATGTCAAACTCCAATTGACTTCACCAAATTCAACCCACGACCCACCCGACCTCGAGGGTGACCCATGCCTGGCCGGCCAGCTACCGTGCCGCCGGAAAACACCATGGCCGAGAGCTCACATGTGAGCCAACTTTGGAATTCTCCCTCGCCGAGCCGCCCCATCCTCGGTGGCCATTGTAGACTGTTCTTCTCTTGCCAAGAGCAGCTCGATCCCAAGCCCTAACTCTCCCCGGGAGGCCCTCCACCCTCTCCTATTTAAACACCACCCCTCTCGGCCATGAGGGGTGCTGAAAACAAACCTTAAGGAAACTCGCCAAAATTGTTCCGGACTCCTCCCCATACACGAGCATTTGATCCCCACCGAGATCCCCCTGCCATTTCTTCTCTCGCGAGCTCAATTTCGGAGTTGAAATCTAGGCCCAAAACCAGGACACTTCTCCACAGCTGAGCCAATCCCCAAATTGATTGGTTCTACACCTTCACCGGACCAAGGGAAGGTGTCCACCAGCGAAAGCCCCATCTCCGGAGCCACCCAAGTGCTCCAGCCTCCAAGCTTTGTGATCGGCTGTGGTCGAAATCCTACCTGAGCAATTCACCGGACCGGGAGACTTCATCCGGAGCTTGCTGGGATCCAATCGAAGGTGCAACAACTCTCGGATCGAAGCCACACTTCTCCGAGCAAAGGTATGGCCTCACTCTTCTTCCCGAGCTTCGAACATTCTCCATTTTTATTGCGTAAATTTCATCCCACATAAACCGTATAGATGTGTTCGTCTTCTCGAGACGAATCCATAGAGCATAAGAACATGAAAATCCATTGAGTATCGAGTGAGATCTTAGGGATTTAGTGTGGACGGCTCTCGGGTGAGGACGCTCGGGGACGATGAACGGATGCCGTCCATTCAATACATGCGCGGACGGACGGCTCAGATGGCTTCGGATCAGGAGACGGTACGAGAACCGCGGGGCCCGGGCTGCTGACTCAGATGGCGGCGTCGAATGGGAGCGCGCCACGCTGCGTTTCGGAGCTGCCAAGGTTGACGCGGTGCCGCGTGGATAAATAGAAAATTAGGGATTTTTCTGATTTATTTAATTCCCTAAACTTCAAAAATTCATAACTTTGTGTAGAAAAATCAGAAAAATAAAATAAAAATACCCTCTTGTTCAGTGAACAGAGGAGAATAATGTGGAAAAGAAATTATTTAATTTCATCAAGTATTTTATTTTTAATAATTTATTTACTCTCTTCATATTTTTAATTCTCCATGCATGTATACAATTCACCATGGCATGAGACCATAGGGCTTTTGAAGCCTCTGAATTTGGGAACATTCCCTGAATTTTTCAAAGTCAGAGGCTATCCCTATGAAGAGTTATTGATTTTTCAAATTCATGTTACTGTTTTGAGTATTTTAATTCCAATAAATAGCATGTTGAGAAATAAATTCTAGGAAAATTTTGTGATATTCCTTATGACCAGAGGACCCTAGGAAAAATAGGTTTTGAGTTAGTTCTTTTAAAACAACCCTAATTGGCTTAAATACCCAAAATGGATCTCTAATTAATTAGAGCTAACCATACATCAAATTGACTTGAAATCAATTCTCCACTGACCTTTAGGATCAGAGGAACCCACCATAAAAATTTGAGGTCAATTGGACTTGGTTAGTCCTACTTAAATGGGTTGATTAAGCCACTTAGTCATTTTAAACTTTAAAAATTCATAAATTTCAAAATATCTTTCAAAAATTCACCAAATTGGTTTTGGAGCCTCTCTGATGTTAGGAGAATTTAAAAAAATTAAAATTTTAATTTTCTAAAAAAGTTGATTTTTTGTATTATTTTAATATTTTAATAATTAAAAAAAATAATAAAAATTACAAAAATAATAAAATTCACCAAAATGTCACATTTTGAATTTTAATCATTTAGGAACAAACCCCATATTTTTCTTAGGTCTATTTAGTGAGATATTAAATTTTAAAGCTCTAGGGTAATTTTAAAATTAAAAAATGTATTTTCTAGCATTTTCACTAAAATAATTATAATAAATCATAGAAAAATTAGAAAATTGCAAAATTTGATTCTCTGATTTCCTTGATATCAGAGAGATTTTTGAAAAATATAAAATTTATTTTTCAACATTTATTTTATTTTTAAATTAATTAACACTCCAAAACTTAAAATAATTATAATAAAAATAATATAATTCAAAAAATCACCAAAATTGGTCCAAGTGGTCCTCTGGTCATTAGAAATGTCCCCTAATTTTCTTAAGGACAGGAACTTTCCCTTGGTCATGTTATTAAATTTTCCTTGGAAATCTCTATTTTCTACCAAAAATAATTATATAAATAAATTAAATACAGAAAAATCACATTTTCTCCTCTCATGTCTTTATTAACATATGAGTGAAGTCACATAAAAATTTAAAGTTCATTTGAGTTCAATTTAGTGAGTTATGAAATTATTAAGCTTAAAGGGTAAAGTGGTAATTAAAATTTTTAATCCTTAATTAAAACTTTAGGTTTAATAAAAAATTAACAAGTAAAATATTTGATCCTAATCTGATTTGGATGATTGAAATTTAAATAATTAAAGGGTAGAAACCCATTAAGCAATTTAAAATGATTAAACCTTAATTAAATAATTGATTAAATTTGGAAGAATAATAAAATTGGAATTATTAAAATAGGGATATTATTAGGAAGAGATTTATTCTTTAATTTAAAAATCCCTAAATTAATCATCTCATTAATATTCAATTCTTAATTAAAATGATAACTCAAATTCAAAATATTAAAAGACTTAATCATTAAACTAAAATTAAATTATTAAACTCTTTTAAAATTTCAATTAAAATTAAAAATAAAATTAAATTAAAAATTAAATTAAATTAAATGAATAAATTAAATTAAATTAAATTAAATTAAATTAAAATTAAAAGTTGAATTAAATTAAATTAAAATTAAAATTTGAATTAAATTAAATTAAGTTAAATTAAATTAAATAAACAAATTAAATTAAATTAAATGAATTAAATTAAATTAAATTAAATTAATAAAACCAAATTAAATTAAGTTAAACCAAATTAAAAATTAAATTAAATGAATTAAAATTAAATTAAATTAAATTAAATTAAATTAAATCAAATTAAATTAAAATTAAATCAAATCAAATTAATTTAATGTAACATCAAATCAAAATAAATTGAATTAAATTGAATTAAATTAAATTAAAACTCAATTAAATTAAATTAAATTAAATTAAATTGAATTAAATATAACATCACCAAAGACATAAAGAATTCAAAATAAATCTAAAATAACTTGAACACTATTCCAAATTTAAAACCATTAATTGAAGTTAAACTAAATCACAAACCATTTGAACATCAATTTACCCTCGAAAGCTTTAGTTATTATAACTCCTAAATAGAACATTAAATGAAATGTTACTTCACTTATAGGACATTCAAACATCCTAGTTCACTGAGTAAGATAATAACAAAACTTAACTAAACCTCGGACGATTGATTCATTTGTGTAATTGAATTCATTTGGACTTAAAACAATCCTAGAAATATTGAAAAGATGTTTAAGATTCTTCTTAAGCACTTCCTCAATATGATAGGATATTTATAAGAATAATTGAACTCAATTGTTCTTTGATGAAGAAAATCGTCCTCAAACCAAAATAAAAGGAACCTAGACGTCATAGGAAATGACTAAATTATAGGATTAGGAATTTGGTAGAAAACCATAACCCTTCCCTTAGCTTTACTCAGGAACTTGCTTAAATATTCTAATTGTGTTTTAAGTGCAGCTTGGGATGACGGGAAGACCCTCCGAGTACGCTTTTATTTTATTGCGATTTACTTTCTTGCAATTTACATTATTGCAATTTATTTAATCGCATTGCACTTACTTTTCTTGCATGATAAACAAGCTGTTGCATGAAAACCCACACCTTTAGGATAGTCCCTTAAACCGAAACCAAAACTAAGTTAAAAGTCATTGCAACATAAAATTCACCGCCACAACATTTCAAAATATAAAACAACTCAAAATTTAATCACAAACGGAACACAAAACTACAATTACAATTAAATTAAAACGTCCCGTTGGATGATCGGGAATACCTCGGATGATGTAACCTACGTGTTGCTAACGGGATTTCCACAGTCTAAATGAAAGTGTGGAACTCATTCAGTTGAATTTAGCAAATTCATTTGGACTAAGTGAATCCGATAAAAATAATGATGTCGGAAGGATGGAACCGTGGGATCTTAACCGGTGTCGTTATAATCAACTTTAAGATTTGTTTTAATTGAAATATTGAAAACACTTGGAAATTAAGATTTTCTCTAAACCAAAACACTTTTCTCATCCCCTGATTTATGAATTCTAAAATTGAACCTCTGCAACAACAAGGAGCTCGGAGCATGGTGGGCAGCACGGCCATCGTCATCAGCAAAACTCGAGTCTACTTCAACAAAACTTTCCTAGAATTAAATAACAAAGCCATAGGACTTCGAGGTAGTTTGCACTAGTGCAACATAAATCCTCAACCCTTCGTTAGGCATTTGCATAGCAAATTAAGCCCTAATCGGTCTTAGGATTCCGAGGTAGTCGTCCGATACGACATAAACCCTCATATCTTCGAGGCTATTTGTATGATTCTGTCATATAAATATAAGCCCTAATTAATTAAAATTGGCGAGATTAAAACATTAAATAAACATTAGGACTTTCCTAAACTCAAGCCAAACAATAGGATAGTCGGGAAATTACCGAAGTTCACTTCGAATCCGTAATTTCTCCTACCTTTCTTCCTTTGAATTCTCAAAACAAAATGTTCCAAACTTGATCCATTCCCTATTGAAATTCCAAAATTCAATTCCTTGTAAACTTAAACTTTGAAATCCTTGAGAGCAGAATTATTGATTATTATCGAGAGTTTTCTTAGGTGATTCCCATCACTTAAGATGTAATTAACTATAGGGGCTTGCCCTTATAAGGAATTTTAAAGAACCCAGGTAATATAAACCCTGTTTAACGCTTTCATATTAAGCAGGGGAATTTGTCGGCTTATAAAATTGGTTCGCAGACCAAACGGATGTCACAAATCTTCTAGTTTATTTAATCGAGCCCCACCGTCGAGCAGTGTGTCTATCCTTAGGGATGGATACACGGTTTGTGGTGTGGTGCTCGTTTATATAAACTATTCGGGATGTGAGATCGGTTTAATCTCATATCTTAAAACCTTCAAATTTAAAATTATTTTTAAAGTCAAATACTACTTTTCAAAATTATTTATTTAAATTAAATTAAAATTCGCCGACAACTTCTGTTAGGCGATCCCCTTTTTTTTTAAATAAAACACACAACCCAAAAATATGCCGAGAACTTCTGGCGACTCCGCTGGGGAGGATTCCTCTCTCCATTTTAATCAGACAATTCTGCTTTCAAAAATCGGTAGTGTATCCATGTCCCTAATGGATCAAACTACCCTTCTTTCCGTTGGAATACTATGTTCATTTCTACCTTGGACAAGTATAGCCAACGTTCTCTCGGATTTAGGAGCCACTGTTTAGACACCCCTAAACAGAGAGGTTCCGAGATCCTTTTACCTCATTTCTGAGGTGGGGTGGACCCCCAATAGGTGTTAGTTCAGGAGTGATCCTTCGAGTCGAGAAGTCTTGCATAAGACTTTCTTTTCCTTTCCAACTCTGAATCGGTTTCCCTACCTTCTCTACACCTTTGAACATTCCGTTCTAAATAAACAAACCCTTTTATAAATGATTCTTTTAACAAATAATTCCTTCTTATAAATACATGAACAAGAATGTGTTCGGACTCTTTTCAATTCCTTTCTTTTCGTCCTAAAGAAAAGAAGCATAACTCGGGACCGACAACCGGAATCTACCTGCAGAGATGGAAGCCCCAAAGCTGATTTTCTCCTTCACCAATGGACTGGACTTCGCTGTCTATAAGGATGAGCTGCCCGACAATGGGATCATCCGATTTGGACAAGGATTTGAAAACACGAATGTCAAGATCACCGACGTTTCCCTTTTCGCACTGACGAACAAGGTATCTGAAGCTAAGAAGCCGCTGATCGAGTTCAACCTTAGGTCGACCCAAGAGTTTCCTCCCTGCAAAGGATCCCGATCGAGAGGAGTATTCGTTGTCCGCAGGAGGATCTGTTCTTACTACCCCCACCTGGTCTAGTTGTTTCTGCACCTACACCGACTTCTGCCGAATTAAAGGGAAAGAAATCCGGAATTATGGTGAACCCGTTACCGTGGAGGGTACGGATCTTCTCGTAAGACCTTCGTTTTCGAAATCGGGTCCGGTTCAAAGATTCCATCACTAACAAGAACCCGAAGAAGAAACGAAGCGAAGGATCGCTAGAGAAGCCGTAGCCGCTGAAATTGCTTTCTGGAGGAAATCCAGAAGCTGCTCGAATATACACCGCTGCTCGAATATACACCGCTGCTCGAATACATACCACTTTTGGGAGGAAGCGAGGTTCCATCCACTCTCCGCCGCAGAGGACGAGGAAAATGTTCGCAAGATTGCTGCCGCATTGCCTCAGCCCGTATATTACAACGATAGCCGCAAGAAAAGGACTAGAACTACGCCGTTTGCTCGACTGCAAACTTTGGTAGAAAAGTTAGCAAAGAAGGAAAAGTGCCCCGTATCGGAGATTCTACGAAGGATAGGGCGGGTGCCAATCAAATCCCGTCTTGGGCCCCGAGTAGAACCCGCCGTCATGACGAAAAGCCGAGTAAAAGAATGAAGGCTAGTCCGCCCGTCGTCGTCTCGGGATTACGGATTAGGGAGGATACCACCTTCCAGGCATTTGGCCGACGGACCATCCGGTCGCAGACCTTCTGTCGCTAGAAGGATGGTATGGCGTCCCACTACTAGGCGAGTTGAGATTGAAACAACGGCCCAAGAAAGAAAGTCTCGCCGAGAGACTTGAATGCGAAGAAAGTGCTACTTGCGATAAAGGGGGCTCGTGAAAGGGGACCCGACGGCTATCGCATGACAACCGCAAGGACACACGGAAAGCCCCGCTAGAAGATGCCATGGAAAAGTTGAGAACCGATATCCGACGATTAGCAAAAGAAAGAGAAGAAAAGTTCGAGAGATGAGATTGATTCATCGGAATTCATGGACGACGAATATGCGAGAAATCAACATGGTCGAAACACGAGCTTCATCGGCTTCGCAAGGTGCTCCTGCAGCCGCAGAAGAGAGGAGCCGGACCGATGAGAAGGCGGCTTCAGGAGAAAGACGAAACGATCGCTCAAATGGCGAAAAGGATGGAAGAGATGGCTGTAGCTCTAGCCACTCTCCAGAGTCAAGTGCAACCACAAAGAGAGACACCCCCAGCGGTCATTCACATTGTAGACGGAGGGAAGGAGATTACATCCGTCAACGGGGATGATCAGCGAAAAGGATACAACACAAAGTATGGTCCCTGAAAAGGATATCAAGAGCTTGGTGGAACGGCAGGTGCGAGAAGCCTTAGCACAATCAAAGAGCGGGACATCCATTCAGACGGGTAGACCTTACCCAGAAGAATTCGACGCTGTCCAGTACCCAAAAGGCTTCGTACCACCTCTGTTCAAGACCTTCGATGGAACCCGGAACTCCCGACAGCATGTTGCACACTTTCGTGCCAGTTGTTGCAATGCGGCGGGAGCGATGCATTACTCTTCCGACGGTTCGTCGGCGGCTCGTCGGGAATCGCCTTCGACCGGTATGCGAATTACCAAATGGTTCGGTGAAGACTTTCTCAGAACTAGAGAACCTCTTCATCAAGAGATTCGCCGGAGCTCAGCACCACATCACTATAGGTGATTTAGTGGTAGAGAAACGAAGGCCGAACGAAACTTTGGTGGATTACATACTTCGATGGAGGAACTTAAGCATGAAGTGTGAACCACAACTACAAGAAAAATATGCAGTCGGCATCTTACTTAAAAGCATTCACGGCGCGATAGCACTTCTCCTCAAAGGATTCACTATTAAGACTTTCGAGAAGTTGTTAAGCAAGGCCGGAAGCTTGCAAGAAGAGGCGAAGCAATTAAGTTTCGCCGATAAGACGGACAAGCAAAAGCCTGTGAAGACTTTCGAAAAGAAATCCGGGATCGTTGCAGCAGTCGACAAAGGCAAGCAACCGATGCAAATACCGCCGAACGGCCGCAAGCAACCACAACGAGTGCCGGCAACGCCGACCCGACTATCGATCATCTCCACGAGTATGAACAACCGCCTCGTCCGCAACGTACATTAAGGAGCTTCGAGCGAGAGAATATCCGTTCAAGAATGAAGCGAGTGCCGAAAATGTTCCGTAGTCCGATGAAGACTCCGCATTTCCAGTCGCAGGAGCCTAAAAGACCGGAGGAAGTCAACAAAAAAGGTGATCCCAACTTTGGCCCCTACCACCGGATGCTTGGGCACAAGATAGAAGATTGCATTACCTTCAAAAGTTGGCTCAACGACAACCTTCGGAAAGGGAATATAACAATCCCGAAGGAGTACATGAAGGAACCCCGTAAAGGAGGTTCCGTCAATGTTATCTCAACCGGTCCCATCATTCCGATAGATCCCTATACGACCGACGATGGATGGACTACCGCTTGGACGAGGTCTTCAAAAGATTTTAGACAGCATCCAAACCGCCTCGGTGCGAGCTTCAATTCAGAGTTCGAGACCTGTTAAGCTGGTACTATCACTTGCGATAGAAGAACCACCTCAACAGGAGACGATTGAAGAGAAGAAGAAAATCGACGAAGAAGAGAGGACCGAGACTCCTAAGGCTAGACTAGGGGCTGCTTATCCTAGGATAGTTGTTTCCGATTCGGGGGAGAAATCTCTCGAACCTCTGATTTTGTATGATTATCTGCTCACTTCGGTGGGATCATATAATGATAAGGGTGATGGCGTTGGCTACGTTTTGACTGTTTCTAACGATTACATAACTAGCGACAATCTGGATATTGATTTCGACATCAACGACAATTCTCAAATCATACACAATCTCGATGAGCAAAATAACGAAGAAGACATCCATCAAGGAGGCTACGAGAGTTCAACAAGCAGTGAATCTATTTGCGAGTTTCGAGGAGCTCCAGTCACAATAGAGTTAGAGCCTTCAGATTCGAAGTTAACCCGAAGAGCTCGTCATTCCGATTCGGGAGGGGACACCGACAAGCTCAACACTAGATTCAGAAGAAATTACAGAAGTCAACTTAAGAAGTGGAAGAGTTCTACCTCCAAGAATGGGTCCAAAAGACAAAGGAAAGCAGGTGATTGTTCAAGAAGAACCAACCCCAGTAGAAGAAATACCCATTCGAGAAGAAGCCGAGACGCATGAAAATAAAGTGGACTACAACGTGCTAGCCCATCTTAGGAAACTACCGGCCAAACTGAGCATTTACGACGCTCTCATCTTATCAAAGGAGATGAGAGAAGCTCCGATCAAAGCCTTACTTGATCCGGAAATTTGCTTAGCTCAAATGGCCGGAGATTCCTTAGATGAGGTTTGCTCGTTAAAGGAACGACGAGGTGTTACCTTCACGGACAATGACCTACTACTTGGGACAGCAGATCACAACCGACCGTTGTATATTTCAGTCACAATTGGGAAGTTTACGCTCTCCAGAGTATTGGTGGATCAAGGAGCATCAATCAATATAATGAGTCTTCGAACACTAGCATACTTGGAAATTGATGCTTGTGAGCTCGAGGCCGACAAAATGTTATTAAGAGGATTCAACCAGAAAGGAGAAAGAGCCCTCGGATCAATAACACTGCTAATGAAGACCGGTGACTTAGCAAAGACAACCGCGAAATTTCACATAATTGATTCGAAACGTCGTTCAACGCTCTACTGGGTCTACCATGGATACATGAAAACGAGGATGGTACCATCATCTCTACATCGGTGCATCAAATACTACGATGGAGGGGAGCGAGTGCATCAAAGGTGACTTGCAACCATTCTCCGTACATGAAATTGGAATCCATGAAGATGCGACTTATTATGCACCTCCGAAGAAAACAATCTTCTCCGGAGATACCGTAACAAATGAAGCAAAGAAAGTTCGGGACAACGAAGAACCCGAAGTTCTAGTCCAACGAGTCACTCACCACTCCCTTCCGGCGAGATGGTGAAGGTTTCTCCACAACTCACATCCGAGGTCGAGGCCGGGGACGAGGTCGTGGTAGAGACGTTAGGACGAGTTGGACAGAGGAAACCAGCCATCAATGTTGATTGGGAAGATAGTTCGAAGAAGAAAAAGAAATCAAACAAGAAGCGAGCGACAATAAGTCGAAGAAGCCGCAATTCAAGATCTCTCTCGAAGATGAGAAGAACGAAGAATACAAATCAATGTACGAAAAGATTAACCACTACGTACATACTATGACCCTAACCCCGATCCAGATCTAGCAAGATCGAGGGTATGGTGGTCAAAGAGGTACGTAGCGATGGTACAAAGCCAATCAAATTCTACCGTGGTGCTTCTTCCTCCAAAACCGAAAATAATGTACAATTCGAAGATGTCACTTCATCGAATTAATGGAATTACCTTTCGAGTGGTACTCTCCCCGTGTTCAAAATTTAATCCAGGCGTGGTTTCTTACCTCGACAATGGACAAAAGGTCAATCACAACGTTTTGAAAAATTATGGAATAACTCCGGTCGTCCACCCGATTTAAAGCATGGTCTCGGATTCGGCACGGTAGGATTAGTTGACGATACCGAATTTTGCTTGGTTGTCACTTGCGAGTCTAATGAAAACCGCATGGAAACTACGGACGAACTCGAAGATTTACAAATTGGAGATGCTCCACCGAATTCGAAGAAGAAATTAAATCTACGATAGATGAGTTAACGAAAGTTAACTTAGGTACTAGCGAAGAACCTAGACCTACCTTTGTTAGCTCCTTACTCAATAAAGAAGACTGCGAAGAAATAATCAAGTTATTAATGGAATTTAAAGACTGTTTTGCTTGGAGCTACGATGAGATGCCGGGATTAGCTCCGCAGGTCGCGATCCATAAGCTAGGAGTGGATCCTACTTCGTCCCGGCCGGACAAGGTCCCGGAAGAATGCGTTTAGAAATCGAACAACAAGTCATAGCCGAAGTTAAAAAGCTAATAGACACTAAATTTGTCCGTGAAGAACAATACCCGACTTGGTTAGCCAATGTGGTGCCGATCGAAAGAAGAATGGTCGGATCGAATTTGTGTAGACTTCGGAGATTTAAACAAGGCATATCCAAAAGATGAATTCCCTCTATCGATCCCGGAATTAATGATCGACATTGCTTCGACACATGAAATATTTTCATTCATGGATGGATCTTCGAGGATACAACCGGATAAAAATGGCTCCAGAAGATGAAAAGCTTACGGCATTCGAACGCCGATCGGAGTATTTTGCTACACGTTGATGCCATTCGGATCGAAGAACGCAGGAGCAACCTACCAGAGATCAATGACAAGAATTTTTGATGATCTCATCCACAATCAAGTCGAATGCTACGTGGACGATGTGGTCATCAAAAGCAAAGTAAAGGAAAACCACCTGTATGATTTGAGAATTGTTTTCGAACGATTAAGACAATTTAACCTTAAGATGAATCCCTTAAAATGCGCCTTCGGCGTCACCTCCGGAAATTCTTAGGATTCATTGTCCGACATCGTGGAATTGAAATCGACCGGAAAAGATTAAAGCTATCTTAGAAATGCCGCCTCCCAAAACCTTAAAACAACTACGATCCTTTCAAGGGAAGCTGGCATATCTTCGACGCTTTATCTCAAACTTGTCAGGTAGGTGTCAGCCTTTCTCGGCACTAGTTAAAAAGGACGCCAAATTTATTTGAGAAGAGAGATGCCAGAAGGCCTTCGAGGACATTAAGCAATATTTAATGACACCTCCTGTTTTAGCCGCCTCAATCTGAGGTAGACCGCTGATACTTTACACCGCGGCTTTAGACGACTCTCTCGGAGCCCTGTTAGCCCAGGTCAATGATGAGGGTAAAGAGAATGCTCTTTACTATTTAAGCCGTCGTTTACTTCGACGGAAATAAGGTATCCCGCAATTGAAAAGCATTGTTTGGGCTCGATCTTCGCCGCTCAAAAGCTCGGGCACTACATGCTTTCTCATAAGGTCAACTCGATCTCGAAATTTAATCCATTGCGAGTACTTCGATGACTCGTCCAACACTTTTCGGCACACTTGCCGGATGGTCAATGATATTATTGCAATTCGATATAACTTTCGTGCCTCTTCGTGCCGTAAAGGGACAAGTCTTAGCGGACTTCCTCGCAGCACACCCCTTGCCGGCAGAATCTCCTCTCAATGATGATTTGCCAGATGAACAAATAATGAGCCTAGAAGACCCTGATGATCGACGTTGGGAATTATACTTCGACGGAGCATCTTCAGCACACAAAGACGAAGAATCACATGTGATAGTGCCCGGTAAGGCAGTAATCGGGCTAATCTTTATAACACCGGAGCGGGGGATGTTAAGATACTCCTACCACTTGACAGAACCGTGTACAAACAATGAAGCAGAATATGAAGCCCTCATAACGGGACTGGAATTAACCATTCAAATGGGGATAACAGACATCAACATCTACGGGGATTCACGAGTTAATCATTCAACGGATCGCCGGACGAGTACAGAATTTTAAAGCCAAGACTCGAGCAATACTTCCAAGTATGCCATAAAGTCTGTTGGAACGATTCCAAATGTGACAATCTACAAAATTCCCGAAAAGAAAATGCTTTAGCAGATGCTTTAGCCCGTCTCGCAAAAGAATTTGCTCGTTTGCAAGATGAATCGATAGAAGTGTCGGTTCACGGACGTCGAGTCCTATCACAGCTCGACATAGATACAATACACAAATCGAAAAAGAAAAAGAATCAGTTGCAGCAGTGACGAGAGAACACGGAAGATCGGCGACGGCCATTGATGAACTACACCGCAAACAGGAAAGCTACCGGACGATAGGTCGCTAGCCCATCGGATCAAGAAAAGAACTCGTCTTACGCATTAATAAACAACACATTGTACGGAAGGTCTTTTGATCAAATGTGGCTAAGGTGCCTAAGCGGGTCCGAGGTCCGTGAAATTGTTAAGGAGGTGCATTCGGGACTCGTGGCGCTCACCGATCGGGTCCGAAGATGAAAATGAAAATTAAAAGACTAGGGTACTACTGGCCCTCGATGATGACCGACTGCATGAAAATCGCCAAGAGCTATCACCAATGCCAAGTGCACGGAGTGGTTCTACACCAACCTCCAAATGTGCTACATCCGACAATTGCGTCGTGGCCATTTGAATGTTGGGGCACAGATATAGTGGGTCCAATAGAACCACCATCTTCAAAAGGACATCGCTTCATTCTTGCGGCTACAGATTACTTTTCCAAGTGGGCGAGGCAGATCCACTTAGAGAAGTGAAAGCACACCACGTGCTACAGCTTTTCAAGAACCAAGTTGTCTACCGTTTCGGAGTGCCGCGCGAGATCATCTCGGATAATGGGTCGGCATTCAGAAGCACACAAATCAATAATTTTGTCAGGAGACACGGAATCGACTGGCGATACTCAACAATTTACTATCCAAGAGCAAACGGCCTCGCTGAGGCTTTTAATAAAACTCTCGTTCAAATCTTAAAGAAAACCTTGGACGATAATAAGAGAAATTGGCACGAGAAGTTGTTAGAAGCCTTATGGGCCTACCGGACAACCTTCGAACTCCTACTCAAGCTACACCTTACGCTCCGGTGTATGGGTCCGAGGCGAGTGTTACCTTTAGAGGTTCGGCTTCCTTCACTCGGAATTGCGATTGCAAATAAGATCACGACGAAGAGAACGCCAAATTACGACTCGAAGAATTAGAAAGCCCGGAAGGGAAAAGACTTGCAGCGCAACAAAATTTAGAACTATACCAAGCTAAGATGGTTCAAGCCCATGACAAACTGGTCCGCCCAAGAACCTTCAAAGTTGGTGACTTAGTTCTCGTTCTCAAGAGACCTATTCTTGCACACCGCAAGATAGGAGGAAAATTTGAACCCACTTTTGAAGGACCGTTTGTGGTTGAAGCAGTATACTCAGGAGGTTCCTACGAGCTAGTGAATTGCCAGGGAGAACGACATATGCTTCCGATCAACGGACGATACTTGAAAAAGTATTACACTACCTGATGTTTCAAAGGAATGAATTCTTCATCCCTAAGAAACACGGGCGAAGTAATTACTTATGATTGGGTCCGAACCCAAAAATAATAAAATGTGCTAAAATAAATAAAATCATGATAATAAAGTTTTCCTTGTTTTCTTTTCCAAATCAAAATCTCTTCCCTGATCTTATCCTACTTCATTCCTGTTAAATTTAAAAATATAAAAAAAAGAAAAAAAATGTCTTTAATAAACATTTTCTTAATGTTCTTGTTCTTAGTACAGCCCCTGATCCTTTTCCTTGTCTTTTCGCAGGGAAATGTCGAACGGGCGGTTGGTCCTGAACTTTAAGAATGGCGTAAGCCTTGCACTCGATGAAAAGAGGGTGAAAGATGGAGCGATAATCGAGATTGACTCGGATTTCGAACCGGCGAGGCCTACGATACGAGGAAAGTGACCGGGTCCCGGTTGACCGAGAAGAACCGCCCGGGCAGACAAGTGATGAAAGTGGGTGGCCCAAGCCACCAATCCAGAGCAGAAGAAAAGAAAAGCAAACACTGAAGAAGATAAGAAAATGAAGTCTGTAGTCGCTACAGCAGAGGGCAGGCTTGTCAGCGCCGCGCCCACAGAGATTCAAGAAGTTCGAAGAGCTACTCTCACAGCAACGCAACGAAGAAATAAAAATCGTCGTATCCGCAAGATGTTAACCAAACTAGCTGCGGACCAGCGCGACGAGGCGATTGCTAATGCCAGTACATACACTTCAAGGACACCAGTTCACCGAGAACCCGAAGAAAGGAGGCCAGCTCCTAGGATAACGAAAGGACCGGGGAAATCTCCGGAAGATCAAAAGAAAGAAGGCTACCACGCCACCGGATAGAACCACCGAGTGATGCATGACCTTGTTGCGAAGCAACCCCGGGGATGTCCCGACAGTGCATCATCCCTAAGGAGCCGAGGTATGCGGGAGAACGTGAAGGGATTGAACCATATATCCCACAATATGTCACCGGGCCTCGCCATCCGCAGATCATTCCGGAATACGAGCTGGAGAGAATGCGGAATGTTGAAAAGAAAACCTTTGAATACTTCGAGAGAATTAAAGGCGAAGAATCAATATACTAGAGGGCCTCGAGCTACATACGGACGTATTCTCGGAGTATGAACAACAACAAATCGTGGATTGCATCCGGGATTTGAAAAGAATGGGCCGAGCGAGGCCGCCCGAGGGAAAACAAATACTCGGAACCCCGGAGATGGATGCCGGGGAAAGGAAGAATCACAATACAATGTGGATGTCGTTACAACTTTTCGGAGGACGGAAGGGAAACCCACCGGGAATACTCCGTCATGGGCAAGTGGATCCGATGCCATTAGTCATCAAGAGAATGATAAAGAGATTGATAACATGGAGGGTACTGCCAGCGGATTGCATACCCAATAGCCGCATCATTAACATCTACAAGCGGGGTGATCGCATACCCCCACACATAGATAACCACAACTTTGTCGGACCTTTACGCATAGTCTCTTTCCCGAACGAGTGTAACATCATGTTCGGATCCGACCTCCGGATAGCAGGCCCGAGTGAGTTCCGAGGGCCGGTGAAGATACCTTTACCGGTAGGTTCCGTCATGATACCGAAGGGCAATGGAGCGGATATCGCTAAGCATTGCATACCGGGAGTACCGATGAAGCGAATCTCGGTTACTTTCGAAGGATGGACGACGGGAAGACACCTTACCATTTCCAGCCGGACCCGAGCTAGAGGGCCTCCGGCCTTACGAGCTGTGAGTTACATGGAAAATATCACACCTCCAATGTACATCTATACGGCATCCTTGCCAAGGATGGCTTGGAGGGTGATGTTATTGACCATGTACCCCACTATTCATACATTAATTTTTGACAGATGCTTCTTTTGATGGATCGACGAAGATCATACATAGTCCGTTTTGAGTCTACATGGATTGTATGAAATATATTCCAGATCAAGTTGTATGATGTATCTTCGACATGATTGGAATGAAAGTGACCATGTCACATTTTTTGCCTTCACCTCTTTTGTGCAAATTGATTGGGAAACGCCATTAAAGTTAAATGAACTTCGAACAAAGAACAGAAAAGAAATAAAAAAAAGGAATAAAAGAAAACTTTCCTTAAAAATCTAAAAATGACGAACACCAAATTCACATGAACATTAAATAAACGATAAAATAAATTTGAATCGTTAAAGGACAAACAAAATAAACATAAATTTTAAATCAAATCTTAAATCAAATTTCAATCGAGTTCAAACTCATCTCAATCAAATTTCAAATTCAATCAAATCAAATCTCAAATCAAATTCTCAATCAAATTCCAAATCCACTCTCGATCCAATTTCAAATTTGATCTTTTCGAATTTCAAATCGAATTTCAATCAAATTTCAAATCCAATCTCAATCAAATCTCAAATTCAATCTTTCCAGATTTCAAATCTCAATCAAATATCAAATTCAATCTTTCCAGATCTCAAATATCAATCAAATTTTGAATTCGATCTTCCAGATCTCAAATCAAATCTCAATCAAATTTCAAATTCAAACTTTTGGGTCGAGGATTTTACATCCAAGACTGCATTGCTTTAGGATCCTTTCCCTATCGCAATGAAGTACATCAAATTCAAACTTTTGGGTCGAGGATTTTACATCCAAGACTGCATTGCTTTAGGATCCTTTCCCTATCGCAATGAAATACATCAAATTCAAACTTTTGGGTCGAGGATTTTACATCCAAGATCGCATTGCTTTAGGATCATTTCCCTATCGCAATGAAGTACATCAAATTCAAACTTTTGGGTCGAGGATTTTACATCCAAGACCGCATTGCTTTAGGATCATTTCCCTATCGCAATGAAGTACATCAAATTCAAACTTTTGGGTCGAGGATTTTACATCCAAGACTGCATTGCTTTAGGATCATTTCCCTATCGCAATAAAGTACATCAAATTCAAACTTTTGGGTCGAGGATTTTACATCCAAGACTGCATTGCTTTAGGATCATTTCCCTATCCCAATGAAGTACATCAAATTCAAACTTTTAGGTCGAGGATTTTACATCCAAGACTGCATTGCTTTAGGATCATTTCCCTATCGCAATGAAGTACATCAAATTCAAACTTTTGAGTCGAGGATTTTACATCCAAGACTGCATTGCTTTAGGATCCTTTCCCTCTCGCAATGAAGTACATCAAATTCAAACTTTTGGGTCGAGGATTTTACATCCAAGACTGCATTGCTTTAGAATCATCTCCCTATCGCAATGAAGTACATCAAATTCAAACTTTTGGGTCGAGGATTTTACATCCAAGACTGCATTGCTTTAGGATCCTTTCCCTATTGCAATGAAATACATCAAATTCAAATCTTTTGGGGTTGAGGATTTTACATCCGAGACTGCATTGTTTTAGGATTCTTTCCCTACAGCAATGAAATACATCAAAATTCAAATCTTTTGGGGTTGAGGATTTTACATCCAAGACTGCATTGCTTTAGGATTCTTTCCCTATTGCGATGAAATACATCCAAATCAAACTTTTGGGGTTGAGGATTTTACATCCGAGACTGCATTGCTTTAGGATTCTTTCCCTATTGCAATGAAATACATCAAAATCAAACTCTTGAGGTTAAGGATTTTACATCCAATACCGCATTGCTTCGAGATCTCTCCTCATTGTAATGATTCAATCCAATCAATTCAATTTTCTTTTGGGGTTGAAGATGTTACATCTAAAACCACGAAATTCCAATTTTCATTTCAAATCAAATCCCTTCAAATTAATCTTAACAAAACTTCAATCTAAATTAAAACTCCAAACTAAAATCTGAGCTCACACATCAAAACTTAAACTGAAACAAAATGAAATCTAAATTGAAATTCCCCCAGATCATGTGATTTGGGATTCACCTCCTTTTCCTTTCCCCAGCGAGAGTTCAGGAATCTCCAGTTTCAAAGATATACTTGACACTCCCCAACAGAAACTCTTCTACTTCGTCCTAAGTTTGTCACTTGGACATCTGTGTTGGTTTTGTTGATCGCTTCGGTCAACACCAATAAACGCGGTGTGCTCTTTCAGCTCACCACACCTATTGGGGGTCCATTTGTTGACCTCATTTTTGATGAGGTCTTCTCTTCTTCTTTTTAGTACTTAGGATCTAGCCTTAGGCTTTTCCTTTCGACTATCTTAGAGGACTAGAATCGGGATCCACCATCTAGAATTTCAAACCACTTCTTAACTCCCCGCAAACTCCACAAACTCGACCGTAGACCCCTAATCACCTAGAGGGTTGAAATCAAATGTGGAAGTTTAAAGGATGAGTTCCTATAGGACTCTTTGGCCTTAGGACCGCCTCAGGTGGCCCAGTCCGGTGAAGGGGCTGATTTACACACACACTACACTCATACATCACACTTTCACACACCTCCTAAAACCACACCCATACCTAACTTGACCTCCTGACTCATGTAGGTGATTCACATGGATGGTCCTTAACCCCTAAGCCCTTGGCTAAGAGGGTTAGGAACAACATAGTGAATGCCTCAAATGAGTCCCTTCATGGCTCATGTGGGCTTGATGCGGCTTCATGGCTCAACCAAAATAATTTCATTCCATTTATATTCACCCAATCTTCAATTTTTCAAATTTTCAATTTTTGACCCCCGGGACCCTACACCCGCTTAGCCTACCCAAAACCCTTGAAATTACCCAAATTTTTGCAAAATTCCAAATCACCAAAAATTCTCCAAAATCATTCCTAAACATTTATCTCCACTCAAATTGACCATCCATACCCAAAAATACCAAAAATTCCAAAAAAACCTCCCAATACCCTCCAAATACCCAAAATACCCCTCTTGACCCAAAAATCCAAAAATTCAGAAAATTCCCAGAAAATCCCAGAAAATCCCAAATATTCCCAATTTCATTTTGTTTAACTACATCATGGGCCAATTTTGTCAATTTACTCTACTTTTGTCAAAACCCCCAATTTGACCCATTTTAAACCAAAGTGAACACAATGTCAACCCAAACATATCCAATTGACCCAAATTCTAGTCCAATTCAATTCTAAACTTCAATTCAACATTCCCAACACCAATCTAGATCAAATCCAAGTCCAATTTGATTGACATTTGGATCCAATTTCACTTTTGGCCTTAAAGCCCAATTTGGACCCATGACCCAAACCTAACCCAAACTCACCCAATCCAACTCCAATTAACCTCAAATCTTTTCTAAATCTTCCTCAGCATCCCCACAAGCAAAACACTAACATGATTTGCCCAAAATTTGGACCCAAACCCCACTCAAATTCAACCCAAAGCTAAAAGGCCCATTTTTGACCTAAACCCAAACCTAACCCAAATGAGCCCAAACCCCAAAATCAAAGCCCAACCAAAGTCAAAACCTCCTTGAAACACTCCCATAAACATTTCTCAACAATAATTTTACATCAATTTCAACCCTAGCCCAACATTGGCCCAACTTGGCCCATTTTGGCCTATATTGGCCCATTCACCTAAAGAACCCAAATTCAACCCAATTCAAACCCAAACCACCTCAAATTCATTTCAAATCACTCATGACACATCCCTAAACCAAACCCAACAATTATTTGGCCCAAACTTTACAAAATTCCCATCCATAAATTCATTCTTAAACCTAAAGGCCCATTCCTTAAACCATTTTAAAAGCCCATCCTTCACCACATCCAAAGGCCCAAAATTGGTCCCAAAGCCCACATGATATTTCTCTACATCATCCATTCAATTAAAATCATCCCTAAGTCATAAACCAATGATCAAATGATTCTAAATCAAGCTTCATCCAAATTTTCACCAAAATATCCAAAATTCTTAAAACCCATTTTTATGAAATCGACCAAACTTTTTCCAAGCCAAATGTGAGCCATCGAGCCATGTACAAGCCACATGGAAGCCATGGAGACCACTTTCCACCTCACCAAGCCATTAATGGCAAGAAGAGGGGATTCTTTCCTAATCCTTCATTAAGCCCTTTTAACCATATTCATGTCACACTCTAAACCATGCTTAGCCACCTCACCATGGATGGAGACTTCACCACTCCAATCAAGCCGAACCAAATGACTTTCTCTCAGCCCACACCGAGTCATGGGAGGGTGAACCAAACCCATTTGCATGAGTTGACCAAAACGAGCTCAAAATACACTCTCCCCCATTCCATTTTAATCAAGCTTTTTTACACATGTCAAACTCCATCGACTTCACCAAATTCAACCCCCGACCCACTCGACCTCGAGGGTGACCCATGCCCGGCCGGCCAGCCCACCGTGCCGCCGGAAAACACCATGGCCGAGAGCTCACATGTGAGCCAACTTTGGAATTCTCCCTTGCCGAGCCGCCCCATCCCCAGCTGGCCATTGTAGCTGTTCTTCTCTTGCCAAGAGCAACCGATCCCAAGCCCTAACTCTCCCCGGGAGGCCCTCCACCCTCTCCTATTTAAACACCACCCCTCTCGGCCATGAGGGGTGCCGAAAACAAACCTTAAGGAAACTCCGCCAAAATTGTTTCGGACTCCTCCCCATACACAGAGCACTTGATCCCCACCGAGATCCCCCGCCATTTCTTCTCTGCGAGCTCAATTTCGCAGTCGAAATCTAGGCCCAAAACCAGGACACTTCTCCACAGTGAGCCAATCCCCAAATTGATTGGTTCTACACCTTCACTGGACCAAGGGAAGGTGTCCACCAAGCAAAGCCCCATCTCCAGTGCCACCCAATTGCTCCAGCCTCCAAGCTTTGTGATCGACCGTGGTCGAAATCCTACCTGAGCAATTCACTGCACCGAGAGACTTCATCCGGAGCTTGTCGGGATCCAATCGAAGGTGCAACAACTCTCGGATCGAAGCCACACTTCTCCGAGCAAAGGTATGGCCTCACTCTTCTTCCCGAGCTTCGAACATTCTCCATTTTTATTGCGTAAATTTCATCCCACATAAACCGTATAGATGTGTTCGTCTTCTCAAGACGAATCCATGGAGCATAAGAACATGAAAATCCATCGAGTATCGAGTGAGATCTTAGGGATTTAGTGTGGACGACTCTCGTGCGAGGACGCTCGGGGACGATGAACGGATGCCGTTCATTCAATACACGCGCGGACGGACGGCTCGGATGGCGTCGGATCGGGAGACGCGTACGAGAACCGCGGGCCCGGGCCGTCGACTCGGATGGCGGCGTCGAATGGGAGCGCGCCACGCGGCGTTCCGGAGCCGCCGAGGCCGACGCGGCGCCGCGTGGATAAATAGAAAATTAGGGATTTTTCTGATTTATTTAATTCCCTAAACTTCAAAAATTCATAACTTTGTGTAGAAAAATCGGAAAAATAAAATAAAAATACCCTCTTGCTCGGTGAACGGAGGAGAATAATGTGGAAAAGAAATTATTTAATTTCATCAAGTATTTTATTTTTAATAATTTATTTACTCTCTGCATATTTTTAATTCTCCATGCATGTATACAATTCACCATGGCATGAGACCATAGGGCTTTTGAAGCCTCCGAATTTGGGAACATTCCCCGAATTTTCCAAAGTCGAGGCCATCCCTATGAAGAGTTATTGATTTTTCAAATTCATGTTACTGTTTTGAGTATTTTAATTCCAATAAATAGCATGTTGTGAAATAAATTCTGGGAAAATTTGGTGATGTTCCTTATGACTAGAGGATCATAGGAAAAATAGATTTTGAGTTAGTTCATTTAAAACAACCCTAATTGGCTTAAATACCCAAAATGGATCTCTAATTAATTAGAGCTAACCATACATCAAATTGACTTGAAATCAATTCTCCACTGACCTTTAGGATCAGAGGAACCCACCATAAAAATTTGAGGTCAATTGGACTTGGTTAGTCCTACTAAATGGGTTGATTAAGCCACTTAGTCATTTTAAACTTTAAAAATTCATAACTTTCAAAATATCTTTCAAAAATTCACCAAATTGGTTTTGGAGCCTCTCTGATGTTAGGGGAATTTAAGAAAATTAAAATTTCAATTTTCTAAAAAAGTTGATTTTTTGTATTATTTCAATATTTTAATAATTAAAAAAATAATAAAAATCACAAAAATAATAAAATTCACCAAAATGTCACATTTTGAATTTTAATCATTTAGGAACAAACCCCATATTTTTCTTAGGTCTATTTAGTGAGATATTAAATTTTAAAGCTCTAGGGTAATTTTAAAATTAAAAAATGTATTTTCTAGCATTTTCACTAAAATAATTATAATAAATCATAGAAAAATTAGAAAATTGCAAAATTTGATTCTCTGATTTCCTTGATATCAGAGAGATTTTTGAAAAATATAAAATTCATTTTTCAACATTTATTTTATTTTTAAATTAATTAACACTCCAAAAATTAAAATAATTATAATAAAAATAATATAATTCAAAAAATCACCAAAATTGGTCCAAGTGGTCCTCTGGTCATTATGAATGTCCCCTAATTTTCTTAAGGACAGAAACTTTCACTTGGTCATGTTATTAAATTTTCCTTGGAAATCTCTATTTTCTACCAAAAATAATTATATAAATAAATTAAATACAGAAAAATCACATTTTCTCCTCTCATGTCTTTATTGACATATGAGTGAAGTCACATAAAAATTTTAAGTTCATTTGAGTTCAATTTAGTGAGTTATGAAATTATTAAGCTTAAAGGGTAAAGTGGTAATTAAAATTTTTAATCCTTAATTAAAACTTTAGGTTTAATAAAAAATTAACAAGTAAATTATTTGATCCTAATCTGATTTGGATGATTGAAATTTAAATAATTAAAGGGTAGAAACCCATTAAGCAATTTAAAATGATTAAACCTTAATTAAATAATTGATTAAATTTGGAAGAATAATAAAATTGGAATTATTAAAATAGGATATTATTAGGAAGAGATTTAGTCTTTAATTTAAAAATTCCTAAATTAATCATCTCATTAATATTCAATTCTTAATTAAAATGATAACTCAAATTCAAAATATTAAAAGACTTAATCATTAAACTAAAATTAAATTATTAAACTCTTTTAAAATTTCAATTAAAATTAAAAATAAAATTAAATTAAAAATTAAATTAAATTAAATGAATAAATTAAATTAAATTAAATTAAATTAAAATTAAAAGTTGGATTAAATTAAATTAAAATTAAAATTTGAATTAAATTAAATTAAGTTAAATTAAATTAAATAAACAAATTAAATTAAATTAAATGAATTAAATTAAATTAAATTAAATAAATAAAACCAAATTAAATTAAGTTAAACAAAATTAAAAATTAAATTAAATGAATTAAAATTAAATTAAATTAAATTAAATTAAATTAAATCAAATTAAATTAAAATTAAATCAAATCAAATTAATTTAATGTAACATCAAATCAAAATAAATTGAATTAAATTGAATTAAATTAAATTAAAACTCAATTAAATTAAATTAAATTAAATTAAATTGAATTAAATATAACATCACCAAAGACATAAAGAATTCAAAATAAATCTAAAATAACTTGAACACTATTCCAAATTTTAAACCATTAATTAAAGTTAAACTAAATCACAAACCATTTGAACATCAATTTACCCTCGAAAGCTTTAGTTATTATAACTCCTAAATAGAACATTAAATGAAATGTTACTTCACTTATAGGACATTCAAACATCCTAGTTCACTGAGTAAGATAATAACAAAACTTAACTAAACCTCGGACGATTGATTCATTTGTGTAATCGAATTCATTTGGACTTAAAACAATCCTAGAAATATTGAAAAGATGTTTAAGATTCTTCTTAAGCACTTCCTCAATATGATAGGATATTTATAAGAACAATAGAACTCAATTGTTCTTTGATGAAGAAAATCGTCCTCAAACCAAAATACAAGGAACCTAGACGTCATAGGAAATGACTAGCTATAGGATTAGGAACTTGGTAGAAAACCATAACCCTTCCCTTAGCTTTACCTAGGAACTTGCTTAAATATTCTAATTGTGTTTTAAGTGCAGCTTGGGATGACGGGAAGACCCTCCAGTGTACGCTTTTATTTTATTGCAATTTACTTTCTTGCAATTTACATTATCGCAATTTATTTAATCGCATCGCACTTACTTTTCTTGCATGATAAACAACTGTTGCATGAAAACCCACACCTTTATGATAGTCCCTTAAACTGAAACCAAAACTAAGTTAAAAGTCATTGCAAGATAAAATTCACCGCCACAACATTTCAAAATATAAAATAACTCAAAATTTAATCACAAACAAAACACAAAACTACAATTACAATTAAATTAAAACGTCCCGTTGGATGATCGGGAATACCTCGAATGATGTAACCTACGTGTTGCTAACGGGATTTCCCACGGTCTAAATGAAAGTGTGGAACTCATTCAATTGAGTTTAGCAAATTCATTTGGACTAAGTGAATCCGATAAAAATAATGATGCCGGAAGGATGGAACCGTGGGATCTTAACCGTGTCGTTATAATCAACTTTAAGATTTGTTTTAATTGAAATATTGAAAACACTTGAAAATTAAGATTTTCTCTAAACCAAAACACTTTTCTCATCCCCTGATTTATGACTTCTAAAATTGAACCTCTGCAACAACAAGGAGCTCGGAGCATGGTGGGCAGCACAGCCATCGTCATCAGCAAAACCTGAGTCTACTTCAACAAAACTTTCCCAGAATTAAATAACAAAGCCATAGGACTTCGAGGTAGTTCGCCTAGTGCAACATAAATCCTCAACCCTTCGTTAGGCATTTGCATAAGCAAATTAAGCCCTAACCGGTCTTAGGATTCCGAGGTAGTCGTCCGATACGACATAAACCCTCATATCTTCGAAGCTATTTGTATGATTCTCGTCATATAAATATAAGCCCTAATTAATTAAAATCGGCGAGATTAAAACATTAAATAAACATTAGGACTTTCCTAAACTCAAGCCAAACAATAGGATAGTCGGGAAATTACCGAAGTTCACTTCGAATCCGTAATTTCTCCTACCTTTCTTCCTTTGAATTCTTAAAACAAAATGTTCCAAACTTGATCCATTCCCTATTGAAATTCCAAAATTCAATTCCTTGAAAACTTAAACTTTGAAATCCTTGAGAGCAGAATTATTGATTATTATCGAGAGTTTTCTTAGGTGATTCCCATCACTTAAGATATAATTAACTATAGGGGCTTGCCCTTATAGGGAATTTTAAAGAACCCGAGTAATATAAACCTCGTTTAATGCTTTCATATTAAGCGGGGAATTTGTCGGCTTATAAAATTGATTCGCAGACCAAACGGATGTCACAAATCTTCTAGTTTATTTAATCGAGCCCCACCGTCAAGCAGTGTGTCTATCCTTAGGGATAGATACACGGTTTGTGGTGCGGTGCTCGTTTATATAAACTATTCGGGATGTGAGATCTGTTTAATCTCATATCTTAAAACCTTCAAATTTAATATTATTTTCAAAGTCAAATACTACTTTTCAAAATTATTTATTTAAATTAAATTAAAATTCGCCGACAACTTCTGTTAGGCGATCCCCTTTTTTTTAAATAAAACACACAACCCAAAAATATGCCGACACACACTCTCACCCAACTTGACTTCTTGACTCATGTAGATAATTCATATGGATGGTCCTTAACCCCTAAGCCCTAGCTAAGAGGGTTAGGAACAACATAGTGAATCCCTCAAATGAGTCCTCTCATAGCTCTTATGGGTTTGATATGGCTTCATGGCTCAACCAAAGTGATTCCATCCTAATCAAATTTGATCAATCTTCATTTTCCCAAAATTTCAATTTTTGACCCCCGGGGCCCTACACCCATTAAACCTACTAGATGCCCTTGGAATTACCCAAAATTTGCAAAATCACCTGAATTACCCAAAATTCCTCAAACTCAATCCTAAACATTTCCCCCCACGCAAATTGATCATCCATAGTCAAAAAATACCAAAAATTCCAAAAGTACACCCAATACCCTCCAAATACCCAAAATGCCCTTCTTACCCCAAAATTTCAAAAATTCTAAACATTCCCAGAAAATTTCAGAAAATCCCAAATATTCCCAATTTCATTTTGTTCAACTACACCATGGGCCAAATTTGCCAATTTACCCACACTTTTACCAAAACCCCCAATTTGGCCCATTTTAAACCCAAGTGAACCCAATGTCAAACCAAACCACCCCAATTGATCTCAATTCTGGTCCAATTCAATTCTAAACTTCAATTCAATATTCTCAACATCAATTTAGACCAAATCTAAGTTCAATTTGATTGACATTTGAGCCCAATTTCAATTTGAGGCCTAGAGCCTAATTTTGGCCCATGACTTAAACCTAGCTCAAACTAACCCAATTCAACCCCAATTGGCCCCAAATCTTTTCTAAAGCCTTCCTAACATCCCCATAAACAAAAAACTAACTTGATTTGCCTAAAATTTGAACCTAAACTCCACCCAAACCTAAGCCAAAACCAAAATCCCTTAAATTGATCTAAGCTCAAACCTAACCCAAATGGGCCCAAATCCCAAAATCAAAGCTCAACCAAAGTTGAAAACTCTTTGTAACACGCCCATGAACATTTCTAAACATTAATTTTACACCAAATCTAACTGTAGCCCAACCTTAAACCAAGTTAGCCCAATTTGGCCCACATTGCCCCCTTCACCAAAAAGGGCCACATTCAACCCAATACAATTCAAAATCACTTTAAACTTGTTCCAAACCACTCATGACACATGCCTAAACCAATTACAACATTTATTTGGCACAATCCTTTACAAAATTTTCATCCCAAATTTATTTTAAACCCAAAAGCCCACTTCCTTAAACCACTTTAAAAGCCCATTTCAAGACAATTTCAAAAGCCCAAAATTGACTCTAAAGCCCATATGACATTTTCATTTGTCATCCACTTAATCAAAATCATTTCCTAAGTTCTAATTCTATCATCAAATAAATCCAAATCAAGCCTCATGCCAAAATATCCCTAAATTTCAAAAATCCCAAAATCCCTTTCTCATGCAAGTGAGTCAAGCCATTCCTAAGCCATGAGCAAGCCTTGAAGCCATGCACAAGACACATGAGAGCCATGAGGATTTTAGGATTGTCAACATCCCATAAGTGGAAAAAGGAGGAAGGCCTTTAAGCACTCCTTAAAAGTCATTAACCATTCCCATGTCACCCCTGACTCATGCTTAAGCCAAATTGTACTTGGATTGTGACTTGACCCCACTAATCAAGCTGATCCAAATGACTTTCTCTTCAGCCCAAACCAGCCTTGGGGTGGTGCATCTAGCTTAATCCATGCATTGGACCAAATTAAGCCAAAATCAATTCTCCCCCATTCCATTTAAATCAAGTCCTTTACACATGTCCAAAGCCAATTGAACTCACCAAACCCCAGCCCTGACCTCACTGGTCAAGATGGTGACTAATGCCTGGCCGACCAGCCACCTGGGTCGCCGGAAAACACCATGGTCGAGAGCTCCATGTGAGCCAAATGTTCAAATTCTCCCTTGCTGAGCTGTCCCAACCCTAGTGGACACCAGAGCTCTTCTTCTCCTCCCCTGAGCAGCTCGATCCCGACCTCCAATCGCCCTCAGGAAGTCCTCTAGCCATTCCTATTTAAACACCACCACCTCTCGGCCAAAAAAAGAGAAGAACCAGACCTTAAGGAAACTCTGCCAAAATTGCTCCAAGACCTTCTCCTAAGCCAGAGCAGTTGATCCCCAGTGTTCTTTTGCCCTAATCCCCATTAACAGAGCTCAAATTCTGAGTTGAAAATCCACCCAAAAAACAAGACACTTCACCACAGTGAGCCAATCTCCAAATTGATTGGTCCTACACCTTCACCAAACCAAGAGGAGAAGTTCCCCAACAAAAGCCCCCTCACCAGGCCAGCCATTGCTTCTAGCCTCCAAGCTTTGTGATCGGGCTTGGTCACTTTCATACCTAGACAATTCCCCAGGGCCAGAGACTTCATCTGGAGCTTGCCTAGACTCAATCGAATGTGACACAACTCTCAGATCGAAGCTTCACTTCTCTGAGCAAAGGTATGAACTCACTCTTCCTCCCGAGCTTCTAGCGATTCTCCATTTTGTTTAAGTTAATTTCATAGCCTATAAACCGTATGGATGTGTTCGTCTCTTCAAGACGAATCCATAGAGCATAAGAACACAAAAGTCCATTAAGAATCGAGTGAGATCTTAGGGTTTTACTGTGGACGGTCACAGGTGCACACCAGTCATAGACGATGACCAGGAGCCGTTGGATCGCGTGTGTATCGAGCAGACGGTCGAGATCAAGTCGGACGGCGCGATGATACATGAACCGCGGGACGCGTGGCTGCTGACTCAAGTGGAGGCGTCGAATGAGAGCGCGACACGTAGGGGCTTCGGAGCTGCCGAGGTTGACGTAGCGCCACGTGGATAAGTAGGAAATTAGGGTATTTTTGAATTATTTAAATTCCCTAAACTTTAAAAATTCATATCTTCTCATAGAAAAATCACAAAAATAAAATAAAAATACCCACTTGCTCAGTAAATAGAGGAAAATAATGTGGAAAAGAAATCAAGTTAATTGGATGGATATTTTATTTTTAATATTTTATTTACTGTTTTCAGTATTTTGATTCTTCATTTGCATAGATAATTCACCATGGCATGAGACCATAGGTCTTTTGAAGCCTCTGATCTTGGAAACATTCCTTGAATTTTTCAAGGTTAGAGGCCATCTCTGTGAAAAGCTATTGATTTTTCAAGTTCATGTCACTGTTTTAGGTATTTTAATTCCAATAATTAGCATGTTCTAAAATAAATTTTGGGAAAATTTGCTGATGTTTCTTATGACCAGAGAACCCTATGAAAAATATATTTTGAGTTAATTCATTCATAATAACCTTTATTAGCCTAAACCCCTAAAATTGAATTTGAATTAATTAGGGCTAACCACACATCAAATTGACTTGAAAATAATTTTCCACTGATCTTTATGATTATAGAGACCTCACATAAAAATTTGAAATCAATTGGGCTTGATTAACCCTACCAAATGGGTTGATTGAGCCTCATATGTAAAATAGAACTTTAAAAATTCATAACTCCAAAAATACTTTTCAAAAATTCACAAAAATGGTTTTGGAGCTTCTCTGATATTAGGGGAGTTCAGGAAAATTAAAATTGGAATTTCCTAAAAAAAGTTGATTTTTCACAATATTTGAATATTTTAATAATTAAAAAATAATAATAATCACAAAATATTAAAATTCATAAAAATGTCACATTTTGACTCCTAATCACTTAGGAACAAACCAAATATTTTTTTCTAAATCCCTAAGGTAAGATATTGAATTTTAAAAGCTTAATGTAATTTTTAATATTAAAAAATGAGTTTTTAACCTTTTTCACTAAAATAATTCTAATAAATCAAAGAAAATCAGAAAAGTATAAAATTTGTTTCTCTGGACTCCTTGAGATCAGAGAGATTTAATAAAAATATAAAATATATTTTTTAACTTTTATTTTATTTTATAATTAATTAATACTCTAAAAGTCAAAAGAATTATAATAAATAAAATATAAGTCAAAAAATCACAAAAATTGGTCTAAGTGGTCCTCTAGTCATTAGAAACATCCCATAATTTTCTTAAGGATAGAAACCTTTTCTTGGTCATGTTTTTGAATTTTATTTGAAAACCCTTATTTTCTACTAAAAATAATTATATAAAAAATTAAATTCAGAAAAATCACATTTTCTCCTCTAATGTCTTAATTGACATGTGAGTAAAGTGACATAAAAATTTCAAATTCATTTGAGCTCAATTTAGTGAGTTATGAAATAAACAAGCTTAAGAGGGCATAAAGGTAATTAAAATTTTAACCCTTAATTAAAACTTTAGGTTTAATCAAAATAGAGGGTAAAATATTTGATTTTAATTTTCTCTTGGATGATTGAAACTTAGGAAAGTTAAGGGGTAGAAACCCATTAAACACTTTGAAAATATCAAAATGAAACTTTAATTAATTAAATAAATTAAATTTTGGAAAGAGTACATTTAAAATTTGGATTATTAAAGTAGGGATATTATTAAGAGGATATTTATTCTTTAATTTAAAATTCCCTAAATAAGTCTCTTTAACAATATTTAATTCTTAATTAAAATGATAATCCAAATTAACAATTAAAATTAACAATTAAAACTAAAATTAAAACTAAAATTAAATTAAAATTAAATTAAAAATTAAAATTAAATTAAAAATTAAAGTTAAATTAAAATTAAAATTAAAATCAAAATTAAAACTAAAATTAAATTAAATTAAAACTAAAATTAAATAAAATTAAATTTAAATTAAATTAAAACTAAAATTAAATAAAATTAAATTAAAATTAAATTAAAATTAAATTAAAATAAAATCAAATTGAATTAAATTAAATTAAAATTATTTAACAACAAACCTAAATGAAATCATTAAGTATTAAATCTAAAATAATTTGAACATTATTCCAAACTTAAAATTATTAATTAAAACCTCATAATTAAATTAAAACACTTTAAACCATTAACTCGAACCTTAAATTAAGAATGATTAAAATTCTCAACAAACCCACTTGCCCTTGTTAACCTCATTTTTGATGAGGTCTTCTCTTCTTCTTTTTAGTACTTAGGATCTAGCCTTAGGCTTTTCCTTTGACTATCTTAGAGGATTAGAATTGGGACCCACCACCTAGAATTTCAAACCACTTCTTAGCTCCCCGCAAACTCCACAAACTTGATCGTAGACCCCTAATCACCTGTAGGGTTGAAATCAAATGTGGAAGTTTAAAGGATGGGTTCCTATAGGACTCTTTGGCCTTAAGACTGCCCTGGGTGGCCTGGTCTGGTGAGGGATGACTTACACACACCTTACACTTGTACACTACACTTTCACACACCTCCTAAAACCACACCTATACCCAACTTGACCTCCTGACTCATGATGGTGATTGAGATGGATGGTCCTTAACCCTCAAGCCCTTGACTAAGAGGGTTAGGAACAACATAGTGAATGCCTCAAATGAGTCCCTTCATGGCTCATGTGGGCTTGATATGGCTTCATGGCTCAACCAAAATGATTTCATTCCACTTACATTCACCCAATCTTCAATTTTTCAAATTTTTAATGTTTGACCCCCGGGACCCCGGACCTGCCTAGCCTACCCAAAACCCTTGAAATTACTCAAATTTTCCAAAAATCTCCAAATCACACAAAATTCTTCAAGACCAATCCCAAATATTCCCACATCACTCAAATTGACCATCCATAGCCAAAAATACCAAAAATTCCAAAAATACCTCCCAATACCCTCAAAATACCCAAAATGCCCCTCTTGACCCGAAAATCCAAAAATTCAGAAAATTCCCAGAAAATTCCAAATATTCCCAATTTTATTTTGTTGAACTATACCATGGGCCAATTTTGTCAATTTACCCCACTTTTGTCAAAACCCCCAATTTGACCCATTTTAACCCAAAATGAGCCCAATGTTAAACCAAACCTACCCAATTGACCCAAATTCTGGTCCAATTCAATTCTAAACTTCCATTCAACATCCCCAACACCAATCTAGACCAAATCCAAGCTCAATTTGATTGTCATTTGAATCCAATTTCACTTTTGGCCTTAAAGCCCAATTTAGACCCATGACCCAAAGCTAACCCAAACCAAACCAATTCAACTCCAATTAACCCCAAATCTTTTCTAAACCTTCCCTAACATCCCCACAAACAAAACACTAACATGATTTTCCCAAAATTTGGATCCAAACCCCACTCAAATTCAACCTAAAACCAAAAGGCCCAATTTTGACCTAAATCCACCCCTAACCCAAATGAGCCCAAATCCCAAAATCAAAATCCAACCAAAATTGGAACCTCTTTCAAACACTCCCATAAACATTTCCCAACATCAATTTTACATCAATTTCAACCCTATCCCAACATTGGCCCAAGTTAGCCCAATTTGACTTACATAGGCCCATTTATCAAATCAACTCAAATTCAACCCAATTCAAACCCAAATCACTCCAAACTTGTTTCAAATCAATCATGACACATCCTTAAGCCAAACCCAACAATTATTTGGCCCAAGCCTTTACCAAACTTTCATCCTAAAATCCATTTTAAAATCCAAAAGCCCACTTCCCTAAACCATTTTAAAAGCCCATCTTCACTAAATTTCAAAAGGCCCAAAGCCCACATGACAATCCTATATCATCATCCATTTGATAAAACCATCTCCTAAGTTCTAAATCCATGATAAAATAAATCCAAATCAAGCCATATGCCAAATCCCATCAAATCACCCCTAAATTACCAAAATTTTTAAAACCTTTTTCATGAAATTGACCAAACTTTTCCCCAAGCCAAAGGTGAGCCATGAAGCCATGCATGAGCCCCATGGGAGCCATGAGAGCCATGGAATCTACTTTCCACCTCACTAAACCATTAATGGCAAGAGAGGGGATCTCTTTCTTAAACCCTTTTTTACCTTAAGCATGTCACACACTAAACCATGCTTAGCCACCTCACCATGGATGGAGACTTCACCACTCCTTCTAAGCTGACCTAAATGATTCCCTCAGCTCAAAATCAGGTCTTGGAGAGGTGCACCAAACCTATTTCTATGGGTTGACCCAAACCAAGCCAAAATGAGCCTTCTCCCATTCCATTTAAATCAAACTCCTTTACACATGTCCATAGCCAATTGATTACACTAAACCCCAGCCCTGACCCACCTGAACAAGATGGTGACCGGTGCTCGGCCGGCCACCACCCGGCCAGCGGAAAACACCATGGCCGAGACCTCGGGAGGAGCCAAACTTTGGAATTCCACCTCGTCGAGTTGCCCCAAGCCCAGTGGCCATTGCAACTGTTCTTCTCTTGCCAAGAGTAGCTGATCCCAAGCCCTAATTCCCCCTGGGAGAGCCTCCAGCCATGCCTATTTAAACCCCACCCCTCTCGGCCATGGAAGAGGTGCTGAATGAACCTTAAGGAAACTCTGCCAAAATCACTCCAGACTCTCCCCATACCTAGAGCACTTGATCCCCACTATCCTCCCCGTCCTAGTCCCCACTAATCGAGCTCGATTTTGGAGCTCGATTCTCGAGCCGAACGGGACATTCCCAAATCCTCCACCAAAGTCAAATTAAACTCACCTACACCTGCACAAGGTCAAGAGGAGAAGTTCCCCAGTGAAAGCCCCCTCTCCAAGCCACCCATCTGTTCCAGACGCCAAAGGTTGGAAACGGGCTTGGTCAAAATCATACCTTGACAATTTACCAGGCCAGGAGACTTCATCTGGAGCTTGCTTGGACTCAATCGAAGGTGACACAACCCTCGGATCGAAGCCACACTTCTCTGAGCAAAGGTATGGTCTCACTCTTCTTCCCGAGCTTCTGAACATTCTCCATTTTTATTGAGTCAATTTCATGCCACATAAACTGTATGGATGTGTTCGTCTTCTCGAGACGAATCCATATAGCATAAGAACGTTTAATTTGGTCAAGTATCGAGTGAGATCTTAGGCCTAGAAGATAGACGGTTCTCGGGCTAGGAGGCTTGGGGACGATGAACGGATGTCGTTCATTCAATACACGCGCGGATGGACGGCTCAGATCAGGTCTGATCAGCGGATGATACGCGGAAGGCGGGACCCGGGCTGCTGACTCAAGTGGCAGCGTCGAATGGGAGCGCGCCGAGGATGACAGGGCGTCGCGCTGGATAAGTAGGAAATTAGGGTATTTTTGATTTATTTAATTCCCTAAACTTCAAAAATGCATAACTTTGTGTAGGAAAATCAGAAAAATAAAATAAAAATACCAACTTGCTCAGTGAACAGAGGAGAATAAGGTGGAAAAGAAATCATTTAATTTCATTGAGTATTTGATTTTTAATAGTTTATTTACTCTCTTCCCTGAATTTTCCAAAGTTAGAGGCCATCCCTATGAAGAGTTATTGATTTTTCAATTCTAGGTCACTATTCTGAATATTTTAATTCTAATAATTAGCATGTTATGAAATAAATTCTAGGAAAATTTGGTGATGTTTCTTATGACCAGAGGACTCTAGGAAAAATAGGTTTTGAATTAATCCACTTGGAATAACCCTAATTGGCTTAAACACCCAAAATAGGTCCTTAATTAATTAGAGCTAATCATACATCAAATTGACTTGAAATCAATTCTCCACTGACCTTTAGGATTAGAGGAATCCACCATAAAAATTTAAAGTCAATTGGACTTGGTTAGCCCTACCAAATGGGTTGATTAAGCCATTTAGCCAACTTAAACTTTTAAAATTCATAACTTTCAAAATACTTTTCAAAAATTCACTAAATTGGTTTTGGAGCCTCTCTGATATTAGGGGAATTTAAGAAAATTAAAATTGCAATTTTCTGAAAAAGTTGATTTTTTGCATTATTTTAATATTTTTAATAACTAAAAAATAATAAAAATCACAAAAATAATAAAATTCACCAAAATGTCATATTTTGAATTTTAATCACTTAGGAACAAACCCCATATTTTTCTTAGGTCTCTATGATGAGATATTAAATTTTAAAGCCCTAGGGTAATTTTAAAATTAAAAAAAATGTATTTTATAGCATTTCCACTAAAATAATTCTAATAAATCAAAGAAAATTAGAAAATTACAAAATTAGTTCTCTGGTTTCCTTGATATCATAGAGATTTTTGAAAAATATAAAATTCATTTTTCAATCTTTATTTTATTTTTAAATTAATTAATACTCCAAAACTTAAAACAATTATAATAAAATAAATACAATTCAAAAAATCACCAAAATTGGTTCAAGTGGTCCTCTCATCATTAGAAATGTCCCATAATTTTCTTAAGGACAAAAACTTTCCCTTGGTCATGTTGTTGAATTTTCTTTGAAAATCCTTATTTTCCACAAAAAATAATTATATAAATAAATTAAATACAGAAAAATCATATTTTCTTCTCTAATGCCTTTATTGACATATGAGTGAAGTCACATAAAAATTTTAAATTTATTTAAGCTCAATTTAGTGAGTTATGAAATTAGTAAGTTAAAGGGCAAAATAGTAATTAAAATTTTAACCTATAATTAAAATTTTAGGTTTAATTAAAAGGGTGAGTAAAATATTTGATACTAAGTTGATTTTGGATGTTTGAAACTTAGGTATTTAAAGGGTAGAAATCTACCAAACAATTTAAAAATAATTAAAATAAACCTTAATTAAATAATTAATTAAATTTAGAAGAATAATGAAAAAAATTGGAATTATTAAAATAGGGATATTATTAGGAAGAAATTTATTCTTTAATCTAAGAATCCCTAAATTAATCACCTCAATAATATTCAATTCCTAATTAAAATGATAATCCAAATTCAAAATTTAAAATGCTAAAAACTTAATCATTAAATTAAATTAAAGTAAATCCTTTTAAAATTTCAATTAAATTAATACTTTAACAATTAAAATTAAATCTTTTTTAAAAAAAAAAATAAAAAAAATAAAAATAAAATATAAAATTAAAATTAAAAATAAAATTAAGTTAAAATTTAAATTAAATTAAAATCTAAAATAAAATTAAATCAAAATTTAATTAAATTAAAGTTTAAAATTAAATTAAATTAAATTAAATTAAAATTTAAATTAAGTTAATTTAAATTAAATTAAATTAAATTAAAACATATTAAATTAAATTAAATTAAATAAAAAAATATATAATAATATAATAATAAAAAAAACAATAAGTTAAAATTAAATTAAATAAATAAAATTAAAATTGAAACTAAATCAAATTAAATTAAATTAAAGTTAAATTAAAATTAAGTTGAATTAAATATAACATCACTTAAGACATAAAAGAATTCAAAAATAAATTTAAAACAACTTGAACACTATTCCAAACTTAAACCCATTGATTGAAATTAAGTTAAAACACAAATCATTTGAACATTAATTTGCCCTCAAAAGTTCATGATGTCATAACTCTTAAACGGAGTGTTAAGTGAAATGTTATTTCACTCATAGGATATTCAAATGTCCTAGTTCACTAGGCAAGATAACAAAGCTTGAACTCCTGGATAATTGATTTATTATATAATTAAATTCTCTTGGACTTAAAACAATCCTAAAAGTATTGAAAAGATGTTTAAGATTCGTCTTAAGCACTTCCTCAGTACGATAGGATGTTTATAAGAACAAGTGAACTTAATTGTTCTTTGATGAAGAAAATCGTCCTCAAACCAAAACACAAGAACCTAGACGTCATAAGAAATGACTAGCTATAGGATTAGGAACTTGGTAGAAAACCATAACCCTTCCCTTAGCTTTACCTAGAATTTGCTTTAAATGCTTAAATATTCTAAATTGTGTTTAAGTGCAGCTCGGGATGATGGGAAGACCCTCCGAGTACGCTTTTATTTTATTGCAATTTACCTTCTTGCAATTTATTTTATTGCAAATGCACTTTACTTTTCTTGCATGATAAACAATCGTTGCATGAAAACCCACACCTTTAGGATAGTCCCTAAAACTGAAACCAAAACTAAATTAAAAGTCATTACAAGATAAAATTCACCGCCACAACATTTCAAAATATAAAACAACTCAAAATTTAATCACAAACATAATACAAAACTATAATTACAACTAAATTAAAACGTCTTGTTGGATGATAAGGAATACCTCGGATGATGTAACCTACGTGTTGCTAACGGGATTTCCCACGGTCTAAATGAAAGTGTGGAACTTATTCAGTTGAGTTTAGCAAATTCATCTGGACTAAGTGAATCCGATAAAAATAACGATGCCGGAAGGATGGAACCGTGGGATCTTAACCGGTGTTGTTATAATCTACTTTAAGATTTGTTTTAATTAAAACATAAAAAACACTTGGATTTTAAAACTTCTCTAAACCAGAACACTTTCCTCATCTCTTGATTTTTAATATTCTAAAACTAAAACTCTACAACAACAAGGAGCTCGGAGCATGGTGGGCAGCACGGCCATCGTCATCAGCAAAACCTGAGTCTACTTCAGCAAAACTTTCTTAGAATTAAATAACTAAGCCATAGGACTTCGAGGTAGTTTGCTTAGTGCAACATAAATCCTCAACCTTTTGTTAGGCATTTGCATTGCAAATTAAGCCCTAACCGGTTTTAGGATTCCGAGGTAGTCGTCCGATACGACATAAACCCTCACATCTTCGAGGCTATTTGTATGATCATGTCATACGAATATAAGTCCTAATTAATTAAAATTGGCAAGATCAAAACATTAAATAAATATTAGGACTTTCCTAAATTCAAGCCAAACAATAGGATAGTCGGGAAATTACCGAAGTTCGCTTCGAATCTGTAATTTCTCCTACCTTTCTTCCTTTTGGATTCCCAAAATAAAATGTTCCAAACTCGATTCATTCCCTATTGAAATTCAAAAATTCAATCCCTTGAAAACTTAAACTTTGAGATTCTTGAGAGCAGAATTATTGATTATTATCGAGAGTTTTCTTAAGTGATTCCCGTCATTTAAGATGTAATTAACTATAGGGTCTTGCCTTTATAGGGAATTTTAAGAACCCAGGTAATATAAACCCTGCTTAATTCATTTATATTAAGCAGGGGAATTTGTCGGCTTATAAAATTGGTTCGCAGACCAAACGGATGTCACAAATCTTCTAATTTACTTAATCGAGCCCCCATCATCAAGTATTGTGTCTATTCTTCGGGATAGATACATAGCTTGTGATGTGGCGCTCATTTATATCAACTATTTGGGATGTGAGATCAGTTTGATTTCATATCTTAAAACTTTCAAACTTAAAATTATTTTCAGAATCAAATGCTAATTTCTAAATTATATATATACATATATATATTTAAACCAAATTTAAAACCTAAAAAAATAAGCCGTACAGCCCTTAAAGGCTTTTATTATTATAACTCTTAAATAGAGTATTAAGTGAGATGTCACTTCATTCATCAAGTAATCAAATACCTAAGATCACTGAGCAAGAAATAAAGTTTAACTAAACTCCTGGTTGATTAATTCACCTGTGCAACTAAATTTACTTGGACTCAAAACAATCCCAGAAATATTGAAAAGATGTTTAGGACTCTTCCTAAGAACTTCCTCAATATGATGGGATGTTTTAGAAGAACAATTGAATCTAGTTGTTCTTTGATGAAGAAAATCATCCTTAAACCAAACCAAGAACCTAGACGTCATAGGAAATGACTAGTTATAGGATTAGGAATTTGGTAGACAACTAAGACCCTTTCCCTTAGCTTTACCTAGGTATTTCTTGCAAAAATATTTAAATGTCTTAACATGTGTTTTAAGTGCAGCTCGGGATGACGGTAAGACCCTCTAGGTACGCTTTTATTTTATGACGATTTACTTTATCGCAATTTACTTACATGCACTGCACTTTACTCCTTGCATGATAAATAAAACTGTTGCATGAAAACCAAAACCTTTAGGATAGTCCCTAAACTGAAACCAAAACTAAATTAAAAGTCATTGCAAGATAAAATTTACCACCACAACATTCCAAAATATAAAACAACTCAAAATTTAATCACAAACAGAACAAAAAAACTACAATCACAACTAAATTAAAACGTCTCATTGAATGATCGGGAATACCTCGGATGATATAACCCACGTGTTGCTAACGGGATTTCCCACGGTCTAAATGAAAGTATGGAACTCATTCAGTTGAGTTTAGCAAATTCATCTGGACTAAGTGAATTCGATAAAAATAACGGTGTCGGGATGACGGGGATCTTAATCGGTTCTGTTTAAACAACTTTAAGATTTTTTTTAATTAAAATATTAAAAAACACTTGGATTTTAAGATTTTCTCTAAACCAAAACACTTCTCTCATCTCCTGATTTATGACTTCTAAAACTAAACCTCTGCAACAACAAGGAGATCGGAGCATGGTGGGCAGCTCGGCCATCGTCATCAGCAAAACTCGAATCTACTTCAGCAAAACATTTCTTAGTTTTAAATAACCAAGTCATAGGACTTCGAGGTAGTTTTCTTAGTGCAACATAATTCCTCAACTTTTTGTTAGGCATTTGTATAATCATGTTATGCAAATTAAGCCCTAACCGGTCTTAGGACTCCGAGGTGGTCTTTTGGTATGACATAAACCCTCACATCTTCAAGGCTATTTGTATGATTATGTCATACAAATATAAGACTCAAATAAATAAAATTGGCAGGACTGCGACATTAAATAAATTCCTAAATTGAAGCCAAACAATAGGATAGTTTGGGAAGTTGCCAAGATTCTTCTTGGATCCTCAGCTCCTCCTACTTTTCTTCCTTTGGACTCCTGAAATAAACTGTTCCAAATTTGATCCATTCCATTTTGAAATTTCCAAAATCCAATCCTTTCGAAAACCTTAAAGCTTTAAAATTCTCGAGAGCAAAACCACCGATCATTATCGAGAGTTTTCTTAAATGATTCCCGTCATTTAAGATGTAATTAACTATAGGGGCTCGCCCTTATAGGAACTTTAAGAACCTGGTAATATAAACCCTGTTTAATTTCTTTATATTAAACAGGAGAACTTGTCGGCTTATAAATTTGGTTCGCAGACCAAACGGATGTCAAAAATCTTCTAGTTTATTTAACCGAGCCCCATCATCAAGCAGTGTGTCTATCCTCCGAGATAGATATGCGGTTTGTGGTGCGGTGCTCGTTTATATAAACTATTTAGGATATGAGGTCGGTTTGATTTCATATCTTAAAATTTTTCAAATTTAAAATTATTTTCAAAATTAAATACTACTTTCTAAATTATATATATTTAAATTAAATTTAAAATCTAAAATTCTCTGACATCCATAAGGACTGATAAATGTGGTTTTTTCTTGATCCTCAAGAGCAATAAGAATTTGATGATAACTGGTATATCCATCTGAAAAACAAAAATATTTATGTCCGGCTAGTTTATCCAACATTTGGTCTAGAAATGGTAAAGGGAAGTGATCTTTCCTGGTGGCCGCATTTAATTTTCTATAGTCAATACATATACGCCATCCAGTAACTTGTCTTATAGGTATTAAATTATTATTTTCATTAGTTTTAACAGTCACCCCTCCTTTCTTAGGAACACAGTGAATTGGGCTTACCCAAACACTGTCAGAAATAAGATATATAATATCATTATCTAACCATTTTAATATTTCTTTCTTGACTATCTCTTTCATAATCGGGTTTAATCTCCTTTGGGGATCAACTCTTGATTTGTATTCATTATCTAAAATAATTATGTGCATACAGATTGAAAGAATAATTCCTTTAATATCTGCTAAAGTCCAACCAAAAGTTTTCTTATATTTTTTTAATGTGTCCAAAAGTTTTTGCTCTTGTGATTCATTTAATTCTGCTGATATAATAACTGGTAAAGTTGAAGAGTTACCTAAATAAGCATACTTCAAATGAGTAGGTAAAATTTTTAATTCCAGTTCAGGAGGTTTAATAATTGATGGAACTATATTATTTTCGGTATTTTCTGTATTATCCAATAATTCAAATCTTTCTTGTATATACTCTAATTCTTCATTGTTTGTTTCTTCAATTAATTCATTATTTTCTATTTCTAGTTTTTCTTCAAAGTATTCTTTAAAATGTTCATTTTGTTGATGTTCAATAATTTCCATTCGAAAACATTCATCATCTTTGTCTATAGCAGGATATTTCGTTGATTTTGCAATGTTGAAAGTTACCTTTTGATCGTTTACTCTCATAGTTAATTCTCCTTTTTGAACATCAATCATAGCTTTTCCAGTAGCTAAGAATGGTCTTCCTAATATTATGGGTATTTCTTTATCTTCCTTCATATCTAGAACAATAAAGTCTACTGGGAAGATAAACTTATCCACTTTCACTAACACATCTTCAATAACTCCTTTAGGATATGTGACTGAAAGATCAGCTAACTGAAGAGTTATTGAAGTAGGTGAGACTTCTCCTAATCCTAATCTTTTAAAGATTGATAAAGGTATTAGATTTATGCTGGCTCCTAAATCACATAATGCTTTCCCATAATTTTTTTCTCCAATAGCGCAAGGTATAGTGAAACTACCAGGATCTTATAATTTTTCAGGAAGCTTTTTCTGAATAATTGCACTACACTCTTCGCTAAGTGCAACAGTTTCATTGTCTGTGAATTTTTTTTATTTAAAATATCTTTCATAAATTTCACATAATTGAGCATTTGTTCCAATGCTTCTACAAAAGGAATGTTTACCGTTAATTTCTTCAAAATTTCAAGAAATTTAGAAAATTGCTTATCTTTTTTATGTTGCCTTAGTCGTTGAGGAAATGGTGGTGGTGGTTTTTCTATAGAAATTTTCATAGGTATTAATGGATATTCTAGATTTTGATCTTTCTGATCCTTTTAAATTTCTACCTCGTCATTCTGACTTTATGTTTCTTTCTGCATTCTTGTTTCTAACTCTTTTCCACTTCGTAACTGTATCGCTTTAATTTGTTCTTTTCCTTGATCTTTAGGATTTATTTCCACATTACTAGGAAAGTTCCAGGAATTCGATTATTAAGCGCAGTAGCGATATGTCCAAGTTGAGTTTCAATATTTTTAATTGCTGTTCCTTGAGTTTGTAATTGATTTCCTTGAATTTGTAACTGATTACCTTGATTCTGTAAATGTTGACCCATATTTAATGTTAATTCTTCCATGGATAACTTCATATCCTTAAATTGAGAGTTATTATTAAATTCAGGTGGATAAGAAGGTTTAAAATTAGAATTTCCTTGATTTGATGGATTTCCTACTGGGTTTACTAAATTGTTCATCCATTGCTGATTATTAGAATTGTTATTCAAAATAAAATTTGGATGATTTTTCCATCTAGGGTTATAATAGATTTCATAAGGATTATTGGGTTTATTATTAACAACATTTATTGTTTCATATGAAGATTGAGCATCTATAAGTTGTCCAGATAAATTTTCTTCTGTTATATTAGGAGAATAATTCATTCCAAAATGATCTAATTTTTTGGATATAGCAGCAATTTGAGAAGCTAACATAGATATTGCATCAGGATCATGTATACTGGCTATTTTTTTAGGATTTAACCTTTTAGAAGGCTATTGAAAATTATTAGTAGACATTTCTTCAATTAATGAATAAGCTTCATCAAAAGGTTTTCACATTAATGAACCTCCAGCAGCAGCATTAATGATCGATCTAAGAGATCCTATTAAACCATTATAAAAAGTTTGTATAATTAACCAATCTGTTAATGCATGATGTGGGCATTTACTAAGAAGATTTTTAAATCTCTCCCAAGCTTCATATATTGATTCTCCGTCAAACTGACTAAAAGAAGTTATGTCATTTCTAAGCTTTACAGTTTTTGAAGGAGGAAAATATTTAGATAGAAATTTTTGTGATAATTCTCCCCAAGTTTTAATTGATCCAGGTGCTACTTAATTTAACTACATCATAGCCTTATCCCTTAAAGAAATAGGAAATAGCCTAAGTCTAACAGAGTCATTAAATACTCCATCATATCTAAAAGTAGCACATAGCTCTAAAAAACTTGCAAGATGTAAATTAGGATCTTCATTTGGTGAACCACTAAATTGATTATTCTGTACCATTTGGATAATTGCAGGTTTAAGCTCAAATGAGTTAGCTGCTACATCAGGGTTTTGGATAGTTAAGTGAATTTCATCTAATGTAGGGTTAGCGTAATCTTTCAAAGGTCTTGGTTGGTTTATATTTTTAATTTCTGGATTATTTGCCATTTGATTTAATTTTATGATTTCTCTTTTCTGTTTTCTAATTCTTTTAATAGTGCTCTAATTCTGAATCGTAAGGTTTTAAACCATCGGTTCCAAATTTACGCATACACCACTAAAAATAATGATAAAATAGTTTGTTACTCTAGTAATTGTATATATATATATATATATATATATATATATATATATATATTATTTGAATATTTACTTTTCTTCCCCGGCAACGGCGCCAAAAACTTGACCTCCGGCTGCAAATATAAGAATTCAGCCTCGGGGGAGAGCAGGGTAGAGATTTGAAGAATGTATATAATTGTTAAACTTAATAAAGTTATAGAAGTTTTTCAGAGTAAAATAGCAATTGTACTCTCTCCCCTTTTAATCAACGCAAGTATACGTATTGTTCAAGTAATAAAGGGCTCTATTGGAGTCCTAGATATTGATCACACAGGGAAGTCAGAGATTTAAAGACTAATTTTTAGTAAAATTCGATCACTAATCTAATTTAGTATAGTATAAGAAAAATAAAGAACGCTTAAACTTAAAACTATTACTTAAAGGAAGAATATATAAGTCAATTTAGAAAAGTATCTTTCTCCTTGTTAAGAGAATTGAGTGAATGAATAATTAAATGAGTTTAGAATTATATTGTGCCAAATAGGAACATTCTTATTCTTTACCCTTTGGTTCAGGTGCGAAGAACATTGACTAATCCTATGTTTGGTTACTGAATCTGTGGCTAGGCTAGGATGATACAGGCTGCCACTTCAGAGCTCCCACGTTCCCCTCACCTGAGGGCTAACATCTACACTTCAACTCCTAAATAATGGGACCGAATTGAAGATTTTAGTTTGTCACACTAAAATGTTCAATTCTTCGCCCGATAATTAATTATTTCCCTATTTATTTGCACCCTCCTTCCAAGGCTTTTGAATTCCTTGAATCTTGGATGTAATCTTTACTATAGTTGAATAATTCAACATATGTTAACAATTCAATTGGTCAAATTGAAAAGTAAATTAAGATTTAAGTAAAAGATTATCACAATCTCTATTTAATATTATTAGGCACAACTTATTTAATTCTTCATTTCAAAAAACCTCAACAACAAAAAGAAAGACAAAGAAAACTACTCAGAATGCATGGGAAAAATAACATAGATCTTGGATTTCATTTAAAGTTATAAAACAATAAACAAATATACTTATCTCAAATCTTCTCCCCAAACTGATTCCTCAAAGTTCCTTTGACTCTTCCTTCTTGTACAACACACTTAGAAACTTACCAAGACACTAAATACTAACTCTTACAACAAAAGGAAAACACACTACTGACTTTCAGATTGCACTTAAATGACACTTCACGATACACTTTTCATGACACAAAAATTGTTTATATATATATAAGGAGTCATATTTCCAAAGGTTGCTTAAGCACCTCTTCAAAAAGCATCTAAATTCAACGTATTTGGCTTGAATCAACTGTCTCGCCGTCGGCGGGCTCTATCTCGCCGTCGGCGGGCTTCTAGAATAATGGATAACAGCTCATGCTCGCTGTCGGAGGGCTCGATCTCGCCTTCAGCGGGCTCCTTTAAAATATTTTCAAATGCTCTCGGGAAAATCTCGTCGTTGGCGGCCTCTTCCTCGCCGTCATTGGGATAGTTCAAATTTCATCTATTTTAGTCCTTTTTGTTCCAGATTCGCTCCTTTTTGATCTTTTTGCTCCCATTACCTATAAATCTTCATTCCTGCAATAAAACATAGAAAATACCTTTCTTTAAAGTGCAATTTCATATAAAATGGGTATGAATTTCTTAATATATTTTATTGTCGTCAAATGTACATAACATTAAATGCTAAATTTTATGCGTACACCTTTCCATGCCAAACTACACCCATATCAATACCCAACACCATCGTAACACCTGAGCCATCAATCCATATACCACATTTCCCTATCCTGCAAGTCCCGCCCAAAAAATTATCATTGTACCCCAAGCCTCAAACCGCAACAGAACTCCATCGATATCCCAACGTCTCAACCCATCTCCAAGGACTTCAATTTCTCCTCCAAATAAAAATTCTCTTACCACCTCAAACTACCTCAACAATGTTATAATCCCACACAGTTTCCATATTCAACAGCCTATCCAACCCAACAACCACATCATTCTCACTAGGGTTTGATAGTCTCTAGCCTAAGCCTATATTAAATCTACATCATACTCTCACCGATACATCAAAGGATCCCACCTCTTATAATGAGGCGGCCAAGGATCTACATTAGAGCAAAACTATGTTTGAGGAATTTCAAGCCACCCTCGACCAAGGAACCTTGATTTTAGTCTCTATATCACCCTCACAAAATGTTATTGGTATCAAATGGACCTACAAGACAACAAAAATTTGAAGGGACCATTCTCCATCACAAGACAAGGATAGTGGCACAAGGCTTCAAATAACAACACAATATCTATTACGATCAAATACTTAGTCTTGTTGCTGAAATTTCTAGTATACGCACTCTCCTCATCGTGGTCATCTCAAATCGATGGAAAATAATTCTGCTTGATATCTCTAATGCCTTTCTACATGACCCAATTTATGAGGCAATGTTCATGTTGCAACCTACCAGATTGGAAGATCCCAACAAACCGAACCATTTTTGTCTTCTGAAGAAAGCCCTCTACGGTCTCAAGCAATCTCCACGGCAATGACACTCCACTTTAACTTCCACCTTATAATCTCTAGGCTTTCAACTAAGCCAAGCTGACTTCTTTCTCATGGTTTCAACTGAATCCAACCAGAAAGCTACATTTTGATATATGTAGATTACATACTAATTACAGGGAGAAACTTCAACTTTTTGAATCATATTATTAATCAACTATATCAGCATTTTCAAGTCGAAATATTGGCAAGCCATCAACCTTCTATGGGATTGAAATAGACCATACCTTCAACGAACTATTTCTCTGATAGTATAAATATGTTGAAGACATTCCAATGAAGGTTGGGATGCTAACGTGCAAGTCGATTAAGACTCACATCTCTACTAAAGCCTCATCTTCCCACCTGTGTCAAGATATGTGATAAACCTCAATTATACTAACTTCTTGTTGGGTCACTCCAATATCTTATGCTCATTCAACACGACAAAACATTCTCAAGCAACACATTATGTCAACACCTTCACTAACCTGTCAACAAACATTTCACTCAACTAAAACATGTACTAAGATACATTAAAGGGTCCGACAAAAAGGGGTTAACGATACACAGAGGTGGCTTCCAACTTTGAGCATTTTCCAACTCTTCTTAGGCAAGTGACCCGATTGATTGCAAACCCACCAACAAATATTGAGTGTTCCTTGGCACAACTCTTATGTCTTGGTGTACCAAGAAACAAACAATGGTAGCTTGCTCCTCAACCAAAGCTGAATATATTTCAAGCCTTATCCACGCTGCCACCGACATTATATGTTTAAGTCGACTATTTCAGAACTTCAAAGTTCCTCCTATTTAACCAATACCACTCTTCTGCGACAACGTCTCAGCTTTGAATCTTGCTAATAACCTAATTTTTATGCAAGAACCAGACATATTGAGATAGATGTTCACTTTATTCAAGATTGCATCATAGATTCTCTCAAAATCCCCTCACCAATTTCTCCAAAAAGATAGAAATCTACATTTCTACTCCTATTCTAAGATCTCTAAGCATTCTCCAAGTTTTCCCTAACATCTCCCCCCCCCCATTTTTTTGGCTTTAAATTCGGTTTAAAATAGTGTAGGGAAGAATTTCCCAAGAGGTGCATGAAGAAACCTTCTAAAAAGCATCCAGATTCGATGTATATGGCTAAAAACCGCCCAATATCGCAACCCAACCGTCCGGAGCGTCGCCGGCGATGAATAGGGCGTTGCCGACACCCTATTTTTTTATGTCTCGAGTTTGCAGCGCTGGTTTAGGCGCCCCCAGTGCTCACTCTGTGCAGCTCCACCATTTTGCTCCTTTTGGCTCTGTTTCAGCTCTAATTCGCTCCGTTTCAGTTGTGTTGCGTTCCTAATAGATAGCCCTAAAAAATAAGCATAAAAATAACTTTTATTTAAAGTGTAATCTTATTCAAAAATATGCAAGAATTGTAAAATATATTAAACATAGAAAGACTTATCGAAAGGTGTCAAGCTAAAATTTGTTTTCTTGTTCGTTTTACCTCCAAATTGCACCGTTTTTGCTCCAAATTGCACCGTTTTTGCTTCTTTTTGCTCCAATCACCTAAAATCATCATACCTGAAACAAATCATGAAAAATACATTCTTTTAAAGTGTAATATCACCAAAAATAAGTAAAATCATATAGCAAAAACCGTATATATTTTTGATGCATCACTCCCATTCTCAGCAAAAATGAAGGTCATAAATTTGATTGAAGATTAAAACACCAAAATGATGTGGATATACATATTAAGGATTGGAAGAATGTCATTTGATTGCCATTTTTTGTAAGATAAACATTATCATAACTATCTTCCATATCAAAAATTTTGAAACTTCTAGAGAAAAAAACTATCAAAATATGTCATTAACTATTTTGTCTCAAGAAGACAAATAGTATCAATACATTGTAAGTGATCCTTGCATCATAATGAAGACCCTCACATTTCAAGCCTTAATATTTGGATTAAACATATGATTAAGTAGTAGTAGAACCTCCTTTCATATTGTTCTTTTCTCTTTTAGAAAAGGAAGAATTTAAAATTTTAGAAGAATGTTTAACAAAGGCAGTTGGAGCATTATTGGTGTCTCCGTATGAAACAAAAGTAGGTGTGATTGTAATTGGAGTAGTTTTTATAAACAAAGGATCTGAATTGATAGATGTTGAGCTTTTTGCCGCATTATTCACATAGGTCAAGTTATATGGTAGAGAAGATGACTTATCATCCATGGCCTAACCACCCATAATTTCGTTTATGGAGAATAAAGTTGAGAATTTTGCTAGTTCATTAGGGGTTTTTCAGATATTAGTTTGAGAGATTTTATTACATCTATGACAGACAGAGTAAAGGCAAGAGAAACTCAATTGAAATTTCACATCATAATTTTTCTCTCACTCAGTGATGAGGTATTAAGAGAAGTGGTTGAGGAGGAATTTGCCATAGATGTCTAGGATAAATTCAAATTTTTGTTCTTGAGAAGATCATTAGCAAATTATTTTTTGTTGAGGGAGAAAAACACTTTAAACATGCTTAAATATTTATCTTTATTAAAAGTTTATCTTTGTATAGTACATATGTTTGTATGTTTTTATATAAGAGAGTTCCTAACATAGAATTTCATGAGGAATTGGTGAAATTCACCAGAGCATTGCATCATTTTTCTTGGAGCTCAGACAATGTAATGGTCAATCTTAACATGAGTTTTTCTGAAGAGCTTAAAGTCGTGTTGCCAACTATCTAGCGTCTTAGTGCCTAAACCAAGAGCCTCATTACCCATAATTCTAACTTTCTAGTTTTTTTGAAGACACGATAATGAGAAAAAGTGAGAGATCTCAACACTTCAAATGTTGACCAATCAATTCCCTAGCACCATAATACAATGCTTATGCACCATCCTTCAGAATGTGACACATCAACACCATAACAAATAATTAGAAGATCGAGGGCTTGGCGACACAACTCTATACTTTGAGCTCCTTAACATCATCCCAACTGAAAAACTACCCTTATAAGATCAGTTATTCTTGTGTAAATTTAAAATTTTGGGGGAAAATATTGTTGATCGGTGTGGAAGACTCAAGTAAACAGAATTAGAAATAAAGGAGTGTGTGTGGTCATAGTGTTGAGTCTTCATGCACGATCTAGTTTGTGTGAGAGTAAGTGAGTAAGTACATTGTAAATGTGTGAGTGATAAGCTTGTCTAGTCTGATGAAGCAAGGAGAAGGACCAGGCTAGAGAAAGATAAATCATCCTAAAGATCACTAAAAATTTGGGTTTTAATTTTCTTTATTATTATTTTTTGTTTAAAATTTTTGTAAACTTTGAATCTTTTGGTGAAATGAAAGTGAATTTTTTTGTGTATTTGATTAAATCATGTTATGCTAAGTTTATATTGCCATATGAATTAATATTTTATATATTGAAAGTTGTGTTTAAGGTTTAATTGCATTATAAAGTCAAAGTTTGTTTGTGTTTTCATCCAACCTCATTTAGTATTAAGTAGTGGCCACACTTATATTTAAAATTTACTATAGATTTATGGTTTCAATAGAGTTTACTTTTACGTAAGGAAGAATCATAACTAGGGTTTAGAGGAATAGATATATTGTCACTGAACTCTAGCAACTATAGAGGAAAAAAAAATCCAATTTTGAAATCACTAACTGCATAGACATGTTGCCTTAAAGTTCATAGAATTAGGATTTTCATGCTTTCGATAGAGGCTTTGAACTACATGTTCCTAATTGATGGATAGTGTTGATGTAAACCTTGTCACAGTGTTTGAATTTGTATAATAAAAATTTGTAGGACACATTGGTTTTTTAAAATTTAATTGATTTACGAAAAAGTATAAGTAACATTTTCAAAAAACTTTAATTTTTAAATGAAGTTAGACTTCATGAGCAAATTCTTAACTCAATTTTGGAATCCATCATTATTTATCATTGGAATTATCTTGGACTTAGTCCATTATATTGCTTACCGGCACATGCACTTATGTTTACCTTTGCAAAGTGTGTCACTTTTCTTGAAGAAACAATTATATACTTTACATATGGAAAAAGCTAAAGTGTTGAGGAAACCTATGGATGAATTTAGGAAGTTTATTCTTGATCTAAAAAATATAGATGTACGGATTAATAAAAAATATCATGCATAGTTCTTCTCAGCTAACTACTTAAATCCTATGAGCATATTGTGGACATAATTTAGTATGCGAAACAAACTCTTGCCATGACTGGGGTGAAATTAGTCTTAATGTCTAATGATTTTCAAAGAAAAAATGAAACTGGAGAGGAAAATAATATTAAAGCGTTATAGTAAGAGTAAGGCCTGAACAAAGGAATAACAAATATCATAGAAGCAAGTCAAGGTCAAAATAAAAAAAAAATTCAAGAAAGTGTTCCCATTATCATAAAGAGGGCATTATAAGAATGATTGTCAAGTTAGAAAGAAATGGCATGGAGAAGAAACTAAAAAAGAAGGCAATGTAACCATTGTAACAAACTTAGATGGCTATGAGTCATCGTTCAGGTGATGAATGGATTCTAGATTTTGGTTATTCACTTTACATGACCCCCAATGAAGGACGATTCCACAATATCAATAAAGCCGTTGTCAGTATGGTTTTGTTGGAGAATAGCAAAGCATGTAAAATCATGGGTGAAGGTTCGATTTTATTAAGAATGTTTGATGGCAGTGTAAGAACACTACATGTATAGTGTGTTCCTAAACTCAAAAATATTCTTAACTTGGAAAGCTTAATTATGGGGGTTATGTAATCAAAATTGATAGAGACAAATTAGAATTGTAGGAGCAATGTAGGTCATGAGAGAAATTAAAGATAATGGATTATACTTTTTTGAGAGTGAAACAAATTCAAGTTCTATTGGAAGTGAAACATTTGGTTCCACTAATAAATATTATTTTCAAGCCACAAGACAATACCATGATTTGGAATTTGAGGCTGAGACATGTCAATGAATGAGTTCTTGTAGAGCTCAACAAACAATAGTTATTGTGTGTAGATATAGATGGAAAGGTTGAATTCTATAAAAACCGTGTAATGGTTAAAATTCACAGAGTTAAGTTCAATGCAGTCACACATGCCGCAAATAGATACTTGAATATGTCCATTGCAACTTGTTGGGGCCATCAAAATTGAAAGAAAAAGTAGAGCAAGATATTTTATGACTATGTTTGATGATTACTCAAGAAGAATATGAGTATATTTCCTTAAAATTAAAAGTGAAGCTCTTGAAATGTTTTAGGATTGGAAGGAGCTTATTAAGAATAAAGTTAAAAGAAGAGTAAAAATAATTTAGATTGATAATGGACTAGAATATTGCTCAAAAATATTTTCTAACTATCGTGCCAATCTGGGTATAATGAGACATTGAATTGTTGTACGTACATCATAACAGAATGGGCTCGCTAAAAGGATGAATAAGACTCTACTTGATTGGGTAAGAAGTATGATGTCTAGTGTTAATTTATCAAGAAATTTCTACAAGAAAATTTTAAAAATTGCTTCTTATCATTAAATAGATTTTTATCAGGTGCTTTAGATTTCAAGATCCATATGGATTTATGGACTGAACATCTACTTGTAACAATTTAAGAGTTCTTGTTTGTACTGCACATGTGCATATTATGCAAGATAAGTTACAACTAAGATATTTAAAGTGCATATTTCTTGGGTATCCAAATGGGGTTAAAGGTTATAGGGTTTGGTGCACTGAACTAGGTTGGGAGAAAAGCATAATTAGTAGAGATTTAAACTTAAATTATAATGAATTTCCATTTCATACAATTAAGAATAATGATATTATCCATCAAATAGTTGATGAAGTGTGGCTGGATCGATTTGTTCTGGATACAAAAAAAAATATCAACTTGTTGTAGAAGATCAAGAAGAACAACACGTGCAAATTATTCAGACAAAAAATAGCAATAGTGAAACATAACACCAATACAACTTGGCTAGAGATAATGCCAATAGAAAAAAATTAAGCCACCAAAAAGGTTTGGTTATGCTGACATTATCTCTTATGCATTATCAGTTTTGAATGTTACATAAAAATGGGAATCTTCATCATATTATAAGCAATTAATTGCAAGGATCCAATTCATTAGTCACAAGTAATGAAAGAAATAAACTTTTTATACAGTCATCAAATTTGGCATCTAGTTGATAGACCAAGAAACAAAACTGTTGTCGGTTGTAATTGGATCTTTAAGGTTAAAGATGATGTCGACAACTTACATAAACCCAAATTTAAGGCGAGATTAGTTTCGAAGGGTTTTATGTATCAAAAGGTTAGATTTTTAATGATTTGTCTTCCTCTGTTGTCAAACTAGCATCTATAAGAATAATAGTTCCATTTTGCAATTTTAATTTTGAACCTGACCAAATGGATGTGAAGAAAGCTTTTTTACATGGGGACCATGTTGAAATTATTTTTATGGATCTCTAAAGGTTTTGTTGAAAAGGATCACAATCATGTTTTCTCTTAAAAAGACCTTTATATGGCATAATACAATCATCAAGGCAATGATACTTGAATTTTGATCGCTTTATTAAAGGTATTGGTTTCTTAAGATGTAAAATTTATACTTGTGCTTATCTTAAGAAATCAACTAATTGTGAGGTGTTAGTATTTTTGTTATTATACATTGATGACATCTTAATAACAAGTAAAGAAAGGATTGAAATTGATTTTTCAAAGGATCAGTTATCTTTAGAATTTGAAATTAATGATTTGGGTTATGCATCTAGGATTTTGGGCTTTAAAATTATAAGAGATATACTTGAAGGAAAGCCAAAGGTAATATTTAGGGAAAGACTTAAAAAAATTAGTATGGAGAACTCCAAGATAATTAAAACACCCATAGCAACTCAATTCAAAAAACTTTGCAAACAACTACGAAGATAATGCTGAACATGCCTACATGAATCAAATTGCTTATGCAAATGTTGTAAGTAGTTTGATGTATGTAATGATATCCACTAGACATGATCTTGCGTACTTAGTGAGTGTTGTTAGCATATTCATTTCAAACCAAAGAAAAACACATTCTTGGGTTGTTAAACAGATCCTTAGATACATCAAAGGATCACTAAACATGGGCTTGTTGTATGGAGGTAAAGCTACTAATGAGGAAATCTTACAGGTTTTAGAAATTCATATTTTGTAGGTTGTATAGATACCATACAATCTATATCAGGATATATATTTACTATTTTCAATGGGATTGTCAGCTCGGAGTCTTATTACAACATGTTGTAGCTTTCTCCACTGCAGAGGTAGAGTTTATAGTAGCCATTGTAGCAATCAAGGAAACAATTTGGCTGCATAATTTCATTGAAGAATTGAGATTTAGGAAAATAAATATTACAATATATTATGATAATTAAAGTGTCATACATCTCATGAAAAATCTAGTTTTTCCTGAGTGATCCAAACATATTGACATCCAATTATATTTTATAAGGGATATAATTTTTAACGGAATTACAAAGACAGTAAGATAGCTAAAGATCAAATTTTGTGAATGCCATGATAAAATGCCTTAATATTTAAAATATTAAATTCTACTTAAATTTAGTTGATTGTTGTAAGAATTAACACTTGTTATTTTGTATTGGTCTGAAATATTGATCAACTTGTAGATTCTTAATTTTTTATCTTCTTAACCTTGTAGTTAACAACTTATAGGTTGTTAATCCCTTGTATTTTGTTTTGCTATATTGTTTGCTTTAGCTTCATGACATCTTTGTGGAAGGCAGCATGTTTATTCGGTTTGTATATTAAACCTACGATGAGGGTGAAAGGTGTGGTTATTATATTGTATTCCATTAGACTCTTACCTGGAAATACAGTGAAATTCTTTCTTCTTGTTTTCATTAATTTGGTTCTCTTTTATTTATTTCTTTGCATTAAAAAGAAGATTGTTTTCTTTCATAACAAAAACAAACGATGGATCATCTGTTATAAGATTGTTCTCATAGATTGAAAATAAATTTTATCGATAGAACTTTGTTTTCCCAAGAAACTACTAATGACTTGGAACGGATCATAGATGTTCAATCTTGATTTAGTGGATAGAAAAAAAAAAGAAGAGGGACAGTTCAAATATATCTTTTTTCATTCAAGCATTTGAAAACAATCGGCCATTTTAAAATTATTCACTTAAACATGGAACATCTAAGGTTCTCTTGAGATCTGTTCAACTTTATAAATAAACAAAAAAAAAAACTTTATAAACAAATATCAAGTTATTCATCAAATACACAAAACACTAATTATTCATGAGATTCATGATTCAAGAAATATCTTAATTAAGAACAAAATAAGGAATTGTGATTTTGTTTTTTCTTGGAGTTGAGTCTCATATTTGGTGGTGTGTTTTTATCTATTTGAGTTGATTTACTTAGCAAACTATTAAATCAATATTTTTTTTCTTTCTTTTCAATTTTTCCTAAGCCCGGACTCAAATATATTAAATCTTAAAGATAAGATATTGTGATTCGAGATGAAACATTTAACTATTGAGCCAAATAGGCTATATGTATTATCCTAGAAAGTTTTCAAACCTTCATATATGATAAATAAATTATTTTGTTTTAAAAATAAAACAAAATTGCTCAAAAAAAAAACAATATGTTGTTGCTCTAAGTTAAAAAAAAAATGCCAAAGATTTAATATAACCCATAATAAAATACAAATAGATATTATACAAAGAGATGATTTACAATGCTTCATTTAAAATGGCTCTAATGAGTCATCATCTTATCAAGAGATATTTTAAATGGGCATACAATAAAGTGGTATGGAATAAATACTAAATGTGACATTAATATTTTAAATTTTTTTAAAAGTATATATTTTCTTAGATATTCATATCTCAAATCATGTTTGTTTCTTATGAAAAGAGAGGCGAGTCAGATTTTTGTGAAGGAAAGATCTATTCATGTTTCAACCAAAGGATTACTTGAAATCTTATTTTGCCCGAAGGACTTTTAGTTCTGGGTATTGATCTCAATGTTCAGTGTTTAGAATGTAATTATGTTTATAAAATTTAAATAAAAATATGATCATTCTATGTTTTAAAACTGTAACTACTCCTTATGGAATGTGACATTATTTTGGGAGGGGAAGGCTCATTCATGTTTTAGGCAAATGACTTCAGATTTGGAGTATTATCTTATCAAGACAAATTTTAATTCAGGATTGATATGTCTTCAACAAATCTCCATCATTTGGCATGAATCTCAAGACTTCAATTAAGAGTCATTCAGAACTCTGATTTCAGTAAATTTATGGTCAAACTGTTCGGTTCAATGAGACGGATCTAATGATTTAAAAACTAGTCTAACCCAAGTCAAATCAATCCCATATCAAGTTATTAAACCACACTTCAAAGATTTTCAGACACATTTGGAAGGTCAAACGGATGTTGAATCTGGCGAGTTCATAGTTGAATCGGGCGTCTCGTCAAAAAACAAATCCAACGAGTCCAAGATTGCTCAATTCCGACATTGTTAAGGCACTCAAATGTCCATCAAACGATGTTTGATTAAAGGAAGCTTTCTGAACCTTCTAATCAAAGTGGTTCATATTCCAACATTAATTGCACCCAAAATACTATAAATAGAGCTCTACCCCTCTCATGAGGGGAGAGCACTTGAAGATTGAGAAAAGAACTTGAAGCTTTAAGAAGGAACTGAAGTCTAGTATCATTCCTGTCATTGTCGATCGTCGTCGTTGCCTACCAATGTAGACCATCACTGACCATCGTCGATCACTGCCAACTGTCGTCGACACCTGCCGATCACCGTCGACCACCACCAACTGTCGTCGATACCTGCCGACTGCCGTCAAGCACTATTGTCGTCGTCAACCACCACTGACCATCACTGACCACCGCTGACCATCACCGATCACCATCAACCATCACTGACTAGAAGCTGTCATTCGACGTTCTAACTTGCAAAAATTAGTATCCCTTTCCCATCTATGGGACAAAGGGACTCTGTAATAATCAACCTATAGTTGATTCTTACAACTAGGCCAGGCACCGTGATTTTTTTCCTTTGCAGGTTTTTCCACGTAAATATGTCTAATGTCATTTCTGGTTATTTTATTTCACTTATGTGTGTTTTGAATTCTCGTACAATGTTAAAACAATAATTCATAACTCTACCACCATAAATTTCTAACACACATCAGTTTGGTGTCGTCTCTAGAAAATGAATTATTGTTCAATATTGTCTTCAAATCAGAGACGCTGATCCCCTACTTCATTTCACAATGATGAATATCATCCAATTGGCGAAGAAATCTTCTTTGTACCTTGAAGATCATCCTAGAGCATTCTTCGATGTGTGTGTGTGTGTGGGGGGGGGGGCAACCTTCATTTAGTCTCGAAAGGTCGTTCACGTTAATGTCACGGGCACGAGGTCACCCCATATTTCATTCATATTATAAGTTCACAAGAATCACTCTTGGAATGGAGGGCAAGTTTCATCGCAAATGACGCTTCCTCAACGCCTCTCATAGTACTGGAGTTCTTCTTCAACTAGATCAAAAAGCTGACCTCTTTGAGGCTCGTACATGCATTACTTTACAAGCTAGCATGAAGAACACCACCGCTGGGTGTAAAAGATTCAAAATCAGTAACTGACAAGTTGTCAAACATTATTCTTGAGTATGATTGCAACCATATTTCCAGAAAAACATATGGTTTATTATAATATAGACCATAGTTTCGAGAAAAGTAGAGCATCTTTGACACCTCATTCCAGGCTTAATCGATCCCAAGGGGCTCGATTCAACCACTTCCATTACAGACAAAAGTCTTCAAGAGAAAGCTTCAAGATACAACGTCAGATAAGGTCAAAAATCTTTGGTTGATTTACTTCGACCTCTTCCACAACAGTTTACGTTCGTCAGACAGAGGCTTCGACTAACAACCTAGGATAGGTCAACCATCCTCAGTGGATTTCATATAACTTCGTTTGTTACGGGTATAGAACTCAGAATTGATCTTACGTCCTTAATGGTTTCTCCTTTTAACCATGCACTTGGAAGATGAGTCAAAGAGGCAAGTATTGATGGGGAGCTAGTAGTGGACAGGGTCCTCACTGAAAAGACTCCACGAGAGCAAGTAGTTGATAGGGTCAACACTAAAAGACCTCAGAAGGCTATAAGCCTCAGAAGGCACGGATATATTAAAGATCTTAGAAAGCTTAAAGCCTCAGAAGACATAGGTACATAAAAAAACCTCAGAATGCTACGAGCCTTAGAAGATATAGATTCATTTCAAACTCCTATAAGGCATAAGCTCGAGAGGTCATAACCTTGGAAGGCATTAGACTCAAAACGTAAGTGATTCTTCATTTTGCAAAATGTGTGTGCTAACTTTAATTACAGAATTTTGTACGGTTGAGAAGCCACAACAACCTCATAAGCAATGTCAAAGATGTACAAAAAAATGCATCATCATCTATAATGTCACATCACATAATTAAAAAGGCTATAAAGACTAACAAAAATTTGTACAAAGGATACAAGAGCTATAACCACTACAGAAGCATGAAATTCTCCCCTACAAAGCCCGGCGAGAAAATATAACATTTCCTCATCTCCACTGAAATGTGCAACAACAATAGGCAAGAAGATCTTGAGTCACCTGTTGGATAAGGGCTGAGAGAACTTTCTTCATCTCATAGATGTGAAAGAAGAATCTCACAAATCATTGTCTTATTTGTTCCTTTAGGACAAAACTAATGCCTTATGCTTAAATATCACACGATCGTGCGTGTCACTAAAAAACCCACATTAACGCGCTAAAATCGCTGGTATTAACGTCAACCCGCAACTCCTGAAGAAAACAATCAACTGATAATAACGGTTACCACCCAGCAAGACAACTGAGCAATGCAAACACCAAACGCCTTTATGATTTTTATAAACTTAGGTCAAAACATAATTTGTAGACCAGCTCCCAAGGCTGCCTCATGAACGAAGACAAACCCGGTAAGAGGAGAATATGCTCGATTGGTCGAAGTTGGCAATTTCACCACATATCATTCGGGATCAAGTCGCACTCCGTCAGAATTGACACTGCATCCTCCAGGATGAAGTCGCTCGTTAAGGTTTGAAACAGTCTCCTAGTAGTGATATAAGAAATTTGACTCATTTATGATTAGTCATGAGTTTAAATGAAGTAATTATGACAGTTGTATTTACTCCAAGAAACAAAATAAATAATCATTTGTCTACTTGTTCTTATATGTCGATGATATGCTGATAACTGCTAATAATAAATAAGACAACAAAATGTTAAAAGCACAGCTTAATGGTGAGTTTGAGATGAAAGATTTGGAAGCTCCAAAGAAAATACTTGATAAATAGATTCGTAGAGATAGAAATACATGTAAGTTATTTCTTGGTCAGAAAGAGTACATTAATAAAGTTTTGCATAGGTTCAACACATAGATTGCCAAACCTGTTAATATTCCAATAGCTGTGTATTTCAGACTCTCATCAATTATGTTTTCACATTGAGCATATGTCTCAAGTTTCATATTTCACTGCAGTAGAATCTCTCATGTATGTCATTATATGTTCTCGTCAAGATTTATTCTATACAGTTAGCGTAGTTAGTATATATAAGAGTAATTCAGTTAAATTGCATTAAAGAGCAATTAAGTGGATCCTCGGTATTTATGTGGAACAAAATATGCTTGTTTGCATTTCAGGAGGGCTACAGATAGAGACATTGGCTATGTTGATTCTGATTTGTTGGACTTCTTGATAGAAGTCGATCACTTACAAGATACCTATTTAATATTAGCGGTTATGTGATTTGCTTGAAGCTTACTTTGCATATAGTATTAACACTATCTACAATTGATGTTGAGCGCATGACAATTACTGAAACTTGTAAAGAAGCTCCTTGTTTGAAAGGTCTACTTAGTTAATGTTTAAAAATCTCCACACTAATGTGTGATGGTTAAGGTTATTTGTCTCAATAAAAATCTCATGTTTCATGATAGAACCAAGCAAATTGATGTTTATTGTTACTTTATTCGTGAAGTTATTGCTCGTTGTGATATTGTTGTAAGCAAGAATGGTACCAATGATAATTTTGTGGATATGATGCCTAAGACACTCTATAGCCAAGTTTCTGAGACTTGGTTAGTATTCATTCTCGATCATGAAAAAAAAATGTGGATAAAGTTCTATTCCGCATATTTGAAAATTCATGTCAAGATGAAGACGGCTAAATTTGTAACCCAAATTTTATTGGTCATGCTTATCATCTTATAAAAAAATTATGAGCACGTGGATTGAAGTTTTAGAAGGAAACTATCAGCAAGTGCATTGAGGCTTTAGAAGGAAATCATGAGCATGAAAATTGAAGGCTTTGCCTATTTAATCAATGTTATAATATTTTTTAAATTACAATCCGTTTGTTATTGCTTGATTGGCTTCTTTATGCGTGCTGGAAAATTCGCGGCGGTAGAGTAATGGATTATCGTCTTAGCGTTGCATGATAATTCAGCACACACTCAAATAAAAGAAGAGAAGTAAACAGGAGGAGACATCTCATTTTTTTACATGGAAAACCATTGGAATGGAGAAAAACCACAGAGTACAGCCAGTAAAATAATCCACTATGAATGATGAGTACACATCCTCATTCTTCTCCTACATCAGGAAATATGGAGTTGCAAAGTTGTGTAACTATAATCTGGTTGTAGCTTTTGGTGACATTAGGTTGCAGGAGTGGTTGTTGTTTGTTATGGAGGTAGTGGTCTCTAGTGAGTGCTGTAGATGGTTGCTCCAGAAGCATTGGTTGGTAAGAGAAAACATGGTAAGCAGCAGTGGACCACGTAGGTCGTAGCTGACGAGTATTAATAACGTTTGTAGACCGCAGGGGGTCGGAGTCGGGAGCTGCACAAGCTGTGAACTACGTAGTCCGTTGTGGCGAGTATGAATGACATCCGTAGGCAGCGGGGCCCGGACCCGTGAGCCGCATGAGCTGATGACCACGTAGGTCGTTTTTGCCACATGAACTGTAGTGATGAGCTTTTGTCCCACGGAAGGGAAATGGTTATTAGATCTTCCAAGTTACAACGTCGACTGATTGTTTCTGGTTAGTGGCGGTCGACGATGATTGGTGGTGATTAATGACTATCAGCGATCGTTAACGATGGTCTGTGGTGGTTGACGGCGATACTAGTGCCCGACGGAGTGGGGGCGGTTGACGGCGATCGACGGTGGTCAATGACGGTCGGCAGTGGCCGGTGGCGATCGACGACGGGATGGTGCTGGACTTCAGCTTCTTCTTAGAGCTTCGAATTCTCTCTAAAGCTTCGAGCCTCCTCCCTCATGAGAGGGTTGGGACTCTATTTATAATGTTCTGCATGCAATTAATGCAGGAATATGAATCATTTTGATCGGACAGTCAAGAAAGCTTCATTCGATCAGACGACGTTTAAAAGGCATTTGATGGCCTTAACGATGGCAGAATTGGGTGATCTTGAGCTCGTTGGATTCGTCTAGTCGAAATGCTCGATTTGAGTATAGCCTTGCTAGTGTCGGCATTTGTTTGACCTTCCAAATGTGTCCAAAAATCTTCTAAAAATAGTTTAATAACTTGATCTCGTCTTGATTTGACTCAGATTGAACTAATTTTTATATTATTAGTTTCATCTCATCAAGCCGGTCAGTTTGACTATAAGTTTGCTGAAATCAGAGCTCTGAATGACTTTTTATCAATATTTAAATATTTTTTGCTCAAAAGATTGCATCAAAATTCATATCGTGTCTCGAGAATCGTGCTGGATAATGAAAAATTATTTGTGGCGTATCAATTGTCTTTAAAAGTGTTCTGCTAAAACTATACATACCCTTTTTTGTTACGTACAAGATCACTCGCTTTTTCCTCTTTTTTATTTTATGTTGGACAAAGCTTTCAACTTGTGAGTTCATATTTGATACAGTGATTTCTCCTTATGGTCCATCTTAATTTTCCACATATAATCCGTGTTATTTGTTTTACTTATGTTATTATTTATTGCATAATTCAATATTAAGTTATAATAAATGGCTCAATGATTTTTTTGGCGTTCTAGGATTTTCATGTTAAATATGATTTTTTTTGTGTTATTTTGTTTTGATCTTTTTTTTGTTTAAAATTTTACTTCAGATCTTTCTAATAACTTCTGTAATTTACATCTCCCAATATTGACATGGCCTAATTTAAGTCGGAAGCTTGAGGGTACAGCTCAATAAGTTCAATTCGCTATCTCGTTAGAGATCAAGTTAGTGCTGGCCTATGAGGCATCTCAACTCGTTTACAGCCCTATAGTCTTTGGCATTGGAAGATCATTTTGGCTCCCTCACAGCGAAGTAATGTCTATATTTCATATCTTGTAACTCTGCACTTTTAGCCCTGGTTAGTATAATGAATGGTTTTTAGTACAAACTTTATCTCACTTTCGCCGCATAAATGACTTTTAGTTGTCTGTCGAACAAAATTTCAAACGCCAATAATTTTAATATTAAAAATTATGATTTTGTTCGAATAACAATTACTTCCCCAGAAAAGCTTAATAGCAGAGCGGTGGCCATTAGTAGTATTTGCTACACCAACTTAATAATAAAAGCAAACTGGACAACACATTTTATTTTTTAAGGCAGAATCATTAGAGAGCAGATTGAGCGGAGAGGAGGCTCTGTATCTCTGCGGCGAACCTTCTCATTGCAGACAGCGGCAAGCAAACGGGAACAACGATTCCTTTTTCCCCGCTGGCGTTAACGAAAGGAACAAAGAAGCTGGCAACGCTAGGAATCGCTTTAGCCGGACCTCCGTACACGGGCTTTCCCCAGCCAAAAACCACATCACCAAATCCCGCACGCGTGACGTCAGAGATCACATAAGCCCGTGCTACAGTGAAATGCGGTCGACCATTCATCACCATATAATCAGCCACAGAATGGAGATAGTCCCCTGAAACTTGCGACTTTGCCCGCCTCACTAACTCCACCGCATAATCTAGGGGGCGGCTACACAGTTCCCCTGCCGGAGCTATAGCAACTGGCAAGGCGAAGGCATTGCCATAGAAGCCAGAAGGCAGAGGTGGGTTGATGCGGTCGCGGATGTTGACGAGGCAGATGAAACGGAAGTTCTCCTTCGGATCTGCTGGCTGAAGGGCCCGCGTGCGGCTTCGCCATAAGCTGGCGGTGAGAATGTCGAAGGTTGAATAAGCGCCACGGGTCTGTGGAGGCAGGCGAGAACGGAGGATGCTTATTTCGCGGGGGCCGAAAAAGAAAGAACGGTGAGCCATGTCGTCAAGAGGGATGATGGTGCCCTCTGTGTCGGGGACCAGTTCGTACTCACGGTGGGGAAAATAAGGAGCTGGACTTGGTCGTGCTTCTAGGAGCTCTCGGCGCCACACTGGAATAACACTAGGCGAAGACGATCCACGAGCCAGCTCTCCCACAGCGGTCATTAGCTGAACTAGTCCCGGCGCGTCGGACATGGTGTGGTTTAGCCGGAGGGACAGGATGAATCCCCCGCAGCTTAATAGGGTCACCTGCAACTCACACGCATTGAATTTTTAGTTTTTATTTATTTTTTTTTTTTAAATGTCCATTTTTTTATGAAAAAGTCGTTAAAGATAGCAGCGCAAGAACGTAGGCAACAACCTGAATCAACAACAGTGGAGTGTTAAGTACGGCGGAGGTTCCCTCCACGTCGAATAAAGCTCTTCGAGACCCGATTCGCAGAAAAAAAAAAAAAAATCAGAAAATTAAAATAAAATAAAATCAATTTTATTTTATTTTGTTTAGTTTTAAATTGATTTTTTTTATTTTATTTTATTTTGTTTAATTTAAATTTTTAATTTACTCATTAATTAATTAATTAATTAACTCATTTTAATTTGAAAAATAAAATGAGTCATTTAATTTAATGAGTAGATTAAATAAATAAGTTAATTAAGTTACTCATTTTAAAATGAGTAAATTAAATTAATTAAATTATGGATTGATTATTTTATAAAATCAATCAATTTTTGTAAATTATGGACTTTAAGGTTTTAAAATTTAGTCCATTGTTTATAAAATTAAGATTTTGTAAAATTAAATTAATGTTTGAATTAAATTCGAATAAATGGTACTTTAAAATTATCCATCATTTTTAATGAACTTATTAAGCATGATGTTGCAAAGTGACTTCTCATATGTAGATAATTCATGACGAATGATGGATGTTGTATGTATGTAGGTTCATGCGAGTATTAATTGGCCCAAAGGAAAATTAATACTTGCCGAACTCGCATACACACTCGTGATGATAAACACGTAACAATTATAATGAATAATATATGAGTAATAAATCGATCCAAAGATAGATTTATTACTCGATATACGTTATTGTTAATGTTTGATCATTACTAACAAGATTACTCACTAGCAGCTAATATTACTCGTCCAAAGACTTGATATTAATGTTGCATTAGGTGTCTTGAGATGGGATTTACCATTAATTGAATTTAAACATTTTATTAATTAAATCTTTTGTTCATTTTTCAATTGTTGCTAATGTATCTGCTAATCTCAATTCGGTTTCAATCCTTAAGGGCGATAGTTTTAAGGATTGGAAAGAGAACATTCTCATTGTTCTTGGCTGCATGGATCTAGATCTAGCATTAAGAATAGAAAAGCCCGCTCCTCTTACGGATGCAAGTTCCTCCGAGGATAGGAGGAACTTCGAGAAGTGGGACCGTTCTAATCGCTCGAGTCTCAATGATCATAAAGCGCGGCATACCCGAGGCCTTTAGAGGTGCGGTGTCTAGTGAGATCACCAATGCTCGCAATTTTCCTCGTCGAAATCGAGAAACGCTTCGCAAAGAGCGATAAGGCCGAAACCGGTATTCTTTTAAAGAAACCGATTTCAATGAAGTTCGGAGGCAAGGAAAATATAAGGGAGTACATCATGGAGATGTCTAATATTGCTTCAAAATTAAAGAAACTAAATCTCGAGTCGACGGATGACTTACTCGTGCATTTAGTTCTTATTTCTCTTCCTCCACAGTTTGGTCAATTTCTGGTCAGCTATAATATGCAAAAGGAGAAATGGACTCTTAATGAACTTATTTCTCATTGTGTGCAAGAGGAAGAAAGGTTGAAGCAAGGAAAGACTGATAGTGCTCATCTGGTAAACACCTCTAAGGAAAGGGCTCTAAAAGAAAGAATGAAGCTGCTAAGAGTAAGGGTCCTTCTCAAAAGAAACAAAATAAAGCTCAAAATTCAGAAAATATCAGTTGTTTCTTTTGCAACAAAGAAGGACATCGAGAAAAAGGAATGTGCTAAATATCATGCTTGGCGTGTAAAGAAAGGTACATTTCTAACTTTGGTCCGTTCCGAGGTAAATTTGGCTTCGCACCTAGAAACACTTGGTGGTTAGACTGCGAGTACTACTACTAACATAAGTGTTTCAATGCAGGGTCGCTCGAGCTACCGAAAACCAAATGATGCCTGAAAGATGCATTTATGCGGGAGATGGAAATCGGTAGAAGTGGAAGCAATTGGGCATTTTAGATTGTTATTATGTACTCGGTTACTATTCGGATTTGATAGATACTTTTGTTGTACCGTCATTTAGACGGAATTTTGTTTCGTTTGTTGTTCGGACAAATTAGGTTATTGTTGTTCATTTCAAAACAGATTGTTTCAGCTTTATCTATTAATTCCAATATTGTTGAACCGGTTTCTCTAGTGGTATATGACAATCTTTATTTGCTTGATACTGTTGCTTCTTATAATGAAAATCTGAATGTGGAATCACGAAATACTAAGCGAAAAATTAATAATGAAAATTCAGGAGCATTATGGCACAAGCGTTTAGGTCACATCTCTAGAAATAGAGTTGAAAGACTTAGTGTCGGATGGAATTCTAAATTCCATCGATTTTACGGACTTCGATGTCTGTATTGAATGCATTAATGGAAAACAGACCAAAAGGAAGAAATTAGGTGCATATAGAGCTATAGAAGTCTTAGAATTGATGCATACGGATGTTTGTGGACCATTTTCTACAGCTTCTTGGAATGGTCAACAATATTTTGTATCATTCATAGATGATTATTCAAGATATGCATACCTATTTCTTATTAATGAGAAGTCCCAAGTATTGGACGTGTTTAAATCTTATAAGGCTGAAGTTGAAAACCAACTAAGCAAAAGAATAAAGAAAGTCAAATCTGATCGTGGTGGTGAATACTACGGTAGATATGACGGTTCAGGTGAACAACGTCCGGGACCATTTGCTAAATTCCTAGAGGAGTGTGGTATTGTCCCACAATACACTATGCCAGGTTCACCTAGCATGAATGGTGTAGCTGAAAGACGAAATCGCACTCTTAAAGACATGGTAAGAAGTATGATCAGTCATTCTACCTTACCAAATTCACTCTGGGGAGAAGCACTCAAGACAGCAGCCTACATTCTAAATAGAGTACCAACTAAAGCAGCTGCAATTACACCTTATGAGCTTTGGACGTGGCGAAAACCCGAGCTTAAAGCATTTTCATGTTTGGGATCGTCTAACTCGAGGCAAGGCCTTACAAGTCACTTGAGAAAAAGTTAGACCCTAAAACAAGTAAGCGCCTACTTTGTTGGTTATTCGGAGCGATCTAGTGGGTTTCAAGTTTTATGATCCCAAATTAAAGATAATTTTTGAGACGGGAACTGCAGTTGTTCTTCGAGGATATTGAATTTGGGGGAGAAATCAGAGTTAGAGACTTTGTCTTCGAGGAGGAATCGACCATACTACTCTTGTCAAGAGGAATTGGTTTTTATTCCCGTAATTGCTTTTGATAATGATCGTGATCTTACTCCCGACATCGATCAAGTCGCAAATCAAGAACCCTCGAGGAACAAATTCAACAACCTCAAGAACAAGTTCAAGAGCAAGTGCTTTTGCGACGATCCACTAGTGGAAAGAAGAAATGCTATTTCATATGATTATATTGTATTTCTTCAGGAACATGAGGAAAATATTAGCATGATGGAAGATGATCCTATCAACTTTCATCAAGCTATGCAAAGTTCCAATTCAGAAAAATGGATCAAAGCAATGAATGAGGAGTATAAGTCTATGCAAGACAATAAAGTTTGGGAACTTGTTCCATTGCCGAAGGAAAGAAACCCATTAGTTGTAAATGGATTTTTAAAACTAAAAGAGATTCAAAAGGCAATGTGGAAAGACATAAAGCTCGTCTTCGTAGCCTAAAGGCTTTACTCAAAAGGAAGGGATTGACTATAAAGAGACCTTTTCTCCAGCTTTCAACAAAGGACTCTTTTAGAGTAATCATGGCACTTGTTGCTCATTATGATATGGAGCTACATCAAATGGATGTCAAGACCGCATTTCTCAATGGAGACATCGATGAAACGATCTATATGGTGCAACCGTAAAACTTTGTAATAGGAGACCCAAAGAATATGGTTTGCAAACTGACGAAATCCATTTATGGGCTCAAACAAGCTTCTCGTCAATGGTATCACAAATTTCATCAAGTGATTCTTTCATTTGGTTTTGAAATGAATGCAGTTTATGATTATGTGTATCATAAATTCAGTGGGATAAAACATATTTTTCTGATTTTGTATGTGGATGACATACTACTTGTCACAAATGATATAGGCATGTTGCAGGAAACCAAAAGATTTCTATCAAATAATTTTGAGATGAAAGATCTTGGTGATGCCTCATTTGTTTTAGGAATTCAAATTCACCGAGATCGTTCTCGGTGTATTCTTGGATTATCACAAAGAGGCTATATTGATAAAGTGCTTAAAAGATATGGCATGCGAATTGTAGACCAATTGACACCCCCGTCGCTAAAGGAGACAAGTTCGGCCTCAATCGATGCCCAAAAGGAAACCTCGAGATTCGAGAAATGCAAAAGATTCACTATGCTTCAAGCAATAGGGAGTCTTATGTATGCTCAAGTTTGTACGCGGCCGGATATTGTGTACATTGTTGGAGTTTTAGGCGGATACTTAAGTAACCCGAGAATAGATCATTGGAAAGCGACTAAAAGGGTTATGAGGTACTTAAGGAGAACAAAAGATTACATGCTTACATATAGGAGATCGGATCATTTGGAGATCATTGGGTATTCCGACTCCGATTTTGTTGGATGCCAAGACAATGAAGATCCACATCGAAGCTACATATTTTTGTTAAGTGGTGGAGCTATATCTTGGAGGAGTGCAAAACAAACACTAATAGCTTCATCCACTATGGCAGCAGAGTATATAGCATGTTATGAGGCATCCAACCATGACATATGACCGAGAAATTTTGTCACTAGGCTGCGCATTATGGAAGGAATTGAAAGACCACTAAAGTTGTTTTGTGACAATAAATCACCAGTATTGTATTCCAATAACAACGAGAGTTCATCCAAGTCAAAGCATATTGACATCAAATTTCTTGTTGTGAAGGAAAGAATACAGAGTGGCAGATTTAGCATAGAGCATATTGGAACAAACTCCATGATCACGGACCCCCTTACAAAGGGTCCGATACCAGGATCTTTCATGAGCATACTGCTCATATGGGTGTTATAAAGCTTGAGGAAATTTAGATTCAGTGGGAGTTTGTTAACTTATATTTTTTAGCTCTATGTTTTATTTTGTGTACAAAACATATTTGGATATTTTCTGATCAGAAATATGGTATTTTATTCAGTTCAGTACACTCTGTATAGTTAAAGTTTGATCTCACTTAAGTAAAGTAGGACCAGTTGAAAATTGACATGAATCGACCACTTCGCATGTAATTTTCATTCCACGCATTCATGATTGATCTATGTCATTTGATTATATTAATAGATATGACCATTGATGGGTTTAGTTGTGACAAATACAATGAAAAACTGCTTTGATCTTATATTGATATGATTAATGGACCAGATTGTAATGTGCCTTTATAATAATGACAACAAATTTTGAGCGCTCTAAGGTTGACACATTTATTTTTTACATATATAGTCCAGTAGGAGATTGTTAGATAATTTATGGGACTACAATGTAATTAATAAATGTGTTGGATCATTATTTAACAAGTCAAAATTATTGTGGTCTAATTAATTAGTAAAGTTTACGACTTTAGGCACATTTGTCATGAAATTATAAGTGTGGATACTATAAGTGTAAATTCCGATTTGATGAGTGCGTAATCGAATTTAGCAATTCTTGTAACCAACCATTGGTTATATTAAATAGAGGGGTAATGGTCCCCGATCTCGCATGATCTAAAAATTCTCTTGTTCCCCATCAACGAGAGAAACTAAGGAAAACTCCGGAAAATCGCAGATCGGAAGATCGTTGCTTGCAATCGAACAAATGGATTCAGGTACGCTTCCGCTATTATATCGATTCAGTTTTTCTCATTAATTTGAACGTGAACGAAAGATTCTCGTGGCAATTTCCTAAGAGATTTTGATTCGATCAAAATCTATTTGGAAAATCAAAGAAAGTTTCTAACAATTGGTATCAGAGCCTCCCGTTCATGTTCTTGTTGAGATTCCCCTCCTCTTTCGTATTTTTTATCCCTTTCGTTCGCCTTTACCCGCGAAGGATTCGCCCGCAAAAGGTTGTGGCGGCGGGACTACGGAGAAAAGAATATCGCAGCGGGACTGCGACGTCGGTGGGTGCGGTGGCGCGTCCTCCGACGGCGGCAAAATCCGGCGAAAATCGAAACGAGCGGCGAAAGGGAGCCGCCGGAAAAGGCGCCGAAATTGGCGCGGCGCCGGAGGAGGGCTCCGCCGGAGGCTGCGCCGGACGAGGATCCGGAGCTGGCGCCTGAGGCGGCGCCGGACGGGGCGCCTGAGGCGGCGCCGGGCGCCGCCTCAATTCGCGAACGGCGAACTGTTCGCGCCAGTTCGCGATTCGGGAACCGTCTCGAACGGTTCGCGGAACTGGTCCGTGGACCAGGTCCACGGACTATTCCGTGGACCCGGTCCACGGAACCGGTTCACGGACCCGTTCCGTGGACCAGTCATGAGAAAAAAAAAATTCAGAAAATTAAAATAAAATAAAATCAATTTTATTTTATTTTGTTTAGTTTTAAATTGATTTTCTTGATTTTATTTTATTTTGTTTAATTTAAATTTTTAATTTACTCATTAATTAATTAATTAATTAACTCATTTTAATTTGGAAAATAAAATGAGTCATTTAATTTAATGAGTAGATTAAATAAATAAGTTAATTAAGTTACTCATTTTAAAATGAGTAAATTAAATTAATTAAATTATGGATTGATTATTTTATAAAATCAATCAATTTTTGTAAATTATGGACTTTAAGGTTTTAAAATTTAGTCCATTGTTTATAAAATTAAGATTTTGTAAAATTAAATTAATGTTTGAATTAAATTCGAATAAATTGATACTTTAAAATTGTCCATCATTTTTAATGAACTTATCAAGCATGATGTTGCCAAAGTGACCTCTCATGTGTAGATAGTTCACGACGAATGATTGGATGTCAGTATGTATGTAGGTTCATGCGAGTATTAATCGCCCAAAGTGAAAATTAATACTTGACGAACCGCATACACACTCGTGATGATAAACATGTAATAATTATAATGAATAATATATAAGTAATAAATCGATCCAAAGATAGATTTATTACTTCGATATACGTTATTGTTAATGTTTGATCATTACAACAAGATTACCACTAGCAGCTAATATTATCGTCCAAAGACTTGATATTAATGTCGTATTAGTGTGTCTTGAGATGTGATTTACCATTAATCGAATTTAAACATTTTATTAATTAAATCTTTTGTTCATTTTTCGGCTGTTGCTAATGTATCCGCTAATCTCAATTCGGTTTCAATCCTTAAGGGCGATAGTTTTAAGAATCGGAAAGAGAACATTCTCATTGTTTCTGGCCGCATGGATCTAGATCTAAGCATTAAGAATGAAAAGTCCGCTCCTCTTACGGATGCAAGTTCCTCCGAGGATAGGAGGAACTTCGAGAAGTGGGACCGTTCTAATCGCTCGAGTCTAATGATCATAAAGCGCGGCATACCCGAGGCCTTGTAGAGGTGCGGTGTCTCAGTGAGATCACCGATGCCGCAATTTTCCTCGTCGAAATCGAGAAACACTTCGCAAAGAGCGATAAGGCCGAAACCGGTATTCTTTTAAAGAAACCGATTTCAATGAAGTTCGTAGGCAAGGAAAATATAAGGGAGTACATCATGGAGATGTCTAATATTGCTTCAAAATTAAAGAAACTAAATCTCGAGTCGACGGATGACTTACTCGCGCATTTAGTTCTTATTTCTCTTCCTCCACAAGCTTAGTCAATTTCTCGTTAGTCTATAATATGCAAAAGGAGAAATGGACTCTTAATGAACTTATTTCTCATCAGTGTGCAAGAGGAAGAAAGGTCAAGCAAGGAAAGACCGATAGTGCTCATCCGGTAAACACCTCTAAGGAAAAGGGCTCTAAAAGAAAGAATGAAGTCATGCAAGAGTAAGGGTCCTTCTCAAAAGAAACAAAATAAAGCTCAAAATTCGTAAAATATCAGCTTGTTTCTTTTGCAACAAAGAAGGACATCGAAGAAGGAATGTGCTAAATATCATGCTTGGCGTGTAAAGAAAGGTACATTTCTAACTTTGGTCCGTTCCGAGGTAAATTTGGCTTCGCACGCTAGAAACACTCGGTGGTTAGACTCGGTGCTACTACTAACATAAGTGTTTCAATGCGTGGTCGCTCGAGCTACCGAAAACCAAATGATGCCGAAAGATGCATTTATGCGAGAGATGGAAAATCGGTGAAGTGGAAGTAATCGGGCATTTTAGATTGTTATTATGTACCGGTTACTATTCGGATTCGATAGATACTTTCGTTGTACCGTCATTTAGACGGAATTTGGCTTCGTTTCGTTGTTTGGACAAATTAGGTTATTGTTGTTCATTTCAAAACAAGCTTGTTTCAGCTTTATCTATTAATTCCAATATTGTTGAACCGGTTCTCTAGTGGTATATGACAATCTTTATTTGCTTGATACTCGTTGCTTCTTATAATGAAACTCGAATGTGGAATCACGAGGTACTAAACGAAAAATTAATAATGAAAATTCGTGAGCATTATGGCACAAGCGTTTAGTGTCACATCTCTAGAAATAGAGTCGAAAGACTTCGTGTCGATGGAATTCTAAATTCCATCGATTTTACGTACTTTGATGTTCGTATTGAATGCATTAAGGGAAAACGGACCAAAAGGAAGAAATTAGGTGCATATAGAGCTACGAAGTCTTAGAATTGATACATACGGATGTTTGTGGACCATTTTCATGACTTTCGGAATGGTCAACAATATTTTGTATCATTCATAGATGATTATTCAAGATATGCATACATATTTCTTATTAATGAGAAGTCCCAAGTAATGGACGTGTTTAAATCTTATAAGGCTGAAGTTGAAAACCAACTAAGCAAAAGAATAAAGAAAGTCAAATCTGATCGTGGTGGTGAATACTACGGTAGATATGACGGTTCGTGTGAACAACGTCCGGACCATTTGCTAAATTCCTAGAGAAGTGTGGTATTGTCCCACAATACACTATGCCAGGTTCACCTAGCATGAATGGTGTAGCCGAAAGACGAAATCGCACTCTTAAAGACATGGTAAGAAGTATGATCGGCCATTCTACCTTACCAAATTCACTCTGGGAGAAGCACTCAAGACAAGAAACCTACATTCTAAATAGAGTACCAACTAAAGCAACTCGCAATTACACCTTATGAGCTTTGGACGTGGCGAAAACCCAGCTTTAAAGCATTTTCATGTTCGGGGTCGCTCAAATCGAGGCAAGGCCTTACAAGCCACTCGAGAAAAGTTAGACCCTAAAACAAGAAGTGACTACTTTGTTGGTTATTCGTGAGCGATCTAGTGGGTTTCAAGTTTTATGATCCCAAATTAAAGATAATTTTTGAGACGGAACCTGCAGTGTTCTTCGAGGATATTGAATTTGGGGGAGAAATCAGAGTTGTAGACTTTGTCTTCGAGGAGGAATCGACCATACTACTCTTGTCGAAGAGGAATTGGTTCCTATTCCCGTAATTGCTTTCGATAATGATCGGATCTTACTCCCGACATCGATCAAGTCGCAAATCAAGAACCCTCGAGGAACAAATTCAACAACCTCAAGAACAAGTTCAAGAGCAAGTGCTTTTGCGACGATCCACTAGGGAAAGAAGAAATGCTATTTCAGATGATTATATTGTATTTCTTCAGGAACATGAGGAAAATATTAGCATGATGGAAGATGATCCTATCAACTTTCATCAAGTTATGCAAAGTTCCAATTCAGAAAAATGGATCAAAGCAATGAATGAGGATTATAAGTCTATGCAAGACAATAAAGTTTGGGAACTTGTTCCATTTCCAGAAGGAAAGAAACCCATCGGTTGTAAATGGATTTTTAAAACTAAAAGGGATTCAAAAGGTAATGTGGAAAGACATAAAGCTCGTCTCAGTAGCTAAAGGCTTTACTCAAAAGGAAGGGATCGACTATAAAGAGACCTTTTCTCCAAGCTTTCAACAAAGGACTCTTTTAGAGTAATCATGACATTTCGTTGCTCATTATGATATGGAGCTACATCAAATGGATGTCAAGACCGCATTTCTCAATGGAGACATTGATGAAACGATCTATATGGTGCAACCGTAAAACTTTGTAATAGGAGACCCAAAGAATATGGTTCGCAAACCGACGAAATCCATTTATGGGCTCAAACAAGCTTCCGTCAATGGTATCACAAATTTCATCAAGTGATTCTTTCATTTGGTTTTGAAATGAATGCAACTGATGATTGTGTCTATCATAAATTCAATGGGATAAAACATATTTTTCTGATTTTGTATGTGGATGACATACCACGTCACACAAATGATATAGGCATGTTGCAGAAAACCAAAAGATTTCTATCAAATAATTTCGAGATGAAAGATCTCGGTAATGCCTCATTTGTTTTAGGAATTCAAATTCACCGAGATCGTTCTCGTAGTATTCTTGGATTATCACAAAGAGGCTATATCGATAAAGTGCTTAAAAGATATGGCATGCGAATTGTAGACCAATCGACACCCCCGTCGCTAAAGGAGACAAGTTCAGCCTCAATCGCTGCCCAAAAGGAAACCTCGAGATTCAGGAAATGCAAAAGATTCCCTATGCTTCAACGAATAGGAGTCTTATGTATGCTCAAGTTTGTACGCGCCAGATATCGCGTACATTGTCGGAGTTTTAGGCAGATACTTAAGTAACCCATGAATGGATCATCGGAAAGCGACCAAAAGGGTTAGCGAGGTACTTAAGGAGAACAAAAGATTACATGCTATATGTGAGATCGTAACATTTGGAGATCATCGGGTATTCCGACTCCGATTTTGCCGGATGCCAAGACAATGAAGATCCACATCAGAGCTACATATTTTTGTTAAGTGGTGGAGCTATATCCCGGAGGAGTGCAAAACAAACACTAATAGCTTCATCCACTATGACAGCAGAGTATATAAGCATGTTATGAGGCATCCAACCATGGCATATGGTCGAGAAATTTTGTCACTAGGCCGCGCATTACGGAAGGAATCGAAAGACCACTAAAGTTGTTCTCGTGACAATAAATCACCGTATTGTATTCCAATAACAATGTGAGTTCATCCAAGTCAAAGCATATCGACATCAAATTTCTTATTGTGAAGGAAAGAATACAGAGTGGCGCATTTGCATAGTAGCATATTGGAAAAAACTTCATGATTGCGGACCCCCTTACGAAGGGTCTGATACCCAGGGTCTTTCATGAGCATACTGCTCATATGGGTGTTATAAAGCTTGAGGAAATTTAGATTTAGTGGGAGTTTGTTAACTTATATTTTTTTAGCTCTATGTTTTATTTTGTGTACAAAATATATTTGGATATTTTCCGATCGTAAATATGGTATTTTATTCAGCTTCGAAGACACTCGTATAGTTAAAGTTTGATCTCACTTAAGTAAAGTAGGACCAGCTGAAAATTGACATGAACCGACCACCTTCGCATGTAATTTTCATTCCACACATTCATGATTGATCTATGTCATTCGATTATATTAATATATGCGACCATCGATGGGTTTAGCTGTGACAAATACAATGAAAACTCGCTTTGATCCTATATTGATATGATTAATTGACCAGATTTTAATGTGCCTTTATAATAATGACAACAAATTTTGAGCGCTCTAAGGTTGACACATTTATTTTTTACATATATAGTCCAGTGGGAGATTGCTAGATAATTTATGGGACTACAATGTAATTAATCAATGTGTTGGATCATTATTTAACAAGTCAAAATTATTGTGGTCTAATTAATTAGTAAAGTTTACGACTTTAGGCACATTTGTCATGAAATTATAAGTGTGGATACTATAAGTGCAAATTCGATTTGATGAGGGCGAATTTTAATTTAGCAATTCTCGTAACCAACCATTGGTTATATTAAATAGAGGGTAATTGGCCCCGATCTCGCACAGTCTAAAATTCTCTTGTTCCCCATCAACGAGAGAAACTAAGGAAAACTCCGGAAAATCTGCAGATTGGAAGATCGTTGCTTGCAATCAATCAAATGGATTCAGGTACGCTTCCGCTATTGTATCGATTCAGTTTTTCTAATTAATTTGAACGTGAACGAAAGATTCTCGTGGCAATTTCCTTCAAAATCTATTTGGAAAATCAAAGAAAGTTTCTAACAGGCTGCACATAATCACCGAAGTCCTCGAGCTTCACATCAGCCTCGGCCTCAATGAACAGAACACCCTCGCCAGTGCAATCAACGAATAGCTTCTTGCCAGCTCCTTCACGAAGTCGGCCGGCAAAGGGGTAGTAGAAAACAAGTGTTCGAGCGAGGGCGTCACGTATGACGGCTGCCGGATTCTGACCGGCCATGGCAGGTTCGTATCGGTAAAATTGGATGACAGGTATCTGAAAGCGGAGGCTTTCCTGGTCGTCAATATCTGACAACCGTTTGAGCTCCCGCGGCGTAGGAGAAGCTGGAGCCACCAGCTGTGGCGGTCGCCGGCGAACGGAGAAGTGGAGTGTAGAGGAGGCCATGGGGGAAGGTTGGTTAATTTGATTGGTTGCTGGAATTGCGGGTGAGAGGTTGTGTCACAAATTGGAGAATTTATAGGACTGGGTAGTTGGGCGGAGAGTGAATAGAGTGGCGAGGTTCCTTGGTTGTTTTATAAGAAATTACAATGGAGGGGGAAGGGGAGGGAACTCCGCGATGGTCCAGCCAACTGACTGTTAATTGTTCTATACAACATATGCTGTGACAGTCTCATGACTTGAGTGGGAATGGAATAGTCCTTACGGGAGGGAAATAATACTGATGAAAACGAATTAGTGATGAATTAATAGTTATCACATAATATTTTATTTTATTAAATCGGGAAAGCTATATGAAGTTCCTACAGCGAGAAGGAGGGAAGTCAACTATAGGTCATGAAGGTTTGAAATATATATGTATCTATAACACTTTTCCTATAAAATAAAAATAAAAAGATTATGATTTGAGGTGTGAATAAAAAGTAATTGGCGGCAATAGGGCATGGAGCTATAGCAAGAGAAGTGCAATTGAATATGCCCAATGTGTCAATCTTTTTTGTCTCTGTGAATAAATTTTTGAGCGAGCTGGTTGGAGAAAAAAAATTTATTAGTATAGTTCACATTTTTCTCTCTTAAAAATGGGGCTGTACATGGACTAACTTCACTGTCCATTTTTTAGGTCTGATCTGTCTCGGAATCGGCTCTTTATATAATATATTTTAGAAGATATAAAATATTATGTGATAAAAAATAATGAGGCGAAATAAAATCCTCCAAGTGAATATTTCATAGGTAAAATTGATGAGTTATTGTATTTTTTTATTGCTTTTAAATATAATTAAATAATGTTAACATTCAATTGATGTAGTATTTTATTAAACTCTCTTGCAATGATCCAAGTGGTGTGCAGAAACAAAATAATTTGAATTGCAAATGTAGGTAGTGATGAATAAGAGCAATTCTCTTGTTTACCCTCTTCTGAGTCCATAAAAAAGTTTGGTTAAACTGTTTTTAATTCTCTAAATCCCAAATTAAAACCCTCAAAGATTATTTTTCTATCTATTTGCATTACCCTATGGATTACTGTTCATTTAACCACTAGTTCAATGTGAATACCTTAATCATTCCTCCATAGCTCTCCCAAGTCATTATGGATCACAACATGTTTTAACTAATCACTTGACCAGAATCAAAAGTAAATTAAGCATGGAAGAATATTCATCACATTAAAGATGAAAAACCAATTCTATAAGCATTCTACTATTCCTACACAACCTACTTATTCATCACAAGAGAAAGGCAAGAAGAATTACTCACAATGCGTGAAAAAAACACCACAAAAAATTTTCAAATAAAACTAGAATTGTGATTATAGAAAAGTACAACACAAAATGTGCACAATACATAGCTTTTTTTTTTTGACAAAATGTTGTAAATGTCTCCCCAAAACATCTCCCAATTCTTGATGCAATGCTGAGTATCTCTTCTCCTATATAACTCTCAATCCTCACCAATATCTCAGTAGAATAACCAAAGAAAATGTAAGTTACTACCCTAAGAACCTCTAAGGATTTCCCTTAAGATGTCTGCAACACTTAGCCTTCTTCTCCTCCTCTTCTCTCCAAATGTGCCAATATATGTCCAGCATTATCTCCCTAAATCGTATGAAGAAAACTGCGAGAACTGCCTAAGGTGTAAAGAATATTGACTAATCCTATGTTTGATTACTGAATCTGCGGCTAGGCTTGGAGGATACCGACCGCCACTTCGCAGCTCCCACGTTCCCCTCGCCCGAGGGCTAACATCTACACTTCCGGCTCTCAAACAATAGGACCGAATCGAATATTTTAGTATCGTCACACTAAAATGCTCGATTCTACGCCCGATGATATTATTTCCCTATTTATTTGCACCTTCATTCCAAGGCTTTTGAATTCCCCGAATATCCGATGTAATTTTTACTATAGTTGATATTCAACATATTTTAACAAATCAAATGACCAGTTTGAAAGTAAATTAAGTTTTAAGTAAAAATTATCACAATTTATTAATATTTAAAAGTACTTCTATTTTTAGTTCATCTAGTCGACTTAATTTCATAAACGAGAGAAAGACTAATAAACTACTCGGAATGCATGGGAACTAAACTAAGCATGGATTTCATTTAAAGTTAAAAACAATAAATACAAATACTTATCTCGATTTATCCCCAAGCGGACTCCATCGCAGTTCTTCGACTCTTCCTTCCAAGCATGACAAGACTCACTAAAAACTCACTAACTCACTAAAGACTCACTAATTACACTAATTAAGACTCTAAAGATCGCTCACACTTAAATAAAAGACTCTTAAGACACAAATTGACACACTTCGAGGTCGAATTTCGGCCTCATATATATGAGGTGAGCAAAGGACCAAGAGGTGTATAAGCATCCTTCGAAAAGTGTCCGGGTTCAATGTATCTGCGCCATTTGAACTAGCTCGCCGTCGGCGACGAACTACCTCGCTGTCGGCGAGGCTTCTAGAAGGTCTTCGAACCGCGCTATCTCGCTGTCAGCGGGCTCGTTCTCGCTATCAGCGAGACAGTTATAAATCCTTCAGAATTTCTTCCTCGTACCCTCGCCGTCGGCGTGCTCGATCTCGCCATCGGCGACTACAGACTAAATTGCATTATTTTCTTTCTTTTTGCTCCAAATCCGCTCCTTTTTATGATTTTTGCTTTTATCAACTAAATTCTCCATTCCCGCAACAAAATAAAGAAAATACCTTTCTTTAAAGTGCAATTTCATCAAAAATAGGTATGAATTTCTTAATAAAATTTTCGGTGATCGTGCGCCACGCATCCCGCGGTCCCGCTCCTTCCTCTGATCCGACGCAATCTGAGCCGTTCAACCGATACACGTGCGATCGGACGGCACCTGGTCATCGTCTACGACAGGTGTGCACCCGTGACCGTCCACACTAAAACCCTAAGAACTCTCTCATTTCTCAAAGGATTTTCGTGTTCTTGTGCTCTATGGATTCGTCTTGAGGAGACGAACACATCCATACAGTTTACATGCTATGAAATTAAGCCAATCAAAATGGAGAATCACTGGAAGCTCGGGAGAAAGGAAAGGTCTATACCTTGGCTCTGACAAATGAAGCTTCAATCAGAGAGTTGTGGCACCTTCGATTGCACCCAAGGAGGCTCCGCATGAAGTCTCCGGCTCCGGGAATTGCCTAGGTACAACTTCCACCAAGCCCGATTTCAAAGCTTGGTCGATAGAGATAATGGCTGGCCTGGTGAGGGGGCTTCCACTGGGGAACTCCTTCTCTTGGTCCTGTGCAGGTGTGGGTGAGTTTATTTTGATTTTTGTGGAGGTTTCAGAGATGTCCCGGTTGCAGGCCGAGAATTGAGCTCCAAAATTGAGCTTAGTCAATGGGGTTTAGGGCGAGAGGACATCGGGGATCAATTGCTCTAGGTTAGGAGAAGGTCCTGAAGTAATTTTGGCAGAGTTTTATTAATCTCTGGTTCATCACCTTGTTTGGCCGAGAAGGTGATGGGTTTAAATAGACATGGCTGGAGGGCCTCCCAGGGGGAGTTAGGGCCTGGGATCAGCTGCCTTGGTCAAGGGAAGAACAGCCATGGACTCCAATTGAGTTGGGACAGCTCAGCTAGTGAGTTTGAATTTTTTGAATCAAATGGGTGCTCTCGGCCATGGTGTTTTCCGGCGATCGTGGTGGTCGGCCGGCTGTGCATGGATCACCCTCAGGGTCAGGGAGGTCAGGGCTTGAATTTGGTGCAAGCAATGGAGGTTGGCCATGTGTAAAGAGCTTGGCTTTAAGTGGTATAGTGAGGGGGTCATTTTAGGTTCAATTGGATCAAGTCATGGGTTTGGGTTGAGTGCACCACCCAAGCCTGGTTTGGGCTGAAGAGAAAGTTACTTGGGTCAGCTTGATTAGTGGGATCAAGTCATAATCCAAGTACAATTAAGTTTAAGCATAGGTTAAGGGAAGCATAGGAATGTTTAATCAACTTTAAGGGAATCATTAAAGAGCTCCCCTCTCTTGCCATAAATGGATTGATGACAAGGCCAAGCTATCATGGCTTCATATGACTTGTGAATAACTCCATTGTGGCTTCATTTGGCTTTAGAAAAGTTAAGTCATTTGCATGAAGAAGGATATTGGCATTTTTGATGATTTTAAGGGAGATTTTCATGAGGCCAAGATTGGAATAATTTGATGATCAATTAGAACTTTAGGGATTGATTTAAATCAAAGGGGTGATGAGGGGAAACTTCATGTGGGCTTTGGAATGGGTTTTTTGCTTTAAGGATTTGGTGGAAGTGGGCTTTTAAATGCTTTAAGGGAGTGGGTTTTTAAATTTTGAAATGAACTTTTGGTTGAAAATTTGGTAAGGGGTTGGGCCAAATAAATGTTGGGTTTAGTTTAGGGATGTGTCATGAACATTTTAGAAAAGATTTGGTATCATTTAGAGTGAAATTGAATTTAATTTGAGCTTTTTGGTAAAGGGGCCAATGTGAGTCAAATTGGGCTAACTTGGGCTAAGGTTGGGCTAAGGTTAGATTTGATGTAAAATTAATGTTGAGAAATGTTTATGGGAGTGTCACAAAGAGTTTTCAACTTTGGTTGGGATTTGATTTTGAGATTTGGGCCCATTTGGGTTTATGGTGGGTTTAGGCACAAAATGGGGATTTTGGTTTTGGGTTAGGTTTGGGTGAAGTTTAGGTTCAAATTTGGGGCAAATTAAGTTAGTGTTTTGTTTGTGGGGATATTGAGAAGGTTTTAGAAAAGATTTGGGTCCAATTGGAGTTGAATTGGGTTAGTTTGGACTAAGTTTAGGTCATGGGCCAAAATTGGGCTTTAAGCTTCAAATTGGAATTGGATTCAAATGTTAATCAAATTGAGCTTGGATTTGGTCTAAATTGATATTGGGGATATTTAATTGATGTTTAGAATTGAATTAGATCAAAATTGAGGTCAATTGGGTTGATTTGGTTTGACATCGGGTTCACTTAGAGTTAAAAATGGGTCAAATCGGGGGTTTTGGTAAAAGTGGGTTAAATTGTCAAAATTGGCCTATGGTGTAGTTGAACAAAATAAAATTGGGAATATTTGGGATTTTTTGGAATTTTCTGGGAATTTTTGGTATTTTTTGGTTAAAAGGGTATTTTAGGTATTTGGAGGGTATTGAGGGGTATTTTTAGAAACTTTGGTATATTTGGCTAAGGGTGATCAATTTGAATTGTGGGAAATGTTTAGGATTGGTTTTGAGGAATTTTGGGTAATTTATGTAATTTTTGCAAATTTTGGGTAGCTTCAAGGACATTTGGTAGGTTTGGTGGGTGTAGGGCCTCGGAGGTCAAAAATTGAAATTTTGAAAAAATAAAGATTGATCAAGTTTGAGTAGAATGGAATCACTTTGGTTGAGCCATGAAGCCATATCAATCCCATAAGAGCCATGAGAGGACTCATTTGAGGCATTCACTATGTTGTTCCTAACCTCTAGCCGAGGGCTTAGGGGTTAAGGTTCATCCATATGAATTAACTACATTAGTCGGGAAGTCGAGTCGGGTATAAATGGTTTTAGGATTTGGAATGTGTGTGAAAGTGTAATGTGTGCGGAGTCGACCCTCACCGCGATCAAGCCACCCAGGGTAGTCCTAAGGCCAAAGAGTCCTATAGGGAACTCATCCTTTAAACCTCCACATTTGATCTTAACCCTCCAAGTGACTTAGGGGTTTACAATAAAACTTATGGAGTTTGCTAGGAGTTAAGAGGTGTTTAAATTTCTAAGTGGTGGGTTCCATTTCTAGTCCTCTAAGATAGTCGAAAGGAAAGCCTAAGGCTAGATCCTAAGAAGCCAAGGAGAGAGAAGAGAAAAGACATCATAAAAAATGAGGTCAACAAATGGACCCCGATAGGTGTGGTGTGCTAACCAAGCACACTACGCGTATTGGCGTTGACCGAAGAGATCGACAAAACCAACACGGACGTCTCAAGTGACACACTTAGAACGCAGTAGAAACAAATTTCTGCTAGCAAAAAGGATATGATACAATCTCTCGAAATGGCAAAAAGGATGGAAGAGATGGGCTGCGGCCCTAGCCACTCTTCGGGGGTCGGGTTCAACGCCAAGAGAAACGCCTCCAAGAGTTATTCATATTACGGACGGAGGAAAAGAGATTACATCCGGTTAACGGAGACTAATTATTCATGTGATTCATGATTCCAGAAATATCTTAATTAAGAACAAAATAAGGAATTGTGATTTTTTTTTCTTGGAGTTAAGTCTCATATTTGGTGGTGTGTTTTTATCTATTTGGGTTGATTTACTTAGAAAACTATTAAATCAATATTTTTTCTCTCTTTTCAATTTTTCCTTAGCTCGGACTCAAATATATTAAATCTTAAAGATAAGATCTTGTGATTTGAGATAAAACATTTAACTATTGAGCCAAATAGGCTATATGTATTATCCTAGATAGTTTTCATCATATTAAATATTCATATATGATATATAAATTATTTTTTTCAAAAATAAAAGAAAATTGCTAAAAAAAACAATATGTTGTTGCTCTAAGTTAAAAAAAAAAATGCCAAAGATTTAATATAACCCATAATAAAATACAAATAGATATTATACAAAGAGATGATTTACAATGCTTCATTTAAAATGGCTCTAATGAGTCATCATCTTATCAAGAGATATTTTAAATGGGCATACAATAAAGTGGTTTGGAATAAATACTAAATGTGACATTAATATTTTAATTTTTTTTTAAAGTATATATTTTCTTAGATATTCATATCTCAAATCATGTTTGTTTCTTATGAAAAGAGAGGCGAGTCAGATTTTTGTGAAGGAAAGATCTATTCATGTTTCAACCAAAGGACTACTTGAAATCTTATTTTGCCCGAAGGACTTTTAGTTCTGGGTATTGATCTCAATGTTCAGTGTTTAGAATGTATTTATGTTTATAAAATTTAAATAAAAATATGATCATTCTATGTTTTAAAATCGTAAACATTCCTTAGGGAATGTGACATTATTTTTGGAGGGGAAGGCTCATTCATGTTTTAGGCAAATGACTTCAGATTTGGAGTATTCTCTTATCAAGACAAATTTTAATTCATGATTGATATGTCTTCAACAAATCTCCATCATCTAGCATGAATCTCGCAACTTCAATTAAGAGTCATCCAAAACTCCGATTTTAGTAAACTTATGGTCAAACAGTTCGGCTCGATGAGACGGATCTAATGATTTAAAAACTAGTCCAACCCAAGTCAAATCAATCTCAGATCAAGTCATTAAACCACACTTGAAAGATTTTTAGACACATTTGGAAGGTCAAACGGATGTCAAATCAGGCGAGTTTCTAATCGAATTGCGCGTCCCGACAAAACAAATCCAACGAGTCTAAGATTGCTCAATTCTGACATCGTTAAGGCATTCAAATATCCATCAAACGTTGTTTGATTGAAGGAAGCTTTCTGATCCGTCTGATCAAAGTGGTTCATATTTCAGCATTAATTGCACCCAAAATACTATAAATAGAGCTCTACCCCTCTCACGAGGGAAGAGGACTTGAAGATTGAGAAAAGAACTTGAAGCTTTAAGAAGGAGCTGAAGTCTAATATCATCCCTGTCATTGTCGATCGTCGTCGGCCACCGCCAACCACTGCCTACCAATGTAGACCATTACCGACCATCGTCGATCACCGTCAATCGTCGTCGACAACCGCTGATCACCGTCGACCACCGCCAACTGTCGTCGATACCCTCCGATCGTCGTCGAAGCACTATTGTCGTAGTCAACCACCACCGACCATCACCGACCACCGCCGACCATCACCGATCACCATCGAGCATCATCGACTAGAAGGCTGTCATTCGACATTGTAACTTGCAAAAACTACTATCCATTTCCCATACGTAGGACAAAGGGTCTTTGTAATCATCAACCTATAGTTGATTCTTACAACTAGGTCAGGCCCCTTGATTTTTTCTCTTTACGAGTTTTTCTACGTAAATTCGTATGATGCCATTTCTTGTTGTTTTCTTTCACCTAAGTGTGTGCTGAATTCTCGTACAACGCTAAGACGATAATTCATAACTCAACCGCCGCAAATTTTCTAACACACATCAATTTGGCGCCATCTGTGAAAAATAAAGCACTGTTCAAAACAGCCTTCAACTCTGAGACGTCGATCCCCTACTTCATTTCCCAATGATGAATATCATCTAATTAGTGAAAAGTTTTTCTTCGTATCTTGAAGATCATCCCCGGAGCATTCTTCGATGTGAGGGGCAACCTTCACCTCATCTCGAAAGGTCGTTCACGTTAACGTGTTGGGAACGACCGTTGTGGGGAGGTTATCCCATATTTCAATCATATTATAAGTCCACAAGAATCGCTCTTGGAATGGAGGGCAATTTTCACCTCAAATAATGCTTCCTCAACGCCCCTCATCGTACTGGAATTTTTCTTCAACTAGATCAAGAAGTTGGTCTCTTTAAGGCCCGTACATGCTTTGCTTTATGAGCTAGCATGAAGAACACCCCTGCTGGGTGCAAAAGATTCAAAAGCAGTAAAGATAAGTTGTCAAGCATTATTCTTGAGTATGATTTCAACCATATTTCCAAGAAAACATATGGTTTATTTCGATCTACGCCCTAGTCTCGAGAAAAAACAAAACATCTTTGACATCTCATTTCAGGCTTAATTGATCCCAAGGGGCTCGATTAGACCTCTTCCATTACAAGCAATGTTCATCAAGCGAAAGCTTCGACATACAACCTCAGATAGGTCAAAAATCCTTGGTGGATTTTTTCGACCTCTTCCATAACAGTTTACATTTGTCAAGCAAAAGCTTCGACCAACAACCTAGGATAAGTCAACCATTTTCAGTGGATTTCATATAACTTCTTTCATTACGGGTATACAACTTAGAATTGGTCTTACATCCTTAATGGTTTCTCCTTTCAACCATAATCTTGGAAGACAAGCAGAATAGGCAAGTCTTGATGGGAAACTAATAATGGACATAGTCTTCACTAGAAAGACTCCACGAGAGCAAGTGGTTTATAGGGTCAACTCTAAAAGATCTCAGAAGGCTACATGCCTCAAAAGGCATAGGTATATTAAAGATCTCAGAAAGCTACAAACCTCAGAAGGCATAGTTACATAAAAAACCTCACAATGCTACGAACCTTAGAAGGTACTGATTCATTTCAAGCTCCTATAAGACATATGCTCGAGAGGGCACAACCTCGGAAGGCACGAGCCTCAAAACGTATGCGATTCTTCATTTTATAAAATATGTATTCTAACTTTAATTGCAGAGTTTTGTATGGTTGAGAAGCCACAACAACCTCATAAGCAACGTCGAAGAAGTAGTACAAAATATTATCATCTATAAATGTCATATCAGATGATTAAAAAAGCTATAAAGACTAACCAGAATTAGTACAAAGGCTACAAGAGATATCGCCGCTACACAAGCATGAAATTATCCCCTACAAAGCGCGATGGGAAAATCTAGCATTTTCTCATGTCCACTAAAATGCGCAACAACAACAAGCAAGAAGATATTGAGTCACCTGTTGGATAGCAGCTGAAAGAACTTCTTTCATCTCACATATGTGAAAGAAGAATGTCACAGACCATTGTCTTATAGGCTCCTTTAGGCGAAAAATCAATGTCTTGTACTTAAACAACACATGATTATGCGTGTCACTAAAGATCCCACACTATCGTGCTAAAATCATCGGTGTTAACGTTAACCTACGACTCTCGAAGAAAACAATCAACCCGATAATAACGCGTCACCACCCGAGCATGACAACTAAGTAATGCAAATCCCGAACGCCTTCATGATTTTCATAAACTCGGAGTCCGGACGAAAATTGTAGGCCGGCTCTCAAGGCTACCTCAGGAACAAAGGCTAACCCGGAAGGAGGAGAATATGCTCGATTGATCGAAGTCGGCAATTTCACCACATATCATTTGGGAATTATACTTCTTTCAAAACATGATCAAGTCACACTCCGTCAGAATTGACACCGCTTCCTCCAGGATGAAGTCATTCTTTAAGTCATGAGTTTAAGTGAAGTAATTATGACAGTTGTGTTTACTCCAAGAAACATAATAGATAATCATTTGTCTACTTGCTCTTATATGTCAATGAGATGCTGATAATTGCTAAGAATAAATAAGTCAACAAAATGTTAAAAGCACAACTTAATAGTGAGTTTGAGATGAAAGATTTGGAAGCTACAAAGAAAATACTTGATAAAGAGATTCATAGAGATAGAAATACATGTAACTTATTTCTGAGTCAGAAAGAGTTCATTAATAAAGTTTTGTATAGGCTCAATGTGTAGATTGCCAAACCTGCTAGTATTCCATTAGTTGTGTAGTTCAGACTCTCATCAATTATGTTTTCACAATCAGATGATGAGATTGAGCATATGTCTCAAGTTTCATATTTCAGTGTAGTAGAATCTGTCATGCATGTCATTACATGTTATCGTCAACATTTATTCTATATAGTCAATGCAGTTGGTAGATAAATGAGTAATTCAATTAAATAATATTAAAAAGCAATTCAGTGGATCCTCGGGTATTTATGTGGAACAAAATGCTTGTTTGCATTTCAAGAGGACTGCGGATAGAGACATTGGCTATGTTGATTCTGATTTGTTGGACATCTTCATAGAAGTCGGTCACTTACAGGATACCTATTTAATATAAGTGGTTATGTGATTTGTTGGAAGCTTACTTTACGGACAATATTAACATTATCTACAACCGATGCTGAGCGCATGACAATTACTAAAACTTGTAAATAAGCTCCCTGTTTGAAGGCCTCATTGAAGAACTTAGTTAATATTTAAAGATCTCCACACTAATGTGTTATGATTAGGGTGTTATTTGTCTCAATAAAAATCTCATAGTTCGTGACAGAACCAAGCAGATTGATGTCTATTGTTACTTTAATCGTGAAGTTATTGCTCGTTGTGATATTGTTTTAAGCAAGAACAATGCCCATGATAATTTTGCGGATATGATGCCTAAGACACTCTATAGCCAAGTTTCTGAGACTTGGTTAGTATTCATTCTTGATCATGAAAATTTTGTAAAAAAAGGTGGATAAAGTTCTATTCTGCATATTTGAAAATTCATGTTAAGATGGAGACGGCAAAATTTGTAACCCAAATTTTATCAGTCATGCTTAACATCTTATAAAAAAATTACGAGCACGTGGATTGAAGTTTTAGAAGGAAACTATAAGCAAGTGCATTGAGGCTTTAGAAGGAAATCATGAGCATGAAAATTGAAGGCTTTGACTATTTGATCAACGTTATAATATTTTTTTATTGCTTTACTGGCTTCTTTTAATTATTTTCTTTAAAAGTGTTCTGCTAAAACTATACATACATTCTTTCGTTATGTACAAGGGCACTCACTTTTTCCTTTTTTTTTATTTTATGTTGGACAAAGCTCTCAAACTGTAAGTTCATATTGATATAGTGATTTGTCTTCATCTCACAGTGGATTTTTCCATCTTAATTTTCCACATATAATTCGTGTTATTTGTTTTGCTTATGTTATTATTTGTTGCATAAATTCAATATTAAACTATAACAAATGGCATCGTGATTTTTTTTCCTTTCAGAGTATTCGTGTTAAATATGATGTTTTTTTTTGTTATCTTGTTTTAAACTTATTTTGTTTAAAATTTTACTTTGGATCTCTCGAATAAGTTTATGTGATTTACATATCCCAACATTAACATGCCCTGAATTAAGTCGAACCCTGAGGGTACAGCTCAATAAGCTCAATTCGCTATCTCATTAGAGATTCAAGTTAGAGCTGGCCTATGAGGCATCTCAACTCGTTTACAGCCCTATAGTCTTTGGAATTGGAAGGTCATTTTGGCTCCCTCACAGCGAAGTGTAATGTCTATATTTCATATTTTATAACTTTGCACTTTTGGCTTTTTAGTTCAAATTTTATCCCATTTTCGCCGCGTCAATGACTTTTAGCTGTCTGTTGAACAAAATTTCAAACGCCAATAATTTTAATATTAAAAATTATGATTTTGTTAGGATAACAATTACGTCCCCATAAAAGCTTAATAGCAGAGCGGGGGCCACTAGTAGTAATTGCTTCACCAACTTAATAATAAAAGCAAACAGGACAACAGATTTTATTTTTTAAGGCAGAATCATTAGAAAGCAGAGTGAGCGGAGAGGAGGCTCTGTATCTCTGCGGTGAACCTTCTCATTGCAGGCGGCGGCAAACAAATGGGAACAACGATTCCCTTTTCCCCGCTGGCGTTAACAAAAGGAACAAAGAAGCTGGCAACGGCAGGAATCGCTCCCACCCCACCTTTAGCCGGACCCCCGTACACCGCCTTTCCCCAACCAAAATCCACATCACCAAATCCCGCACGCGTGACGTCAGACACCAGTTAAGTCCGCACCACAGTGAAATGCGGTCGACCGTTCATCACCATATAATCAGCCACAGAATGGAGATAGTCCCCTGAAACTTGAGACTTTGCCCGCTTCACTAACTCCACCGCATAATCCAGGGGGCGGCTACACAGTTCCCTTGCCGAGCTGTAGAAACTGGGAAGGCGAAGGCATTGCCATAGAAGCCAGAAGGCAGAGGTGGGTTGATGCGGCCGCGAATGTTGACGATGCGGATGATACGGAAGTTCTCCTTCGGATCTGCTGGCTGAAGGGCCCGCGTGCGGCTCCGCCATAAGCTGGCGGTGAGAATCTCGAAGGTTGAAGAAGCGCCACGGAGCTGTGGAGGCAGGCGAGAACGGAGGATGCTAATTTCGCGGGGGCCGAAAAAGAAAGAACGGTGAGCCATGTCGTCACGAGGGATGATAGTGCCCTCTGTGTTGGGGACCTGTTCGTACTCACGGTGGGGAAAATAAGGAGCTGGACTCGGCCGTGCTTCTAGGAGCTCTCGGCGCCAGACTGGAATAACACTAGGCGATAGCGATCCGCGAGCTAGCTCTCCCACAGCAGTCATTAGCTGTACTAGTCCGGAGGGCCAGGATGAATCCCCCGCAACTTAAAAGGGTCACCTGCAACCCATAAATTTTTATTTTTTATTTAAAAAAAAAGGTTCTCTTTTTATGCAAAAGTGGTTAAAGATAGGAGCCCAAGAACGTTGACGTAGGCATCAACCTGAATCAACAATAGTGGAGTGTTAAGTACGGCGGAGGTTCCCTCAACGTCGAATAAAAGCTCTTCGAGACACGGGCATGGAGGCTGCACAGCATCACCGAAGTCCTCGAGCTTCACATCAGCCTCGGCCTCAATGAACAGAACACCCTCGCCAGTGCAATCAACGAATAGCTTCTTGCCGGCTCCTTCACGAAGCCGGCCCGCAAAGGGGTAGTAGAAAACAAGTGTTCGAGCGAGGGCGTCACGTATGACGGCTGCCGGATTCTGGCAGGCCATGGCAGGTTCGTATCGGTAAAATTGGATGACAGGTATCTGAAAGAGGAGGCTTTCCTGGTCGTCAATATCTGACAACCGTTTGAGCTCCCGCGGCGTAGGAGAAGCTGGAGCCACCAGCTGTGGCGGTCGCCGGCGAACGGAGAAGTGGAGTGTAGAGGAGGCCATGGGGGAAGGTTGGTTAATTTGATTGGTTGCTGGAATTGCGGGTGAGAGGTTGTGTCACAAATTGGAGAATTTATAGGACTGGGTAGTTGGGCGGAGAGTGAATAGAGTGGCGAGGTTCCTTGGTTGTTTTATAAGAAATTACAATGGAGGGGGAAGGGGAGGGAACTCCGCGATGGTCCAGCCAACTGACTGTTAATTGTTCTATACAACATATGCTGTGACAGTCTCATGACTTGAGTGGGAATGGAATAGTCCTTACGGGAGGGAAATAATACTGATGAAAACGAATTAGTGATGAATTAATAGTTATCACATAATATTTTATTTTATTAAATCGGGAAAGCTATATGAAGTTCCTACAGCGAGAAGGAGGGAAGTCAACTATAGGTCATGAAGGTTTGAAATATATATGTATCTATAACACTTTTCCTATAAAATAAAAATAAAAAGATTATGATTTGAGGTGTGAATAAAAAGTAATTGGCGGCAATAGGGCATGGAGCTATAGCAAGAGAAGTGCAATTGAATATGCCCAATGTGTCAATCTTTTTTGTCTCTGTGAATAAACTTTTGTGCGAGCTGGTTGGAGAAAAATTTTTTTTAGTATAGTTCACATTTTTCACTCTAAAAAATGGGGTTGTACATGGACAATAGACTTCACTGTCCATTTTTGAGGTCTCATCTGTCTCGGAATTGGCTCTTTATATAATATATTTTACAAGATATAAAATATTATGTGATAAAAAATAATGAGGCGAAATAAAATCCTCCAAGTGAATATTTCATAGGTAAAATTGATGAGTTATTGTATTTTTTTATTGCTTTTAAATATAATTAAATAATGTTAACATTCAATTGATGTAGTATTTTATTAAACTCTCTTGCAATGATCCAAGTGGTGTGCAGAAACAAAATAATTTGAATTGCAAATGTAGGTAGTGATGAATAAGAGCAATTCTCTTGTTTACCCTCTTCTGAGTCCATAAAAAAGTTTGGTTAAACTGTTTTTAATTCTCTAAATCCCAAATTAAAACCCTCAAAGATTATTTTTCTATCTATTTGCATTACCCTATGGATTACTGTTCATTTAACCACTAGTTCAATGTGAATACCTTAATCATTCCTCCATAGCTCTCCCAAGTCATTATGGATCACAACATGTTTTAACTAATCACTTGACCAGAATAAAAAGTAAATTAAGCATGGAAGAATATTCATCACATTAAAGATGAAAAACCAATTCTATAAGCATTATACTATTCCTACACAACCTACTTATTCATCACAAGAGAAAAGCAAGAAGAATTACTCACAATACATGGAAACAACACCACAAAAAAAATTTCAAATAAAACTAGAATTGTGTTTATAGAAAAATACAACAAAAAAGGTGCACAATACATAGCTTTTCCTTTTGCAAAATGTTGTAAATGCCTCCCCAAAACATCTCCCAATTCTTGCTGCAATGCTGAGTATCTCTTCTCCTATACAACTCTCAATCCTCACCAATATCTCAATAGAATAATCAAAGAAAATATAAGTTACTACCCTAAGAACCTCTAAGGATATCCCTTAAGATTTCTGCAACACTTAACATTCTTCTCCTCTTCTTCTCTCCAAATATGCCAATATATGTCCAGCATTATCTCCCTAAATCGTGTGAAGAAAACTGCGAGAATTACCCCAGGCCGTTGTGGCACCTAGGCGCCAAAGAGCTAACACTTATGCACCAAGTTCTCTATCTGTGCATGTAGAGGTTGGCGCCTAGGCGCCATAGGGATGACACCAAGGCTCTTGGAGAAGCACCTTGGCGCCCATAGGCTGACTCCTAGGCGCCAACTCTCCAATTTTGGCTTTAGCTTATTTTCACTTCAACTTCGCTCTAATTATTTTCCACTTTGTTCCAGTTTTCCTACCTGTTGTGCAAAGAAAAACATAAAAGTATCATTCTTTAAAGTGCAGTTTCATCCATAAAAAGGTGTAAAAAATAAACTAAAATAAGCATGTTTTTTTACATATCAAAGGCAAACTTCTAGTTTTCTTTAATAATGAACCTTGTGAAGATTGGATTCTTGATTCAGCTTATACGCTTCATATTTGATTAGAGACTGATTTTTAACATATGAAACATTGTCTCACGATACGGTATTATTGAGAAACAATGCCCCATGTAAGATTATTAATGTTGGAATGTTTATAATCAAGATATTTGATGGAGTCATCAAAACACTCAAAGATGTGAGACATGTCCAAAATTTGAAAATGAATCTAATTTATTTAAGTACTCTTGATATTAAAGAGTATAAGTACTCTAGTGAAGGTGGAGTTTTAACAGTCAACAAAGGCCGTCTTATTATGATGAAAGATCAAAATAAGGTTTTTGAATATATGGTCTTCAAACATCTATAATGATAGATGATGTAACTGATACTATTTCTTCCATATCAAATGTTGAAGCAGGATTTTGACAATTATGCTTTGCACATATGAGTGAGAATAAGATGGTTGAACTGAGCAGAAGAGACAATCCAAATGGTTAAAACATTACTAAATTAAAGGTTTACGAGAAGTATTGTGTTTTGAGAAACAGAAGAGAGTTAATTTCAATATTGACATTCACAATACCAAGGAAACACTAGACTACTTATATTATGATCTTTGGGGACCATCTATAATATCATCTAAACGTGGTGCCAAATATATTCTGACTTTCATTAATGATTTCTCTAACAAATATTGAGTTTTCTTCTTGAAATAGAAAAGTGATGTTTTTACTTAATGAGTGAAAGCTTAAAATCAAGAAGTAGAATATAATGCAGATTAAATGCTTCACATTAATAATGGGTTGGGTTTTTTTTCAAGAGAATGTCTTCTATATAAATCAAAAGAAATTATGAAAGACTTCACAGTCTGTCACACACTTCAACAAAATGGTATGACAGAGTGAATGAACAATACTATAATTGATAAGGTTTGTTGCATACCCTCCAATGTCAAGCCACCTAAGTTATTTTGGGCTAAAACTACTTTGGTAGCTTGTTACTTGGTGAATCACTCTCCTTCCATTGCTATTGAAAAGGCTACATAATAGATTTGGTCAGGTAAACCTGTTGATTACTCTACTTTATAAATATTTAATGGTTCTACTTATGCTTATATTAATAATGATAAATTAGAGGATATATCTACAATGTGTGTATTTATTGATTATAAAATTGAATTTAAATGTTATAAGTTGTGATGCCCAAATATGTGTTGTATTTGATGAGTTTGTTATTTTACATATAACACCTACCTCAGAATATAAGGTTGATGATTGAAAGGAGATGTCTAGCAGAAAAGTTGAGCTTTATATTAATGCATGTACATCATCAGGCATAACTTTAGATATCATGGTGATGCTACAATCCCACCACCACAAATAACAACTATCACAATAATCAATTGCCAAGAATAGAAAATGAAGAGAAATTAAGTTGCCTTAGCAGTATGGTGAGGCCAATTTGGTTATTTATGCTCTAAATATAACTAAACGTATCGACTGTAGTGAAGAATTCAGTTGACTCTAATAAGTGAATGATTATTATGTAAGAGGAGATTGAAAAACCTACACAAAAATACATTTTGGGATTTGATAAAGTTGCTTTAAGATTAAAAAAAATTGCTCACTGCAAATGGGTGCCTAAGAAGTCAAAAAGTACATCGTGAGTCAAAGATGCCCGATATAGGACTAAATTTGTTGTAAAGGGATTCAGTCAAATTCTAGGTGTAGACTTTACAATTGTATTCTCTTTGGTGGTCAAACATAGTTCAATTCGAGTTTTAATTGATGTTGTGTTTATCTTAAGCTTGAGTTGTTTGATGTAAAGACTGTGTTTTTGCATGTAGAACTTGAAGAGGACATATATATGCAGCGGCCTGAGGGCTTTATGGTTACAGAAAAAGAAGATCATGTTCATTGTTAAAAAAAATCTCTTTAATGTTTGAAAAAGCACCTAGGTAGTGATATATGAAATTTGACTCATTTATGATTGGTCATGATTTTGAGAGAAGTAGCTATGATATTTGTGTTTACTTAATAATAAATAATTATTTGTCTTCTTGCTCTTATATGTCGATGATATGCCAATAACTGCTAAGAATAAATAAGACAATAAAATTTTGAAAGCACAGTTTAATAGTGAGTTTGAAATGAAAGATTTGGAAGCTTCAAAGAAAATACTTTACAAAGAGATTCATAGATATATAAATAAATGTAAGTTATTTATGAGTCGGAAAGAGTCCATTGATAAAGTTTTGTGTATGTTCAATATGTTGATTGCCAAACATGTCAATATTCCATTAGCTGCGTATTTCAAACTCTCATCAATTATGTGTTCAGAATCAGATGATGAGATTGAGCATATGTCTTAAGTTTCATATTTCAGTGTTGTAGGATCTCTCATGTATGCCATTGAATGTTCTCGTCAAGATTTAACCTATGCATTTAGTATAGTTAGCAGATATATGAGTAATTCAGTTAAATAACATTAGAAAGCAATTCAATGGATCCTCAGGTATTTATGTGGAACAAAATATGTTTGTTTGCATTTCAGGGTTACTACAGATAGAGACATTGGCTATGTTGTTCTGATTTTACTGGACATTTGATAGAAGTCAATCACTTATAAGATACATGTTTAATATTAATGGTTGTGCAATTAGTTGGAAGGCTATGTTACAGACAGTATTAACAGTATCTACAACTGAAGTTGAGTGTTCGACAATTACTAAAATTTATAACGTAGATCTTCGTTTGAAAGGCCTTATTGAAGAACTTAGTTAATATTTGAAGATCTCCACACTAATGTTTGATGATCAAGATGTTATTTGTCTCAATAAAAATTTCATGTTTCACGAGAGAACAAAGCACATGGATGTCTATTATCACTTTACTCGTGACGATATTGTTGTGCTAAGACACTCTTTATAGCCAAGTTTCTGAGATTTGGTTGGTATTCATTCCCTATCATTAAAAATTTGTAAAAAAGGAGGAGAAAGTTTTATTCTGCATATTTGAAAATTCATGTCAAGATGGAGATGGCTAAATTTGAAACCCAAATTTTGTCAGTCATGCATGTCATCTTATAAAAAAATTTATGAGCATATAGATTGAAGTTTTAGAAACTATCAGCAAATCTATTGAGGCTTTAGAAGGAAATCATGAGCATGCAAATTGAAGGCTTTGACTATTTGATCAAGATTATAATGTTTTTTAAATTGCAATCCATGTGCTATTGCTTTATTGGCTTCTTTTAATTATTTTCTTTAAAAATGTCCTTCTAAAACTATACATACCCTCTTTTGTTATGTACAAGGGCACACACTTTTATATATATATATATATATATATATATATATATATATATATATATATATATATATATATATATATATATATATATATATATATATATATATATATATATTGGCCAAAGCTATATATATATATATATATATATATATATATATATTGGCCAAAGCTCTCAACTTGTAATTTCATAATTGATATAATGATTTCTCCTCATCTCACAGTGGGTTTTCCCATCTTGGTTTTCCACATATAATGTGTTATTTGTTTTTCTTATGTTATTATTTGTTGCATAGATTCAATATAAAGTTATAACAAGTGAGCCGGTGATTTTTTTTTACTTTCTAGGATTTTCATGTTAAATATGATTTTTTTTGTGTTATCTTGTTTAGACCTCTTTTCTTTGAGAAATTTACTTTGAAACTCTCGAATCAGTTTCTGTGATTTACATCTCCCAACAATGACATGCTCTGATTTGAGTCCAAGTTTGGGGTTATAGCTCAATAAGCTCACTTCACTATCTCATTAGAGAGCCAAGTTAGTGCTGGCCTATGAAACTTCTCTGCTCATTTACACCCACTAAGTTTTTGGAATTAGAAGGTCATTTTGGCTCCATCGCAGCGAAGTAATGTCTATATTTATATTTTGTAACTTTGCACTTTTGGCCCTAATTAATATAATGAATGATTTTTAGTCCAAACTTTATCTCATTTTCGCCGCATAAATGACTTTTAGCTGTCTGTCGAACAAAATTTCAAACGCCAATAATTTTAATATTAAAAATTATGATTTTATTAGAATAACAATTACGTCCCTATAAAAGCTTAATAGCAGAGCGGTGGCCACTAGTAGTATTTGCTACACCAACTTAATAATAAAAGCAAACTGGACGACAGATTTTATTTTTCAAGGCAGAATCATTAGAGAGCAGATTGAGCGGAGAGGAGGCTCTGTATCTCTGAGGCGAACCTTCTCATTGCAGGCGGCGGCAAGCAAACGGGAACAACAATTCCCTTTTCCCCGTTGGCGTTAGCAAAAGGAACAAAGAAGCTGGCAACGCCAGGAATCGCTCCTACCCCACCTTTAGCCGGACCTCCGTACACCGCCTTTCCCCTGCCAAAATCCACATCACCAAATCCCGCACGCGTGACGTCAGACACCATATAAGTCCGCACCACAGTGAAATGCGGTCGACCGTTCATCACCATATAATCAGCCAAAGAATGAAGATAGTCCCCTGAAACTTGAGACTTTGCCCGCTTCACTAACTCCACCGCATAATCCAGGGGGCGGCTACACAGTTCCCCTGCCGGAGCTATAGCAACTGGCAAGCCGAAGGCATTGCCATAGAAGCCAGAAGGCAGAGGTGGATTGATGCGGCGGCCGCGGATGTTGACGACGCAGATGATACGGAAGTTCTCCTTCGGATCTGCTGGCTGAAGGGCCCGCGTGCGGCTTCGCCATAAGCTGGCGGTGAGAATGTCGAAGGTTGAAGAAGCGCGACGGAGCTGTGGAGGCAGGCGAGAACGGAGGATGCTTATTTCGCGGGTGCCGAAAAAGAAAGAACGGTGAGCCATGTCGTCTAGAGGGATGATGGTGCCCTCTGTGTCGGGGACCTGTTCGTACTCACGGTGGGTAAAATAAGGAGCTGGACTCGGCCGTGCTTCTAGGAGCTCTCGGCGCCAGACTGGAATAACAGTAGGCGATGACGATCCGCGAGCTAGCTCTCCCACAGCGGTCATTAGCTGAACTAGTCCCGGCGCGTCGGACATGGTGTGGTTTAGCCGGAGGGCCAGGATGAATCCCCCGCAGCTTAACAGGTCACCTGCAACCCACACGCATTAAATTTTTATTTTTTATTTTAAAAAAAAAGTTTTTTTTTTTTTTTAATGCAAAAGTGGTTAAAGATAGGAGCGCAAAAACGTTGACACATGCACCAACCTGAATCAACAACAATGGAGTGTTGAGTACGGCGGAGCTTCCCTCAACGTCGAATAATAGCTCTTCGAGACACGGGAATGGAGGCTGCAGGGCATCACCGAAGTCCTTGAGCTTCACATTGGCCTCCGCCTCAATGAACAGAACACCCTCGCCAGTGCAATCAACGAGTAGCTTCTTGCCGGCTCCTTCACGAAGCCGGCCGGCAAAGGGGTAGTAGAAAACAAGTGTTCAAGCGAGGGCGTCACGTATGACGGCTGCCGGATTCTGGCCGGCTATGGCAGGCTCGTGTCGGTAGAATTGGATGAGGGGTACCTGAAAGCGGAGGCCTTCCTGGTCGTCAATATCTGACAACCGTTTGAGCTCCCGCGGCGTAGGAGAAGCTGGAGCCACCAGCTGTGGCGGTCGCCGGCGAACGGAGAAGTGGAGTGTAGGAGAGGCCATGGGGGAAGATTGGTTAATTTGATTGGTTGCTGGAATTGCGGGTGAGAGGTTGTGTCACAATGTGGAGAATTTATAGGAGTGGGGAGCGGGCCGGAGATGAATAGGGTTGCGAGGTTCCGTGGTGCATCACTTTTATTAATGGATATTATTTTTCTTTATGTACATTTTTCAGGATGAGATTTCACAAGCTGGTTGAAATACAAAGTTTGTTATATCGTTCTTATTGTGCAATTGTGTCATTCATTTGACTTATGCACCATGCTGTTGTGGATCTACAAATCCGAAGTTAGACGAAACTGCTATCGTTGCATTAGAAGACAATATTTTATTAGTTGGATGATTCCCATGTCCCAATTACAAGTTTTTCTCAGACCATCAGCCGAAGCAATCCATTTTTCTAAGGAGGAAGTCACCTCTGTTCCATCTCGAAGAAAACAGGAAAAAAAAAATGATCTTACCAATGCGAAGAGAAGGAAGAAGACCTACGTGTGAGGAACTCGTGAGAAGAGGAGGAAGCGGTTGAGCAGTCGTGAGATGCGTCTGACAAGGCAAGGAAGTCGTCGGAGAAGAGGAGGTGAGGGGAGAAGATCGCGATTCGTCTTCTTTCACAGGAGAAGAAGAAATCAAAATAGGGTAGGGTAATGAGGTGTTAGTGTGGAGCCCGGTTTAAGAAAATTAACAACTGTTCCCGCCTCCAGTATTTAGCTTCCCGCCTATTTGCTTTTGTCTTTTGGTAAATATGGGTCCCGCCACTATTTATTAAAAAGGAATTTGGAATCATGGCTGTAGATGTTACTCAAAAAGGGAGGTGGCTATAGCAGTTTTTTCTTTGGCTTTTCTTTTACACAGGCGGACGTTTTCTTTCTTGCTAAAAAGTGCAGGAAGCAGATTTGGAATCAGAGAAAAAGAGGAAGGCCAAGCGGAGACCATAGACGGAGGAAGAAAAAGTATTGAGATATAACAGCAGGCTTTACTTTTGTTCTTCTTCCTTGGTAAGGTTGCAAGGGTCCTGCCGCCAATTAAATTTGCAGAAGAATTTCAATTGGTTTCTGTAGCATCGTTTCTCCAGCCATCTTCTTCTTCCTTGGTGACCGAACCAAGAGTAAAAAGGCAGAAGAAAGATTGTGGTGTTGCATGCTATTCGTTCTCCCTTGTGTTTTCGATATTCTGCCTGTATCGCAAGGTGCTGTTCTCTCCTAATCTTATTTGATTTATGGTGTGACTCTCGGGTAGAGAGAGAAAGGTATAGAGAAAATTTCTTTCTTGTAATCGTCAAGGCGAACGACAGTGTAAATTCCCCAATTATTAAAATCCTCTGCAACTCCGTGGATGTAGGCAAAGTTTGCCGAACCACGTAAATCTGTCTCTTTTCTGGTGTGAATTTTCTCGTTCTATTTTTCGCTTCGTCGTCAATCGTTCAAGTTATTATATATAAATTCATAACTGGTATCAAAGCTAATGGCTGCAGACGAAGTGAAAGTTTCAGGGATCGAGAAATTTGATGGCACGAACTTTGGTTATTGGAGGATGCAGATAGAGGACTACCTCTATGGGAAGAAACTTCATCTTCCGTTATTGGGGAAAAGGCCAGAAAGGATGGATGAGACTGAATGGAATTTGTTGGATCGACAAGTTCTGGGGGTTATTCGATTGACCCTATCGAGGTCCGTTGCACACAACGTCGTCAAGGAAAGGACTACTGCAGATCTTATGGCAGCGCTTTCAGGTATGTATGAAAAGCCGTCGGCGAATAACAAGGTATATCTGATGAAGAAGTTATTCAATTTGAAGATGGCGGAAGGTACGTCTGTTGTACAACACTTGAATGATTTCAATACTATCACAAATCAATTATCGTCTGTGGAAATTGAATTTGATGATGAGATACGTGCACTGATCTTGTTGGCTTCATTGCCAAATAGCTGGGAAGTTATGAGGATGGGCGTCGATGATCTCGAGTGTAAGTCTAAATTGAAATTTGATGATATTCGTGATTTGATTTTGGCTGAAGAGATTCGCAGGAAAGATTCTGGCGAGATCTCAGGTTCGAGTTCAGCATTAAATGTTGATTCCAGAGGGAGATCAAAGGACAGGAACTCAAACAGAGGAAAATCAAAATCAAAGCACAGAGGTAGGAGCAAGTCAAAGTCTGGTCGGAAAGTAACTTGCTGGAATTGTGGCAAAATTGGCCACATAAGCAAACATTGCAGAAATCCCAAGAAGGCGAAGAATGACAGTGCAAATGTGGTAACTGAAGAAGCACATGATGCACTACTGCTGGCAGTTCAAAGTTCTGTTGATGATTGGATACTGGATTCAGGGGCTTCTTTTCATACAACTTTCCATCAGGAATTGAAGCGGAATTATGTTGCAGGTGATTTTGGGAAAGTATATCTTGCAGATGGAGAAGCTTTGAATGTGGTCGGAATGGGGGACATCGACATTTCACTTCCAAACAATAACAGGTGGACACTGCAAAAGGTTAGACACATTCCTGAATTGAAGAAGAACCTCATTTCTATTGGACAGCTTGATGAATGTGGACATTCAGTAGTATTTTCAAATGGCACCTGGAAGGTTACTAAAGGAGCACTGGTACTGGCTCGGGGTAAGAAAACAGGTACGCTTTATATGACTACTGGTTTAATTAACAGTGTTGATACTACTGTTGCAGAGAGCACAGCAGAGTTGTGGCATTGCAGACTTGGCCACATGAGCCAGAGAGGTATGAAAGAACTTCAGTCCAGAGGCAAGTTACCAGAACTAAAGTCAGTTGATCTTGGCATATGTGAGAGTTGCATTATGGGGAAACAAAGAAATGTCAGTTTCTTGAAAGTGGTAGGACGCCAAAAGCAGGAAAGCTCGATCTAGTACACACAGATGTGTGGGGACCTTCTCCAGCGGCATCTCTTGGAGGCTCTCGATACTACGTCACATTCATTGATGATCACAGCAGAAAGGTATGGGCCTATTTTTTGAAGCATAAATCTGATGTATTTAATGTGTTCAGGACTTGGAAGACCATGGTTGAGACAGAGACAGGCTTAAAGCTGAAATGTCTGAGGTCTGATAATGGTGGTGAGTACATTGATGGTGGATTCAAAGAGTATTGTGCAGCTCAGGGTATCAGAATGGAGAAGACCATTCCAGGAACACCACAACAAAATGGTGTTGCAGAGCGCATGAACAGAACCATTAATGAGCGGGCTAGAAGCATGAGATTGCACGCCGGACTACCACTTACTTTCAGGCAGAAGCAGTTAGCACTGCAGTTTACTTGATAAACAGGGGGCCATCTGTTCCATTGGATTGTAAATTACCTGAGGAGGTCTGGAGTGGGAAAGAGGTCAGATTTTCTCACCTTAAGACTTTTGGTTGTCTTTCATATGTTCTTATTAATCTAGATGCTCGAAGTAAGCTTGAGGCTAAGTCAAAGAAGTGTTACTTCATTGGCTATGGAGATGATGCATTTGGGTATCGTTTTTGGGATGAACGAGATCGGAAGATCATAAGGAGTAGGAACGTGATTTTCAATGAAAATGTTATGTACAAGGACAAGTCCAGTACAGTTTCTGAAACAACACTGCAGAAATCTGAGTTGGTAAAGTTCGATGATTTACCAGAGGTCACAGTGCAGGGCAAAGATGCAGGTGAAGAGGAGAGTGGGTCTGGGGCACCCATTCCTATTGTTCCGCAGTCAGTTTCAGAGCAGTCTACTCCTACAGTTGCAGTTCGCAGGTCAGAAAGGACTAGACGTTCTCCACAGAGGTATTCTCCTACTTTAAACTACATTCTGCTGACAGATGGTGGAGAACCTCAGAGTTATGAAGAAACCTTGCAAGATGAAAATTTGAGCAAGTGGGAGCTAGTCATGAAGGAGGAGATGGATTCTCTGTTAGAAAATCAGACTTGGGAGCTGATAAATCTTCCACCAGGGAAGAAGGCTTTACACAACAAGTGAGTGTACCGGGTGAAGACTGAGCATGATGGCAGTAAAAGGTACAAGGCAAGACTTGTTGTAAAAGGTTTTCAGCAGAAGCATGGTATTGATTATTCCGAGATTTTTCTCTCCCGTGGTGAAGCTTACGGCCATCGGAATGGTGCGCATGCTATGGTGGCTACCGAAGATCTCTTCCTCGAGCGATTAGATGTGAAGACAGCCTTTTCTTCATGGAGATCTTAAAGAAGACATCTATATGCACCAACCGAAGGGTTCGTGGTACGAGGAAAGGAAGACACGGTTGTAAATTGAAGAAGAGCTTGTATGGCACGAAGCAAGCTCCTAGAACGGTGGTACAAGAAGTTTGATAAATTCATGCTAAATGTAGGGTACAACAGATGTCAGGCAGATCACTCGTTGCTACATCAGGTATTTCGACAATTCTTATATCATTTTACTATTGTATGTGGATGATATGCTTATTATAGGGGCTAGTATTGATGAAATCAATAATTTAAAGGAGCAGATGTCAGAACACTTTACAATGAAGGATTTGAGAGCTGCAAAACAAATCCTTGGTATGAGAATTGTCAGAGATAGAGTCAGAGGCACGTTGAGACTCTCTCGAGCTGAGTATGTGAAAAAGGTACTTAGCAGGTTCAATATGGATGAGGCCAAACTAGTTGGGACACCATTGGGCAGTCACTTCAAACTCAGCAAGAATCAGTCACCCAAGTCAGAGGAGGAACGAGATTACATGAGTAAGGTTCCTTATGCTTCAGCTGTAGGTTCACTTATGTATGCTATGGTTTGCACCAGACCAGATATTGCCCATGCAGTGGGAGTTGTTAGCAGATACATGAGTAATCCTGGAAAGGAACATTGGGAAGCAGTGAAGTGGATCTTGAGGTACCTAAGAGGCTCTTCAGAAACTTGTTTGTGTTTCTTAGGTAAGAGTTCAGAGGTACGGGGCTATGTTGATGCTGATCTAGCTGGAGATATTGATACTAGAAGAAGTACTACGGGCTATATTTATACTTTTGGTGGCACTGCAGTTTCATGGGGCTCTAATTTGCAGAAGACAGTTTCTTTGTCTACTACAGAAGCTGAGTATATAGCAGTGTCGGAGGTCGCAAAGGAGATGATATGGCTACGGGGCTTCTTGGATGAATTGGGCAAGAAGGATCGAAAGGCATTCTCTACGATGGACGGTCGAGTGCCATATTCCTCGCAGGGAATCCAGCATTTCAGTCCAGGGACCAAGCACATATAGATCAAGTATCACTTCATACGGACATTGTTGGAAGACGGACAGTTATTACTTGAGAAGATTTGTGGAAGTGAAAACCCTGCTGATATGTTGACTAAGGGTGTTACACTTGAAAAACTGAAGCTGTGCACAGCTTCAGTTGGTCTTCTGGTGTGAAGACAGGGGCCTTGAGTTGCAGAGGTGGAGGATAACACATTTGAAGAAATGAGCACTGTTGCCAGTGAAGGATATCACTTTGAGGAAGAAGACGTTGCAGACTATGTACCGGTCTCCAAGTGGGAGATTTGTTAGTGTGGAGCCCGGTTTAAGAAAATTAACAACTGTTCCCGCCTCCAGTATTTAGCTTCCCGCCTATTTGCTTTTGCTTTTTGGTAAATATAGGTCCCGCCACTATTTATTAAAAAGGAATTTGGAATCATGGCTGTAGAAGTTACTCAAAAAGGGAGGTGGCTATAGCAGTTTTTTCTTTGGCTTTTCTTTTACACAGGCGGACGTTTTCTTTCTTGCTAAAAAGTGCAGGAAGCAGATTTGGAATCGAGAGAAAAGAGGAAGGCCAAGCGGAGACCATAGACGGAGGAAGAAAAAGTATTGAGATATAACAGCAGGCTTTACTTTTGTTCTTCTTCCTTGGTAAGGTTGCAAGGGTCCCGCCGCCAATTAAATTCGCAGAAGAATTTCAATTGGTTTCTGTAGCATCGTTTCTCCAGCCATCTTCTTCTTCCTTGGTGACCCAACCAAGAGTAAAAAGGCAGAAGAAAGATTGTGGTGTCGCATGCTATTCGTTCTCCCTTGTGTTTTCGATATTCTGCCTGTATCGCAAGGTGCTGTTCTCTCCTAATTTTATTTGATTTATGGTGTGACTCTCGGGTAGAGAGAGAAAGGTATAGAGAAAATTTCTTTCTTGTAATCGTCAAGGCGAACGACGGTGTAAATTCCTCAATTATTAAAATCCTCTGCAACTCCGTGGATGTAGGCAAAGTTTGCCGAACCACGTAAATCTTTCTCTTTTCTGGTGTGAATTTTCTCGTTCTATTTTTCGCTTCGTCGTCGATCGTTCAAGTTATTATATATAAATTCATAACATGAGGTAAAAAGTTGAGTGAGGAAGCCGGGCCACGAGTTGCTCATCGCGTTCTACGTTTCAGAATAAATTGCGACCCGTTACAAGCACACCGTCACAGCTTTGCAGCTGCGCTAAACATAGTTACAATGGAGTGGGAAAGGGAGAGAACTACCCGACGGTCCAGTAAACTCACTATTAACTATTCTACACACTATGCAGTGAGGTCTCATGAATTTATGTTGGAATGGAATAGGCCTTACGAGAAATTATATTGATGATAAAGAATTAATAATGAATTAAAAATTAGTGCGTAAATGCATTGTAAAATCAGGGAAAGTTATATGAAGTTCTTCCAATAATAATAGAAGTAAATTTGTAATTACATATTATACATTAGAGCTATATATATATATATATATATGTCTATTGTAATCCTAAGGGGTGTCTTGTACTATTTTTCTGAAATTAAAAGGAAAATCGCCGCTCTGCTCCCGAGAACGTAAGCATCTTTACCGAACTTCGTTAAATCTTTGCGTCGATTCTTTTTTCTTTGCCATAAATTTCTCAACAAGTGGTATCAGAGCGAAGTTCTAGGGCAAGAAAATTTCAGCATAGGAAGAAGATTTAAGAAAGGTTCTGTGAGGATTCGGCGCAGCAAAATCGAAGAAGAGGAAGAATAACAGATGGTTAGGGGTGAAGTTTGTGAAGGAGCTTCGAATGACTGAGGAGCAAGGATTACGGTACGTGGGTTCGGAGTGCAGGTGCAACGCCCCCGCGATACGGTACAAGGATAATTTTGCAATTACATATTTTACACCGAGATTATATATATATATATATATATATATATATATATATATATATATATATATATATATATATATATATATATATATATGCTTATTGCAACATAAAGGGTATCTTGTACTCTTTTTTGAAATTGAAAGGAAAGTCGCCGCTCTGCTCCTGAGTGTTGTGCAATTCAGGGCGAACAAAATGCAAATCTAGAAGAAGAACACAGAGATTTACGAGGTTCGGCAAAGATGCCTACATCCTCGGGAGCAGAGCTGCGAATTCACTATTTCAGAGGAGTTACAAGTTCGGTTCAAACATACCCATAGGATTACACATCTATTTATAGATAAACACCCACGGATAAATTACCAACTCGCCCTCGCTCCCCCTCAACCCACTAACTATGAAGAGACACATCTCTTCACCAAGAGACTCCATCTACCGGTATATGAGCCACATACCTAACAAATCTCCACCTTGGCGAATATCCAGCCCCTTAGGAGAAATACACATGGAGTTTCTTAAACCAAGTGAGTTGAGTAACCAAGCCAACTAGGAACGCACCTGCTAACATTCAACAAGTTCAAGTCACCCAAGAAATTTGTTGAGAATACATGGCTTCATTAACCGTGCCATCTAGCACCCAAAGCACCTTCATGTTCGCACAAAAATTCAGCCGAACTACCGCGAACACCTTGCCCGAAGCCTTTTCCTGTTCGCGTCAACGCCTCAGCCGAACTCCACCTGTCGCAACTCCTCCTGCGACGAACTTGCGAACTGTGCTTTGCATCGCGATCCACCTGTCGCGATTCACCTGTTGCAAAACACATGCAACAAACCTGCGAACACCTCTGCAACTGCACCTGCCGCATCTCCTCGTGCGACAAAACTGCGAGCTTCGCTGCAACTGCACATGCCGCATCTCCTCGTGCGACAAACCTGCGAACTCCGCTGCAACTGCACATGTTCGCAAAACCAAGTTCCTATTCACCGGAACCAAACTCCACCTCGCGAAAAATCCTTCGCGAAATTCTGTCGCGCGTCCACCACTGAGGCTATCGCGCCAACCGTCTGTCGACAATCTCGCCGCCCAACCGGCAAGCAATCGGCAGGAACCTCCGGCAGTCACCCGACCTGCTTCGCTCAATCTGCGAATTCCTTCCTGCGTTTCCACCTCGCAAGTCCTCCGCCGAACCAACTGTTCGCGGATCCTTCCACCTGCGCAGTCGCTTTCTTGTCGCTGACGATAACTGCCCTCAAGTCCTCCGCAGAACCAAAAGTTCACGGTGACTGAACATCCACCTGGACTTTCGTGGATCTTTCTACCTGGCATATGCAGTAACTTCTGCGTCTCTACTGCTAGCGCAATCCGGTCAATCTGCCGAAGCCGAAACTGCTCCGCGACCGAACTGCTCCACCTCGATCGCTACCCACAAATTCTTTTTGCGCCAAAATGCTGCGAGCCTTCCAGTGCCCAATCTGCGCCTTCATCCACTCTCCGCAATTTGTGCCAAACTGGTGTGAGCCTTCCAGCGCCCTCTGCGCCTTCATCCACTATTCGCGATCTGCGCCAACAGCTGCGAGCCTTCCAACGCCCTCTGTGCCTTCATCCACTCTCTGCAATCTGCGCCAACAGCTGCGAGCTTTCCAGCGCCCTCTGCGCCTTCATCCGCTCTCCGCTACGAGCCAATCGCGAATTGTGAATGCTTCCCTTGCCGAACTCCTCGGCAAACTTCTTCGCGTCTACTGAATTCCTCAGTTGTCAAATTGTTAAATCCGAAAATTACTATTTCCCTTAATCAGATCTGCTCAAAGAAGAATCTTTTCAATCAGGATCTTTCCGAGAAAGAGTTTGAAATCTTTCCTTAATTAAGATTTCCTCTTTTCTTAATTAAGATTCTTAGAAGCATCACCTAATTAAATTTCACTTAATTAAGCCCTTAATTGAATGTTTTCCTTCATTAACATTCCCATAAAAGCTTCAGAGAAAATTTCCTTTGCTAGGTTGATTCCCTTTCTTTCCAGCAAATATTTCCTGATTTCCTTCGTTTGCCTTTCTTGCCCCAGGATTAAAAATTAATTTCCTGATTTCTCTTCCAGAAATAAAGGAATTTAAATTTGCTTCCTTTTCCCCACCTCTCGCAGAAGGAATTTAATTTCCTTCCTATTCCTGTTTTGTTTCCTGTGGAGAGTAATTTTCGGGGAATATTCCTCTAATAAACAGAAGATCCCTTTCCTTCCCCGCCTTCGGAGCCGACCTGCAGCGGACTTGTTCACAACCTCCTTCTTCGCACGACTCCTTCCTCTGTCGCAGGCGTCTTGCTTGTAGCCACGATTCGCGGACCAGGCCTTCCTCCGTCGCCTGTGTCGCTGAAGGTGCGCCGCGAAATCCTTCTTGCGCCTAACCGAAGCCTACGCTTGTTCACTGAAGAGTCGAACGAAGACCTCCTGTTGCGAATCGCTGGAGATCTCCTGTCGTACGCCGCGCACCGATCGAACTGCTCCACCTCGATCGTCGAACCTCGCCGCGAACTCCACCGGCGAGTCTGCCCAACCGCCGCTCAACTGCGCTTACAACCCGAACATGCTCCTGTCCGGATCCAAAATTCCTTCTGCGGCGTCGGAACCGAACTTACTTCTTTGCCGCAAACCAAATCTCAAAATCCTTCTTCTCCTCCCTGCATCAATCACCTCCGCCCTAGAACCAGGCTCTGATACCAATTGTTGTGCAATTCAGGGCGAACAAAACGCAAATTCAGAAGAAGAACACAGAGATTTAACGAGGTTCGGCAAAGATGCCTACATCCTCGGGAGCAAAGCGGCAAATTCTCTATTTCAGAGAAGTTACAAATTCGGTTCAAACATACCCATAGGATTACACATCTATTTATAGATAAACACCCACGGATAAATTACCAACTCGCCCTCGCTCCCCCTCAACCCACTAACTATGAAGAGACACATCTCTTCACCAAGAGACTCAATCTACCGGTATATGAGCCACATACCTAACACTGAGAACGAGGCATCTTTGTCAAACTTCATTAAATATTTGTGTCGATTGTTATTTATTTGCCCTAAATTTAAAAAGGAAAAATAAAGCATGATTTGAGGTGTGAATAAGGAGTAATTGGCGGCAATAGTGCATTGAGCTATGGCAAGAGAAGTGCAATTGAATATGCTCAAACTGTAATTCTTTTTTCTCTTTGTGAATACGATTTTGAGAGAACTGGCTGGAGAAGGACATTTATTAGTATAGTTCACAAGTTTCACTCCAAAAAATGGGGATGTACATAGAAAATGAACTTTGTTGTCCATTTTTGAGGTCTCATCGGTGTCTCAGAATTGGCCTTGTATACAATATGTTTTAGAAGATATAAAATATTATGTGATAAGAAAATATGAGGTGAAATAAAATCCTACAAGTGAATATTCCATAGGTAATAATGACGTGTTATTCTTTTTTTTATTATTAAATTCTTTCAAATATAAAATAAATTTAAAAATGCTAACCATCGATTGATTTAGCATTTTATTAGTTTACTTATGGAATTTTTCAAAGAGCCATTAAAAACCGTGATTTGGCCAATTGTTGTTCAAGATTGGCCACTACAAGACTCAATATGACGAGTTGTTGTACAAGTTTGGTGGCTGTAGCAATAACATGTATATTGGAAGCATCTTTCTTTGTGGAAGGGCACCCCATGCTCCTTGGATCCGATTGTTGCTACATGCCCTGAGATTCGCCTACAAATAATGTGATGTGATAATCGATTCAACTAGTACTATGAAGTTAATTTAAGGAAGGGTGACACCTCTAGCTGGGAATTGCTATCATCAACATTGGTCATATATTCTTCAGTGCTTCAAGGAATTTTAGAAGGGGACTATTGCTCAACTTCTTTCCAACCAAGTCAATCTTCTCCTATAAAATGGCAAACATCACTTTTAGGTTTTGTTCGTCAGCATTGTTAAGATGGGAATGATCCTCTTCCATATAAAACAGTCACCCATGTAGATGTTATATGTAAAACCAAACTTATCTGTGCTTCTGTCGAAGCCGCCATTGGACTCGCCTAGGGCTTCTTCCACGAATTCTTCATGCTTCTGCGAAGTGTTAAAAGGACGCTGCATTTATTTATTAAATAACTCATATTGTATAGTTACTGTTTTGCCAATGTATGTAAATTACAAATATGCCATTCTAGGTTCTATATAACCTGAGCTTATGTATTAGAAATGTTATGAATGAAATAATTTCTCTCACTCTCTCTCCTTTAATTCTTCTCATAGTATTAGAGCTAAAGCTTTAATGCAACAATATCCATGGATCACAATTCCCTCACATCCTCTGAGGCTTCTTCTCAACCAACAAAAATTATTAACAGGGTGAAAGAGATAAGTATTCCAGCGCTTTGAAATTTTTTATGGCTAACTTCAAGAACGTGGTTACTATTTCCCTAACATATGAAAATTATGCAATATGGAAGGTCCAAATCAGAAAACTCTTCCTTGCAAATGGGTTTGGAGCCTTTTTAGATCCCACAGCTTCTGTTCCTGCTATATCAAATCAAGATTCCTATTCCAAAAATTAAGATTGTCAAATATGGAAATTGTTTGATCAAAACTTGATTGCGGCCATGTTTTCAACAATATCTGCATCAGCGTTACCCTATATTTTGCATCTCAATAACACATTAGAAATATGGATCATGCTTGAAAGAAGATTTCAAAAATCTATTTAAGGTCTGAGACTGTCACCTAAGTAGTGAAATATGTATTTGACTCATTTATGATTGGTCAAAAGTTTGAGAGAAGTAGCTATGACAGTTGTGTTTACTTCAAGAAACATAATGAATAATCATTTGTCTACTTGCTCTTATATGTCGATGATATGCTAATAACTACTAAAAATAAATAAGACGATGATATGCTTATAACTGCTAAAAATAAATAAGACAATAAAATGTTAAAAGAACAATTTAATAATGAGTTTGAGATGAAAGATTTGAAAGTTGTAAAGAAAATACTTGACAAAGTGATTCATATAGATAGAAATACATGTAAGTTATTTATGAGTCAGAAAGAGTACATTGATAAAGTATTGCATAGGTTCAATATGTAGATTGCCAAACTTGTCAGTATTCCATTAATTGCGTATTTCAGACTCTCATCAATTATGTGTTCAGAATCAGATGATAAGATTGAGCATATGTATTTAAGTTTCATATTTCAGTTTAGTAAGATCTCTCATGTATGCCATTGAATGTTCTCATTAAGATTTAACCTATGCAGTTAGTATAGTTAGCAGATATATGTGTAATCCAGTTAAATAAAATTAGAAAGCAATTCAATGGATCCTCTTGTATTTATGTGGAACAAAATATGCTTGTTTGCATTTCAGAAGGACTAAAGATAGAGACATTGGCTATGTTGATTTTGATTTTGCTGGACATCTTGATATAAGTCAATCACTTATAGGATACATGTTTAATATTAGTGGTTGTGCAATTAGCTGGAAGGCTATGTTATAGACAGTATTAACACTATATCTACAATTAACCCGAAAATTACTGAAATTTATAATGAAGCTCTTTATTTGAAAGATCTCGTTGAAGAACTTAGTTAATATTTGAAGTTTACCACACTATTGTGTGATGATCAGGGTGTTATTTGTCTAAATAAAAATCTCTTGTTTCATCACATTGATGTCTATTAGGTAAGTCTTTGGAATTGGAAGGTCATTTTGGCTTCCTCATAGCAAATTAATCTCTATATTTCATAATTTATTACTTTGCACTTTTGGCCGTAATTAATATAATGAATGATTTTTAGTCCAAATTTTATCCCATTTTCGCCCAATCGAATGACTTTTAGCTCTGTCGAACAAAATTATGATTTTATTATTAGAACAATTACTTCCCTAGAAAAGCTAAATAGCAGCGCGGTGCAGATTTTATTATTTAAACATGGGTGGCCAGAATCATTAGAGAGGGGAGCGTAAGAAGGGCGGGGTAGCATTAATACACTCCAGTACTTGTTCGTCTCCTCCAGATTGAGCGGAGAGGAGGCTCTGTATCTCAGCGGCGAACCTTGTCATTGCAGGCGGCGGCAAGCAGACGGGAACAACGATTCCCTTTTCTCCACTGGCGTTAACAAAAGGAACAAAGAAGCTGGCAACGCCAGGAATCGCTCCCACCCCACCTTTAGCTGGACCGCCGTACACCGCCTTTCCCCAGCCAAAATCCACATCTCCAAATCCCGCACGCGTGACATCAGACACCAAATAAGTCCGCACCACACTGAAATGCGGTCGACCATTCATCACCATGTAATCAGCCACAGAATGGAGATAGTCCCCTGAAACTTGCGACTTTGCCCGTTTCACTAACTCTACCGCATAATCCAGGGGGCGGCTACACAGTTCCCCTGCCGTAGCTATAGCAACTGGGAAGGCAAAGGCATTGCCATAGAAGCCAGAAGGCAGAGGTGGGTTGAAGCGGCCGCGGGTGTTAACGATGCAGATGATACGAAAGTTCTCCTTTGGATCTGCTGGTTGAAGGGCCCGCGTGCGGCTACGCCATAAGCAGGCGGTGAGAATGTCGAAGGTTGAGGAAGCGCCACGGAGCTGTGGAGGCAGGCGTGAACGGAGGATGCTTATTTCGCGGGGGCCGAAAAAGAAAGAACGGTGAGCCATGTCGTCAAGAGGGATGATGGTGCCCTCTGTGTCGGGGACCTGTTCGTACTCACGGTGGGGAAAATAAGGAGCTGGACTCGGCCGTGCTTCTAGGAGCTCTCGGCGCCAGACTGGAATAACACTAGGCGATGACGATCCGAGAGCTAGCTCTCCCACAGCGGTCATTAGCTGAACTAGTCCCGGCGCGTCGGACATGGTGTGGTTTAGCCGGAGGGCCAGGATGAATCCCCCGCAGCTTAAAAGGGTCACCTGCAACCCACACGCATTAAATTTTTATTTGTAATTTTAAAAAAAAAAAATTTTTTTTTTTAAATGTAAAAGTGGTTAAAGATAGGAGCGCAAGAGCGCAAGAACGTTGATGTAGGCACCAACCTGAATCAACAACAATGGAGTGTTAAGTAGGGCGGAGGTTCCCTCAACGTCGAATAATAGCTCTTCGAGACACGGGAATGGAGGCTGCAGGGCATCACCGAAGTCCTCGAGCTTCACATCAGCCTCGGCCTCAATGAACAGAACACCCTCGCCAGTGCAATCAACGAATAGCTTCTTGCCGTCTCCTTCACGAAGCCGGCCAGCAAAGGGGTAGTAGAAAACAAGTGTTCGAGCGAGGGCGTCACGTATGACGGCTGCCGGATTCTGGCCGGCCATAGCAGGTTCGTGTCGGTAGAATTGGATGACGGGTATCTGAAAGCGGAGGCCTTCCTGGTCGTCAATATCTGACAACCGTTTGAGCTCCCGAGGCGTAGGAGAAGCTGGAGCCACCAGCTGTGGAGGTCGCCGGCGAATGGAGAAGTGGAGTGTAGAGAAGGCCATGAGGGAAGGTTGGTTAATTTGATTGGTTGCCGGAATTGCGGATGAGAGGTTGTGTCACAAATTGGAGAATTTATAGGAGTGGGAAGTTAGCCGGGGAGTGAAGTGGGTTGCGAAGTTCCGTGGTTGTTTTCTAAGAAGTTACAGTGGAGTGGGAAGGGAAGGGAACTCCTCGGTGGTCCAGTCAACTGACTATTAATTGTTCAATACAATTTGCAGTGTGGTCTCCTGACTTTTAAGTTGGAAAGGAATTGGCCTTACGATAAATTATATTGATGAAAAAGAATTAGTGATTAATTAATAGTTAGTGCGTACTTGCGTTGTAAAATCGGGGAAAGCTATATGAAGTTGTTACAGCAAGAACGGAAGTCAACTATAAGTCATGGTCTTGCATGTAAAGGTTTGAAATATTTATATATATGTATATATATCACTTTCCCTTAAAATTAAAAAAATTAAATCATGATTTGAGGTGTGAATAAGGGGTAATTGGCGGCAATAGGGCATGGAGCTATGGCAAGAGAAGGGAACTGCAATTAATATGCTCAAACTGTGATTCCTTTTTCTCTTTGTGAATAAAATTCTGAAAGCGCTGGCAGGAGAAGAAATTTTATTAGTGTTCACATTTTTCACTCTAAAAAATGGGGTTGTACGCAGAGAATAAATTTTTAAAATAAAATAAAAACTTGTGGATGAAAAAGTGGATCAACTAGCATCCCTTAGCCGTATTTATAAAAAATAGAGGGCCCAAACTTTAATGGATCTGTTCACATGTCATTAATACAATTACATAATATTTTTGGCATGACTTGAATTTGCCTTTATTATGGTTATTATACATATTCTCTTATTTTTTTTCACAGCTTCATGCTCATGAAAAAATAAAAAATTATTATGGTTAATAGTTAAAAACCACCTAAACAAATCTAAGTTCATGGGTTGGATAGCACATAAATGCGAGTCGTTGGATTCCGCTATCTGTCCCATTGAGTTGCTGAATTAATAAAACATGAGTAATTGAGTCTCGACTATCGAGTACTAGTCCAGTATCGACTGCAGAGGATTAGTTACCAGTTTGGCAACTGCGATCAGCTCACTCGTTTACCGAGGGGACAAGATCCATTTCATTGTTCAATATATCCGCTCAGTATAAAAGGATGACTTGCCCTTAAGTCGAATCGCTCAGCACCAAATCACCTTAAGAGGTTAAGTGGGCAGATAACAACGATCAAGATACGACATTTTCAGAGATAATATTAATTATAATGTTAAAATAGGATGGAAGATGATCCTCAATATTTGCTATTGGTGGCTGCCAATTCTATGGGCAAAGGAGGTGAATATCCGAGTGGGTTACTTTTGGATGAAATTAAGAGATATATAGGTTAAGAAAGAGAAAAAAGACGAAGAGCTTTGGAGGTTAAAGGAGCCTGCCGGTAATTACGGCGGGTTAGCTAGAGGTCAGTAAGAAGCTTTTGATGGTTGCAAGAGTAGCAAAGCAAACTAGTGAGCTCCAACATGTAAGCTAGATAAGGCCGTATTTTGTTTTGGCGGATGAAAGTTCTGTTACCATAATACAAAAGCACATTTACGTGCATATCATCCAATTCCTATGTATTTACATATGTAACATCAAAATTTTATTTTCTTGCATTTATACCACTCAAATCTCTCATATGTCATAAAATATATCACTATTTTATCTTTTAAAATGTCCAATACAGGCTTTCACGCATAGGCAAGGCGGCATGCAAGTAAAAATTTGAGGTTTAGGTGTTAGATTTGTACATACGTACATACATAGGAATTTAGTTGTTTGTATGTAAATCTTCCTAATAAAATTTGATATAAAAAGGGTTTTTTTTTTTTTTTTTTTATAAAAGAGCACAATGGCTCAATTTTATTGCTCACAAAAAAAGAAAATACAAAACCGGGAAGAAGGTCCCAACACACGCACCCTACATAAAACACTAAAAAAGAAAAAAATAGGGCCCTTCTTCCAAAAAAGAAAAAATACGACACACACACCCGACATAGACCGACACAAACCACAATAAAACTAACAAAAACTAATTATCTAAAGCAAACACGAGTTTAAAAACGTAGGGACAAACTCGAGACAATAAGCTTCGATAGATTAGCACCAAGTCTAGCAATCCGATCAGCGACAAAGTTCCCTTCACGTCGAGTATGATTCTAAATCACGTTCGATCTACTGAAAGCGCACTTAATCTTTTTAATCCGTATAATAACACTCCGATGACGAGTTATGTTTAAAGAACAAATATCAAACATAGTTAAAGAATCGGTTTCAAGAATAATATTCACCCACTTCTTATGCTTAGCAATTAAAAGCCCAAAAATAATAGCCTGCTGCAACGAATTAAAGGCGTCGAAGTAACAATAGGAGCAATAAACCAAGCTAAAATCGAACCATTCCAATCACGGCAAACCCCACCAATACCAGCTTTAGTAACATTCCAAGAAGCATCAGTATTAATTTTCAAAAAAGGCACAAAAGGTTTATTCCGAGTGAATACGAGATCCAGCCTCATTAACAAGATTTAAAGGCAGATGGAGATTAGAAATCAAGGCACCAATATATCCGTTATTCTTTGATTTAAAATCCACTATAGAAACACATTTAGAAATATAAGAAATAATTTGCCCAGCAACTTTAAAGGAAGTAGCAATAAACCCTTCATACTTACACCTATTACGGTTCATCCAAGATGAACCAAACGAGTAATAGAAGGAATAATACTAAAAAACATATGGCCCAAACAATTCCAATCCCGAAACATCTCGATAATAGAATTATAACCATGAAAAGAAACGGTTACTATTGCACAAAGTAAAAATTCTCCTCCAAATATCCGCAACGAAAACCGTGAGTTAATAAACGTATGTAAAGTAGATTCCTCATCATTCTTACAAAAACAGCATTTAGAAACAATCCTTAAACCCTTGAGCTTAAGCAAATCATCTATAGGAACGCAATTATGTAAAAGTCTCCGAGCTAAAAAAAGATATAGAAGGCTTCGACCATTTATTCCAAAGCCGGGAAAGATCATAGCCCGTGATAAAAGAACTAATAGAAGCAAAGGTTTTAGTAACAGAATCCCCCATTCTATTCTTGACTTTAGGAATATCCCTTCTGGAATTATCCAAAGGGATATTAGCAATAAAATAGACATCCTTATACTCAATCACAGAGCCTAATTTAGCAAGATTCCAATGGTCATTATCCCAGAAATCGTTAATAGTAATATTAATATGCTGAGGGCCAGCATAGTAATTAGCAAGCGGCCCAAAAGAAGTCCGATCATCATACCAGAAAGACAACTTACCAATACCAACATCCCAGCAAATAAAATTCTCCACCAAATGAGAAACCTTAAGCATTTCTTTCCAAATGTAAGAGTCATTAGAAGTAGCAGTAATAGATAAAGGGTGTTGATTAGCACAATACTTAGAGAAAAGAAGATTAGCCCAAATAGAGTTATTATCTCTAAAGTGAACCCAAAGTCTCATAAAATTATATTTAATAGAGTCAGAAATACTTCTAAAACCCGAGCCCCCATTAGAAATGGGCTTGCATAACTTCTCCCAACACTTCCAGGTGTAACCCTTTTTCCTGCTAACCATCCCATAAGAAGCTGTTAAATAAGACTTCAATCTTTCTAATAATAGCCTTGGGGACATTCATCACTTGAATAATATAAAGAGGCATGGATGTAAGAATACTCTTCAAAAGAGTAATACGTCCCCCAAAGGAAAGAAATTTGTTCTCCCAAGAATGAATTTTCATTCTAATTCTATCGACCAAATTATTAAACAAAGCAATTCTCTTGGGATTCTTGTCTAAAACAAAACCAAGATAGCTAATGGGTAAAACGACCAAATGACAATTAGTAAACTCAGCGAATCCACTTTAACTTCATATTGCTAATATGTTTAGAACCATAAAAGGAGCATTTGGCGGCATTAAAAAACATACCGGAAGAATTACGTAAATGATTGATGAGTCTCCAAATTTTCTTAATAGATCTCTTATTAGAATTGGTAAAAATAATAAGATCATCAGCATAACATAAATGAGAAATGCTGATACAACCTTTATGCACAAAATTAAGAGAAGGATTGTCTCCATATAATTTATTAATGCACTTGGAGAAATAATCCATAGCAAGTATAAACAAATAGGGAGAAAGAGGATCACCTTGCTTAATACCTTTGGATGATAAGAAATGGTAGCGGAATTACCATTAATGATAACGGAATAATAATTATTACTAAGAATTACGTAAATTAAATTACAAAAATCTCGATTGAACCCATGAGCATTTAACACATGGATAATGAACTCCCATCTAATAGAGTCAAAAGCTTTTTGAATATCCATTTTAAAAATGATATTCCCATCTCTTTTACTCTTGTCAAGGTCAAAAAGCAACTCTTGAACAGTAAGAGCATGATCAATAATAGATCTGCCTTTAATGAAGGCAGTCTGATTAAATGAAATTAACTTACCTAAGACATCCTGAATTCTATTCACAACAATCTTAGAAATAAGCTTAGATATAACAGTATTAATACTGATAGGTCTAAAAGATTTCCAAGAATTAATACTATGCTCTTTAGGAATAAGAACAATATTAGAACATTTAAAAAATTTTGGTAAATCGATACCTTTAAAAAATCCTGAATAGCACCAATGACATCATTTTTAATAACATCCCAATAATGTTTATAAAACTCAATAGTAAAGCCATCAGGACCAGCAGCCTTACCATTATCCATACTATCCAAAGTGAATTTAATTTCAGAAGGATCAGGAATATAAGTAAAATTAACATTCTTAACATTATCATCAGAGGGAAAAACATCACAATTAATCATCTCGAAAGCACTATTATCGAAGAGAATAAGTGAGTAAAAAAACTAATGCCATCATTAAGAATATCATCCTGATTAGTAAGAACATAACCATTGTCATTCTTAATAGAAGATATGAAATTCATATTTCTTCTATTCTTAATGCAAGCATGAAAATAAGAGGTATTCCTATCTCCATTAATAAAATTAGATTTGCAAGCTTTTTGAGCATAAAAGATTTCTACAATACTAATGGCATAAGTAAGATCCTTTTGAGCTTGAGTAAAAAGATCAAAAGAGATAACATTGTCTGAAACGAGATTTCTAAGTCATGCACTCTAGTCTCAGCCTCCTCAACTAACCTGTTAATATTGCGAAAACATTCCAATTCCAACTTCTTAACTCGTTTAGCAAGATGTTTATGAAGATACCATAACTTCGGCCAAGATTAAGATGATTGAAATTATAAACGAGTTATTACAAGTCCGAGTTAGACTTAATAAACTCCAAAAAATTAGGATGATTAACCCAAGCATTCAAAAAATTAAAGTGAAAACAGTCTATTTTTATGATTATAATTAAAAACTTTAATTAAGATAGGAGTGTGGTCAGAAGCATTAAAGGCTAAATGTAAAATCTCAAAACTCCTAAACTTATTATACCAACTAGCATTAGCCAAAAATCTATCAAGTCTCTCAAAAACATTACCTCTGTGCCAAGTAAAAGCATTACCCGTATACCCTAAGTCAAAAATCTCAGCATCAATGAAAACAGAATTGAAGTTAGAAATAAGATTAACATTAGGATAAACACCACCCTTCTTCTCATCAACGAAGAAATCATATTAAAGTCACCCCCAACAAGCCAAGGGTCCGACATAGGACTAATAGATCTAATAAGATTCCATAAACTGATTCTGTCTTGCTTAGTACAACCAGCATAAACAATAGAAAAGTGAAAAGAAATGCCAGAATAAGAGATAAAAACATGCAGTAACTGAGCATGATTAATAATAACATCAACAGTGATAAAATCTCTCCACAAGAACCAAATCTTGTTATTAATATTAGCCATAAACCGAAAGTTACCAATTTTTTGAATATATTTATAATTATTAACGGGATTAACTAAGGGTTCAAGAATACCAAAAAAATTTAAATGATTTTTCCTAATAAGATTTTTAAGCCTATTAGAGGCATCACTTTTAGCAACACCTCTAATATTCCATATCATAGTGTTATAATTCATCATCAGTGTCTTTTCTACTCCTAGTAACTCTAGAAGTAGAAGTTACCTCATTGGAATCAGTCTTACCATTCATGTGCTCCTGCATAGCATCAGGATTTATGTAACTAAGTTCCCGGCTACCCTTGAATTTTCTCCTCCTGAGGATTTACGGATCATCCATTCATCTTTAGGTTCAGACCTGTTAAAAACATTGAGTTCTGCATTCATATTATCAGTAATAATATTTCCAATGGATTCTTTCTCCATAAGGTTAGTATGCATCTGCATATTATCTATAGCCTGTCCAACAATAGGATCCACAAATAATAAAGATTGAGTGTTGTTAGTATGACCATCTATATTTACATTAATACCATTTAAAGCAACAGATTCCTGGATAATATCTTTGTTCACCTCATCAGGAGATGAATCTTTAAAAGCAGAAACTAAAATATTGTCATCTTGTGGTAAATCTTTACCAAAAGATTGACCACCAACACCCACATTATCAAGAATTAAAACATTAGATTCTTCAAAATTCCTAACAGAGATGTTATTCGATTCCGGATCGGGAATAGGTTGCGGATTTCTACCCTTATGAGAACTTTCGAGCATTATTAATAGGATTTTTAGGAATTTTGTTTTTCAAATGGGGATGGGCAATATAGCAATTATTAAAAGTGTGCCCAAACATACGACATTTATTACAGTAGGGTGGGATGTATTCCATCTCTACTGTTTGCCAATAACCGGAACCAGAGTCTTCTAACCAAACAGAGTCGCAAAAAGGAGCAGTCACGTCTCTCTCAATAAGAATTCTAGCAAGCGAAGGCCTATTATAATTAACGAAGCCAAGTCCACCTTCATAGGAGTACCAAAAATCTTACCAAGAGAATAAAGAACTTTCTTATTAAAGAACTGTAATTTTAACCCCGGAAAACGAAACCATATAGGAACAATAGGTGGCTCTTCTTTGGGGTTAAAATCCACATTCCATTTAAGAATCTTCATATACACCTTATCTATTTGAATGACTTTTTTAGAAAACAGTTGTGTATAATCCGATTCATTCTCCAGTTTAATCATTAAATTCCTACCATCAATAAGCCCAACATTCCATTTACCTAATAACTTGAGATCAGCAAAATACCTTCTTATAATCTCCATTCTGGGATGCGCAAAAGTAAACTTACCGATTAAAGTATATTTAAGAGGCTCTGCAAGTAAAACAGTGTCCTCTTCACTAAAGATTAAAGCCGGTTTTCCATTTTTCTTGATAGCTTTCTTTAACAACCCATCAGATCCTTCGTCACCAAAATGATCTCTGAAGGTCGAAAGGAAACAAACAAAGATTAGGAGAAGAAGAAGTGTTTGGGTCAAGATTACCCTTAAGAGCTTCCGCAAAGAAGGTCGATTGAGAAGATCGGCCATCGGGGAAACAAATAAACTTCGGATCCGAAGAAGATCAGACGAAAAAGGAAGAAGATCAACAATCCAGATCACCAACACCACAGGCGAAGCGAGAAAACCCTAGGGACGCGTCAAGAACCCTTTCCGTTCCCATCCCTCACCATTTCGCACTTGCCCTATTCTCTTATTCGATTATTGATCGCCTAATTAATATTAAGTGATTTTGTCTACCTTTTCTGATATAAAAAGGGTTTAAATCCTGATGATCTTGTTATAATAATACCTGCAAATTTAAAAACTGTTCCATTGATTTGCGTGGCTGTACATTATTTCGAAGGGTCAGTGCTGTTGTTAGTAATATAGCCGGGGCAGGAAACGCCTGCAACTCAACGCGGAATACGTGAATTCCGTTGGAATTGATGTTTGAGAGACATTGATCTTTGTAAAATGGAAAAAACGAATCTTCAGTTTGAGACACATTCCGCTTAAAATTTAATCAGGAAAAATTTATGATGACTACTTAAATTGATTCTCGTACAAAATTTATCTCAAAATATAAATTCATTAATCTAAATTAAAATTAATCAAGAAATCATGAAACAAATTTCTTTTCAGAAATTAACTAAATATTGTATTAAACGTTAAATCAACTGTACGTGCGTAAAGTATTTTATATAATGTTTAAACAAAAATACTGACACACGGCAGCATTAGAATGAATCATGAAGGTGAGGTGTGAATGAGCAGCAAATTCGCCGGCACAGTATCAGAAAATAATACTTTACTGGAACCGATAAGAGACCTCGCCTTCATTATTACGCCACATAAGAAGAGCTTATTATTAAATAAATTAAGAAAGACAGATGTAATGAGTAAGCAGAACTTTCTTAACAACTTCATGATGAAAGCTGCGAAGAGCACCAAGAACATGATAAAAAATTTAGGAAAAAGTACGTGGAGCCCGGTGTAAGGCATTATTTAATTTGCTAATCACCTTTATTTCCTATATTTACTTCCTTATTGTTCACTCTCCACGTTTCTCTCGTTCCCGCGTTCCTTCACGCGTTCTTGTGTTCCCGTAGTCGGCACTGTAGTTTACTTGATCAACATAGAGTCATTTGTTCTATTAGACTATGAATTACCTGAGGAGGTCTAGAATGGGAAAGATGTTAAATTTTCTTACCTTAAGATTTTTGGTTGTCTTTCATATGTTTTAATTAATCATGATGTTCGTACCAAGCTTGAGGCTAAGTCAAAAAAATGTTATTTCATCGGCTATGGAGACAAGACATTTGGCTATCGTTTCTGGGTTGATTAGGATTGAAAGATCATAAGAAGCAGGAATGTGTTTTTTAATGAGATGATCATGTACAAGGACAAGTTTAGTATAGTTTCTGAAGTTGCTCCTCACAATTTCTAGTTGGTAAGGTTTGATGATCTACCAGAGGTCACAGTGCACGGCAGTGATGACAATGATGAGGAGAGCAGGTTCGGGGCACTCATTTCTATTGTTCCACAGTCAGGATTAGTATCGTTAACTCCTACAGCCACAATTTAAAGGTTAATCAGGAATAGACATTCTCATCAGCGTTTTTAACTAATCTTGAGCTAAATTTTGTTGATAGATAGTGGAAAACACAGAGTTATGAAGAAACCTTACAAGATGAAAATTCTAGTAAATGGGAGCTATCCTTGAAAAAAGAGTTAGATTCTCTGCTAGGAAATTAGATATGGGAGCTGACAGAATATCCACCAATGAAGAAGGCATTACACAATATGTGGGTGTATTGGGTAAAGACTGAGCATGATGACAATAAGAGGTACAAGACACTGGACTTGTTGTAAAAGATTTTCACTAGGGACAACGTATTGATTATTCTGAGATCTCCTCTCTTATGATAAAGCTCACAACCATCAGAATGACACTGCCTATGGTGGCTGCCAAAGACCTATTCCTTGAGCAGTTAGATGTGAAGGCAATCTTACTTCATGGAGACCTCGAAGAAAAATCTGCATGCACCAATCTGAAGGGTTCGTGGTACAGGGAAAGGAAGATTCAGTTTGTGGAATGAAGAAAAGCTTGTATGACTCAAAGCAAGTTCTTAAACAGTGGTACAAGAAATTTGATAATTTCATGCACAATGCAGGGTCAATAGATGTCAGTTAGATCACTGTTGTTATGTTAGGCATTTTGACACTTCCTATGTTATTTTACTGTTATACGTGGATGACATGCTTATTATAGGGGCAAATATTGATGAGATCAATAATCTGAAGTAACAGATGTCATGACAATTTATAATGAAGGATTCGGGAGCTGCAAAACAAATCCTTAGCATGAGGAATGTTAGAGACAGAGTCAGAGGCACAGTGAGGCTTCCACGGGTTGAATATGTGAAAAATGTACTTAGCATTTTCAATATGGATAAAGCCAAACCAGTTGGCACACCTTTAGGCAGTCACTTCAGACTCAGCAAGAACCAGTCACCAAAGTCAGAGGAGGAACGAGACTACAGGAGTAAGGTTCCTTACGCTTCAACAATTGGTTCACTTATGTATGTTATGGTTTGTACAAGACCGGATATTACCCATGCAGTGGGAGTTGTGAGCAGATGCATGAGTAATCTAGTGAAAGAACATTGAGAAGTTGTGAAGTGGATCTTGAGATACCTAAGAGGCTCCTCAGATATTTGCTTGTGTTTCTCAGGAAAGAGCTTGGATGTACAAGGCTTTGTTGAGGCAAATATAGCGGGAGACATTGACAGTAGGAAGAGTGCTAGTGTGATGGGGCTCAAATCTACAGAAGATAGTTTTATTGTCCACTACAGAAGCTGAGTACATTGCAGTGTTAAAGGTTGCAAAGGATATGATATAGTTACAAAGTTTCTTGGAAGAATTGGGTAAGGTGGTTCAAATGGGCACTCTTTAAAGTGACAGTCAGAGCGCTATATTCATTGCCAGAAATCCAACATTTCAATCCAGGACTAAGAACATTCAGATCATGTATCACTTCATATGGTCATTATGAGATGATGAATAGTTGTTACTTGAAAAAATTTATCGTAACAAGAACCCTGTTGATATGCTGACTCGATATGCGCATAACTTCAACCCTGCTGATATGTGTTATCCTTCAGAAGTTGAAGTTTTGCGCAACTTCATTTGGTCTTCTGGCTAATTATATAAGTAAAACCCAAATTTTTTTATCACATAAAAATATCACCATTTTAAAAATTTAAATTCACCATTTGAATGGTTTGCATGTAAATATGATTGTTTGTATTAGATATATAAATAAAAAAGAATCATGCAATATGTACGTACATGCACCCATTTTTTGTGGAAAATTTGAATGTCTCCTTCTCTTTTAAGAGGGCAAAAAAAAATATTTTATGGTCATTTTTTGCTTGAAATGACAAATAATACCTGATAGGAAAATTAATAAATAACACTGAACAAAATTTTAAAACAACTCATGTTTTAACTGAACTCAATCTTTATATGACAATTAGTAAACAAGTTTGAGCAATAGTGCAATTTTTCTTTTAGATTCTCATTTACTTAAAGTTCTTGGATAAGGATGCAATTATCTACCAAAGTAACCAACAGTATGGCCCAAAAACGGATAACAACTCACCAATGCAGGCCCATCTAAACATTGTCAGCCTTCATATCAAACAAATGTATCATGTGGCCTAAGTTGTAAAAATAAAAAATAAAATAAAATAAAATAAACTTCTGAAATATTTCGTGAATCCATTAATTTTAGTTTTATTATATTGCATAATCATTCTAATGCATCATTAATGTAAGGGTTATTGACCATTTTCAAGCTCTATTCACTGCTTCACAAACAAAAAAAATGTTGACATAATCATTATCATAATTGTTGTACCTGTAATAAGAAATATCTCAATTTCAAATTAATTAAAGTGACCTAATTATGGGCACATACATAACATCAAATAGTTATGTATTTAAATATCTAACACCTAACCTTTACTTTATAGATTTGCAGCACCCAAAATGATTCATATCACATAAAAAATCCATCATTTTAAATTTTGAATAGTAAAATAAACATTTTTATTTATAACAAAAGTGGCGTGTACGTAAAATTGAAATATAGGCGTTAGATATGTCAATACATAAGAATTTAGTGGTATGTATGTAAATCTAACTATAAACAATAAAGCAAGATATTTAATTTAGGGCCTAAACTCACACCCGATATGAGACAAGATTTAACCTACATATCTTCATGTTCTTAAATCCAAGAATTATTAAATCCTACTGAAAAAAGACGGATTTATGGGATTTAGAGCTGAAGCAGACGTCATAGGGCTGAAAATTCAATCATTTTTTCAACTGTACAGTTCATGATGTTAATTCGGAAAAATTATTGCGTCCGGACAACGTATGCAAAGTTGTGTCCGGACTCCAATTACAGGACGACACATGTTCGTGTCAGTCTCATCCTTCAAAATACAAAAATACAACATGCGGGTTGTATTATAATATTCTGGATACTACCATAATACATCCGACAAATTCAATCACGCGGCCCGACCCGACCTAATTTTTTCGACAGAAATAAAGTCGTGGTTGTATTCAAATATTTCGAGGTTATATTGGAATATTACCTGTTTTATTGTGGTAGTATTCCGGTAATACAATACAACCGCGGAATATTCGAATACAATTCGAATATTCCGCGGTTGTATTGGAATATTCCCGGTTGTATTATGGTTTTATTGTGGTAGTATTCCGGTAATACAATACAACCGCGGTTGTATTCGAATATTCCGCGGTTGTATTCGAATATTCCAGGTTGTATTATGGTAATATCCGGAATATGCCAATACAACCCGCGGGCTGTATTTTTGTGTTTTGAAAGATGAGGCCGACACTAACACGTGTCTTCGTATAATTGGAGTCTGGACACAACTTTGCGTACGCTGTCCGGACGCAATAATTTTTCGTTAATTCGACAGCACATTTAGTCGGAAATGAACGGCTAAAAGAAAACACCTATTTTTTTTGCCGATTTAGAAAACTTTTTCCTACAGTGAAATACCCTTTATAACCAAGTTTGGAATATGGGTCGGGGTCAGGGTCAGGCATGTGACTTGCTCAGAATATTCTAGGCATATGCAAAGGATGCATGAGGTGGCAACAAAATTCAACCAAATACCATGTCAACTCAGCAATTGCTCACATGACTTCTACCGAGTTAACAAGATAATACGACAAATCAACATTGGTAGCCTGTTCAACTAAAAGGTTCACTCAATCATTTAGGCAAACTGATTCAATGGATCAACTTAGCAGGTTAGGGCAACTTTATTAGCTCGCCCCATAGCCAGCAATGCTGTGTAGCATTATGCACTGCAAATTTAGTCATTCTATGTATGTATGTATGTAGTGTGTGTGTGTGTGTGTGTATTTTTTTTTCTGTAAGGAGACTAATATTTAGTAGAGACTCAAATATCAGTTTCTCATATAAGGAAACCGATAGTATTTTTTTTTAATGTAAGGAAACAGATATATCAGTAAAGAAACAGATATATATATATATATATATATATATATATATATATATATATATTACATCGAGATGCGCTAGCAGTGAGGAAATCTAACACTTTAGAAGGAAGAAAAATGAAAGCCCATTGACTTATCCGATCAGATGCAGCTATCCAAGCCAAAGCAATCAACATAAAAAGACAAACATTATATTAGTGTCATTAGAAAATCATTCTCACAGTGGCACGACGCTTACTCATAACCAGGGAGTAGAGAAATACATGAATATAAAGATATATATATATATATATATATATATATATATATATATATATATATATATATATATATATATATATATCTGCTGTTACTTATGACTCACAATTGGCTAAGGGGTATTCTTGTATTTTGTACACCCCTTAGCATCTTCTTTTATCACCTTATATTATATATAGAGGTGAGTGGGTGAGGCTTGATATAAGCTAAGGGATTGGTGAGAGCCTGAGAGAAATTCAGTCCAAGAATTCAGAGAGGGAGATTGAGCTTGTGTGCAAGGTGAGAGAGAGCATCCTAAGGGTCTTGGGAGCCAAGAAGATCCTCGAAGATGAGGGCTCATCTTAAGCTATGTATTCTCCCGCAAATATCTTAGTAAGATCGACGATGTTTTCCCTCCGTGGATGTAGATCCATTTGGATCGAACCACGTAAATTGCTTGTGTCTCTTGTTGTGTTCTTTCTTTTCTTTTCTTTGATGTTATTCTAGCAACGACGATTATCCCACAACAATTGGCGCCGTCTGTGGGAAACAATCGGCTCTTCTCGGCTAGAGGCATTCGGCATTCAAGAATCAGCAAGGCGGTTCTTGGGAGTGCGGCAGGGCGAGGGGTGTTCGGTTGGAATCAAGAAGAAGAAAAGGAGCTCTACGGCAGGCCGAGTTCGGCAATCCCGCAAGGTTCGGCAATCCGGCGAGGCTTGGTCGAATTTGGCAAAATCAAGAACCGCAGCAAGGAGCTCTCAAAGCAAGCAAGGTGTTCGGGCAGCAGTTCTTCTTCCTTGGGCCAGGGAGAAACTCGGCAATCCTGCAGGGAGGAACTCGACAATCCTGCAGGGGGGAACTCGGCATTCCAGATTCTTGGAAGTGCAGCTTGCAAGAATTCAGCAATCCTGTAGGGAGGAGTTCTACAGTTCTGCAACATCTGACATTGAGGTTCTTGTTCCAACAAGAAAGGAAGTTTGCGCGAGGCGGTTCGAGAGTGGGTGTTCGCGGAAGGGTTCCGTGGAGCTGCGGATTCTGCGCGACAGGAGCTGGAGCGCAAGGGTTCGGCGCGCAGCAGGCGAGGCCAGCGGTGTAGCGAGGTTTTCCGTTCGGGTGAACCGAGGCGAGGCCGGCGATAAGGCCGAGCAGTTCTGCGTGGGTCTCGGCATCTTGGATCGCGGCGGAAGCCGACGACGAGGCTCGCGACGGCACGAGGAGTTCGGCAGTCCTGGTTCTTGGACTGTAGGCTCTTCGACAGCCCGGGTTCTTGGGTTGAAGGTATTTGCCAGTTGTTCAGCGGGACAAATTTACAACAGGAAATTCAAACAACAACAAGTGTAATCTCCAGCAAGGAGTCCGACGGTAGGTATTCGGTCGCCACCGAGTTCGGCTACCACAAGGAATTCAGCAGAATTAGATCAGTGGTCTTCACTGGTCATTCCAAGGTTTCGTTTCCAGGAAGCGCGACAGATTTTGCAATTTAGTTATTCAGCTTTTCCCATTTACAGGAAATTCTGCAGGAGTTTCAGTTGGAAGATCTTAGTGTGAAGAGCTGTTTGGCGGAACAATGGGTTCTGCTAAATTTGATATCGAGAAATTCACAGGGAAAAATGACTTCGGCTTGTGGAGAGTGAAGATGAGGGCTCTACTGGTTCAGCAGGGCGTTGCAGAAGCCCTGCGAGGTTCGGCAGCGACTGCCGGCCGACCCGACCGAGAAGGAGAAGAACGTCATCCTAGACGGGGCTCACGGTCGATAATCCTAAGTTTGGGCGACAAAGTGCTTGAGGGAGGTGTCGAGGGAGACAAGCTGCTCAAGCCCTTTGGGCCGAACTCGAGGTACTTTATATGACTAAATCTTTGGCTAACGGACTTTTTCTGAAGCAGCGTTTATACTCATTCAAAATGCACGAAGACAAGTCAGTTTCGGAACAGATTGACGAGTTCAACAAGATAATAGATGATCTCGAGAACATTGATGTCAAGATGGACGACGAGGACAAAGCGTTACTGCTGTTAAACTCTATCCCTAAGAGCTACGAGCATTTCAGGGATGCGATGCTCTATGGTAGGGTACAGACTATTACCTTGGAAGAGGTTCAATCTCCGATCGAGCCAAGGAACTTCGAAGAAGCATGACATGAAAGAAGAGGCCGGTGGAGACGGTCGACGAGTTAGAGGAAGACCGAGCAAGAAAAGTTCCAAAGGCGATCGAACGGATCAAAATCCGGAAAGAAGAACGAAGTCGGTCTTCTAAGAGATCTAACAAATGTTACCACTGCCACAAAGAAGGTCACTCGGGAGGAGCGTCCGGATAGAAAGAAAAGCTTTCGGAGAAGCCTAAAGATTCTGGAGAAGCAAGTGTAGCCTCAGATGGCTATGATTCAGCAGAAGCTTTGGTGATATCAGAATCAGAATCCAGCAAGGAGTGGATCCTCGATTCTGGGTGCTCCTTCCACATGTGCCCTCACAAAGATTGGTTCGAGACACTGCAACTGGCAAACGGCGGGTCTGTACTACTTGGAGATAATAAAGCTTGCAGGGGTACTTGGCGGCGGAACGGTCGGAATAAAGATGTTCGATGGAGCCGAGCGAATACTTCGACACGTCGGGTACGTTCACGAGCTCGAAAGAAATCGATCTCTTTAGGTACTGCGGAGTCGAGCGGATACACATTCGAGGCGAGAGAATGGTTGCATCGGAGTAGTCGAAGGTTCTCTCATCGTCATGAAAGGGGTCGAAAGAATGGGTTATACTCTCAATTGGAAGAAGCTGTCATCGGCAACTACTCAAATGCGGTTCGATCGAGAGCCGACAAGACCGGATTATGGCATATGAGGCCAGGGCACGTAAGTGAAAGAGGCTTACAAGAGGCAGTCCAGGCGAATTTGTTATGCGGAGATCGAGTCGGCAAATTAGAGTACGTGAACGAGTGTGTGCGGGGAAGGCTACCGGGGTGAAGTTCTCTACCGGAAATCACACATCGAAGAAGCCACTTGATTACGTACACGATGATTTGTGGGGACCGACCAGGACTCGGACTCATGGAGGAGGGAGATACTTCATGTCTATCATCGACGACTACACCAGGAAGGTATGGGTCTTCATCCTTAAAACTAAAGATGAAGCTTTTCAGCGTTTCAGGGACTGGTTAACTCTCACTGAAAACAAGATATGAGCAAAACTGAAGCATTTGAGATCTGATAATGGTTTAGAGTATTGTTCGTAACGAGTTGAAGAGTCAGTGCGGGAAGAACGGTATTACAAGACACAAGACGATCCGGAACACTCCTCGACCGAATGGCCTAGGCGAGAGGATGAACGGGACTCTCCTGAGAGAGTGAGATGTATGCTACCGAATGCGGGTCTACCTAAAAGTTTCTGGGGTGAAGCTGTGTCTACTGCCTGACACCTCATCAACAGATGTCCATCGACAGCTATCAATATGAAGACTCCTCTGGAGATGTGGTACGGGAAACCAGGTAACTATGATAACTTGAAAGTTTTTGGATGTATTGCTTACGCTCATGTCAGACGAGGATAAGTCTGAAGCAAGAGCTTTGAAGTGCATTTTCATTGGATATCCACCGGAACCAAGGGGTACAAACTTTGGTGTCTAGATCAACAAAAATGCATCATCGACGGAGACGTGACATTCGATGAATCCAAAATGGCAAATTTGCAAAGCTACGTTACCAAAAACGAGTGCTTGCTAAGGAGGGTTCTTCAATTGAGGTGGAGCTGCAACAACTACGGACTTTGACCGATCAAAGGACCGCTCCGAACATTCGGGATGAAGTGACGGAGGACCGGCAGAGACGAGCCGGAAAACGGATCGGATGATTACGAGGCGACAAGAGACGGACAAAGAAGAACTATCGGACCTCCGGAGAGATACGGCCATGCGGATATGATCTTCTACGCCTTGAGTGTTCGTTGAAGCGATAGAAGAAGGCGAACCGAACAACTATAAGGAAGCTTTAAAGAGCAAGGAAAGAAATAGATGGGTTGACGCCATGAATGAGGAAATGACCTCTCTGATGAAGAACAAGACTTGGGAATTTGTGGATCGACCAACAAACAAACGTGTAGTTGGTTGCAAGTGGACCTTTAAGAAAAGGAAGGCACACCGGGTATTGAAAAGATCGGATACAAAGCCGGACTCTTTGCGAAGGGATTCACTCGGGTAGAAGGAATCGACTTCGACGAAATTTTCTCACCCGTGGTAAAGCATTGCTCCATTAGGATGGTTTTAGCACTAGCGGTTCAATTCGATTTGGAATTAGAGCGGCTAGATGTTAAAGCTGCGTTCCTACATGGAGAGCTTGAAGAAACCATCTCCATGGATCGACCGGATAGGTACGAGCACACCGGAGACTAAGGACAAGGTTTGCCTCGTCGAAGAAAGCTTTATACGGATTGAAACAAAGCCCTAGACAATGGTACAAACGTTTTGATGAGTTTATGCTGAAGATCGGCTTTGTCAGAAGCAGCTACGACAGTTGTGTATATATGAAGTACGTATACGTACTTGCTCTTATATGTAGATGACATGCTAGTAGCAAGCAGAAGCAGGGAGGAAGTCCAGAAGATCAAAGGTATGCTCAACTCTGAATTCGATATGAAAGACCTAGGACCTGCCACAAAGATCCTAGGAATGGAGATCAATAGAGACGAGAAAAGGGGCGACTTATTCTTATCTCGTAAGTCTTATATTCGGAAAGTTCCGGCAAGGTTCAATATGCACAAGGCAAAGCGGAGTTGCAACACCGATTGGTCGGCACTTCAAATTATCGAACTCTCGAGCACCCGAGGCCGAAGCCGAAAAAGAATACATGGAGGGTGTCCCCTATGCCGAGTGGGGTCGGTAGCATCATGTACGGTATGGTGTGCGAGCGGACCGGATCTAGCTCTACGCTGTCAGTGTTGTTAGCAGGTTCATGGCTAATCCAAGGCAGACTCACTGGGAAGCTCTAAAGTGGATTACGAGATACTTAAGAAGTACTACGGACTTGGGGCTACTCTTTAAAAGACGGAAGGCAACGAAGAAAAGTTAGTAGGTTACGTGGATTCCGATTATGCTTGGAAGCATCGACACCGGAAATCACCGGCCGGATTCATCTTCACCGTCTTCGATGCTGCGTCGATTGGAAGTCTAATCTTCGATCCGTCGTAGCTCTCTCAACTACGGAAGCGAGTACATCGCCGTGATCGAAGCAATCAAGGAAGCCACGTGGCTAAAAGGCATGGCCGAAGAGCTCGGGATACCTCGAAAGGTGGTAGCCGTGTTCTGCGACAATCGGAGTACTATTCATCTCACCGGGAATCGAGTCTTTCATGAAAGGTCCAAGCACATTGATGTGAAGCTTCATTTTGTGAGGGACGTCGTCGCCGAAGGCTCGATAGTGGTGGAGAAGATACCTGCGAGGAGAACCCTGCTGACATGCTCACCAAGGCGCTTACCTTTAGCTAAGTTCAAACATTGTTTGGACTTAGTGAACTTTACCACGGGCTGAGGGCTCCCTCAGAGGGGGCCAGGTGGAGGGAATCATCTTTTCAGAGCTTTGAAATTGAGAGTCAAGGTGGAGAATTGTTACTTATGACTCACAATTGGCTAAGGGGTATTCTTGTATTTTGTACACCCCTTAGCATCTTCTTTTATCACCTTGTATTATATATAGAGGTGAGGGGGTGAGGCTTGAAATAAGCTAAGGGATTGGTGAGAGCCTGAGAGAAATTCCGTCCAAGAATTCTAGAGAGGGAGATTAGCTTGTGGCGAGGTGAGGAGAGCATCCTAAGGGTCTTGGGAGCCAAGAAGATCCTTGAAGATGAGGGCTCATCTTAAGCTATGTATTCTCTCGCAAATATCTTAGTAAGATCGACGATGTTTTCCCTCCCGTGGATGTAGATCCATTTGGATCGAACCACGTAAATTGCTTGTGTCTCTTGTTGTATTCATGTATTTAGTAACAAATTGACTGGAATAATAAAGTCTGTGAGATAACTCTTCTTGTTCTTTTTCTCTCTTGTCTGTTATTCTTCCTCTTCTCTGTTAATTGTAGTGCAAATCAGTAGAACAAAAACTTATTCAATTCTTTATCGTCTTCTTGGTATCAGAGCAGCTTTCCCACTAAACCTTGCCATTCTCGGCCAGCTTCCCATTGGAACACTGCCACCCAAATCTACAAGGTGTTAGAACACTCAAAAAATCAATTCTCCTTGGATTCCAGCGTTAATCCAACTGAGTATGGATGTACTTCGGTCCCCTCAACTTTCATCATGAATGGCATTAAGGAGACTATCAACGTCCAGCTCACCACAAAAAATCATTGACATGGAGATCTCAAGTTCTCAAACTCTTCAAAGCCAACAGGTTTGATTTGTCTTGATGGATTTATTCCTTGCCCTTCCACAACACTCAATCTAAAGACTTTACCTAACTGAATTTGGACCAGTCTCTATGACTTCTTGTAGAACAAAACTTATTCACGGCTCTACACTCCATTATCTCTTTGTCACTGTTGTTATAAATCCTGAATCTTGATTCTTCTATGGAACTTTGGCTAACTTTGGAACACTAACTTCAATCCACCAAAATATCTCAGATAATTCAACTCAAGAATGATCTCCACAATATGAGTATGAAAGATCAAACTATGACACAATATTTATCAAATATTAAAACCAAGGTGGACGCCATAACCGTTATTGGGTCATTCTTGGATAAATAGGATGCCATCTACTCCCACCTACACATCAAGCATTCAAGACGATTATCCGCTCAAATCTTTAACACACAAGCCTTGACGGCCTATACTCGTTGTTATGCAATGAGGAAACCAATCTCATCGTTGAATTCCAGAAAGAACTCCAAACTTCAAATTAGGATCAACATCAAACAACCCTCTTCACTTAACTCGATAGAGGACATGGTCGTTTTTCCAACTCTTGGGGCAAATCCCACCCTGCCACTACCAATACCTCTAGCAACTGAAACTTCAAATCCAATAGCACTCTCATATGTCAAAATCTACTCCAAACTTGACCACTCGGCAATTAAATTTTTGTACAAGATGAATCAATCCAAAAAAGTTCCACCTTCAACAAAATTTGCCCTGGTTACAACTCCGCTGCACAAGACACTAAATGGCTTCTAGACACAATTATCACTGTGCACTTATCTGGAAACCACAATACCTTCAACAAAGTCAATCCTACCACGATCAACAACAAATGAAGATCAGTAACAAACAATCCTTTCCTATCACCCATGTTTGTCAAAGTTTGTACCTACACCCATATCTAAGCTTGTAAATCCCTTCTTTCATGTCTCAAATATTTCCTTCAATCTATTGTCAGTACATAAATTAACAGTTGATAACTGGTGTTTCCTTCACTTTGATCAATCGAGATATTTTGTCAGGGACAAGCATACCAAATAAAGTATACTCACAAGTCCCTCATGAAATGGGTACTACCATATTCAGTGGCCAACTGGAACACCAATTATGTCCAGCACAGCTCTAACCTTGGTACCAACAACTAAACTTCATAGCACGATAGGCATGGTCATCTGCACGTATCCATGCTTCATTAACTAGCAAGATAGCTACCACACTTGAAGACTAAACTTCTAGATTCTCCTTGCATTTCTTGTAAATTAAAATTTTCCAAGCAGTACTAAATCTCTTCAATTAGTTCACTTCGTTGCATGGGGAATTTGCCCAATTATTTTCTCGCTACTACTAATTATAGTTGTTAAAGTAAAAATTCGATGCTACCAACATTTTCACAAACTTCAAACAAATGGTCGATAAATATTGTTACACAACTTTAAACATTCTCAGAATAAAAGGGGGTGGGGAATACATTAACAATGCACTTCAAACCTATTTGAGTGATCAAGGGATTCAACATTAATGTAGTTTGTCGTACACCCTAGAGCAAAACAGAGTTGCAGAGAGAAAACATATACATATATTGGAATTTTTTATGGCGTTCATGAAAGTTGCAAATCTACCATCTATTTTTTTTTACTGATATAGTCCAAGCCATGGCTTACAGAATTAAACTCCTTCCCTCACCCAACACCGACAACCATTCTCTGTTTTTGTTGTTACACCCACTTCAAAAATATACACTGCTTATGCTTCCCATGGCTCACTCCTCAAGCAAACAACAAATTCACACCTAGATCAACTCATTGTGTATTCCTTAGCTACTCACCTGTCCACAAAGGCTACGAATGTTATGACACTGCTACTGGTAAAATGTACATAACACGACGAGTCAAATTTTATGAGCACAAATTTATATACCAAACTACACCCATATCAATACCCAATGCCACCGTAACACCCGAGCCATCAAACCATATACCACTTGTCCCTATCCTGCAAGTCCCACCCAGCCTCAAACCACAACTGAAATACATTGATATACTAACGTCTCAACCCGTTTCCCAAGACTTCAATTTCTCCCCCAAACAAAAACTCTCTTACCACCTCACACTATCTCAACAATGCTCTAATCCCACACAGATTCCATATCCAACAACTGTCCAACCCAATAGAAACATCATTCTCACTAGGTTTGGACAGTCTCAAACCCAAAGCTATATTAAATTTACATCATGCTCTCACTGATACATCCAAGGATCCCACCTCTTATAATGAGGCGGCCAAGAACCTACATTAGAGCAAAACTATGTCCGAGGAATTTCAAGCCCTCCACTACCAAGGAACCTGGATTTTAGTCTCTATGTCACCATCTCAAAATGTTCTTGGTATCAAATGGAACTATAAGACAACAAAGATTTGATGGGACTATTCTCCATCACAAGACAAGGATAGTGGCACAAGGCTACAAAAAACAACACAATATCTATATGATCAGATATTTAGTCTTGTCGCCAAAATTTCTACTATACGCGCTCCTCATCGTGATCATCTCAAATTGGTGGAAAATAATTCTGTTTGATATCTCTAATGCCTTTCTACATGAACCACTTTATGAGGCATTGTTCATGTTGCAACCCAACGAATCTGAAGATCCCAACAAACAGAACCATGTTTGTCTTCAGAAGAAAACTCTCAACGGTCTCAAGAAATATCCACGACAATGACACTCCACTTTAACTTCCACCTTACAATCACTAGGCTTTCAATTAAGCCAAGTTGATCTCTCTCTCATGGTTTCACTGAATCCAACTGGAAAGCTACATTATGATATATGAAGATGACATACTAATTACAGGGAGGTACTTCAACTTTTTTACTCTTATTATTAATCAACTATATCAACATTATCAAGTCGAAAATCTCGACAAACCATCAACCTTCCTTGGGATTCAAATAGACCATTTCAACGAACTATATCTCTGACAGTCTAAGTATGATAAAGAAATTCTAATGAAGGTCGGGATGCTAACATGCGAGTCGATTAAAACTCACATATTTACCAAATTCTCATCTTCTCACCGGCGTCAAGATATGTGACAAACCTCAATTATACTAAATTCTTATTGGTTCACTCCAATATCTTATGCTCACCCAACACGACATAACATTCTCAATTAATACGTTATATTAAAAAATTCACTAACCTCCAAACAAATATTTCACTCAACTAAAACAAGTACTAAGATACATAAAGGCAAAAAGGGTGTTATCGATACATAGAGGTGGCTTCCAATTTTGAGCATTTTCCAACTCTGACTAGGCAAGTGACCCAATTTATCGCAAATCAACAAACAAAGATTGAGCGTTCCTTGGCACAACTCTTTGTTAGGTATGGCTCATATCTAATGAGTTGGAGTTTTCTTGGTGAAGAGGTGTGTCTCTTCATGTTTAGTGGGTTGGGAGGAGCGAGGGTGAGTTAGTAATTTATCTGTAAGTTTTATCTATAAATAGATGTGTAATCCTATGGATATGTGAACCAAACTTGTAACTCCTCTGAAATAGTGAAATTCGCTGGCTCGCTCAAGAGGACGTAGGCAATTCTTTGCCGAACCTCGTTAAATCTTTGTGTGTTCTTCTAATTTGTGTCGATTCTTATTTTCGTTCTGAGATTTTTTCATAACAATTGGTATCAGAGCCTCGTTCGAGGAAACAGGAGGAGATCGACGAGGGAGATCAGAGAAGAAAAGAAGATTTGGCTTCGAGGTTAGAAGAATTGCGGTGTTCTAGGCGAGAGTTTGGCGCGGAGCGGCAGTTCCCGGTGAGACATTCGTCGCAGGCGGAGTTTGGCGGGCTGAAATGCGGTTCGCAGGGACAAATTTCTGAAGGCGTGCGAGGGAGTCCGCGACATCGGCAGTTCTTCGCGCGGCTCGGTTCCAGGCCAGATACTTCGCAGTAGGAGGCGGAATCGAGAATCGGTTCCTCGAACAGGCGCGAGCGCAGGTGGAACTTCGGCCTCTTCCTCACCCGGGCACAGACGAAGCAGCAGGTAAAGGAATAAGGAGGGAATGAGGAATCTAACATTTCTACTAGAAGGGAATATTCTGAATCTAGCTGAGGTGCTGGAAGAGAAGAATTCTTATTTCCTCTTTGGCCAGATTTAATTGTTGTTCTGGCACCGGTGGAGCTCGGATTTTTCTGGTGGTGTCGCGAGACAGCCTTGGCAAGGGAGTTTGCGAGGACAATTCGGCGGGAAGGATCCGCTGCTGGAGAAGGTCGCCTGATCGACCAGATTTCACGAGCAGCCAAGACGTAGAAGCTATTACGGGTGCCAGGTAGATGGCAGTTATCGTCAACGACAAGAAGGCGATTGCACAGGTGGAAGGATCTGCGAACAGTTGGTTCGGCGGAGGACTTGCGGGCGGGCGAGGTGCGAGTGACGGGAAAGACTTCGCGGATTTTGCGGAGAAGGTCGGGTTCACGACGTGAGGTTCCTGCAGTTGCTGCCAGTTTGGGCTGCACACTTGTCGACAGGCGATTGGCGCTATAGCCTTAGTGGCGGACGCGCGACAGAATTTCGCGAAGTTGTTTCGCGAGGTGGAGTTCGCGATCAGGAGGACTAGACATCGATTTCGCTAAGGGTTTTGCGGAGGTATTCTGCGAACAAATGCGAAGGGTTTTCGGCGCGGCGGTTTGCGATTATCAAAGGATTCAAGGCTCGCGGGAACGAACAGGCGAAGCAGTTCGGATACAGGGCTGCGGTTCGGCGAGTATCTGCGACCAAAGGAGTTCGCAGGTTTGTTGCAGGTGATGTTGCAACAGGTGAATCGCGATAAGTGAATCACGAGGCAAAGCACAGTTCGCAAGTACGTCGCAGGAGGAGTTGCGACAGGTGGAGATTCGACAGGGTGCAGGTGGCGAGCAGGCACGATTATTTCGCGAACAAGAGTTTCGTGGAGGTATTCCTCGAACAGGTGCGAAGGGATTCGTGGCTCGTGGAAACAGCAATTGGTCGAGGTACTGGTGCGAACATGAAGGCGCTTTGGATGCTAGATGACACGGTTGACCAAGTCAGGTTAGATGGTTTGGTTGCTCAACTCACTTTGGTGTAAGAAACTTTCTGATCTATTTCTCCTAAAGAGCTGGATATTCTCAAGGTAGAGATTTTCTCCTAAGGGGCTGAATATTCACAAAGGTGGAGATTGTTAGATGTATTTTCTCCTAAGGGGCTGGATATTTGCTAAGGTGGAGATTTGTTTGGTAGACACATATACCGGGTGAAACATTTCTCTTAAGGTGCTGGATATTCGCCAAGGTGGAGAATTGTTAGGTATGGCTCATATCTAATGAGTTGGAGTTTTCTTGGTGAAGAGGTGTGTCTCTTCATGTTTAGTGTGTTGGGAGGAGCGAGGTCGAGTTAGTAATTTATCCGTAGGTTTTATCTATAAATAGATGTGTAATCCTATAGATATGTGAACCGAACTTGTAACTCCTCTGAAATAGTGAAATATGCCGGCTCGCTCCCGAGGACGTAGGCAATTCTTTGCCGAACCTCGTTAAATCTTTGTTGTTCTTCTGATTTGTGTCGATTCTTGTTTTCGTTCTGAGATTTTTTCATAACACTCTTATCTCTTGGGGTACCAAGAGACAAACATTGGTAGCTCGCTCCTCGACAGAAGTTGAATATATATCGAGTCTTATCCACCGCCGCAACCGACATTATATATTTAAGGCGACTGCTTTAGAGCTTCAAAGATCCTCCTATTGAACGGATACCACTCTTCTAGGACAACATCTCAGCCTTGAATCTTGCTAATAACCTTTTGTTTTTTTTTTTTTTTTTTGTTGCAAGAACCAGACATATTGGGATAGATGTTCACTTTATTCGAGATTACATCACAAATAAATACATCAAATATCCACTACAGATCAACTTGTCGATATTTTCACAAAAGTTCTCAATTCGAGTAGATTCAACAACCTATACACCAAGTTGATACTTTGTACCTGAACAATCAACTTGAGGTGAAGGATTAATATATTCATACAGTTCTGGAAAGTACAGAGATATCTGCCAGCTATCATATTCATAGCTACTTGCAGTTTACTGCTTTTGTCCCCGCATTTCTTTTTATTTATATGTCCCTATAGTCATGTATTTGGTAACAATGTGCCTTGAAAATAAAGTTTGTGAGAATTATCTTCTTGTTTCTCTCAAGTCTATTATTCTTCCTCTCCTCTGTTTCTTGCCGTGCAAATCAACGAAACAACTTGTTCAATTTTTGATCTGTCATCTTGAAACACTTTGGAGAATATGATGAAGACATTAGTATATTGTAGTTCACAAATGGTATATCAATATTCTATGTCATACTTCGTTGTATTTCTTTTTTCGACTTCATTTTCACTATAGTGCTTTCTCGTAGTTCTCAGTATTGGTTGTTAATTTGATCTATGAATAACAAATACATTAAAGCCAAGGTGGATGTTATAACCGTTGACCACCGTCGACTGTCAACAACAACCATCGACCGTCATCGAGTACCGTTATCGCTATCAACCACTACCAATCGTTATTGCCTACCGCTGACTACTGCCGATCACTATGCACCATCGTCGGCACCACTGATTGGACGCCGCCAATCATTATAGGTTGCCGCCAGTTGACGTTGGAAAATTTAATAACTCTTTAGCTTCTGTGGGACAAGTAATTGCAACTGTAATCATCTTTTTATAGTGAAACTCTTCAGCTAGTTCAGTACCTGTGGTTTTTCTCTTTTTGAGTTTTCCAAAAAAAAAACTTTTGGTGTCATTCTTTAGCTGTTTTCTAATTTCTGAGTGTGTGTTGAATCTTCGTACTAAACTAAGACGATAATCTATAACTAATAGTAAAATAAGATTATTCCTCATTCTGAATGGGTAAAATGACAATCTTTTGGTTCTTAATTGATCTCAAAGCCGTATTGATCTCAATTGCTGCCACCTAACACGTCTTCGTGTCATGACGGTCAACGTTCCCACTTTGCCATACTTTAAAACTCCGCGAAAATTGGAGAGCGCGGCTTCATACCACCGGATGGTGCACCCAAACAGTCACCCACTCTATGAAACAGAAAACTGGCACTGGGACCCAAAGACAGCTTGGCAGTTTTCGGCGTGCCTCCATCGTCGCTAGCGGCAGGCTCTTTTCTTCTTCTACAAGTCAGAGGAAAGAAAATAAGATTTCTTGCTTAAAATTTGTATTTATGATTGTAATTTCCAGACTTTCGGGAAGGGGTCCAACTCATGTTTTAAGCAAAACGCGAGTCCAAATTCAACTTTAAAAAGCCCTCTTTCCGCTTCTTAGAGCGGTCAGCAATTTCTTCTCTTCTTCTTCTTCTTCTTCTTCTTCTCATCTTTCAAATAATTTCTATTCCTTTTGAAGTTGTTTGTTGACCTTCAAAGCATTCGATGGGGTTCGCGACATTCTCAGAGCGGGCGGCGAGGGTCATTCGCCGCCCTGGATTTTACAAGTTTGCCGTTCTCGTTGCCGTCAGGTTCATACTTTCTCTTTCTGCTCATTTCCTCTCCTTTATTAGGGGGCGTTGTACGGTTTAAAAGAACAGAGTGGAATGAACATATTTATGCTTTAATTTGTTAGACTCACAGAAATGGCCGAGTAAAATTGTAGTTTGAATGACTTTTGATTGTATTTATTTTTCAATTTATCAATCTATGTGTGATTTTAAACAAATTTAAAGCAAAATTTCAGCTCAATTTTTTTCCTCGAACAATCAAATAACTGAAAAATATGTCCTTTTCCATCTCGTCTGTTTCAGTTCCTTGAAAACCAAACAATCAGACTCGCATGGATTCCAGATTTTAGCCTTCGATCCATTGCTTGCTGCTGTTCTTATTAGTTTTATGTTCGGTATTAATTTCGGTAAATTCAGGAAGGAAATTTTTTAATCTCGTATCGGATGATGGCGACTGCTTAATTTTATGTCCAGTTCTTGCTTTGGACGGACGTTGATCATTTTTGCTCTTTGAGTTTATAGATGGCTTTTATTTAATTTATATATCATATAATTCTTTTATTTGTTGTTTTATTATTGTAACGGTGCAAAACTTTGTCCGAGTTTTCGGCCTTGTGTCCGTTTTGTTTGGGCTGGGATGGTTCATGGTTGCTTAGCAATGGCGTTAGATTCACGCTGCTTTATGATTCGTGCTAATTGCAGAGTAGTAGAAATTTAGATGGACGGGTTCTTACTTCTTACTGTATGATAATCAATGATTTATTTCAGAAATCCTGCTGCACCAAGTGTAACAAAAGTAATTAATTTATACCCCAACATCATCTTTGTTTGCTAAGCTACTTCGCTGTTATTGGAAGTTCTATTACTTGCTTTGCTGCCTGCTCCTTGTTTTGTTGTTTCCTTGTAGACTGTGTTTGTCTGATGGATGTTTTTGTGTTTCTCAGTGGTGGGGGTGCAGTTGCATATGCTGATGCGATATCCGATCCTGGTTCTGAATTTGCTGGAGCAGGTCCCAAGAAGAAATTGGTTGTTCTTGGAACTGGCTGGGCTGGCACAAGTTTCTTGAAAAATTTGGACACTTCCTTGTATGATGTTAGGGTTGTTTCGCCTCGGAATTACTTTGCATTTACTCCTTTGCTACCAAGTGTTACATGTGGAACCGTTGAGCCTCGTAGCATCGTCGAGCCTATTCGCAATATCATCAAAAAGGTATAAATATATCATCAAATTTGTTGGTTTTCTTTTTTTCCAGTTAAAATAGATATATTTCATGGCTAGCAACCTAGAAAAGAAAGATGATTGTGGAATTTGTTTTCAAAACAAATGCTTGAAGAAGGAATTTATGATATATGTGGTAAAAATATTGTATTTAATGGGTTTTTTATAATTGATTTGTTTACCGTTTTGTTTCTTTTTTTATATGCTCTAAGCCTCCTCTATAAAATAGGACTTAGTACTTGTGAGAGAATTATGGTGAGAAAACTTGAGTTGTAATCCCAAGTCATTTTTTCCTTTCTCTCATCCGATGCTAGTTAAATCTCCCTCATCATGGAAGTAAGTGAATCGACTTAACGCCAAACTACGTAAAGCTTTTGTTTTTTATTTTGTTGTGTAAATTTCTACACCTTCGTATTGTTTTCGCATAACAATTGACAGACCTTCGGGTTCGTGATTGGAGCGTTGTTCTGGTGTCGAGGACAACAAATTTGGTTTGTGTTGTCGGGGTTTTTGGCAGCACATAGGCCGACCTGTTTTGTCGGCAGATTCAGAGTTTTCGTCAGCTCTGATGAGGTCCAACTTAGTCAAGTAGAGGCGCGACTTAAGACCATCCGATGGGCTTCTGGGGGCAATCCTATTGTCGAGTTTACGCGCCAGCGAAGTAGCGTTTCAAGCTAGTGTGCAACGCGCGGCTCCGTGCGGTGCAATAGCAAGGGCAAAAGAAGCTTCTATAATGGTGAAATAATTTTTCACTGGCATGGAGTCTTTGATTCGAGGAATTTACAATCCCTACTAAAGGGAATATTCCCTTATTAGCTTCCCTCTTCTTAGCCGTCTTTTCCAAGAATAATGATTTAGCAAAGGTCAGAAGGTGCTTTACTAGAGGAATTTTTCTCGGGGAAAGAGATTCCAGCAATGAAAACAATGAACCATAGTATCATTTTTGTTTCTTCATCGTCCACTATGACAGTGAAAAAGTCGACTCATTGGGTGGTCACGCATCCAGTCAAAATCTATGAGACAAAATTTAATGACAAAGAGAAATTTGGCTAGTGACGATGCAATTTGATGGATTTGTTGTGTTCTCTAAATCTGGAGGAAGTCCTAAATAGCGAGGAATGTCTTGAAAAGATGTCAGAGAGAGATTAATTGAATAACCGTAGTGTTTATGACCTGATCCAAAATTACTTGAATATGGGATGATGATGAAGACTTCTGCAGAGAAATTGTAGAGGATGCTGGAGAACATATCTCACGAAGAATATGGAGAACCGTCTCCATATGAAGCGTCGACTTTACAAAATTAGAATAAGACGGGAGGTACCTATTGATGAGCACTTAAATGACCTCGCAAAACTATTAGTAGATCTGTTAAATTTGGATGAGGAGGATGAAAATGAAGATAAGGCTCTCGTTATTTTGAATTTACTCCCGAATAAGTATGAAATATTTACTATGACACTCATTAATGAGAATGAGGTCTTGAATTATGACAAAGCTACAACATTGTTGAACCACGAGTTCTGTCGAAGGGACGAAAAGTCCACAAAGATGGAATCAACTGAGGTACTTACATTGCGTCGTGGCAGATGTGAGAAGCAGAAGAATTGGGTAAAAAAGGTGGTTGCGACGACACTTGTCAGAAGAGGGACAGGTCTTGTGAGAGCAGTCTTAGGAAAAATCAATGTGTTTTTTGTTTAGAGAGTAATTATTAAAAGAAAGTTTGTCCGAAGCTGAAAGAAAAGGAAACTGAAGTTGTATCTGAGGTGAAAACCAATTTCATTGTGGAAAGATCTAAAGAGGCAAATTCAGATGTATCATTATGTGTAGTTTTTCATAGTTTGTTTACAGATAATACGTGTTGGATTCTGGATACAAGTGCTACATATCACATTTGTCCTCTTTGAGGATGGTTTGTACGTACAAGGAGCTGAATAGCGATGTAGTGACAATGGGAAACGATCAAGTTTGTCGTACTATTGGTGCTGGGAATATCTTTATCAGGATGCATGATGGTAATGTGAAGTAGCTGACTCATGTTAAACATGTTCTATATATCATAAAAAATTTGTTGTCAGTTGGGTCTTTAGAGTCCAAGGGCTACACGACGGTTATTGAGGCAGGAGCTTTGAAGATATGTCGTGGCCCAATAATTTTTATAAAGGAAGTTATTCATCACAATTTTTACTATCTTGAGGGCAGTACAATGATTGAAACGACTGTTTGTATTGATAATTCTTATAATGCCACTATGTTGTGGCATATGCAGTTAGCTCATGCTGAAGAGGTTTCACTTCAGACATTGGTGGAAAAAGGATTGATCAGAGAAAGCATCTGCAAGCTTGATTTCTGTGAACATTGTGTATTTTACAAAAAGACACAGATATCTTTTGAGACTATCATCTACTATTCAAAAGACATTTTAGAGTATATTCATATAGGTGTTTAGGGCCCGACGAAGACAACATCATTCAGCGGGCGGAGACACTTTGTCTCTTTAATTGATGATTACCCCATGTTTATTTGGGTGTACACCATGAAGCGCAAAAGCGAAGTGCTTAAAATTTTCATAACTTGGCAGTGGATTGAGACTTAGACTGGTAAAAAAATTTGGTATATCCGATCAAACAATGGGGGAAAATATACTTCAGATGCATTCTTGCAAGAGTGTCAGAGAGCTGGGATAGAATACCACTTCATTGTTCGAGTGACGCCACAATAGAACGTAGTTGTGGGAGGATGAATCAGACTTTAGTGGAGAAAGTTCGTTGTTTGTTATCCAATGCTAAGTTAGAATCTATTGGGCCAAGACTTTAAAATATATCTGTCACTTGGTGAACCGCCTTCCTTTTGCAGCTATTAGGAAGAAGACCCCAAAGAAGACATGGTGAGGGCATCCCTACTAGAGATTATGAGCATATGTAAGTGTTAGAATGTCTAGTTTACTGCCATGTGCAAAAAGATAAATTAGAATCATGAGAAAAAAAGAGTTATTTGTTGGCTTCAGTGATGGAGTCAAGGGCTTCAAGCTATATGATCAGTCGGATGGAAAATTGTCATTGTTTAAAATTTGATTTATATTTTATACACTAAGGGTTTTATGCAAGTGCACATATTATTTAGCATGAATGTTACATTCGACGAGACAAGTTTGTTGAAAAATCAGGACTCAAAGCAGGTGGAGAGTTTTACTAGGACCACAGATATGCAACAAGGGTAGGAGTTGATGCAACTCTATTTGTTTCACAAAGTTTGTCCACTTCGATTCAGATATCTAATTCAATGGCAACTCAAGAGGTATATGTTGATAATTCTCACAAGTATGCGGAAGAAAATGTTGAGGATGAGATTCCTGCTCAGGAATTTATTGCTAGGAGCAGAACTAGGCTTCAAGATATCCTAAAATCAGTCTGGTTGAGGGATCACATTACATTTACACTTTCAGTCAAAGAGGTGTAAATTCCTTGTCACTACAAAGTATAGTGAAGAATCCAACATGTGATTTTTGGAGAGTGGTAATGGATAAAGAGATTGAGTCTCTTTGAAAGAATGGTTCTTGGAGGTTAGTGAAGCTTCCTCCGGGAAGGAAAATCATCAGGTGCAAATGAGTGTATGCAAAGAAGGAAGGATCATGGAGCTGATGCGCGACACAAGGCAAGATTAGTGGCAAAAGACTTTGTACAACAAAAAGGGATTAATTATGATGAAGTATTTTCTTCAGTGCTTATGCATCTCTCAATCCGTGTTCTCTTAGCACTTGTAGCACAGTATGGTATGAACTTGGAACAACATTCCTACACTGAGAATTGCAACAAGAGATCTACATGTCACATCCACCTAGAAATGGAGCATTAAAAGACTTGGTTTGCAAACTAAACAAATCTTTACATTAGTTGAAGCAGTCATCATGAAAGTGCTATAAAAATTTTGATTATTTTTGAGGGGACAGAAGTACACGAGGACCCGGTATGATCATTGTGCATATTTCAAGAAGTTAGCCAACAGTGAGTTCATTTACTTGCTTCTATATATTGATGATACGTTGATTACATCAGCTAGTTAGATTGAGGTTGATAAGATGAAAAATCAACTGTCCAAGCGTTTTGAATTAGAGTTGGGTGAAGCTCGCAGAATTCTTGGCATGGAGATCCTCAAGGAGAAGTCAACTGGAAAGGTTTGGCTTTCAAAAGGGGCTTATGTTCGAAAAGAGCCGAAGAAATTTGAGGTTGATAACTCGAGCAAGGCGGTGAGTTTATACATTACATCTCACTTTCAGTTGAGTTCGGATCAGTGTCCTAAAGATGATCAGAAAAGAAAAGATATGTGATTGGTTTCTTTTGCTAGTGCAATGGGCAGTTAGATGTATATCATAGTTTATACTAGACCAGACATTGCACAAGCAATTATGGTTGTGAGCAGGTTCATGCATGATCCAGGAAAAAGTCATTGGCAGCTTTAAAGAGTATCCTGAGGTATCTGAAGGGTATAGTGATGTTGGCTTGGTGTTTGAGAGGCACTCATCTAGTGCAGATCTGTGTGTAGGCTACGCCAACTCAAGCTATGCAGGTGTTTATGCATAGGTGGAGATCTGCGACGAGCTATTTTTTCGTATTGGCAGCAGGTCCGGTTAGTTGTAGGTCAATTTTTTAGTTAATTATTGCTTTCTCTACTACGTAGGCTGAGTACATGGTATTTACGGAGGAAATGAAAGAAGCAATTTGGATGCAGGGCCTATTGGATGACTTAGGAGTTGATCACGAGTCTCTGACGGTATTCTATGACAATTAGAGTGCAATACACTTGGCCACTAAACCAATTCACCATGCTCGTACCAAGCAAATTGATGTAAGATACCATTTTATTCGGGATTTGATAAAAGAAATCAAGATTTTGTTGAAGAAGATAGATACGAAGGAGAATGCAACGAACGTGTTCATGAAGTTATTATCAGTGTAGAAGTTCACCTTTTGCAGGAGTTTGGTGAACATCCAAGCTCAGGACTGATTCCTCAGTGGGGCATTTTGAAAAACTACGCAAGCTTTGATTCCTTTGGAAAGGGGTATGTAAGCAACCATCTTGGTGCAGCTAATTTGGAGTTTGGGGCTCATTTGATCATCTCTCACTTATTTGGAAGTAAAAGATGAGGTGGAGTTGTTGTATTTAATATGTTTATTATAATTGTTTTGTTTAGCTTTTTTTGTGCTAGGTGGAAATATATGTGAATTTAGTGTACAATGTTCAAAGTATAAAGGTTGTGCCATATTTGAGTTATATGCTAGTGCATCGCATCCCACATCATGCCCTTGGTGATGGTGGATGGATCCAGCGATGCCATATGCCTTGAATTTAGTGTTTTTAGATATTTGAATTAGACAAGTAAATCTATAATGATTGCTTTGAGATTAATGTTGGTAAAAAATTAAATTGAATTATCAGATTTCTGAAAAAAGTCAGACATTAGTGTTGATGAGATTTGAGGGTATAAATCAATTTTGTTGCGTCTGAGTTCTATAGGAGTTGATATGGCCATATTCAGACCTCGTTATACGGAGATAGCTCAGTTCAATTCTTGATATTCCTGATCAATTAATCAAGAGCTATTAACTAGGGAAATATTAATTTCTCCCTCATATTTTTTATTCTTTCATAAAAGTTTTGAAAATAATAATTATTTATTTAAATTTTATCATAACATGGTAAATCACATATTACTTGCAATTTGAGGTTGATTTGATTGCTATTAATTTTACGATGTTGACATAAATTCTGATTTTTTTAATTTTGTCACGGATAATAAAAGATATTTCTTTCAATTTCCACTCGATGGAATTTTGACAACGCTTTCTTATGTCTTCTTTAGGATCTCTCTCTCTCTCTCTCTCTCTCTCTCTCTCTCTCTCTCTCTCTCTCTCTCTCTCTCTCTCTATATATATATATATATATATATATATATATATATATCTATTTTTTCTTTATTTTTGTCATTAATAACCAAAGAGGATGCATAATGTGTAAACAATATAACCAATGGAGAAGTTGGTGATGAAGCTCGATAAAATGCTGAAAGCATAAAGCTGGTTAAGAATCAAAGTCATCTGAAGAATAGATGATAAGCCATTTAAAGAGTGGGAAATAGAGCCATTGGTGATGGAGGAACATAATGTTGTCTAGAAGATGATACTGACAATGAAAAAAACATTGATCCATGTAAAGACTGAACTGGTATGAAAAATGTTATCTAAATAGCAGTCATAGAAGCCATATAAAGAGTTGCAGGTGATGCCCCCTATTGAGCATAGACGACTACAACAATTGAAGAGTGGTCTTCGAAATTCTGTGGTTAGTGCAGACAATGAATTTTGGCCTCCTTGTCCTTTGGAGGTTGATAACGGAATAACTTGAGGCCGTACCACTCTCGTCTTTGTTTTGGAAGTGTTTGTTGAAGTAGTTTGAGGCATGTGAGTAATACTTACCATATTAAAACATTATATGCAAAGACTTTGATTAGATTTCTTTCTTGAGTGATGAGCTTATTTAGTTGCTCCCTATTACTTAATGAAGCATTGAAGAGTTCATTGAAGTTGATGATAGTTGAAATCTTGGGTGAATGAAGCAAAGATGGTAATTTTTAATGAGATCTTAATAAAGAGTGATTGAGTTATGCATGGAGATGCACATAAATTAGTATAGATTATGTCAGTTAGTGATATCGATGAGTTCTTCCAGATGACTTGAAATTGTCGTGTCCAAAATTTTAGTTTGTTTTATTAAAAGTTTGGTGGAAATAGTATCTCGAGTCTAATGTTATGTACTGTAGCATACAAACAACTATAGTAAAAATAAAGTGTACCAATATTGAGATTTTGTCCTCAGGAAGGTCTTTTAACAATCAAATTAGTAATCAATATTAAAGGAGTAAGCTAAAACTAATTCAATAAGAGTTTTCCTTAGAAATGAAGGAGTAGATTCTCTTTGGGAGTTCCTTGCCTTAATGCCTTGGGTGTTTATAAGCATTTGAATGAAGGATATTTAAATACTACTATTATAAAGCTTATGGTCGGTATACAAACTATGTTATCTTTGAGATTAACGTTAGACCAAAACACCCCTCAATTGAGTGTATTTTAGTCATCTAGATGATTAGAGGGGGAAGCACCAAGTTTTATTTGCTTTGAGGTCTGTGTTGGCCATATTTTTCTTGCCTAGAGATTAGTGTTATAGATAATTTGAATCGGACAGTCAAGCATATAATGGCTGCTCTAAGATTGATGTTAGCGGTGTTCTAAATTGGATGGTTGAATCTATGTCAAGAAATTTGGCAATAATGCCCTGGAGATGTACTTCTTCTAGGTTGATTAATGGTGCTGTGTAAGGGCTAGGATTCATGTTCTATTCAAAGATTGTTGTGGGGAAATCAATTGTGTATGAATTTTGATTTCTTTGATCAAGCGGTTGAATCATATATATATATATATATATATATATATATATATATATATATATATATATATATATATATATATATATATATATATTATATGATAAACAATTGACATGGATATATTGCTCACTCACTTTAATCAGGCTACATAAGGTTTCAACACAAGTAGTAAGAAATCATACTTCAAGTTTGAATTTTCTTGGGAGGCACGGCATATTACTCAAAAAAAAATAAAAAAAAGCAATGCTTCTTGCACCCAAAAAGTAACATTTTGTCAACAGATTTATAGTGTCATATGAAGAGGTGGGCAACAATATACATATATATATATATATTGTAGCAAGCAGAGATATGGTTGCAAATGCGTTTTGAGTGGAAAAAAAATAGTATTTATTTTATGGAAGTTCAAATAGATGCTTACAAAAGCTGATGTGCTGAAAAGAGAAGATATGAAATCGATTGTTGGTCCAAAGGAACACCTTAGCATCTGTGTAATCATGATCTTTCGGTATGCTGCTTTCTGGAGTTGTAGAAATGATGTTAGTTATCTTTACCCTTTTTTCCTTTTGTATAAGTGATATTGCACAATATTATGGATCATTTTAAAATTGGCTGTCTGCACAAATGTGGTTGCATTTCTTGCAATCTTCATTAAAAAACAATGCTACTTACCCGGTTTTTATTTCTCACATATTTCATCACTTTTATTTTCTCCCAATATAATTTTTGGAAACAATTCTTGATTAAGAATTGTAATTTCATTATTTTATGATTGTCCAGAAAACCGGACCTGTCAATTTTTTTGAGGCTGAATGCTATAAGATTGATCCTACGAACAAGAAAGTGCTGTGTAGATCTAACATTGGAACGAACTTGGATGGCAACGGTGAATTTGAGCTAGACTATGACTTTTTGGTGATTGGCCTCGGAGCTAGGCCTAACACATTCAACACTCCTGGTGTCTCTGACCACTGTCATTTTTTAAAGGTACGTTTCTTCTTAAGCTGCAAGAAACAGGTGAAAGTTAATGCTATGACATGCCTGTGTGTTCCTGAACAAATATTGTATTATTAGTTGAAAGTTAATTACCTCGTGTTGTAGATTTTGACTTTAAAATGAATGCTTTGGCAGGAAGTTGAAGATGCTCAGAGAATCCGTAGAAGCGTGATGAATTGCTTTGAGAAAGCAAGCCTGCCAAACATGGATGAAGAAGAAAGGAAGAAGAATCTTCATTTTGTGGTAATTGGAGGTGGTCCAACTGGTGTTGAATTTGCTGCAGAGCTTCATGATTTTGTCAAAGAAGATTTGTCCAAGTTATATCCCAATGCTCTCGAATTGGTGAAGATATCATTGATTGAAGCAGGGGAACATATCTTGACCATGTAAGTGTATGCATTTATTTGTTTATTTATTTTTGATATATTTATGTTTTTTTCATGCAACCCTCAATCATTTTATCAGAGGAGAAGCCGAATATAATTTGTATCAGTTATGCGGTCTTGTGAATTATTATACGATAGGTAGTCAACGAGGATTTCCAGATTTTGCTTCTCATTATGCTTCCTTGAGTAGGTTTGACAAGAGGATCACTCAGTTTGCTGAGGAAAAGTTTGGTAGGGATGGCATCGATGTAAAAACAAATTTTAAAGTTGTGAAAGTGTCAGGTGAGGCCATTACAATGACAAACTCTTCTATTGGAGAGGTTAATGTACCATATGGAATGGCTGTTTGGTCTACTGGCATTGGTACTCGCCCTATAATTTTGGACTTGATGAAGCAAATTGATCAGGTAATTCTATTGGGGCCATCCTCTGAACTCATACTCACATTGTTTTTGGAATTTATTTTATGGCCATTCCTCGAGGGCAAGTCTTTTTTATCACCACTTTCTATTGTTTTGCAGGGTAATAGGCGTGTCTTAGCAACTGATGAATGGCTTAGGGTCCTTGGATGTGAGAACATATATGCGCTTGGTGATTGTGCCACAATAGTCCAAAGAAAAGTTATGGTATATTTCTAGATTTCAACTAAAAGTCATCATTTTGATCACTCTATTAGATGCTGTTGTGATACTTTTTATGTTATGGCAATATCATTTCAGGAAGATATCTCAGCAATTTTTAGGGTGGCTGACAAAGATAATTCTGGCACTTTAACCGTTAAAGAAATCAAAGATGTTTTAGAAGACATTATTGAAAGGTATCCTCAGGTAGCGCTCTATTTGAAAACGAAACAAATGAAGGATATTTCAGATCTGCTGAAAGAGTCTGAAGGTGATGTTGTAAAAGAATCTGTAGAACTGGACATAGAAGGTTTCAAGAAGGCTCTTTCCCAAGTGGACTCACAGGTCAAAGCGCTACCTGCCACAGCCCAGGTTCAAAACCTTTTATTTCAAACAATTCCATCAATTCTATATTTTTCTCATACAGGGTTTCCAGTCCGTGGGGATGAATATTCTTCCTTTTTCATTATATAAGTTGTTGCCTTCCAGGTTGCGGCACAGGAAGGAGAGTATCTTGCTAGGTGCTTCAACAAAATGATGATTGGTGAAGAAAAATCAGAAGGTCCTATTCGTATTCGAGGAGAAGGTCGGCATCGTTTTAAGCCATTCAGGTATAGGCATCTGGGACAATTCGCTCCGTTGGGCGGAGAGCAGACGGCCGCACAGCTTCCTGGGGATTGGATATCCATAGGCCACAGCAGTCAATGGCTTTGGTACTCTGTGTATGCAAGGTACTTCTTTTTAGCACACAAAGGACATGTCATAACTCATATAATATATAACTCATCCTCTTCTTTTTATTTAGTTATTTGCTCTAAAACTTCTGCTTAATCTGTGTGTGTTATGTAGCAAACAAGTAAGTTGGCGCACGAGGTTCCTGGTAGTGTCTGACTGGATGAGAAGATTCATTTTTGGGAGGGACTCCAGTTGCATCTAGAAAGCTTCTTCCCAGCCCTACATTCTATTGAATTCACCATTTTTGCGGTAGCAGAACTTTTCTTTAAATTTCTAATTCATTTTTTCTTTGCAGCAAGTTATATGAGCTTTTTGACCAGTTGGTTGTAATAAAAATGTGCCACTGAAACATGGCACCTATTCAAACATTCATTTTGAGTTTGGGGCAATTACATACATAGCGCCCCAACAACACTATATTTACAAATCTAGCACCTTCTTTCAAACATAAATTTGGTTCTCATTGCCACCATTTTTAAAAGTACATTATTTGTCCGAATAATCTTAAATTTGATTCTGAAAGTTTTAAATTTAAAGAGTTTTCTTTTCTAGTTGTTTATAATTGTTCTAACTGGCTTGGCTTAGAGCGAAGAGCATCTTTGATATCCTTATCGGAGTTCATTTGTTTTGGATAAAGCTTGAATCTTGTTTTACTTTATAAAAGCATTTCCATAATAAATAATTAAGGAAAGGCATAAGCTTTAACGAATCTTAAAAGTTTTAATTATATGTTTGAATGCATTTTATTCAACGTTTTTGTTGGGGTTTTCATGACTACAATTTATTTTGATATTTTTAGTTTAAAAATTATTGAAAATTTGCATGTAGAATTGAAGCTTAGAATAAATTTCAACTAAATTCATTTAAGTATTAACCGAAGCCAATTCAAAATCGTTATAACGAATCAATTATAATAAAAACTTGAAGGATAATAATAAGCAGGTTAAGTTATAGTGACAATTAAAGTAAGTGATAGCAAGTACTTTCTAGATAAGAATGAATGAATAGATAAAATAAAATAAAATTATACTTGGTCATGAAATAGTGGTCGAATATATAATTTCTGATGAATAGATCATAGGTTCAAATCATACATAATATATTTTGGTGACGTTTTTCATAAAGAAAAGAAGTATTTTCAAAATTTATATGTAAAATTTTCTTTTAATATATATATATATATAATAGTGTTTTTTAATTAATCAACTTAAATAGTAGTAGGTAATAATTTTTAAACATAATAATACATTCAATAAAAATAATTTGCTTGTTTTAACTTGGATTAAGACTTGTCAGTGGGTAAATTAACTATAAGTTTGATTTTCCTCATTTTAATTTGCATTCATTAATTTTGATTGTGCTTGGTTTAATTTTGGTGTCTGTTTGTTTATCCTTAGGGTCTCATAGGAGAAAAAATATTTTATCCACACATCCGGACGGCCAACCACCAGATGCCACGTGTATGGCGACATGGCGCCCGGTGATTGGTCATCCAGACGTGCGCATCCAGATGGAATATTTTCTTTCTAGAGTGCCTATAGACTAAAATTAGGCATTAGTGTGACTAACATTTATAGTTTGTTTAAGGATTTTAATTAAATTCTATAGAGAAAATGGAAGATATCAAAATCATTTCAATTCTTTGTATAATTATTCTCTAGAGTTAAATAATATTAGAGAATCATTCCAGAAAATTTTGAATTTTTGATTTAATCTAAATTTTCCATGGTTTAATTAATATTTTATTGAGTTTAATTGGTTTAAATTTAAATTAATTCTTAAAAAAATTGAAAAATTGCATGTACGCTTGAAATGACATTCAGTCCTTCATAAAAAATTTAGATCAATTGAGTTGATTTGGATAATTTATGAATTAATTAAGATTTAATTTAGTCTTTTAATTTTAAAATTCAAATATTTTAACAATTAATTTTTTTCTTATTTCATAATTTGTTTTTCTAATTTTATTGATAAAGGATTAAAATTTAATAATTTTAAAATTACTAATTGATATTTCTCACCAAATGAATTATAAATTTAATGGAAATTTTTCTTAGAGGTAGAGGACCACATAAGAGATTTATGGTAAAATTTTGATATTATTTATAACTAAGTTGAAGTTTTTAGAGTTTTCTTAATAAAATAATATAATTAATTTTTAAAATGTTTCATTTAATTTTCAAAAATTATCAAAATCTCTAGAAGATTTAGAGTTGAGGTCAAATCCTGTCAACAAAAATCTCAAATGACTTTGGCTTGTAATTTAGGAGTTTTGGTTTCTCAAAGATGTAATTACTTAATTTTTTTAATCAAGAATTTAATTAATTATTTATTTAAATTTTATAAACTGGATCAAATGAGTTCTTAATATTGAGATGATCATTTGGTTGAACTTTAGGGGTTAGGGCCGTAAATAAGCTGAGCTTGAGCGAGCACAGACTTGGTTAGTGTTCGACTCGTTCGAAATTGCTCGTGTTCAAAATTGACTCGTGTTCGAAATTTACTCATGAATAGTGTTTTCGTGTTCGGCTCAATTTAAATGTTCTTACTCATGTTTGGCTCAAAATTGACTCGTTAAAATTAATTAAAAAATATAAATACAAAGTGTTGGATTCGAACCTGGATCAAATATATTGAAATAAAGACTCATAATAACATTATCACACGAGCTATTATAATTTAAAATTAGATATAAATATATATAATAAATTATATTATAAATAATATATGTAATAATTATTATAAAAATAATTATACAATTTTTTTTTTATTTTGAATCAAAACGAGCCGAACACGAGTGAACAGAGTTGTTCATATTCGCTCGTTTATAATTTAGGCTTAAAAATTTTATTTATGTAAAACTCGTTTAACTAACCAACAAGCTGAACATGAATTGTTCAAAAACAACGAGCTTTTTTACAGCCCTATGGGGGTTCGTTACAGTGGCCGAGCATTCATAACCATAAAATCAGCCACCCAACAGAGTTATTCTCCTGAAACTTTGGATATTGCTTGCTTCACGAAGTCAACAATGTAAGCCAAAGGATGGCTGCAGACGTCCCCTGCCGTAGCAGTCGCAACAGGGAAGACTGCAATGGCGTTGCCGTAGTAACCGGAAGGTAGAGGAGGTCTCAAGCGATTTCGGGCGTTGACGACGCAGATGAAGCGGAAGTTTTCGTTTGGATATTCGGGTTGAAGGGCGAGGGTGCGGCATCGTTTTGCGTATGATTTCCAACAGATTGTGACCGAACATGGTGGGGTTGTAGCGAAAGAACATGATGGCGGGGGAGTAAAAGCGGAGGCCTTCCTGGTCATTAATATCTGACAGCCATTTCAGTTCCCACGGTGTCGGAGAAGTCGGAGCCACCAACTCCGGCTGTCGCCGACGAACGGAGAAGCGCAGGGGAGAAGTGGTCATGAGGGATGATTAGTTAATTTGGATGTATCTGGAAATCCAGCTGCATAGTATGTGCCATAAATCGGAGGAAGAAGCCAATCAGGACGAGGACCATTTTATGGGGGGTCTCATTTAACATGTGTCCATTGTCGGCTGTTCACATGCATACCACCAAATTCTTGTGTATAGACATACTTAATATTTAAACTTTAGTTTTATATTTATATTACTCAAATATCTTACGTCCTGATTGGCTTAGAAACCCGAGTTGGTAAGTTTTTTTGATGATCTATCAGTGCAGGGCAGTGATGGAAGTAATGGGGAGAGTAGGTTTGGGGAACTCATTCCTATTGTTTCGCGGTCAATTTCAAAACAGTCCACCCCTACAACTACAATTCGCAGGTCAGTCAGGAATAGACGTTCTCCTTAGTGTTTCTCACCAACCTTAAACTGCATTCTACTAATAGATTGTGTAGAACCACAAAGTTATGAAGAAACCTTATAAGATAAAAATTCCAGCAAGTGGGAGCTTGCCATGAAAGAATATATGGATTCTCTACTAGAAAATCATACATGGGAGCTGACAAAACTTCCACCAGGGAAAGAAGACATTACACAAAAAGTGAGTGTACCAGGTGAAAACTGAGCATGATGACAGTAAGAGGTATAAAATCAGACTTGTTGTAAAAGGCTTTCAACGGAAGCAGGGCATTTATTACTCTAAGATCTTTTCACCTACGGTGAAGATCACTACCATCAAGATGGTGCTATCTATGGTTGCTACCGATAATTTATTTCTTGTGCAGTTAGATGCGAAAACAGCATTTCTTCATAGAGACCTTGAAAAAGACATCTACATGCACCAACTTGAGGTGTTTGTGGTACAGGGAAAGGAAGATTCAGTTTGTAGACTGAAGAAGAGCTTGTATGATCCAAAGCAAGCTTTTAGAGAGTGGTACAAAAAATTTGAAAACTTCATGCACAATGCAAGGTACAACAGATGTCAAGCAGATCATTGTTGTTATGTCAGACATTTTGACAATCCCTATATTATTCTACTGTTGTAGGTGGATGACATGTTTTTTGCAGGGGCCCACTATTGATGAGATCAATAATCTGAATAAGCAGATGTCAGAGCACTTTGTAATGGATAATTTGGAAATTGCAAAGCAAATATTTGGCATGAGAATTGTCAGAGATAGAGTCAGAGACATATTGAGACTTTCACATGCTGAGTATGTGAAAAAAGTACTCAACAGGTTCAATATGGATAAGGCCAAACCAGTTGAGACCCTCTTGGGTAGTCACTTTAGACTCAACAAGAATTAGTCATCCAAGTAGAGAAGCAATGAAACCACATGAGTAAGGTTCCCTGCGCCTCAGTTATTGGTTCACTTATTGATACTATGTTTTGCACAAGACCAAATATTACCATTGCAGTGGGAGTTGTAAGCAGATACATGAGTAACCCCATGGAAGGAACATTGGGAAGTTGTGAAGTGGATCTTGAGGTGTCGAAAGGACTATTCAGAAACCTGCTTGTGCTTCTCAGGAATGATTCTATAGGTACTGGGCTACGTTGATGTTGATTTAGCTGGAGACATTAATAGCAGGAGTGCTACAGCGTATGTTTATACTTTTGTGGCACTGCAGTATCGTGGGGCTCCAACTTACAAAAAATAGTTTCTTTGTATACTACAAAAGCTAAGTATAGCAGCGTTAGAGACTGTAAAGGAGATGACATGGCTAAAAGGCCTCTTGGAGGAACTGGGGCAGAAGAATCAGAAGAGCAATCTCTACACTGACAGATAAAGTGTCATATTCCTCGCCAGGAATCCCACATTTCAATTCAGGACTATGCACATTCAGATCAGATACCACTTCATACGATCATCGTTAGAGGATGGATAATTGTTACCTAAGAAAATTTGTAGAAGCAAGAACCCTGCTAATATGTTAACTAAGAGTGTTACACTTGAAAAACTAAAATTGTACATAACTTCTGTTGGTCTTCTAGTTTGAAAACATGAGTTTTGAGTTGGAGAAGTGGAAAATATCACATTTGAGGAAAAGAACGATGCAACCAGTGTACCAATCTTCAAGTATGAGATTTGTAGAGCTCGGTCCACTTCTTCAATTAGTAGTTTCAGCATCTTTGGAAGTTAATTGAATTACTATTAATTCAAATCCTTTCATTAATTATTCCCTCCTTGTTAGCTTCGCCTGTACCTTCCTTCGATGGCTCTCGCCCGCCTTCTATTCGTCACGCGTAATAGGATCCCACCTTCTCTTCTTCTCGCATAACAGGATCCCGCCTTCTCTTCTTCGCGCGTAACAAGATCTCGCCCGATCCTTTCGTCGCAGCAATTAAAACCTGCCTTCGTGACAGAACCCAGGCGATCAAATAGAAGGAAGATTGAGTGATTATAGAAGCGTGCGATTCAGTAGGAAGCAATCCATGAATTAGCCAACCCCATCATCTTTCGTGACTGAGCGAGAGAGAGCTGAAGGAGCAGGCGAGTGAAGAAGGAGCTAAAGATTTCAATCTCCTCTGATCCTTTTTTTTTGTTTCGTTGGTCGCTCACAGGTGGAGAGAGGGAAAAGAATGAGAGGTTCAAGAGTGAAGACGAGTTTGTAATTGAAGTTTTTGAACTGTTTAATCCTCAAAACAAAAAAAATCCTCTGCAACTCCGTGAACGTAGGCAATTTTGCCGAACCACGTAAAACTATGTGTTTTGTGTATGCTTATCTTGTGCTGTGAGATTTTATCTTTCCAATTTTTTTGCTCTCTCACAATCGTTTTTCACATTTGAGGATTCAAACATACAAGTAAATAAAGCCAAGAGACCAAATTACCCTTAATTACAAACAAAAAAGTCATAAATACAACAGTAATTGCAGTCTCTTTAATAAAAATATACTAGCATGTAAAGAAGATTGATGTAAGGAACTATAGGTGATTTTAAGTTCATAATGAGTTCAAATATATATATATCTAAAGCTGACTTCAAGTAATTAGCATAATTCTCATGATACTGAGTTATTGTTAGAATCTTAGGCTCACTCTGCGTTTTTTTTTTTTTTGCTGTAAGATCTTAAATTTTTATATATTTATATTTCTAACGACATATAAAATCTTACATATACATAAGGTGTATTTCATTTTTTTTTTAAGTTAAAATGATGTTATTTTTTATGTGATATAAAAGATTTGGGTGGTATAAATGTAAAAAATAAAATTTAGGTATTAGATATGTAAATACATAGGAATTTGGTGGTATGTATGTAATGACTCATTTTCTATTTTAATCTTGGAATCATCTAAAAGCTGTTTTTTTTTAGATATTCCAGAGTTTTTACGTTGTGAATGCACCCTACTGTCATTTTCAGATCCCAAAACTGTCAGAATTCAGTCACTCACACATGTCTCATACCTCTGCGAGGATGGAGACAGATAGATCCGGCAAAAAAAAACTAAAAAAGTAAATGCTCGCTTACCTAAGAGAGCCGCCTCCTTCCTCATCTCTTCTTCTCCAACCATAGCCTATCCGAATTCCCTAACTTGATTTTCTGCATAACTCTCCTCACTCCTGACCATAGTATGCTCTATTCTCCATATTTCGAAATATGAATGCAGAAGAAGAAAAAGCAGCCATACAGCAAGCTTCAACCCTCATAAGCTCTGCAATCTCCTCCTCATCTTCCATTCAATCCTTCCCTGTCAAATGGCAATCTATCAGGATCATGCTTGAGCACATCCAATCCTGCCTGACGTATGTCTCAAACAATGCTGATTCTGTAAGGAATTCCTCTTTCACAGAGCTGGTACAAGTCATCTCTGTCACAGCAAAGGACACTGAGCTTCTCGCTTTGCGTTGTAGTGATGAATCATACAATGGTGGAAAGCTTCTCATGAAGAGTGATCTAGATGTCATCGCCACGAAGATCCAGCTCCACGTCAAGCACCTTGATGAAATCTTTCCTTCTGGTGTTCCGTTGAACGAAAAGGCTATAATTCTATCTAAGCCCGGTGCTGGAGCAACAAGAGAGATTATCGAGTTCTATGTGAAGGACATCTTCTCCAGGCTCAAGATTGGAGACATGGAGATAAGAACTGGAGCACTTACTGCCCTCAATGAGGTCCTTAAAGAGGATGGCAAGTTTGCTAGAATTGTAGCCGCTGAGATGGCCAACAGAGCAAGCACACTTGTCAAACTTCTTAAATTAAGAGACCTCACGATTCAAGAAGAGATTTTGGAAGCCGTCGTGGTTGTTTCTAGCATTGATTCATATAGAACAATGCTTGTGATGGCCGGGGTTGTTCCGCCCTTGATTCCAGTTCTGCGCTGTGGAAGTGAATTGGGAAAAGAAAGAGCTACACAAGTTCTGAAGCAAATGACTGAGAATGGCAACAACGCGTGGCTGCTGTCTTCACAAGGTGGAGTCACAGCACTGCTCGAGATTTGCAATGAAGAAACTAGCTCTTGCAAGCTGATAAGCTTGGCTTGTGGGGTGCTGAGGAACATAATTTGTGTCGTTGAGATTAAGATGTTCATGGTGGAAGAAGGGGCAATCTCTGTTTTTCTTAAGCTTTTGAAATCAAAGGAAGAATTGCTACAAATTCAGGCCATGGAGATTCTGTACAAGTTATCCCTAAATTCAAAAGATGAAATTATCATACATGGTGAATTGGTGAGTCAGAAACAAGAAGTTGTTGAGTCTCTCCTGACTGTCCTAAATCCCAATTCTATTTATTCATCTAAGGTTAGGGAGATCAGCCTTCGAGCAATCGAAGGACTCTGCTTCTCATCTACTAATGCTGTGAACTATATTCTGGATTCAGGATTCCTTGAACGAGTTCTTTTCCTTCTGAAACATGGAGAGACCTTGGACCAAGAATCGGCACTGAAGGCTGTTTCTATATTCTGTAGAGCCTCTGAAGAGGCTAAGAAGACAATGGGTGAAATGGGCTTCATGACAGAACTGGTTCGAATGCTTGAAAACAGATCTTCTGAGGTGAGCGAGACTGCAGCTGAAACTCTTTGTAGTTTAGTGTTAGTTCAGAAGAATAGGAAAAGGTTCATTCAAGCAGAACAGAACGTTGACACAGTTCTGCAGCTGTTAAATCCAGACGAAGAAAAGTCAGCGCTAAGAAAGCTTTTGCTCGCAGCTCTGATCTCCTTGACTGACTGCAATAGTGGGAGGAGAAGGGTTGCGAATTCAGTCTATGTGATGAATTTGGAAAAGCTTGCAGAGATTAATGTGATGGATGCAAAGAAGATTATGAAGAGGATAACTGGTAACAGATTTCAATCTATTCTAAATGGAATTTTGGGCTTCTAAGTTTCATCTTCAGTGCTTGTGAATATGTGATATTCAGCTCTTTTTATTGCAGACCTTTATTCATTGGGGCTCCTATGTTTCATATTCACTGCTTGTGAATATGTAATAATCAGCGTTTTTCATTGAGAGCGTTATTCATGCGAATATAAACAGTATGAGAGAAGTATATATTTAATGTATAGTGATCACAAGTCAAAAGTTATGTCCGAAAACCAGCAAATAATGTTGAAGTTTGTTCTGTGATGAGGATTTCTGTTTAGAAGGCAAAAAGCAATAACGCATAAACAACTGAAAGTAAGCTTGCCCTTCAAATATTTAACAGCATCAAAGCTTGGCTTCCATAGCGGACTCGACAGTCGCCACCCAATACATAAGATCATAGGCGTCAGTTCCAATACAACAGACATGAATACATGTCTGAATTTTCAGAAAAATCTAATAAATATTTGTTATTCGGAATCTAAATACTTAAGCCTCAAGAAATTCAAACATATATACCTTAGAAGGCTATTTTGAAAATAAATGAATTAGCATTTCATAAAACGTATAGCTGTGCTATAAATGTACTTTATATCTTTCAAAGACTACAGGACCAAAGGTTTCATTGATGGCAACTGTAAGTGAAGGCAGTTCTTTAATCAATTAATGAAAGCCCTGAAAGAAAAACGTCATGTGAGTTAATAAATGTTGTAATGGCAAAATGTGGGATACTTGAACACGAGAGAATATATATATAAACATTATATTTTCGAGAGCTTCGAGGGCTCACATGGGGAACTGGAAGACGAACAGTCCATGTTCTTCAATTATCAGTGAGAGGATACAGCTGCACTTCTTGTCACTATACCCATTCGAGTGATTTGGAAACATCATATCTGATTTGACAGCAGCCTAATTGCTCTCACGAGATGCACTTTTATTTTGTGTGAACGCAACTATGGACTACATTTTCAAGTAATCTGGTGCACTTCGCAAGCACCTGCTAACCCACATCCATCAACTGCATGCTGCAACACCCATATGCACAAAACCACCGCTACTGTTTTCACATTCTCCACCACCTACTTCACTGCCATTCAAGATTAATCAGATTAAGTAAATAGAGATAATAAAAACAATTGATAGCTAATGTTTTCAAAGCGCTAAGTGTAAGATTTTCTTTTTTACTTCAACAAGCAACCTGAATGATGTTTTTACTGGCTAGAGCGCCTATGACATATATATAATATATATTGTATGCCAAAAATACTCCTGCCCAAATCTAAAAATGGAGGACTCAGAAGAAATGGCTGCCCCGATCGCATCACCAATTGTCCGCAGCCACCAATGATGGACGGTTTTCGGATGGCCCATGAATATCCCGAGCGATCGACGAGAAAAAATTATTTGATTCCCCGAAAAATAGGACGCTCGTCTTCAAGACATGTAATAGGACCCGTCCCCTAGATGATGATCGGCTTCGACAATGGCTCTACAACAGATCGGATGCTGGCGAAGGAAATGTGAAACAAATGACCGACAAGCTTCTCACCGGTTTTTGTCTTATTTCTTTAATATACTAAAAAACCCCTCGAAAAGTTAATTATTAAGGGATTGATGTGTACTTTTGTAAAATCATGACTCTATAGCTATAAATAGGGAGTTCTCATAATAAAAAATTGCGCATTGTTTACTGTTCTCTACTATACTCTCCTTATCTCTTTTTCTAGTGTAATGTTTTATATCTTGGACGTATTTTTCGACACACACAGATAATAATTTTAAAAAATAACGATACAATCAATAAAATTAATTTGCAATTATTTGAAAGCAAAAATGATAATGAATTAAGTGACAAAAATATATTTAGAAAATCAAGAATACCTATGAGATTGGTAGACTAGAAAGAGGCGAAGAGATGGAAGAAGTGTGAAAGAGAGGATGAAGACGAGGAGGGATTATTGCATCAGGAAATCAACTATAAATTGTCCGGAGTCCAATTAAAGTTGGTCAAGTGAAAATATGAACAATGCTGAAATACGCTAGTTGGTTGTTGTGGGAAATCTGCTGCCACAAAAGTCGCAGGACAACAAAATGAAAATCGGAAAAGAAAAGAAAATCGCAAAGAAGAAATGCAAACACAAGAACACAATAATTACGTGGTTCGGTCCATAGGACCTACATCCACGGGAGTGAAATCATCCATCAAATCCACTAAGGCAATAAAGAAGAATTACATAGCTTTTACATTGAGGAATGAGCTGTCATCTTTCCATGATCTCTCTCTCGAATCACCTCGATCCAAAATCTTCAAGATCCTCTCCTCAATTCTTGAAGCATATCCTCTTCTTTTTCTAACCAAGTGATTTCTTTCCATCCCCCCATCTTCCCTACAAGTATTCCTCATAATTTATAACTAATGAGCCTTGCACAAGTAGACCAGGTTCACCAACTGGAAGCTTCCATAATTCTTTAACAGTTTCATAGAATTACAAGTATGCCACTTGCCTTAGTCTAGAAATTGTGAGTCATTGTAACAATTCTCTACCTTGACTCTCAATTACAAAACTCCATAATCGAGATTCCCTCCACCTAGCCCTGAGGGGCCCTTAGCCCTTGTTTTTTTTTTAATTAGTTAAAGGAGACTTAGGCTCCCTGCACGTTTCAAAAAAAAAAGGAAAAGTACAAAACCGGGAGAGAGGTCCTATCTAAACACACACATACAACGAACGCAAAAAATAGGAATCTAAGATCCTCTCTCAAAAAAAATAGAAAATACAACGCACACGACATAACCACCAAAAATGGAACAACATTACGAACAATCAGATAAAATAAGACAGAACAAATCATAAGGAATAGTCAAAGAAATAAAAGAAGCTTTAAGCTTCAAACCAAACTTAGCAGTCCAGTGAGACACCTTGTTACCATCTCTCTTGATATGCGTCCAGACAACAGTTAATTGATTAGCCAACTAAAAGATCATCTTCATAATCACATTTAAGCTCCAATGATGGTCTTCCTGCAAAGTACAAAACTTCCACAATATCAAAGAATCAGTTTCTAAAATGATAAATTTCCAACCACGATTAAGAGCCACCTGCAAACCAAATACAACGAATTTCGGCCTCAGCCACAAGCGGAGACACCGGGATAAAATTAGAAGCAAACCAACAAAGAGTAAGCCCTAAAGCATCCCGAAACACTCCAATACTAGCACTATGCTGGAACCAACAACCATCACAATTAAGTTTAATGAAAGGAATAGAAGGTTTAGACCATTTAACCGCAGAATTCAGTTTAGCAGGAAAATGAGCAGGTAATTTCAAAGCTCTCAAAATAACATCCAGCTTAACAGGGATAGTATTGGAATAGAAAGCCCATTTAAAACATTTCACAATGTAACAAAAAAAAGGCAAACAATACGCTTCAGATGGTCTTCCTGCAAAGTACAAAACTTCCACAATATCAAAGAATCAGTTTCTAAAATGATAAATTTCCAACCACGATTAAGAGCCACCTGCAAACCAAATACAACAGCCTCGGCCTCAGCCACAAGCGGAGACACCGGGATAAAATTAGAAGCAAACCAACAAAGAGTAAGCCCTAAAGCATCCCGAAACACTCCACCAATACTAGCACTATGCTGGAACCAACAACCATCACAATTAAGTTTAATGAAAGGAATAGAAGGTTTAGACCATTTAACCGCAGAATTCAGTTTAACAGGACAAGGAGCAGGTAATTTCAAAGCTCTCAAAATAACATCCAGCTTAACAGGGATAGTATTGGAACGGAAAGCCCATTTAAAACATTTCACAATGTAACAAAAAAAAGGCAAACAATACGCTTCACATTAGGAGCAATATTTTGAAATGTAGCATTATTCGTAATGATCCAAAAAAACCAAATAACTGCAGCAGGAACCGCAAGAAAAGGTTCCTTGCCCAAATTCCTCCAGCTAGTAAAGATATCAGCAATCGAAGCAGAATTAAAAGAAATAAAATTAAGATTAAGTTTAGCAATGACCTGCATCCAAACTGCCGCAGAAAAACTGCAGCTAACAAATATATGCATAAAATTTTTCTCCTGAATCTGACAAAGACAGCACCGAGAAGGGAATCTTAACCCTTTAAGCTTCAATAAATCATCCGTAGAAATAATCTGATGAAAAACTCTCCATATAAAAAAAGAAATAGAAGGTTTAAACCAAGTATTCCAAATCCAACTAAGATCCAAGCCCTGAAAGTTCTGAAAGGAAGCAGCAAAAGTCTTAGAAAGAGATTCTCCAAGTCTGCCTTTTATTTTAGGAACATCCTTCTTATCATTCGAAATAGGCATAGAAGCAATAAACTTGGCATCCAGTGAATGAACAGAAGAAAGAAGCTTAGTAAGACACTAATTATTGTCAAGCCAAAAGTCATTAACTTTGATTCCAATATCATTAGGGCCACCATACCAATCGATTAAAGCCCCATGGCCCGTCCGACCTTCAAACCAAAAGGAGCAGTCACCATTACCAACATCCCAACAAATTAAATCCTCAGTTTGCTTAGCAACCTTTAACATAGCTTTCCAAATAAAAGAATCTTTATAAGAAGCAGAGATTCTTAAAGGATGCTGACAAGAACAATACTTGGCATTAAGATAAGAAGCCCAAAGAGAATTTCCTTCACGAAACCGATACCAAAGCTTCATATAATTGATCTTAATAGAATCAGAAAGACTTCTAAAGCCAAGACCACCTTTATCAATAGGCTTACAAAGTTTATTCCAACTTTTCCAATGATAAGAAGAATGATCTTTGCCTTCCCATAAGAACTTATTAAAAAGTTTCTCCAACTTCTGAATAAGACCTAAAGGCATGTTCATAACTTGAAGGGAATAAAGAGGTAAAGAAGTAAGAATACTCTTAAGAAGAGTAATACGGCCTCCAAAAGAAAGAAAACTATTCTCCCAAGAAACAATCTTGCTTTTAATCTTATCAAAAAGACTAACACAATGAGCTTTCCGACTTTTGCCCTTATCAAGGGTAAAGCCTAAGTAAGACAAAGGCAAAGTAGCCTTACTACAACCAGTAAAATTCAAAATCCAATCTTTCTTAGCCACATTGATTCTCTTGGACAGTAAAAGAAGCATTTAGAAACATTAAAAGATAAACCGGAAAAGTTTTGAAACATAATAATCTCATTCCAAACTTTCTTAAGAAAACGTTTGTTAGCATTAGTGAAAATAATCAAATCATCAGCAAAACATAAATGGGAAATACTCATATGCCCTCTATTCTTATAATTCAAAGAAGAAAACTTACTATATAAACAATTCAATCTTCTAGAAAGATAATAAAAAACAAGAATAAAAAGGTAAGGAGATATAGGATCACCTTGCTTAATACCCTTAAAGGCTTTAAAGAAACCATAGCTGCTCCCATTTATAAGAGAATAGAAATTATCTTTAAGAATCCGGTAAATGAGAGAACAAAATTTATCATTGAACCCAATAGCTTGAAGCACATCCATAATGAACTCCCAACGAATAGTGTCAAAAGCCTTCTTAATATCCATTTTAAAAAGGATGTTACCATCTCTATTACAAGAGTCAATGTCCAAGATTAATTCTTGAACAAGTAAAGCATGATCACAAATGTTTCTATCTTTTAAGAAAGCAGCTTGGTTAAGACTAATAAAATGATTAAGAATAGCTGTATCCTCTTAACAATGATTTTAGAAATAATTTTAGATATCACAGTGTTTAAACTGATAGGTCTAAAATCACTCCAATTGGAAACAGTTTTAACTTTAGGAATTAAAACAATATTAGAGGATTTAAAATACCTAGGCAAATCATGACCATGGAAGAAATCCTGAATAGTCTGAATAACATCATCATGAATGACAGGTTATCCAATTTTATAAAATTCCAAGGAAAAGCCATAAGGTCTAGTCGCCCGACCCTCATCCATATCATCAATAATAGCCTTTATCTCAGCACCACTAGAAATAGCAGTCAGCAAATCATTATTAAAAGCCATAACATCATTATAAAGATCCTTATCCTCATGCCCAATATAAGGATCATCACAACTGAAAATCTTAGTGAAATAGATAACAGCATGGGATTGATGAGCAGCTCACCAATCTCATTTGTAATAGAGTGAATATTATTAAAATTCCTACGGGCATTAATACAAGCAATAAAATATTTAGAATTTCTATCACCATCTAAAAAATGCAACTTTGCCGCTTTTTGAGCAAAGAAACATTCTTCCTTAGCGATAGCATCATTCAATTTCTGCTGCTTCTGAACAACAACATCCAAATCAATGAGATTATTAGCAAAATCATTCTCAACAGACTAAAGATTAGCCTCAATCAGAGCGATAATCCTCTGCAAATTGCCAAAACAATTCCAATTCCAATGTCTTAATTTAATAGCAAAACTTTTTTGCAACTTCCATAAACGATAACTCTTGAATTTAGCCCTTGGTTGAGTTTACTAAGTCCAGACAATACTTGAATTTAGTTGTAGGTAGCCAATTGTTGGAAAACTTGCCCCACCGAACACCTGAAATATTCTAAAGAGCTCCTGTGGATTGAGTTAGATAGGAAAGAACTGAATAACTGAATTGTCAAATAAAATTTGTTACACTTCCAAGAACTGAAGGATTGTAGCCCATAAACTTGGACTGTCGTAGAACACCTTGTTGCAAAGGACTGGGTTGTCCAGGAACACCTTGCTGTAACTGTTGAATACCACCTGTAGTTGGAGAAAAAGAATGTCGAAGAACCCTGCTGGCTTAAGTGTCGAACTCCTCCTTACCTGCCGAATACATTCAGCCCAAGAACCTGGACTACCCTTCTTGAATGGAAGGACCTGCAGGCTAAAGAACTCCTTCTTTGTTGTAGCCAAATTCATGCTTGCTTTGATTCAGTCGAATGTATCACCAGTAGGACTGTCGAATGGCTGTGGCCAGAAATGCCGAATTCTTTTCTATTGTAGCCGAATTCCTACTGGCTAAAGATTGAATACCACCTGCAGGCTATAGTTCAAAGCTACAGGCCAAATACCTCTTCTTGGTGCGAACTCCTCCTTACCTGCTGAATATCTAGACTTTTGAAATCCTTTTGAGCAGCCAAAAGAAATAAAAGGTTGCTGCAGTTTGCAACCTTTATGAGAAGAAATTGCCTTCCCTAGACTGCCTAAGACACCTATTGATCGTGGGAAAAAGAATGTTGAATCCTTGCTGCAGAATAACACATGTACAGCTGAAGTGCCGAATTCCTTTCTTGTCCTTTACCGCCGAAGAACACCTGCTGTAGTCGAAGGACAGAATTGCTGAAGAAGCACCCTGCAGATATTTAATATATAGCAAGCCGAACAATCCAACCCCCTTCCTTGCATTACTCCATCCGCCACTTCCTCCTTTCTTGCTGGACCCAGCCCCCTCACATTGATCTTCTTCTTTGGGATCCAGTTCTTCCACCAGAATAACCACATCAGGAACAAAACTCTCCTGCTCCCAACGCTGCTTAATCCCCAACCATTCCTCTTCCGTCGCAACTTCCTAAATCATCAACCCCAATGACAACGAACTAGCCTGCTTCGACTCGAATTCATCCAAGAAGATCCGTGCCAGAAAAGAGGGCTTTTCCAATATTCCTCACAATTTTCCACAGATGGCACCAATTATTGTGGGAAATCTGCTGCCAAGAAAGTCCCGGGACAGCAAAATGGAAATCGAAAAAGGAAAGAAAATCGCAAAGAAGAAATGCAAACACAAGAACACAAGAATTACATAGTTTGGTCCATATGACCTACATCCACGGGAGGAAAATCATTTATCAAATCCACTAAGGCAATAAAGAAGAATTACATAGCTTTTACATTGAGGAATAAGCTCTCATATTGCTATGATCTCTCTCTCGAATCACCTCGATCCAAGATCTCTAAGATCCTCTCCTCAATTCTTGAAACTTATCCTCTTCTTTTTATGACCAAGTGATTTCTTTCCATCCCCCCATCTTCCCTACAAGTGTTCCTCGTTATTTATAACTAATGAGCCTTGCACAAGTAGACCAGGTTCACCAATTGGAAGCTTCAATAATTCTTTAACATCTTTCATAGAATTACAAGTATGCCCCTTGCCTGAGTCTAGAAATTGTGAGTCATTGTAACAGTTGTTTTTTAAAAGTGTGAGACCTACTATGAGAAATGACAATTTTAATTGGACATCGGACACAAATTTGCATTTGATGTCCTAATGCAATAATTTTTCGAAGACGATGCATCTAGAAGCATACAGGTGATACATAGAAAACATTCTAGAAAAGAAAACTTGTGAGCAAGAAGCAACTACCTTCACAAATTATAAGCATAAAAAAACCAACGCATGAGAGAGCACAAAAAGAAACATAAAAAAGCAACTAGTTCCAGAGGAATAGACAAAGAACCACTAGCAATAACTTCACGACTATTAGAACAAGCAAAAAATTGAGCACTCATGTCTAAGTTATTGTTGAAGATGCTAAACCAAACCATGGAATTTAATCCAAGGTTTTATTCTAAGTGGGAACTGAGCACATCTATGGAGCGATGCGGCAAAGGAGCATAATGTTTGTGTTTTGTTATGAATTTACTCTTCTTAGGCAAGCAATATGCATGCAGCGTGCTGCTTCACTTCGCTCCTAAAGCATGCTTTTAATAACAGTGATGCTAAGATAATATTGTCAACCATGGCAAAAATTCGAAAAGCATTAAGAGATTTGGTTGAGTAATAAACATAAGGTTAAATTGTCAACGATGGACATCCCCAGAAAAGCTCCATGCAAATAGTACAACTCACAAGGTTCCTACGCTGTAGAAAGTTAATTGAATAGAAGACGTTTGCTAGAATATGCATGCACTTATTGCATCAACGTGGAAATTTTCATTGCAGCAGACGAGCAAAACCTTCCACCTAATTAAACATCCAAAACATTCTTATGTGGCTTCAAATGTTACATTTATCAAAGATCAGTAAGAAAGCATATGTTAACTCAACTGTCAGCTTATATTGAAAAGGTGACCCTGAGAAACATCTAGAAACTTCAAAAAATAATTAGGCTTTGTTCAAGTTGTTAATAAATTTTAGGAGTGCCAGTATCTTTACAACAAGAATGTTGGCATTTCTGTCAGAATCTAGCATAGTTCCATGAACTATGCATTATATTGTTAGAGATAAAATAAACTTGCACAATTTAATACCTGCAAAGATACCTAAGATGAAGCTGGTTCAAATGGCACCTTTAACGAAACATGTTAAGCATCTTGAGATCAGCAAATGACAAAATAAACCAGAAGCGCAATCTAAAACAATACGTTAAAATATCTAAAGAGCAAAAAATTAACCTATTGAGTCATAGGACAATTCATGATGATCCAGATCGAGATTACTTGAATACTAGTCATTGAAGAAAGATTCAATTCAATTTATGTTGTTTTACCTTTTCTTCTAGTGTGTCAAATTTTCATCTATGTTGTAAGAAGTTGCCTAAATGGTTTGTACTTCATTCAAAAATCTTTAGTCACCAAAAGTCCCTACATGAGCAGAATCCCTCCCTAAAACAATGGAATCGATTGCGATCCCTCAACAATATTTCTCTCTTGAAAGTCTTTGAAATCAACTTCATCACATCATGACAATCCCGGCAAACTCGTAAATTTTTTACTATTCTTAGGACCTCCTCTTTGCCCATTCTTGCTATTCCAAATGCAACTGCAAGCTTCTCACTGTGCCTCACAATCGCATTTTCCTTTTCCTCCTCTTCAATGTCATGTAAAACATTTGCAACCTGCGGTAAATAACCCTCCATCCGAAGCCTAGACATGATCTCTTCGAGCTTCATCAAAGCCTCTTGACACACATTGCTCTGCACATCGCTAGCAACAAAGCTATAAATGACCTTATTCACCTCAACTGCACTCCATCCAGGATCTTTCCCCATGCTTTTCTCGCTCATGGACTTTCTAACATCAATAACATCATTCCATTTAGCAGCCTTGGCATAGACATTTGAAAGCAAAACATAGTCACTAGAATCATTTGGTTCAAGCTCTTCAAGTCTCATTTTTACATCCTCTGCCAACCTGACGTTGCCATGGATGCTGCAAGCCCCAAGCAGGGTTCTCCAAATGATGGAATTTGGTTTTATTGGCATATGTTTTGCAAACTCATAAGCCTTCTGTAACATACCTGCTCTGCCATAGAGATCAACAATGCAGCCGAAGTGCTCTACTGATGGTGAGACGCCATATTCATCACTCATTCTTTGAAAAAGCTCAAAACCTTGCTCAACCAAACCGGAGTGGCTGCAGGCATAGAGGACTGCGACAAAGGTTATCCAATCAGGTTTAATTCCTGACCTAGTCATTTTATGAAAGAGTTCAACTGCTTCTTCTCCGTGGCCCTGCATTGCCAATGCAGCAATCATCGATGTCCAGGAAACAACGTTCTTTTGCTCCATCTCACAATAGAAGACCTGCTTTGACATATCGATCTTCCCACACCTCGCATACATGTCAAGAAGTGCATTTGACACAGCCATGATGAAATTCATCCCTGTCTTCTCAATAAGCCCGTGAAGAATCTTCCCAGACTCAAATGCCCCAGTCTGTGCGCAACCTGATAGGACACCGGTCAAACTCACCTCATTCGGCATTATCCCTTCCCTCATTAAGCCCCTAAAAAGGGCACAAGCTTCCTGAAAATAGCCATGACTGGCAATGCCCACAATCATGGTGCTCCAAGAAACCTGATCCTTCCGTTCCATCTGCCCAAACAACATTCGAGCCTCCCCAAGCTCGCCAACTTTCATATACCCTGCAAGCATAAGATTCCAAGAAGTGAGATTCCTCACAGGCATTTGTTCAAACACTCGACCTGCGCCAGCGACGTCTCCCGAGCGGAAATACGCCGTCGCCATAGCATTCCACGCCACAGCGTTCGGATGAGACAGTTCGCCGAACACCTTCTCTGCAGAAACGATGCAGCCGCATTCCGCATACAAACTGACCATCGTTGTTGCCACGTAGAGATGGGCATCGAGGCCGTAATGAATGGAGTGGGAATGGAGCTGAGTGCCGGCGAATAGAGACCTGGAGTTCGCGGCAGCCTTAAGGAGAAAAGCGAAGGAGAAGCTGTCTGGGGCTAGTGAATGCCGCTGCATGTCGGCATACGTGATGAAGGAGTGGTAGGGTTGAGGCGACTCAGCGAGACCACGGATCACGGTGTTGAACATGAAAGTGTCAGGGAAAGGGTATTCGGCAAGGAAGTGAAGTGCATAGTCGAGACCATCAGCGAGGGTGACGGCGGCTAGGAGCAGGAGTTTTCCGGTGAATAGGATGCCGGAGTCGGCGCCGGTCTTGGAGGCAAAGGCGTGCACTTGCTTGAGATGGAGCACGGACTTGCATTGTTCCAGCAAATAGAGGGATTGCAGTTGGAGGGTGCTACTCATGTTCCAAGTTTTAGCCACAAAAACCAGGGGGCATCCCCAAGCAATTTTTTCAAGCGTGCAAAAATCATGATTAGCATATCATCCAATTTATCCTATGCTCAATTTGTTTTAAATAGTCTGTTGGTTTGAATTATAACCTATGCTCAAACTCCATCATGAATCCCTGTCAATCGCTAGAAAGTGGAAGGTGATGTGTCATCAAAAAGTTTTTATCAAACAAGAATTTCCAATGCTCTTTTTATAAGAAAATTTCTAAATTCGAATTTAAGATCATCAAGTTTATAGGCAAACTGATCATCTTGATTAAATGAAGCCTAAAGTTGATTCAATTCAGCTTCAATCAAACCCGGATCAAATCGTTGAAGCATGATTAGAGGTCTTAATTCATCAATTAATGGTTAAATGATTTACAAAATTGACATATTTATAGTTCAATTGAGCGTCTCAACTAAAAGGATCCAATGACTCTATGATCGCTCGAATTTGAGGTTATTAAGGAACATAAATCCATTAAAAAGAATTATTTATAATTGAGGAGTATCAACATGGACCGTTCGATCATATGGCTAAAGAAGTTATGTGTCAATAGATCAAAATGTTCCTCCCTAAAAGGCCCTAAAAGGCTTCAAATAGGGTCCCACTCTCTTCGCATGGGGGAAGAAAAGAATAAGAGAATGAGAAGTGAAATTTCATATTTTATTCTGCAGAAGACCCGGAGAATAACCATTGGTCTCCGTAGCCGCCAACCACTATCAACCATCACATGTAAGCCATCGTCGACTGCAACACATCATCACTACCTATCGTCACTAACTACTGGCCATTGACAACCACTACTTGTATTCCTTTATGGGAATTGTAAAAAGCATGTGTTCATAGGGTGACTTGGAACTGTGAAAATTCATGTTGTTTGATTTGCCACAACCCCACACAAGTCTTACACTGGTTGTCTTGTTATGCTTCGGTCGGATTTATCTTTTCGATCGACTCACAACTTTTGTCAGGACTTGAGCAGATCTTGTTGCTTCCCTCGCGGGGGTAACTGTCGAGACTTACTTTTGGGGAGGGAACCTCTGTTATGAAAAATCGGAGTAGAGTAAAACAAGAATCGACACAAATCCAGAAGAAGAATACAGAGATTTTACGAGGTTCGACAAAGATGCCTACGTTCTCGGGAGCAGAGCAGCGAATTTCACTATTTCAGAGGAGTTACAATAGTTTGGTTCTTGTTTTACTCCGCTCGTGATGAGATACGTGCACTGATTTTGTTAGCTTCATTGTTAAATAGCTGGGAAGCTATGAGGATGGTTGTCAGTAATTATGCAAGTAAGTCTAAATTGAAATTTGATGATATTCGTGATTTGATTTTGGCTGAGGAGTTACAATAGTTCGGTTCTTGTTTTACTCCGCTCCGATTTTTCATAACAACTGATCTTGAGTTTCAGAGGTGGAGGATATCACGCTTAAAGGAAAGGGCAACGCAGCCAGTGAATGGTGCAGTCAGTGTACCAGTCTCAAAGTGGAAGAATTGTTGAGTTTAGTGGAGACGGTATATTGTTGATTAAGTCATCAATTAATTAATTGATGATTAATTGAAGAGTCACGCCTCTTTGTTTGCCGCCTCTCCAAACTACTCCCGCTTCTCTATTTTTGTTGAAGATAGAATTGTCAGAAAAAGTCGAAAGCGAAACGAAGAAGATTTAAGTGAAGGAAAAGGCTTGGCGTGAGGCTTAGGGAGAAGAAGGCAAAAGCGAGGAGAACAAAAAGGTATTTTTTATTTTTATTTCATTCTTCTCTTTACGACCCCACAGTGGAGGAAGCCGGCAGCGTCGAAGAAGAAACTGTAGTGAAGGAATGCATCAACTTTGCAATTCCTTGAAGTTGAGATAAGTGTTTATTGTAATTGTCGAGACGATCGATTGTTGTAATTTCCTCAATAAATAAAATCCTCTGCAACTCCGTAGACATAGGCAAATTGCCGAACCACGTAAATCTCTGTGTCTGTTTTTCTGGTGTGAATTTTTCTCGTTCTATTTTTTCACTTCGTCGTCGATCTTTGAAATTAAATTTACATAACAACCTCCTCTAGAGTGACTTAGCACTGAGCTTCGAGATTTTAATTTTTATTTATTTTTTTTTTTTTTGCTTAGCACTGCGATTTGATTTTTTTGTTGGGGCGCCAATCGAATTTCATTATCAATGTTGCTGGTTACCTCTGCTTCTTGTAACAATCGTTTGACTCACGTCTTATACTTATCAAGGCCTAAGTCACTCCATCGAATCATCGTCTTGGTCAGGACTCGCCTTTTACTAGGTCTTAAGAGGATATTGTTGTTGTCTTTGTAGAGATAACATCCGAGACTCGCCATTGGGGTGATTTGAGTCTTACCTTTCACAAAGCTTATGACTATCAAATAGGGAACCACCTCTAGAGCTTTATGTGATACAAGCTTAGAGACCAAGAATTATTTATGTGGGAGTGTTGTGGAATGTTCTGCCATTCGATCCCCTTTGGACCTCTAAGTATATTTGAGAATTTTATAGAAAACTTTTTTTATTAATACTTCCTTTTGTGGTGTATAAGGTGTTGGTCGCTTGGGTAGACCGAGCAGTGCACTAGCAAGGTTAGTCTGCTTGTTTTGATGTCTGGGAGTCAAAAATCCGTTTAGAGGTACTTGTGTCATAGCTAAAGCCTCTAGGAAGATGATGGAAATGGTTTAGGCTCTGGATTTGTTACATGAAGTCCTTATCACGCTCTATGAGTAAGAAGTCTTGAGATCCACTTTTCCTTGTTGATGTCGCTTTCATTCTTGTTGATAGCATGGTCCATGCTCACCGCATATTTTAGAATGTTGATTTTTTTTTTTTTTTTAGAGGCATGCCCAAGGATTAGAACTATAGGAACCTAGAGAGGGAAGTGTAGAGAAAGAAAGATGAAAGAGCTCACATAGACTTGCCATATATGAGCAAAATAGGGAATTTACGAGCTTATTGACCTATTTTATACATGGAAAATAGAGGTTACAAGAGAGAATGAGAAATACTTCTCCTTGGATACTATGGGTCTAGAAAGAAGAGCCAAAAAGCACCTTGTACATGTGTTAGAACCCTATTTATAGATGATAGGGGGTAATAAAGTCAAAAATTACATAATTACTTTGCATTAATAAGAATATTACAGAACATTATTGTCCTTTGTTATGCATTTTCCTATGTGTAACTGCTTTAGGCATCTTTTGATACTCCTAGAACTTTTCGTTGACGGGTCCTTGAGTTGGTTGACCAAGCTAGCGTCTGTCTGCAATTTTGCTTGGGTTTCGGTTGGTCCTTGCCTTGGGAAGGCAGTCAACTTTTGTGAGGTATTCAGTCGACCCTAACATGGTCGGTCGCCGGGCTTTGTTTCTCGATGATCTTTGAAAGAAGTGTTGAGAGAGTCTCACTTTGATGCTTGTGAGATTGCTTCAGGCACTCAGCCTTTATTCTCGACCAATTTAAGTGGATTTTGAGTTGGCCGTCATTCTTTTAGTTGGTTGTTTGCTACAAACCTAGTAGTAATGCTAATCATTTTTTCAACTTGGAGAAATAAAGATATCAACCATTTAAGAAGAAAATGTTAGCAGAATTTGAAATAATGTAATCAAGAAAAATTATAACGAAGACTTTCATTTTGTTCATCCGGTTTTTTTATTATTTTATGAAGTTGATGATTTCGTACTATTTATTTGGGAGATTTACATACCCAATTCCCTATTCCTATGTATTAACATATAAATCAAATAAATTTCAAATTTTTACTTACGAGCCACTCAATTTATGTCAAAAATATAGGAAACGGGTCGTCTAAATGCAAAAAAAAAAAAAAAAAAAAATCGAATGGTATATATTAATAAAAAGAAATTAGGTGGTAGGAATGTAAAGGCCCCTACTTTTTTATGTGGTCGACATTTGGATTATTTTGGGTCATATTCAATGCTAGATAAAGCAATTTCTTGGATTGTAATTGAGGAATCACAATAACATTCTGAAGGTGTAGTGTTGGGATGACTGGCCTACTGAGAACATTATGTAGACAGTCTTGCAGAAATTGATATTGTGCGGTAATCAATTGGCGAAGTTAGCATTGTAAACAGAGTTAATTTTGTTAAACCAGCTGGAGCGGGATGGTGGTTTTGATAAATCCACGTACCCCTCCGGTATCCGCGGGCTAATCATCTGTCCAATCGGCAAAATCAATTATATTTAATCATAGAGTACGGAGTCACATAATTTAACCACTCGAATGCTTATCAATTCATTGTAGTTGTGAAATAAGAATTGAATTTGGTCCCACGGTCAATAGGATTTGTTTGTCCTATTTCATCTCAAATTATTTTAGAGAAAAAGTTGTTGGGACAGACTGCGAGCCGCCGTTGGTTTGTAGAACCAGTATACTACTCTCAAAACCAGCAACAACTTTATCCTTGTGGTGGTTCACCTTCCCAAATCTCAGGCTTTTATAAATAAATCAATTCCTGCCCCTTCTTCCTATCAACCAAACCCTTCTTCCTATCAACCAAACCCTTCTTCTTCTTCTTCTTCTTCTTCTTCTTCTTCTTCTTCTACCTCCTTTCCCTCAAACCATCCAAGTGAGAAGCAGCCATGGCTTCAGCGAGCAGAGCTCCTTGGATTGTGGCGGCGAGTATTAGCGCTGTGGAAACACTGAAAGATCAAGCGGGTCTTTGCAGATGGAACTATGCTATGAGATCTCTACACCAAAAGGGCAGAAAAGAAATGGGTTCTTTTTCACAGACAAGTAAAACACCTTCTTCTTCTTCTTCTTCTTCTTTGATGGTTGGAAGCAGAGGCTTGGTTAGCAAAGCAGAACAAACTAAGAGAGCAGAGGATTCTTTCAGAAAAGTAATGTACTTGAGCTGCTGGGGTCCAAATTAGGGGTCGATTACGAGTTATTGTAGAAAGTCCAGTAATAGGACTTCATTAGATCTAGGCTTTGGTGCATTTTCTTATTTTTAGTGTATTTATCATGTTAAAAAAAATATTAATCTCATCTAAGAAGAATTGCCTTTGCTAGTATTTTGGATCAATCTTTGCAGGGCAAGTGGCTACCCATAAGCCTCCTCACTCAATGTGATTTACAGTTATCTTGATTAGCTTATATGTACGAAATTTACTTCATAAGAATCACGTTCTGTATGGCGACGAGAAAAGGTTGTTCATGCCCTACACATTGCTCAGTTCAGCACTCCAGGCAAAAATCTCTTCTTTGACCTCTTGAAGGAACACTTAGACCATTGCAGGAAATGAGCTCCAGTGTACTTCAATGGAGACAGAGATTTTGTGGTTGTTGGAATTGTGTTGGGGAATAAACCAACTTATTGCTTGTTCCTTCTCCTTTTTTTTCTCTGGAGTGTTATGATTCTTGTCCGATCTCAGACATTGACTCACCTGGATAACTCTGGGTAGGAGAAAATATTGTGTCTGGAGTCTTCAACGTAAAGTTACGTTCAAACTCCAATTGAAATTTCTGACCATGTTCTCATCTAAACATTGGGGAAACCCGAGCTTACCCATATTGAATGAGGTGTAAAGCGTGCAGCGTGCATCTGAAAAATTTTCCGACCCTTCAAAATTTTACTCGAAGATTATAAGAAGAACTTCTCACTTCCACTCTCTCACTCACTTCTCCTCTCTTCTCCTCTCTTCTCATTCTTTCTCTCTATACGTGAGCACCAGCACCTAAGAAGAAGAAAAACAAGGAAAACAAAACCTTTTATTTCCTTGGAGTTTGCCTGCCAGCAGACAGCAGCCTTACGCCAAAGAAACAACAAGGGAAGAGCCAACTGCAGCTTTTTCAAGATCCTTCCTTGCCGTGAGCTAAAGTGCCGAAGAAGTAACCTTGGAGATCGACTGTGCTATATCGCAAAGAGGAGGCTTGGTTGCTTGACATAAAGGAGCGGGTGGTGGCGTTGTTTCACGAATCTTAGAAGGCCGGAGGACGAAGCAAAGCGAAGCTTCGCGGGAAGGCGGGAGCGGTGAATTGGCCCTCTTTTCCTTTTTTTTTTAATTTCTATTGGGCTCCATATTTAACAAATCTCCCACTTGGAGACCAGCACACATGAAACAATATTCTTCCTCCTCAAACTGATATCCTCCATATCTGCAACTCAAGACTCTTGTTTTCAAACTAGAAGACCAACTGACGCTGTGTACAAGTTCAATTTCTCAAGTGTAACACTCTTAGTCAACATATCAACAGAGTTCTTGTTTCCACAAATTTTCTCAAGCAATAATTGTTCATGATCCAACAATGACCGTATGAAGTGATACATGATCTGAATGTGCTTGGACTTGGACTGAAATTCTTTCATACCCGTCTGACTCATGTGGCAAAGCCTGCAAACTACAACTCTGTTGTGCTCTCTGCAACAGTAATATCAACACTGTTACTTAAACCAGTAATCATATACAACAACATGTTTTCTTACTCCGAGCCAGTACCAATGCTCATTTAGTAATCTTCTAGGTGCTATCTGAGAATACTACTTAATGATCACACTCATTAAGCTGCCCAACAGAATGAAGTTTTTCTTCAGTTAAGAAATGTTTTTGGCCTTTTGCAGAGTCCATTTGTTCTTGTTTGGAAGTGTAATGCAAATGTCTCTAATTTCTATTATATTTAAAGCGTCTCCATCTGTCAGATATACTTTCCCAAAGTCACATGCAACATAATCTCGCATTAATTCCCGATGGAAATTTGTACAGAAAGAAGTCATTGAATCTAGTATCCACTCATCAACAGAACTGTGAACTATCAGTAGTAGTGCATCATGTGTTTCTTCAGTTACCACATCTGCGCTATCATTCTCATTCTTCTTGAGATTTTTGTTGTTCCTCTTTAAGTGGTCAGTTTTTGCCACAATTCCAGCAAATTACTTCTTTAGTAGGCCTTGACTTGCTCTTGCATTTATGCTTTAATTTTGATGTTTCTCTGTTTGAGTTCTTGTCCTGTGATCTCCCTCTAAAATCAACATTTAATGCTAAACTCGAACCTGAGGTCTCTTTAGAATCTTTCTTGTGCACCTCCTCTGCGAAAATCAAATCACGAATATAATCATATTTCAGTTTAGATTTAGTTGCATAATTACTGACAGTCATCCTCATGGTTTCCCAACTATTTGACATTGAAGCCAACAACATCGGTGCACGTATCTTATCATCAAATTCATTCAACAAACGATGATTGATTTATGATAGTATTGATATCATTCATGTGTTGTACAACATGCGTACCTTCCGTCATCTTCAAATTGAATAACATTTTCATCATATATACATTGTTATTCACTAACGACTTTTCATATATATCAGACATGGCTACCATGAGATTTGCAGTAATCATTTCATTAATGACATTGTGTGCAATTGAACTAGAAAGGGTCAATCGAATAACCCCCAGAATTTGTCGATCTAACTAATTACATTCGGCCTCATCCATCATTTTCGGTCTTTTTCCCAATAACCGAAGATGAAGTTTCTTTCCATAGAGGTAGTTCTCTATATGCATCCAGATGTAACCAAAATATGTGTTATCAAACTTCTCGATCCCTGAAATCTTTACTGCATTTGCAGTCATCATTTTTTCTCAGATCTGAACCAAAGTCTCGATACCAGCTATTCGTATATATATATATATATATATATATATATATATATATGATCGACGATGAAGCGAAAAAAATAACGAGAAAATTCACACCAGAAAATACTACACAAAAATTTACGTGGTTCAATATTTTTTTTGTCTGCGTCCACTAAGTTGCAGATGATTTTATTACTTGAGGAATTACACCATCATCGATCACCTCGAGGATTACAAAAAGAACTTCTCACTTCCTCTCTCTCTCTCTCACTTCTCCTCTCTCTTCTCCTTCTTTCTCTCTACCAGGAGCACCAGCTTCGAAGAAGAAGAAAAACAGGGAAAGCGAAACCTGTTATTTCCTTGGAGTTCGCCCGCCTGCAGCCTCACGCCGAAGAAGCAACAAGGGAATAGCCAACTACAGCTTTTCGGGATCCTTCCTTGCCGTGAGCCAACGTGCCGAAGAAGCACCCTAGGAGATTTACTGTGCTATATATTGAAGAAGAGGCTTGGTTCGCGACATGAAGGAGAGGGGGACGGTGTCGTTTCGCAAATCGTAGAAGGCGGGAGGGCGAAGCGAAGCGAAGCTTGAAAAATTATTCCATCCAGAGTACGTACGTAGCGTTGGGTGCGGATTTTTTTAGGTACTGATGGGTACTGGATGGATATAGATGGGTATGAATGTGTATGAATGTGTATGGATGTGTATTGGATGTTGGGTATTGGCTATTAGGTGAGTATTGGTGGGTATTGGAGGGTACTGGATGGGTATTAGGAGGAGATGCGTGATAGGTATAGATGGGTATGGATGGGTATGAATGTGTATGGATGTGTATTGGATGTTGGGTATTGGCTATTAGGTGAGTATTGGTGGGTATTGGAGGGTACTGGATGGGTATTATGAGGAGATGCGTGCGGATGCGTGCGTTCTCCGTATGGAATAAGCGTTCCGCGGGAAGGCGGGAGAAAGCGGAGGCGAGAGCGGTTAATTGGCCCTCTTTTTTTTTCGACCAGGCTCCATATTTAACACTTTATACTCTTCAAACGCCTCATATTTTAATGCTTGGTTTTATCGCAAGTAAAGTGGTCATCTTCTTCTTGGGTTTTTTTTTAGTGCAACAAATAAAAGTTTATTTCTTCGTACTTACCAAATAACCCAAGCCATGTTCTATATTTTTCCTATCGTGTTATTTTGGCTATTTTGAAATTATTCAAGTATAACATGATTACACTAATTTTTTTTTTTTTCAGTATAACCATATTGTATATCATTTGTTTACACAATGGATTTGTTACATGAATGTTTTTGTGTTGAGTACAAGATAATTGCACTCAAGGTTTCTCTACTGCAACTATATTGTACATTTGATTCAATAGATAAATAATTCATGTTGGATAATTTTTTGTCAAGTACAATTATATTATTCTCATATATTTTTAGAGTAAAATAATATTATAGAGTATGATTCTACTTTTGATTGATTGTCTAGATGATTTTTTATCGAGTAAAATCATATTGTACTTATGTGTTTTTAAATTAGATCAATATTATGAAGTAGGATTTAATATAGGATTGATCATTTGTTCGATTTATTGTTCTATATAACTATTTTGTGCTCATGCATTTTTAGAGTAGTGAATTGCTTTGAAGCTTAAATTGATATTTAATTGATCTCATGGATGATTTTTTTTCCAGTACAACCATTTTTTTCTAGTGTAAAATCATTTTATGAAGCATGTCTAGATACTTGATTGGTCACCTCGATGATTTTTTGTCCAATACAATTATATTGTACTCAATTTTTCAAAGTAAAATAGTATTTTGAAGAAGGTTTTGATGTCTGATTAATCACTTGCTTGAATTTTTAATCAAGAATAATCATGCACCTATTTGATTTTTTATTAATTACAATCACGTTGTACTCATATCTTTTTATAATAAAGTAATGTTCTAAAGTTTGATTTGACATTCAATTGACATATTTGATTATTTTTTATTCATTACAATCATGTTGTGCTCATGTTTTTTAAGAAAATATTTAATTTTTTTGTCCAGAATAATCATGTTGTACTCGTATTTTTTCTAGAATAAAGCAATATTTTGATGCTTGATTTAATGTTTGATTGACATCCTACATGATTTTTTGTCTAACACAACCATATTGCACTGATATTTTTTGTAGAATAAAATTATTTTATGAAGCATGATTAGATATTTGATATCCAACTTGATTTTTTGGCTAGGACAACATATTGTACTCATTATTTTTTAGAATAAAATTATTTTATGAAGTATGATTAGATATTTGATTGCCCAACTATTTTGTTTTTTATCCAGTACAATTATGTTGTATCCTATTTGTTAAAATAAACCAATATTCTCAAGCAAGTTTGATAATTGATTGGCCACCTATTTGATTTTTTTTTCCGAGTACAAGCATGTTGTAGTCATATTTTTTAAAAAATAGAGCACTGTTCTGAAACGATATTTTGAGATTTGATTGACACTTGGATGATATTTTGTCTAATACAATCATGTTCTAATACAATCATGTTGTGCTCATATTTTTTTAAAATAAAATTATTTTATGAAGCATGCTAAAATATTTGATTGTTCAACTGTTTATTTTTTTGTCTAGTATAATTATATTGTACTCATATTTTTTTAGATTAAAATAATGTGCTGAAACAAGATTCAATAATTGATTGGTCAGCTGTTTGATTTTGTCCGGTACAACAATATTTTTTTTAGAATCTATATTTGATATTTAATTGATCTCCAAGTTGATTTTTGTGAGCAAAACCATGTTTTACTCATGATTTTTATTGAGTAAAATGATGCTGTGCTTTATTTTTTTTATATTGAATGATTGAAATATTTAATTTATTTTTTCTTTCAGGCCTCTTCTAAACTTTGTAGACAATGCTTCATATGGGGATCACATTTAAATGCATGTCATCAACATTCAAGCGATTTGTGATAAACTGGCCTAAGGATATTGTACTAATTCTGAGGTTTATAAAGATTTTTAGGGCTGTTCTATATATATATTTTGCATTTTTAAATATTTTTAGTAGCAGTTTTTAAATGTGCCTTTAAAGCTGCCAAAGTAGTGGCAGTTGGGGTATAATTAAAATTTTATAACACTTTTGCCTTGTGATGGATCAAAATGATCTCCACCGTTTTTTTACGCGCGGCGCGGCTGCAAGCCCCGATAATTTTTTTTTTTTTTTTTTGAATATAGCGTTGGAGGCCGGCCACCGTGAATTTGAGGGAAAGCCGGGCTGCAAAATCGACCCTGCGGCCCGTGGTACTAATCTCCTATTTCCCGCTTGTGCCCCCTCTCGCGAAACCGACCCTTCGTCTCTTGCGAAGCCACCGAAGTAGACGCATCCTCTGCACGAGCATCCCAACACCTCGTCTCGCTTCGCCGCCCATCACTGCTCCTGATCATCTCGCAGACAACGACTGCATCAGCCTTCTCTCACCATCGCGTGAAGCATAACGTAATATGCTTCACTCCTCTTCTCCTCCCTCCATAAGTGCTCTTCTATGTTCTTATCTCCTCTCTCATTTTCACCCAAAACCATCACCTGAAAGACCGAACTCTCACAATCTTTGTTTTCTTCCCCACTTTGCCTGGATGTCGAAAGGGCAAATCTTGTCAATTTGGCTGAAAAGAGATTTGGCTATGAATGGGCCTATTATGATGGCTTTTGCATGATCTTTTTTACTCTTTTAGATGCTCGGAGTGCTGCTATTATGCACAAATTGATATTGTCTTGTTTGTTAGCAGATAGGAAGCCTCGTGATATCTCTTTTGATAGTTATTTTTCATTCCGTATATTGAAGTTAGATTGTTTGAAAAACATATTTTACTTATGTGGTTATTCTGTAATTTATCGAAGCTAAACTATTAGCTGCACACCTGTACCATGCCTTTACGCTTGTGTGATGGTTGGTTGTTGGAATCTGTTGAGTTTAATTTTGCATAATTTATAGGCCTTTTTTTTATAAGAATGTATTGCATATGTGTAAATATTCCAAACATAAAATTTTAGCACTTTCGGGACTCACTGTTAATTGAGTGGTGTATATGAACTTTCTGTTCTGTTTAGAAATGAATTTTAGCTGCTGAAGTTTAAAAAATGTGGTTGTTACAGTCTTCTTTTAAACAATTTTACTAAACAGGGGCAACATGGTCATTTTTACGAAACAGTTATCCCATAATTGTTTTCACACATACTCGCACCAAACGAAAGCTCGTTTCTCACTGCATTTCCTTCATAGATAGCTTCAAGAAGCAATGCATGCTGAAAATCGAGATAGTTCGCAATTGCCCAAATAGATCCTTAGTCAAATCAAACTTCCCTATAAGAAGAACTCAACAAGTTTAAGATCATTCAATCCCACTGCCACAGATACACATAAATTTCTAAGTAGCATTTTAAGTTCAAGAGAATAGTGTATATGTTTAGATAGTATTCTATGATTTAGCTAAAATATGAAAGTTTCACTCCAAATAATTAAAATAGGATCACGTTCTTCAATGAAAGTAATAAGAAAATTAGATTAAAAATATGGTGAAATTCATTGCTTTGTTTAATGATTAACACAAACTAGCTTGTCAATCACTATCGTTTAGTCACCGTTGCTTGATAATTGTTATCTTAACATAATCGTTTGACGTTCGATATCTGACTGTCTTCATCTAATCACTATTATTTAATTATTGTTGTCTAATCACTATGATAAAAGTAACAAAAAAATTAAAGATCATTTTAATATTTTTTCTTATTTGTTATCTTAATGTAATCGTTTGACTTCCAGTATCTAATTGTTATCATCCAATTACTATTTTTTGATTATTATTATCTAATCATTATGAAAAAAGTAACAAATAATTTAAGATCATCATGACTTCAGAAAGCATTATTTCAACGGCACTTAGGATCTACGATGAAAGTCATTCCATAGCTCTAGACAGTGGACGTGATTTTCGGAAGACAAAATATGACAAAATATGGCTCAATAGTGAGTCGATTCCTCTTGTATAGCCAATAAATTTTGTAGATTAATAGCTTATGGCTAAACTTTTTAATACAATAATGAATCTTACAATTAAGTTGTAATTATATGCTTAGATGATCAGGGTGCCCCGGTGAGAAGTAAAGGAAGAACTATATGTGCTAATATTCAAAAGTTATCATTTGGCACACGAGCGCTCATTGAGATGAATGAGAATAGTGTGCCTTAAAAAATCTCATAATCCATACTAGTAGGGTTTTATTTATGTGTTGTTGCTAGAGACCGAGCACTAGTGACAATTTCTTTTGAAGTTTAGCGTGACAAGAATATCAAGAATTTAATTAGAGATTGTTAGTAAAAGTTGAGAAAATGTAATCAGAAAAATTATATTATGAAAACTTTTAGTTCGTTCATAAAGATTTTTTTTTAATGAAGTTGATATTTTAAAACTTTTTTTCTATGTATTCTATATTTTAATTTAATAATCATATTTGATATTGAATGGTAACAATTGCTATTGTAATATATCAGTACACCCGTGGAGAATTGATTTTGGGATCCGGAAAGTCTTGCATGTTTATTCGATATTATTGAAGTTTTTTTTGTTTAATTTATTCGTCAATTTTTTAGTAGTTTCGTTTCATGTCCGATTTGTTAAATATATTTATCAGATTGAGAACAAACTTGATTATATATTAAGCATTTTTTTATCTATTTTGTCAAAATTGTTACAATTTATATGTTTTTGTATCAAAATATGTGCTTAAATGATAAAAATTGAGGAAGTTGCAGGTGATTGTGATTAGGCAAATGTATATTATGCGTAATCGAGTGGAATTATAAAGGGTTTTACACCTATGTAATTATCCATATATGCATTTAATGCGCGTGAACATAAGTGAACAAGTAGATGTATAAGTAAGAGTGGAGTTATAAGGGGCATAGAGGAAACATGAAGAAGTAGAAGTATAAGAAGGCGAATGGAAAATATTAAAGTAATTCAAATAAAGATTTGAATTTAATTTTCATGTTATTTTCCTGCACTTATGATATCATGTTGCTGATACTTTTATTTAACATATGTCGATCATGTTCGTTCAGATTAGTAAAAAAATAAACTTTAACAATTTTTAAAAGTTTGAAACTTAAATGAATTGAACATGAACATAATCTAACTTGTTTCTTTACATTCACGAATAAACATATTTGTATTTCAACAAGTAACTTGTTAAATACTCGATATTAAGCTCGATAATAACATGTATTATATATATGATATATTTTATAAATAAAATTTAATTTTTTTGAGTTTATCTAATTATAAAATTAATAGGAAAATATTATTATATCAATAATATTTTTATTTTAATTATGAAATGCATTTTTATTTTTTTAGTAAGTAAATAGTAATTTAGAATGAGATATTTACAGTTAAAGAGAGCCTCATAAAAGATTTTTCTTGTAGAGTTTTTATATTTTTGAATGTAATGAGTTCATTTTTTATGATTATCAAACTGCAATTACCAACAACATTAATGTAGATTGTCATATTATTGTTATTATTTTCTTATTTACATGATTAAGTAAATGCTCATCCCTAACTTTTAAGATCAATTTAGTTCTTTCACTTACAAAATTTTAACTAATGTAGTCCTATTAATAAGAATTATGTACATAATTAGTAAACTTAAGAGATTTTAGAGTTCAAAATCGACAAATTAGTAGTTGTAATTAGAATTGCAAAATTAATTATTAATTTTTTTATATGAAAGCTAGATTTTTGTTTAAATTTTTAGCTATTTTAAATACACGTTCACTTATAAAAAACAAATCAAGTGCAAATCAAGTTCGAACATTGAAAAAGATAAGCAAATCAAGTTCGAACAATGTATGAAAGCTCGACACAAGCTCAAATGGAACATGAACAACTTATTATACCAAGCCAAGTCCGAACAATGATATACTCGGTTGGGTTGGGCTTTGCTTGATTACAGCACTAGCTATGGTTGCTCACCCCAGCCTTACTCACATGCGTTGTTTCAGGGATGGGTAAGGCTCTAGTTGTGTAGAAACTTTTTCATTAATTGTGGGAGTCTGATTTTAGATATGTCAGTAGCTTTCATCATTATTTTTACAGTCACGGTGATATTTAGTTTTGTTTGATGCTAGAGAGATTAAGCTATGATTGCCTCCGGCGTTACTTTTGTGATATCCCCCCAAATTGCTCGAACTATTTCTTATAGGCACTGATGGCCTCATTCTCAGTGATTTAAGCCTTAATATAGCTAACGAGATAATCAAAGAACGAATTGTCTTCCACATCATAGAAGGGCCACGGGCGAAGTCCCTGGGGGAAGTCTCTTCTCATTAACTCCAAATCCACTCTCGGAATCCGATGGACTTCAGCGGAAAACATGCGGAAGTAGTCCTTCAGCAACTTTCCTTCACTTTAAAGAATTCCCGAGAGATAGGATGAATCCTTGATGATCCATCGGTTTGTCTTGAATTGCTTTGTGAATAGTCAGCCGAGCTAGTTAAAAGTGTTTGCAGTGCCCCCTAGTAGAGAATAAAACCATACGTGAGCTTGTACTTTAAGAGTAACCGAGAACACTTGACATAAAAGCACACGGTGAATTTGCATGATGGTTCGATAGTGATCAAAATGCTCATATGGGTCAGTTATCCCATCGTAGGTGTTGTTGTTTGGAAGCTTGAAGCATGTTGGGATGAGGTTTTGGAGTGGATCGCATCTGCTAAGGGAGAAGATTTATGGATGTTATTGTGAATAGGGAAACGTTCATTTTTATATAGGAGGAGCTCTTCCGAGATTTGGTGTCTTAACTCATTACAAATGACATCGTGTGGAATGGAAGAAAAGCGTGACAGTGCCACGTGAGCTGCGTGAGATGGATGAGTAGAACTTCTGGTATCTAGGAGTTTAGCATCACGACCAGACACCAGAAGTGTTTCTTCTTGGGTAGGTGGACCGGAATGAGTTCCACCGAACAGTGTGTTTCTTGTAGGTCACTGAGTTAGTGGTAAACAAACTCCATCCAATAGTGTGAGGAACGGCTGTTGAGCCCCGCTTAGGAGTTATAAGATCTTAGGTTGAGACTCATCATTTCTGTGCATTCGGTCTTCTAGAGAAGGACCTACACGCCTTCGTCGGTAGGATATTGTCTATCACAGCAGGAAGATGAAGAGGCACACTGCCCTTAGCTTCGTGACTGCTCCCTAGAACGATGGGTGCTAGAGCGAGATGCTCTGTTCTAACGAATTGTGTCTGGTGGCCATGTAGTAAGGCTAGCAAGTACTTCAGTGATGGGATTGAAGTTTCTCACAGACGGTGTCAAACTGATGCGTGTTAAAAAATTCATGACATAGAGTAGCAGATTATCGTCTTAGCATGGTTTGAAGATTAACACACACTTGAAAAAGAGAAAACAACTAATAAAGACACAATAAGTTATTACATAGAAAATTCAGAAAGGAAAAAACTACTACGTCCAACACAGCTGAAGAGCTCCACAATAAAAAGATGATTACCATTACAATCACGTATCTCACATGTGAGAAATGATTACTATGTTTTCCAAGTTACAATATTGACGTGCTAACGAATTTATTGCTAGGAACTGGTAACAACTTATAGCAATTGACGACTTCCCGACCACTTTTGTAGTTTCTTATTTCTATGTCTCATAATATATTTTAGTGAAGTGGTTTGAGTTCATTCATAATCTATAAATATTGTTAGCATGATTACCAGAAATAATTCAGTTAACATGATTAGTGGAAATAAATCAATGACATTAATTACTCTGATATTGATCAATAGCATTAATTACCCTAATATGCATTAATCGCCTTAATATGGTGTCATGACATTAATTTTCCTAATATGGTGTAATTAACCCTGATTCTATATGCTGATGTCTAAGCTTAATTTTTTCTCTTAATTTACTTTATTTCATATTCTAAATCTTAGAATACTTGTATAAATACCATCCTTCATTGTACTATTGAGATCAAGTGAAGAAACACAAATTTCATTTTCTTAATATGGTATCAGAGCCAGGTTATTGCCCTAACCACCGATAATTGTTGGAGGACCGTCAAGACTCCCTTCCCACCGACTTTCTTGCGGGACGGGAAGGGAGGAACTATTTCCTTGCATTGATTCTAGCTCGTCTGCTCGTCGTCTCATTATTTCTTCGATTGTGTCGTCTTCGTTCTACTTCATCTTCCTCTTCGACACAGCCAGTTTCAACAGAGAGTCGCAGTGGCTCCTACCTTTGATATAGTATTAGAGTTATTCTTCTAATCTTCTCACCTCCCCTGAATTTCTTGACTCGATTCAGGTTTCTTCCCTCTCCGACGAGATCTTGGCTTCGGTTGTGTTTCTTCGGCGAGATCTTGGCTCCAGTGGTGTTTCTCCGGCAAGATCTTGGCTTCAATTGTGTTTCTCCGACAAGATCATGAATTCAGTACTCTCGGCTTCGACACTCTCGGCTTCGGCAGTCTCGACTTAGGCGCACTCGACTTCGGCACTCAGCTTCGGCACTCACGGCTTCGGTACTCGGCTTCAACACTGTCGGATTCAACACTGTCGGCTTCAACACTCCGCTTCAGCACTCTCGGATTCAGCACTGTCGGCTTTAGCACTCACAGTTTCGGCACTCTCGGTGTCGGCACTCAGCTTCGATACTCGGCTTCGAAACTCTCGGCTTCGACACTCTCGGCTTCAGCACTCTCAGCCTTGGCACTCTCGGCTTCGACACTCAGCTTTGGCACTCTCGGTTTCGGCACTCTCAGCCTCGACACTCTCGGCTTCGGCACTCGGCTTCGACACTCTCGGCTTCGACACTCTAAGCCTCGGCACTGTCGGCCTCAACACTCTAGGCTTCAGCACTCTCGTCTTCGACACTCTAAGCCTCGACACTCTCAACTTTGACACTCTCGGCTTTGGCACTCGATTTTGACACTCTCGGCTTCGACACTCTAGGCTTTGACACTCTTGGCTTCAGTAGTCTCACATTGACACTCACGGCCTCGACACTCAAGACTCGAGTATTTTTCAAGATCTGCTGAGCAAACTCAAGATGACATCTATTATATCATCATGAGTTTGAGAGGGGGGTGTTAGCATGATTACCGGAAATAATTCAGTTAGCATGATTTTGAGAAATAAATCAATGACATTAATTGCCCTTATATGGATCAATAGCACTAATTACCCTGATATGCATATCACTCTGATATGATGTAATGACATTAATTGTCCTGATATGATGTGATTAACACTGCTTCTATATGTTGATGTCTAAGTTTAATTTCTATTTTTAATTTATTTTATTTCTTATTCTAAATCTTAAAATATTTATATAAATATCACCATTCATTATACTATTAAGATGACGTCGAGAAACACAAATTTTTCTTAATAAATATAGTCCACCGGTACATGGAACCAGTCCCGTATTTCAGCAGCTAATGCCTTGCATATAAACCAGCTGAAGCGAGATGGTGGTTTTGGTAAATTCACGAACTCCGGACCTCCGGTATCCGCGGACCATTTCATTTATGTATTTTGGGGAAAGACTGCATCGTTTATCTAAATGCCAGAATAAATTATATTTAAATCAATAAAGTTCCGCTACAGACAGGTAATTATGTATATTAATAGATAATATATGACTCATTCAGATAATTTAATATTTTTAATGCTTATCATTCCACTGTAGTTATGGAAAGATGAATGAATATGGTCCCCTTTTTATTCTTGTTGTTATGTCAAATTATTTGAGAAGCATTCAATGCTTGGACCCACCTCCAGCCGGCTGCTGGTAAATGGAACTGCGCAGTCAGTCCACTCTCAAAACCAGCAACGACTTTATCCTGCTCATTGTTTTGTATTTCATCTCTTTCTTACATCTCAAGCTTTTATAAATCAACTTCTTAGGGCCATCAACCAAACCAACCGAGCAACCAAGGAACAACCACAGTCTTCTTCTTCTTCTACTTCTTCAACCTCCTTTCCCCAACTGAGAAGCAGCCATGGCTTCAGCGAGCAGAGCTCCTTGGATTGTGGCGGCGAGTATTAGCGCTGTGGAAACACTGAAAGATCAAGCGGGTCTTTGCAGATGGAACTATGCTATGAGGTCTCTACACCAAAAGGGGAGAAAAGAAATGGGTTCTTTTTCACAGACAAGTAAAGCACCTTCTTCTTCTTCTTCTTCTTCTTCTTCTTCTTCTTCTTTGATGGTTGGAAGCAGAGGCTTGGTTAGCAAAGCAGAACAAGCTAAGAGAGCAGAGGATTCTTTCAGAAAAGTCATGTACTTAAGCTGCTGGGGTCCAAATTAGGGGTCGATTACTAGTGACTGTAGAAAATCCAATAATAGGACTTCAGTAGATCTTGGATTTGGTGTATTTTCTTATTTTTAGTGTATTTATCATGTTTAAATAAAAAATATTTTGCAAGTATTTTGGATCAATCTTTGCTGTGGAAGTTGCTACCCATAAGCCTTCCCACTCAATCAGACTTACAGTTATCTTGATTTGCATAAAAAAAAAACATATATATTTAAATAAGAAATACCCCCTAAATCAGCTTATATGTACGAAATTTACTTCATAAGAATTCACGTTCTCTATGTCGACGAGTAAAGGCTGTTCATGCCCTACACATTGCTCAATTCAGCACTCCATCAAAAAATCTCTTTTTTGAACTCTTGAAGGTAAACTTGGACCATTGCAGGGCATGAGATCCAGTGCACTTCAAACGAAACAGAGATTTTGTGGTCGTTGGAATGGTGTTGGGGAATAAAGCAAATTAATTCTTGCTCTTTCTCCCTTTTTTTCTCTGAAGTGTTATGATTCTCTTCCGATCTCAGGCATTGCTTCAACTGGATAACTCTGGGTCAGGCGAAAATATTGTGTTTCGAGTAAGTTACATTCAAACTCCAATTGAAATTACTCACTATTTTCTCTTCAAAAAAGTGGGGAAACCCGAGCCGACCCACATTGATTGAGGTGTAAACCTTGTAGCGTGCATTTGAAAAATCTTTTATGGCACTTCAAGATCGTATTCAACTCTTCTTTTAGGGTTTACTGTTAGGGTTCCTCTTTTTCTTCTCATCACCGTCGAGATTCCGTGTTACAAATCGATAGGCTCAAGCATTTGCAAACCATAGATACAGGCATTTTCAAATCTTCATGCATTTCGGGCCGAATTTTTCTGTGCGTCGTCCGAACGTAATGGCTACGTTCGGACGCCGGTTAAAAACGACGCGTGGCGTAAGTGGCCCATAGTTCACGTCGAATATTAAATGACGAAAAAAAGAAAAACGAAACGCCGCGCCGCTCGACCCGATCGGCTCGCAAAACCCGCCGTTTCGCATATCCCGCCCGGCCAGTAAATAGGGCTTAATGCGCCATTCGTGGTTTTAACACCAATCGGGTTTAGGGTCGCTCCGCCTCCTCCTGGGTTTGGATATTTGAATCCTTCATCGGGATTACTCATCGTTCTTCGAGATTTTGATTTTGAATCGTGAAGACAATGTCGTCGTCCGATTCCGAGAATACGATATGGGAGGAGGTGACGGGATCGGAATCACAAGAAAGAGGAACGACTTCGTAGAACCCGATAGTCGAACATCCAGAAAATCATCGAAGATTGCGAAAGAAGTCGAAGGAGGGAATGGCGAAGAAAGTGCTTGTCGTGGTAAGTCTTGCTTCGTTCCTCCTTTTTAGGGTTTCTAAATACGGTATATTTTCAGTGTATTCTTGTATTTTCAGCGTATTTTCAATGTATTTTCAGTGTATTGTCAGTCTATTACTTTTAGTGTATTTTTAGTGTACTTTCAGTGTATTTTCAGTGTATTTTCAGTGTATTTTCAGTGTATTTTCAGTGTATTTTCAGTGTATTATTTTAAGTAGTATTTTCAATAGTATTCTCAGTAGTATTATCATCGCAGTATTTTCAATGTATTTTCAATAGTATTATTTTTAGTAGTAGGTTCAGATGTATTTTCGATAGTATTCACAGATGTATTATTGTCAGTGTATTTTCAGTGTATTTTCAGTGTATTTTCAGTGTATTATCGATCTAATCTTCAGATGTATTCTCGAATGTATTCTAATGTATTTTCAGTAGTATTATTTTCAGATGTATTATCAGTAGTATTATTTGCGATGTATTTTCAAGTAGTATTATTTTCGAGTAGTATTAGTAGTGTATTTCAGTGTATTTTCAATAGTATTCTCAGGTGGATTATTTTCGAGTGTATTTTCAATGTATTTTCGATGTATTTTCAGATGTATTTTCAGATTGTATTTTTAATGTATTTTCAGATGTATTATTTTTAGTGTAGGTTCGATGTATTTTCGATGTATTCCGTGTATTATCATCGAGTGTATTTTCGATGTATTTTCGATGTATTATTTTTAGTGTAGGTTCGAATGTATTTTCGATGTATTCCAAGATGTATTATTGTCGAGTGTATTTTAATGTATTTTCGATGTATTATTTTTTAATAGTAGGTTCAATGTATTTTCAGATGATTCCAGTGTATTATTGTCGATAGTATTTTCAATGTATTTTCGATGTATTATTTTTAGTGTAGGTTCAATCGTATTTTCAAGTGTATTCCAAGTGTATTATTGTCAAGTGTATTTTCAACGTATTTTCGAAGTATATTTTCAGATGTATTGTCGATGCATTACCTTCGATGTATTCCAAGTGTATTCTCAAAGATATTTTCGATAGTATTATTTTCGAATGTATTGTCGATGTATTATTTGCGAGTGTATTTTCAAGTAGTATTTCAAGTGTATTATTTTCGATAGTATTGTAGTGTATTTCAGAGTGTATTTTCAGTGTATTCCAGTGGATTATTTTCGAATAGTATTTTCAATGTATTTTCGATGTATTATTTTCGAGTGTATTTGCGAATGTATTTTCGAATGTATTTTCAATGTTAATGACATGAATCCTACTACATGCGAGGCTATGGACAGGGAAATCCATGTATTGTAGATGTTGCCCATCAACATGTAGAGATGTTTTGGGGAAGGTTAGGTCCATTGCTTCTCGCGAAACTCAAGCTAAACTCGAAGAATCGAAGTCTCGATCGATTCTTTGATCTCCCATTCTACACTCAAGATCACATCATGACTATGCATATACTTAAATTGTTGGGATATGAAGAAAGCGGCATTCGGATTGGGGAAGGACATAAGGTTTGATGCGAACCAAGTCAGATTGTTAGTTGGCATGCCCGATAGAGGACCTGTCGTAACTTGGGGCGAAAATTTCATTCCTAAGGTGAGTGCCAATATGGCGAAGAAGGAATTATTGGATGGGCCACTCCTGGAGTCACCCACTTGTATTGTGAAACTTATTATTAAGTTTTTGTTATCGAACTTATTATTTCCTTACAATAATTTGAGAGTGCTGGAAGAGCTATATTCGTATGCTAACAATTTAGATATGTTTTCGTCGTTTAATTGGCTCGCAACGATATGTGACTACATGATCGAGCAAATAAACGGTGTCTCTCATGAAATTAAAGAAGGGCCACGAATCGGATACTTCAACGAGTTTGTTTTTCTTCCGACTGTTAGTCCATTTACATGACCAAGTACATATCTACGTCATTTATTTTAACGATGAAGTATTAATTTAATTTTTATGTGCAATTGTGGTTTTATGAGCGGACTAATCGTCATGACTCCAACTCTTCCTACGATGCCAAACCTCGCATGTTGCGGTGGCGGGAAAAATCGAGCCGGAACCGATCAAGGATTAATTTAATTTTTGAAAGACTCAGAATCGTACTGCGTACGTAAGTAATATTTTTGGTATCATTTCGTACTTAATTTTTTATATGAAATATTTATTGGTTCTAATAAATGCCCATGTAGTGTATCGGATTCATTCGTCGACGTCCGCGAGGACGAGCGGATCTTACTTGCCTCTGCAGGGGAGCACATCTCTTCTCCTACTCGGTTATGCGGAGCCACCGACATCGGAATGACGCGGTGGCACCCCTTCGGTTCCGGATACAAGCAGCCCGCGGCCTACATATTCACATATGCGGGCAGAAGCGATGCTCGGTAATATGGAAGGGATAGTTCAAACTCTTGGGAGCTTCGAATTTTGTTTATAAATTCACCGAACCGTAAATAATAGATTAGACAGGCGTGAGGCCGATATTGTGGTGATGAAGACCGACATATGGGAGATGAAAAATAAATTAAATAAAGGTGACACCGAATCACCTAAAGAAAGCTCCATCGTTGGCCGAATGACCTCCTACCATATGGAGGAAGGAAGGGAAGAGGAATCCGGCCTATGGTTCCGCATTCAATAGTTCCAATGTGGACTATAACCGATGGACGAACTCGTAGTCGAAGAAATAATGAATAAAGGGCACGAGGAACATGGGGAGGAAACCGTAAGCAAAACGCTAATAGGTAGCTTAGTCCGACGGGTTAAGTCCAGAAGCGGCCGTAAAAGAAAGGCAGTTGTCTCTCCATTCATTGTAATTAAGAGGAATAAAAACCCTCCAATAACTGAAGAACAACTTCCGAGTCCGAAGGTGACATCCCCTGCGGATGAAGCACACATCGATGAAGTCGGGAAACATGACTCGGATATTATTACAGCGAACGGAGGAGGATGAACAACGACGAGCTATCAGTGCATTACAAGGCGATTTCCCCTGCTGGTTGATTGTCCAAGTCGTTGAGTTTCCTAGTAGAGATCTATTGTCGCGAGAGATGCAATGGGTCATAGATACATGTCTCAACCGATTCAAAGCTCGAGTATGTAAAGCCACAATACTTTATAAATACTTTCTTATTCCTTTATTAAATCTTATGATATTTTTTTTATTCATAATGCAGATGACGATGTAATAATTCACATGGGCTATATTTACATAACTCGGAATTGTATCTCGTTACTGTGGAATGATAAAGAAATAGGAACCGAACATATCGATATGTTCGAACTTGCTTTACAAAATAAGAGGCGTCAATCGCCCGAATCTTACAAATCATATCTATACGTGTCCCCGACACATTGGGTAAAAATCAACATTCATATTTATTTAGGAATCTTGCTCATGTTTAATGCATAATCTCATTTAATTTGTTTATGCAGATGTACGTAAAGCACCCATACGTAGATATTGTATCGCATGTTACAAAGGAGGCCGTTGCGTGCAGCAGATTTAATTTTCGTTCCAATTATTCATAACCGGCATCGTATTTTACTAGACTGGAAATCGTATTTTGCGTCGATGGAGATTTTTGGATTCTTTGCCGAAAAAATCTCACGCGGCAGTCACACGCGACGTGGTATGCAACACGCCACTTTATTTACTGTCTAAACAAGTTCCTCGTTGCGAGAAGCTAACAATCATTTAAATTGGTACGACTTCTTTTCAGATTCGCATTCACTGATTCATTAGGGAGTTGTTTTGACTTCGACCCCACAAAGTGGCAAATTATCACGTCCAAAGGACTCCCCACACAGCTAACGTGCGTCGACCGTGGTATTTTTGTTTGTAAATACATGGAGACACTCGCAAAGAAAGAGAAAGTTGTTTGGAAAGATAATCAAAACTGATAGTCTGAAATGCTAAGGTTTAGAGTCGAACTCGCATACGAAATATGTAAATATAGGCTATCTAATACTTGATTGTACATTTAAACTAACCTTTAGATAAAATTCTGATTCATTTTTCTGTATAGTATATCATATCTAAAATCTGATACTTTTTTCTGTTCACTTTCTGTGTATGTCTTTTGTGCAATTGAGTTTTCAACATTTCTGTGTAATTCTGGTGCATTGCATGGTGTCCAACTTCTTTCCTCAAGAATACACTGAAAATACATCGAAAATAAACTCGTGAGATTCGGTGTATTTTCAGTGTATTTCGTGCAGTGTGCATGGTTTGCAGGATCTACGATTTCGGTGTATTTTCAAGTGTATTTCATGTATCATGTATGGTTGCAGGATGTTTTTCAATCGTTCGCTGCCGTTGTCTTAATTTCTTAATAGTGGTACTAATACAATGCAGACTCGTGTTTTCTGTGTGTTTATGTTGCATTGCATGGTGTCCAAGAATAACGAGCATTCCGTGTATTTTCCGTGTAATTCGGTGCATCGCATGGTGTCCAGCCTCTTTCCCAAGTAAATACATCGAAAATACACTTGCAGACTCGTGTATTTTCGTTGTATTTCTATGCAGAGGTGCATGGTTTGCGGGATCTACGCATTTCGGTGTATTTTCAAGTGTACTTCGTTGTATCGTATGGTTGCAGGATGTTTTTCAATTGTTCGATGCCTCGCTGTCTTAATTTCTTAATAATGTGCACAATACAAATGACTCGTGTTTTCGTGTGTTTATGTTGCGATTGCATGATGTCCAAGAATGAGCAGCATTCCGTGTATTTGTGTGTAATTCGGTGCATCAGATGGTGTCCAAACTCTTTCCCAAAGAATACATCGAAAATACAGTCGAAAATACACTGCAGAACTCAGTGTATTTTCGGTGTATTTTCGATGTATTTCTAGTGCAAAGGTATGGTTTGCAGTGATCTCATGATTTCCGGTGTATTTTCAAGTGTACTTCATTAGTACTCGTATGGTTGCAGGATGTTTTTCAATTGTTCGTTGTCCGTCGTCTTAATTTCTTAATAATGGTGCATAATACTGCTAGACTCCGTGTTTTCTCGTGTGTTTCGTTGCATTGCATGGTGTCCAACGAACAAGCAAGATTCCGGTGTATTTTGTGTGTAATCTCGGCGCATTGCATGGTGTCCAAGCCTCTTTCCTAGCAGAATACATCGAAAATACACTGCAGACTCGTGTATTTTCAATTATTTATAGTGCATCGTATGGTTTGCAGGATCTACGGATTTATGGTGTATTTTGAGGGGAATTATGGTGCATTGCATGGTGTCCAAACTCTTTCCCAGAATACATGAAAATACTTGAAAATACACTCGCAGACTCGTGTATTTTCGATGTATTTTCACGTATTTCGGTGCATTGCATGGTTTGCGTAGGATCTGCTGATTTCTAGTGTATTTCGAGGGAATTCGGTGCATCGTATGGTGTCCAGCCTCTTTCCAAGAAATACGCTGAAAATACATCGCAGACTCCGTGTATTTTCGATGTATTTTCGGTGTATTTATGGTGCATTGCATGGTTTGCGAGATCTACAGATTTCGGTGTATTTTGAGGGAATTCGGTGCATTTCATGGTTCATAGCCTCTTTCCCAAAGAAATTCATCGAAAATACACTCGAAAATACAATGTAGAATTCGGTGTATTTTCAGATGCATTTCGTGCATTCTCAAGTGTACTTCAGTAATAGAAGAGATAGCTAAATACACGGCAAATATACTCGAAAATACAATCGACAATAACACCGAAAATGAAGAGACCGAAAATACACCGAAAATACAACATAAACATACACAACTCCAAATGAGTTTGTTTATTTACATGGTTGTACAAGGTTTTCTCATTAATAACATTTCAATCATGTCACATCTCAGTTGATGGAATGCATCGACAATTCGATGTAGGATGGTTCGTGCGTGACATTTTCCCGTACTACGTACAAATTCAATGTTAGTGAGAACATTTGAAAGTAAGATCGGAGTAGTTAGAAAGATATTTACCATGCTCAATGACTCGTGACACTCGCGAACATGTTTGCTTCACAATTACTTTCTCGGTTCTTCTCTACCGGATCCTTCATGAATTTTTCCCGCATAAAGTCGTTCATTTTAGTATCGAGTACGAGTTATATAAAATACTAAATTATTTAGAATGTAGAATTACATACTCTTCTTCCTCTTGCCTTTTTCCCGCATCCTTTAGCTTCAAGCATTGGAAATACCTTTCGGGTCTCTTTTTTCTCGGATCATTTAGATTACTAGTCGGCACATGTGATTTTTTCTTTTTGGTAGCTTTATTTCGGTTAGGATCCTTCCCATCTAATATGTCATCAATTCCTATAGATGTCTGTCTTCAATGTATCAAGAAGGTATGTCTCGACGCGTTCATTTCCACTCGCTTTAGTTATTAGTTGGTATACAAACTTTTGACAAGTGTGACTTAAATAAGATTCCACCTGGAACTTGCGATTTTTCCGCAGTCCTCCATACGTATGTACCCAAAGGTTTTATAGATTTCTTTTTCGCCTTCACCGACCATCTCAATAACAAATATTGGTCTGGAATATTTGTTACTTTAACCTCACTAAGAACACGTAGTGAGTGAGCGCAGAGCAACCCCATCATTTCAAATTTCTTGCAGCTACAGGTGATCTCGCACTTAGTCCTATTGTAATTAACGACCCAAGGTCTACTCGTCTCCAGCATTATCCAAATTCCTAACATAAAATACCGAAGCACCCTCAATCGCGACATCAACGAGTTACTCCGCATAAACCATGCAGCAACTCTTTTTCAAACATGCAATACGGATTCCGGTGTAATACGCAAGCAGCTTGCCTCAACACCTGAGCTTGTTTTAACTCGTGGGTTTAATAACCGTTTGAGAGCTTTTGAAGTCTTCATCCTTCTCGTTCCTTCTCCAAGATTTCATAATACTTTCAATTCCCAAAAACAATCAATGAGAGAACCTGGTCGGCTTAGATACACCATGACATACGCTATTTGTGGACTCACTTCGTTGCATCGACAATATTCCCATTCCAAATATTTCTTTATCGAATGCCGTGGACCACTTATGTCTTATACGATACAAATCTTGTAGCCATCCGTTGCCGTGTAGGTCTCCTTGCTCAATCATTAAAGCCCAAAAATGTTCAAACTCCTCTTCACAGTCACATTCCCTCATGCATCTGTAAAACAAATTGTGGACACTCTTGCTGGTGTTACCGCAATGAACTTTTGAAGACAACTTCTTATAAATATGCCACTGGCATAATCTATGTCTTGTGAATGGAAGGCATTCTTGAATGGCCCTTGACATCGCTTGATCTTGATCGGTAAAAATAGTGATTGGATGTTTGTCGCTCATTAGCAGAATAAAAGTTTTAAATAACCAAGTGAATGACTCTATTGTCTCGTCGGCTAAAAACCAACTCCAAAGAGGACGTTTTGCCAGTGGTGGTTAACCCCTACAAAAGGAGCACAACATAAATTGTACTTATTCAAACGGTAGCTCGTGTCGAAAGTTACAACATCCCCAAAGCAATCATAATCAAGCCTATAACTCCCTTCACACCAGAAAAAGCTTCTTAGTCTCCCTTCATCATCAGTGTCGAAGTCCCATGCAAACATACTGTCATGATTTTGTCTTTCCATGAATAATTGCAATAGAGAGTTTGCATCACCGTGTTCAATTCTAAATCTTCTATCCCTTTGAAGAAAATTGTAGGCATCTTGTCTCGTACACTCCATGTTCTCTACTCCACCAACCTCAACAAAGAAGGAACCTAAAAGCATCCGTCGCTTTAATCCCCGAACCCGTCATCGATCTCGCTACTCCGCATTTAGCTCGCTAACCTTCCGACCGGACCGTAGAAGGTGCTTGTCACCGGATTCCGCCAATGGGTGGTTATGCCCTTCGACAAATTTCTTTATTAACCAATTGCGATCAATGTCTACAACATAACGAACCATTGCTTGACGACCACTCCTTCTCTCAGACTTTCCCGTACTTCAACGTATTGGCGACCAGCTGACTCTTTCTTATGGCTCGCTTTAGCACAAGTATAATCCTTCGACTTAATTTGCCCGGAGTTCGGCCGAGAATCGCTGTGATCCTCGCGGACACTCGAATCCAACATGATGTGCATAAGTCGCGATAGTGTTCGTAAGCCTCCACCTCATTATGAACAATAAGTATTGAGAAAACCGTTTACAATTGGATCATTTGAATCACTTCCTCCCATGAGTAACTACAAATCGAATTTGTACAATAAAGTTAGTCAGACTTGTATGACCCAGGCAATACTATAAAAACACACTGAGAATACACTGAGAATACACTGAAAATACAATGAAATAATCCACTTACAATACAATAAAAATTACACCCAAAATACACTGAAAATACACTAAAAATTATACATTGACAATACACTCGAAAATACACCGAAAATACACTCGAAAATAAACTCGAAAATAATACATTGAAAATACACTCGAAAATATATCGAAAATACTCCAGCTGAGAATACATCGAAAATAATACAATCGCGAATACACCGAAAATAAACTGAAAATGATACACTGAAAATACACTAAAAATACTCAAGTGAGAATACACTGGTGATAATACTCTGAGAATACACTAAAAATACACCGAAAATACTCCAGTGAGAATACACTGAGAATACACTGAGAATACACTGAAAATACACTGAGAATACACTGAAAATACACTGAGAATACACTGAAAATAATACACTGAAAATACACTGAAAATACTCCAGTGAGAATACACTGAAAATACACTGAGAATACACTGAAAATAATACACTAAAATACACTGAAAATACTCCAGTGAGAATACACTGAAAATACACTGAGAATACACTGAAAATACACTGAGAATACACTGAAAATAATACACTGAAAATACATCGAAAATACACTCGAAAATACACTCGAAAATACTCCAGCCGAGAATATACTTGAAAATAATACACTGCGAATACACTGAAAATAAACTGAAAATGATACACTGAAAATACACTGAGAATACACTGAAAATACACTGAAAATACACTGAAAATGATACACTGATAATAATACACTGAGAATACACTGAAAATACACTGAAAATACACTGAAAATACACTGAAAATGATACTATCGAAAAAACTCGAAAATACTCGAGGAAAATCACTTTAAGTTATTACTCATCCCTTCAACGAGAATATTCCACGTGAGGTTAATCTTACCTCCTCCGTCCCAAACGAGTTTCCAGTAATTCATGCTTCCTATTTCTTCATTAAGATAAAAATCAAACTCCATCACTTGAAATAGCGACGGTGAAACCCTGAGAGGCCGCCCTGAGAGACAAAACCACTTTTCGTTAAACCTAAAGAGCCAAAAATGCACTTTTCGAAAACCCTAACGTAGCCAAAAAACCACTTTTCTCGCTATTTATTATACTATTACGTTAATGGCAGATGCGAGGGAAACAAAATGACCGTATGCAAAAAAGCGGGAGAACCGATCGGGTCAGGCCGGGTGTTTCATTTTCCCTTTTTTTTCATTTAATATCCGACGTGGACTATGGGCCCACTTACGCCACGCGTCGTTTTTTAACTGGCGTCCGAACGTAGCGCTACGTTCGGACGACGCACAGGAAAATTCGGCGCATTTCGGTTACTCCTTGTCTACTCTTCAAACGACTCAAATTTTAATGTTTGGTTTATCTCAAGTAAATTAGTTATCTTCTTCATGGGTCGTCCTTTAGCACAGCAAATACAAATTTATTTATTCGTACTTTCACTAGATAACCTGAGTCGTGTTCTATATCTTTCCTCTTGAGTTCTTTTGACTATTTTGAAAATTATCAAGGACGACATGGTTGTACTAAAATTTTTTTTCAGTATAACTATATTGTATATCATTGTTTGTCTATTAGATTCTTTACATGAATGTTTTTTTGTGTTAAGTACAAGATAAATGCACGCAAGCTTTCTCTATTGCAATCATATTGTACATTTGATTCAATCGATAAATAAATCATGTTGGATAATTTTTTGACAAGTACAATTATATTATACTCATATTTTTAGAGTAAAATAATGTTATAGAGTATGATTCGACTTTTGATTGATTGCCTAGATGATTTTTTATCGAGTAAAATCATATTGTACTTATGTGCTTTTAGAGTAAATCAATGTTCTGAAGTAGGAGTTAATATATGACTGATTATCTGTTCCATTTTTTGTCTTGTATAACCATTTTGTACTCGTGGTTTTTTAGACTAGGCAATGTTTTGAAGCTTGAACTGATATTTAATAGACCTCATAGATGATTTTTTTCCAGTACAACTATTTATTTCTATTGTAAAATCATTTTATGAAGCATGTTTAGATACTTGATTAGCCACCTCGATGATTTTTTGTCCAGTACAATCATATTGTACTCATACTTTTTCATAGTAAAACAATATTCTGAAGCAGTATTTGATAACTGATTAACCATTTGTTTGATTTTTTTAATCAAGAACAATCATGCACCTGTTTGATTTTTTTATCAAGTACAACCATGTTGTACTCATATCTTTTTAGAATAGAGTAATGTTCTAAAGCTTGATTTGATATTCAATTGACTTCCTAGATCATTTTTGATTTAGTACAACCATGTTGTACTCATGTATTTTTAAAACATATTTGATTTTTTTGTCCATAACAACCTATTTTACTCAAATTTTTTTAGAATAAAGTGATGTTTTGATACTTGATTTGATATTTGATTGACATCCAGCATGATTTTTTTGTATAGCACAACCATGTTATATTGATATTTTTAGAATAAAATTATTTTATGAAGCATGATTAGATATTTGATTATCCAACTTTTTGATTCTTTGGCTAGTACAATCATATTGTACTCATGATTTTTTAGAATAAATTGTTTATGAAGTGTGATTAGATATTTGATTGCTCAACTGTTTTATTTTTTTATCAAGTACAACTATGTTGTAATCTTGTTTTTTAAAATAAAATAATATTTTGAAGCAAGATTTAATAATTGATTGGCCATCTATTTGATTTATTTTGTCTAGTACAAGCATGTTGTATTCATGTTTTTTTAAAAAATAGTGCGTTGTTCTGAAACTTGATTTGATATTTGATTGAACCTTGGATAATATTTTGTCTAATACAAACATGTTGTACTCATATTTTTTTTAAAATAAAATTATTTTATGAAGCATGATCAAATATTTGATTGTCCAACTGTTTATTTTTTTCTCCAGTATAATCATGTTGTACTCATTTTTTTTTAGAGTAAAATAATGTGTTGAAGCAGGATTCGATACTTGATTGGTCATCTGTTTGTTTGATTTTGTTCAATACAACAATGTCGTACTCATATTTTTTTAGAATTGAGCATTGTTTGGAACAATTTGATATTTAATTGATCTTCAAGTTGAATTTTGTCACCACAACCATGTTTGACTCATGATTTTTATTTAGTAAAATGATATTGTGCCTTATTTTTTTATATTGAATGATTGAAATATTTAATTTCTTTTTTTCATTTAGTCCTCTTCTAAACTTTGTAGACAATGCTTTATAGGGGGATCACATTCAGGCAAATGTATGTTATTGCTCGATCGAGTGGAGTTATAAGGGGTGTTACATCTATCTAATTATTCATATATGCAATTAATACGCCTGAACATATGTGAACAAGTAGATGTATAAGGAAAAGTTAGGTTATAAGGGGCATATATGAAACATGAATAATTAGAAGTAGAGGTATAAGGAGACGAATGGAAAATATTAAAGTAATTCAAATAAATAGCTGAATTTGATTTTCATGTTATTTTCTTGCACTTATGATATCATGTTGCTGACACTTATTTATCACATGTCTACTGCATTTACAATTTTTTGTTTTGATACTGTGATGGATACTACACATGATAGTTTGTCATGTTTGATTTATTTACATCGAATATTTGTTTATTTTCTTAATAGTGGAAACTGCAATAGACTTTTAGTCTTCTACTGAGCTGTGGTTAGGAGTATAAATGAACTAATGCATTGGATGAACAACTTGAACTCGACTTGATTTAAGGCTCTATCATGTATTATATATATGATATATTTTTAAAACAAAATTTAATTAGTTATAATTTATTTAATTATAAATTTAATAGTAAAATATTATTATATCAATAATATTTTTTTTAAACTATGAAAGATATAATTATTTTATTAATAAGTGAATGTTAATTTAGAATAAGATATTTACAGATAAAGAGAGTCTCATAAAAGGTTTTTCTTGTAGAGTTTTTATATTTTTGAATGTAATGAGTTTATTTTTTATGACTACCACATTGCAATTACCAACAATATTAATGTAGGTTGCCTTATTACTATTATTTTCTTATTAACATGATTAACTAAATGCTATGTTAGTTCATTCACTTAAAAAATTTGAACTAATATAGTCCTGTTAATAAGAATTATGTACCTAATTAGTAAACTTCAGAGATTATAGAGTTCAAAATCGACAAATTAGTAGCTATGATTAGAAATGCAAAATTATTTATTAAATTTTTTATATGAAAGCTAGATTTTTGTTTAAAACTTTAGCTCGTTTTAATACTCGTTCACTTATCATAAACAAATCAAGTGCAAATCAAGTTCAAACATTGAAAAAGTTAAACAAATCAAGCTTGAACAATGTATGAAAGTTTGATACAAGCTCAAGCCGATCATGAACAACTTAATATACCAAGCCAAGTCTGAACAATGATATACTCGGCTGAGCTCGGCACGGCTCGATTACAGCCTTAGCTATGGTTGCTCACCCCTGCTTTACTCACATGTGTTGTTTCTTAGATGGGTAAGGCTCAGGTTGAGTAGAGACATTTTCATTACTTGTGAGAGCCTGATTTAAGATATGTCAGTGTCTTTGATCATTTTTTTTACAGTCATGGTGATGTTTAGTTTTGTTTGATGCTAGAGAGATAAGTTATGATTGCCTTTGGCGTTACTCTTGCGCTTTCCCCCAAGTTGCTCGAGCTGTTCTTTATATGCACTGATAGCCTCATCCGCAGTGATTTAGGGCTTAACACGGTGAACAAGGTCATCAAAGAATGAATTGTCTCCCGTATCAGTGATGAGTAGAAGGGTCATAGCGGTGCCTCCCAAGGAAGACTCTTCTTAGTAACTCTGAATCCACTCTCGGAACCTAACAGGCTTCAACGGAAAATATGCGGAAATAGTCATTGAGCGACTTTCCTTCACTTTGGAGAATTCCTGAGAGATGGGATGAATCCTTGATGATCCATCGGTTTGTCATGAACTGCTCCGCGAATAGTCTAGCAAGCTAGTTAAAGGTGTTTACAGTGCCCCTTAACAGAGAGTAGAATCAGACGCGAGCTTGTACTTTAAGAGTAACTGAGAACACTTGACACAGAAGCTCACGTTGAATTATAGTTCGATAGTGATCAACACGCTCATAAGGGTCGGTTATGCCTTCGTAGGTGTCGTTGTTCGGAAGCTTGAAGCCTATTTGGATGAGGTATTGGAGGAACGCACCCGTTAAGAGAAAGATTCATGGACGTTACAGTGAGTGGAGAAGCGGTCCTTTTTCTCTATGAGGAACTCTTCCCAAATGAGGTTTCTTAACTCATTACGAATGACATCATCTGTAATGGTAGAAAAGGCGTAGTAGCGCCAGATGAGTTGCACGAGATGGATGAGTAGAACTTATGGTATCTAGGAGTTCAGCATCATGACATGGCAGGGGAAGTGTTTCTTCTTGGGTAGGGGGATCGGTACGAGTTCCTCCGAGCAATGTGTTTCCCGTAGGTCGCTGAGTTATTGGTAAACGAACTCCATCCAATAGTGTGGGCAACAATTGTTGAGCCCCGCATAGTTGTAAGATCTTAAGTTAAGACTCATCATTTCTGCGCATTTGGTCTTCAGAGAAGGGCCTGAATCGTCTTTGTCGGTAGGATAACATCTATCACAATGGGAAGAAGAAGAGGCAAGCTGTCCTTGGCTTCGTGATTGCTCTCTGGAATGATGGGTGCTGAAGCGGGATGCTCTGTATTAATGAATATTGTGTCTGATGGTCATGTAGTAAGGCTAGCAAGTACTTTAGTGATAGGATTAAAATTTCTCACATACGGTGTCAAAATTGATGTGTAATAAAAATTTCATGATAGTAGAGTAGCAAGTTATCATCTTAGCATGGTAGGAAAATTATCACACACTCGAAAAAGAGAAAACAACTAATAATGACACCATAAAGTTTTATATAGAAACTCCGGAAATGAGAAAAATCATAACACCTGACCCAGCTGAAGAGTTCTACTATAAAAAGATGATTATAATTGTAATCACTTGTCCCACATGATTACTAGATTTTCTAAGTTACAATGTCGATGTGCTGATTAATTTGTTGCTAAGAACAGGTGACGCCTGATAGTGATTGATGATATCCTGAGCACTTTTTTTTTGTTTCTTTTTTTAATCTCTCATAATATATTTTAGTGAGGTGGTTTGAGTTCATTAAAAATCCATAAATATAATCCACCGATACATTAAACCAGTCCCGTATTTAAGGGAAAAAATTTGCGTCCGGAGACCGGACGCAGTGCTGCGTGACCTGCGTCCGGTTTATCGAGTTACATGGAGATTACATAGAGAGTTTTCTCTGTGTAACCTCTGTGTAACCTCCATGTAACTTCTTTGTAATTTCGAGGGTACATGAAGCCTATATGCATATGTTATCTCCTCCTACTGATAAACGTACGCACGCTATGTCCGGTCTCCGGACATAAATTTTTTCGGTATTTCAGCAGCTAATGCTTCACGAATAAACCAGCAGGAGCATGGTGGTTTTGATAAATCCACGAACTCCGGAACTCCGGTATCCGCGGACCACTTCATTTATGTTTTCGGGGGGAAGGACTTCGTTTATGGAACGCCAAAATCAATTATATTTAAATGAGTAAAGCTCCGCTACCAAACAGGCAATTATGAATATTTACTGATAATATATGACTCATTCGGATAATTTAATATTTCTAACGCTCATCATTCCACTGTAGTTATGGAGAAATCAATGAATATGGTCCCATACTCCCACGGTAAGCAAACTGGATTTTTTTTTTTATTGCTGTCATGTCATATTATTTAAGAAGCATTCATTTTTGGGACCCACCTCCAGCCGCCGCTGGTAAATGGCACCAGTCTATTCTCAAAACCAGCAACGACTTAATCCTGCTCAATGTTTTGTATTTCATCTCCTTGTTAGATCTCAAGCTTTTATAAATCAACTCCTGACCTCTGCTTAGGCCCATCAACCAAACCAACCAAGCAACCAACGAACAACCAAGTCAAACCATTCAATTGAGAAGCAGCCATGGCTTCAGCGAGCAGAGCTTCTTGGATTGCGGCGGCGAGCATCAGCGCGGTGGGAACCCTAAAGGATCAAGGCGTTCTTTGCAGATGGAGCTATGCTATAAGGTCTCTGAACCAAAAGGCGAAAAAGGAGATGGGTTCTTTTTCACAGACAAGGAAAACACCGTCTTCTTCTTCGGCTTTGATGGTTGGTAGCAGAAGCGTGGTTAGCAAAGCAGAACAAACTAAGAGAGCAGAGGAGTCCTTCAGGAAAGTCATGTACTTGAGCTGCTGGGGTCCAAATTAGGATGCTTTAGACGAGTCCAGCACAAGTAATTGTAGAAAATCCAACGATCTTTACTTCAGTCGATGGAGGTTTTCGTGTATATATATATTGTTTCTTTTTGACTTATTAATTTTGAATAAAACTATAAATATCATCTAAGATGAGACCCTTCTGGACCAATATTTGTCGGACAAGTACTGAGTTGCAACTCATGTATGATTCGCGTCTTCTCACTCCATGAGATTTATGCACATCTCCACTGGCATGACAAAATATTTTAATTTTAATTAACCAATAAGAGATACTCAGAAAATATTCCTATATGTTCATGCAAGCGATCGAAAAACTTAATAATTGATAATTGCTTTATAAACTTTTAATTGACTAAAGTTAGTTCAGAAAAATAAAACCAAAGAAATCCTTGTAGTGCAAGAGCTATAGCATTATGCCACCATCAATATAAGCAAAGATGTATATTCTTTATTAACTGAACGCCAAATCTCTCTTATAATAGAAATCCCCAATTACATAGCCTTATAAAGATTTAACTATAATGTCTGTTTTACTACATCATTATCCCCTAACAATATTCCTTAGTCTAACCGCACCTTATGACAACTCTTATAATGTTGAAGTTTGATTTGTCCTGGAGTTTACATAAGGAAAAGTTAAATAAGGAGTGCTTTGAGCTTAGCTTAGAGGATAGGAAGATCGGAATGTGAAATGGAGCCTTTTTGTGGTATGTTGGTAAAAACCCCAACTTTTTTGGTAAAATCTTTGTCAATCAACTTGGTCATTGGTTGAGTTTATTTTTTTGGTGGGTTGATCTCATGAGAGTTTCACCAACTTAGCTATGGAGTGAGTTAGGCTTCCTTGACAAGTTTTCAAGCTACTTCAATGTGATATGATATTTGCATGTTGATCACCATAAGCAAGCTATTGGCCATAGCTCCTTAATTGAGTCAATCAATTGAACTTATTTACCTAAACCATCTATCTAGCTAGATGAGTAGTCCACCTTTTTAATTTGAACTTGTCTTAGGAGTTTTTAGGTATACAACTATAAATATGAACTTTGATGTATTGATAAGAGGAGTTTTCTTTAAGTGATTGGAATCAATTTACTCAAATTATAGTTTTCACGTATGAATCTTGTTTCGTGATTGATGCTATTACCCAATATCTCATTCCAGTGAAGCTTAGGTTGCATTACATAACCATAGTCTATATTCAACAAACCTCTAGCCACACTCAATAATCAAACCTACACTTTATTTTATTAACTTTGTAGTAAGATAATCAGCATCTTCATCGATGTCTCTAAACTTTTTGTTGAATACTAGTAAGATTGCTCCCATCTTTAAAAATTTACCATAACAAGGGAGTTCTATAAAGAGCATTTTCAAAAATTTACTTCAAAAGTACTTTAAAGATTGAGTGCAAATCTTGAGTAATCATGATTAGGGAAATCTTCATCTTAGACCTTCTTATTCTTCATTGATGCAAAGGATGGTTTGCTCCAATGCTAATCTTATTCATAAGTTAAAAACGATATTAAAACTATTATTGAATCCAACGATGTGCATAAAAATAGCTAGCTTAAATAATCATCTAGCAAATAAACGAGCTCTCTAGAAGTTCATGTATAAACATCTCAATTAAGAAAGCAAAAGCAATCAAAAGATTGGAGTCATCATTCTCACAAGAATTAAAATGTGTCATCTAATAATCTTTATTAAATATATCTAATGCTAATATTCTAATAGAGACCTAAAATGGTGGCCAACTCAAGTGAATGATGCCATTAAAAGTTTGAAATAGTGGAAACCGAACTCAATATATTACTTCAATCACTAGAGAGAGATTCAATCTACTGAGCTGTTGTTAGGGTTGTAAATGAACTAATGCACTTGATGAACAACTTGAACTCGACTCGATTAAGAATCTATTATATTCGTTCAAACAAGTTTTAACAATTTTTAAAACTTTGAAACATAAATGAACTGAACATGAACATAGTCAACTTGTTTCTTTACATTAACGAACAAACATATTTGTCGTTCAACAAATAACTTGAAAAATAATTTATATTAAGCTCGATAATAACTCATATTATATATATATATATGAAATATTTTTTTAAATAAAATCTAATTAGTTGAAATTTATTTAATTATAGATTTAATATTAAAATAGTATTAAATCAATAATATTTTTATTTTAATTATGAAATGCATATTTATTTTATTAATAAGAGAATGATAATTTATAATGAGATATTACAGTTAAAGAGAGTCTCATAAAAGATTTTTCTTGTAGAATTTTTATATTTTTGAATGTAATGAGTTCATTTTTTATGACTATCACACTGCAATTACCAATAACATTAATGTAGATTGTCTTATTGTTATTATTTTTTTATTAACATGATTAAGTAAATGCCCATTCCTAACTTTTAAGATCAATTTAGTTCTTTCACTTACAAAATTTGAACTAATGTAGTTCTATTAATAAGAATTATGTACCTAATTAGTAAACTTCTGAGATTTTAGAGTTCAAAATCGACAAATTAGTAGCTATGACCAAAATTGCAAAATTATTTATTAAATTATTTATTAAAGTTTTATAAGAAAGCTAGATTCTTGTTTAAATTCTTAGATATTTTATTAGCTCATTTAAAAACTCATTCACTTGTCATAAACAAATGACATACAAATCTAGTTCAAACATTGAAAAAGTTAACTCAATCAAGCTTGAACAATGAATGAAAACTCGACACTAGCTCAAGCCTAACATGAACAGCTTATAATTATACCAGGCCAAATTAGAGCAATGTTATACTCGGCTCGGTTCGATTACAACCCTAGCTATCGTTGCTCACCCCTACTTTACTCACATATGTTGTTTCAGGGATGGGTAAGGCTCGGGTTTAGTAAAGACTTTTGCATTACTTGTGAGAGCCTAATTTTAGATATGTCAATAACTTTGATCTTTATTTTGACAGTCATAGTGATGTTTCGTTTTGTTCAATGCCAAAGAGATTTAAGCTATGATTGCCTCTGATGTTACTCTTGTGCTTTCCCCCAAATAGCTTGAACTGCTCCTTATGTGCATTGATGGTCTCAACCGCATTGATTTAGGCTTTAACACGGTGCAGAAGGTCATCAAAGAATGAACTGTCTCCCGCATCATTGATGAGTAGAAGGGTCCTAGGCGGAGCCCCCTAGAAGACTCTTCTTAGTAACTCTGGATCTACTCTTGGGATCTAACGGACTTCAGCGAAAAAACATGTGGAGGTAGTCCTTGAGCGACTCTCTTTCACATTGGAGAATTCTTAAGAAATAGGATGAATCCTTGATGATCCATCGGTTTGTCATGAACTGCTCCGCGAATAGTCTGGCAAGCTAGTTGAAGGTGTTTACAGTGTCTCTTAGCAAAGAATAGAACCAGATGTGAGCTTGTACTTTAAGAGTGACCGAGAACACTTAACATGTAAGTGCACGCTAAATTTGCATGATGGTTCGATAGCGATCAATATGCACATAAGGGTCAGTTACCCCTTCGTCGGTGTCATTGTTTGGAAACTTGAAGCCTGTTAGACGAGGTGTTGGAGGATTCATTCTATAAGGGAGAAGATTCATAGACGTCACAATAAGTGAGGAAGCAATCCTTTTTGTCTAGGGGGAACTCTTCCAAGATGAGATGTCTTAACTCATTACATATGACATCATCTGGAACGACAAAAAGGTGTGGCAATGCCAGGTGAGCTGCGTGAGATGGATGTGTATAACTTATGATATCTAGGAGTTGAACATTACGACATGGCAGGGGATGTGTTTCTTCTTGGTACAAGTTCCTCCGAGCAGTACGTTTCACGTAGCTCGCTAAGTTAGTAGTAAACGAACTCCATCCAATAGTATGGGCAGCGGTTGTTGAGCCTCGCGTAGGAGTTGTAAGATCTTAGGTTGCGACTTATCCTTTTTGTGCATTCGGTCTTTCAGAGAAGGACCCGACACACCTTTGTTGGTAGGATAATATCTATCACAATAGGAACAAGAGACGCACTGCCCTTGGCTTCGTGACTACAACAACAACAACAACAACAAAGTCTTAATTCCACTAAGTGGGGTCGGCTACATGAATCCTTTTTCTCTCATGGCTTCGTGACTGCTCCTTGGAATAATGGGTACTGGAGCGGGATGCTCTGTTCTAAGGAATATTGTTTTCGGTAGCCATGTAGTAAGGCTAGCAAGTACTTCATTAATGTGATTGACATTTCCCACAGACAATGTCAAACTGATTTGTGCTAAAGATTTCATGACAGTAGAGTAGCAGATTATCGACTTAGTATGGTATGAAGATTCATTACACACTAAAAAAATAGAAAACAAATAATATGGATACCATAAGTTTTTACATGAAAAATCTGGAAGGAAAAAAATCACGACGCTAACCCAGCTGAAGTGTTATATTATAAAAAGATTATTAGAGTTGCAATCATTTATTTCACATCGAGAAATGATTATTAGATTTCCTGAGTTACAATATCATCGTAGCGATGAATTTGCTGCTAGGAACAGAGGACGACTGATACATTATGCGGGTCCTGTGTTTCAGCAGCAAATCCTTCATACATAAACCAGCGGGAGCGATATGGTGGTTTTGATAAATCCACGAACTCTGGACCACCGGTACCCGCGGACCCCTTCGTTTACTAACGCCAAAATCAATTATATTCAAATCAATAAATCTCCGCTACCAAACAGGAAATTATGTATATTTATAGATAATATATGGCTCATTCGGATAAGTTATTATTTCTAATGCTTATCATTCCACTGTAGTTATGGAAAAATGAATGAATATGGTCCCATGCTCCCACGGTAAGCAAACTGGATTTTTTTTTATTTATGTTTTCATGTCATATTATTTGAGAAGCATTTAATGCTTGGACCCACCTCCAGCCGCTACTGGTAAATGGCACTAGGCAGTCAAGTCTACTCTCAAAACCAGCAACCACTTCATCCTGCTTCATCTCCTTCTTAGATCTCAAGCTTTTATAAATCAACTCCTGACCTCTGCTTAGGCCCATCAACCAAACCAAACCAAAACAATCGAGCAGCCAACGAACACCCACAGCCTTATTCTTCTTCTTCTTCTTCAACCTCCTTTCCCTCACACCATCCAATTGAGAAGCAGCCATGGCTTCAGCGAGCAGAGCTTCTTGGATTGCGGCGGCGAGCATCAGCTTGGTGGAAACCCTAAAGGATCAAGGCGGTCTTTGCAGATGGGGCTATGCTATGAGGTCTCTGCACCAAAAGGCGAGAAAAGAGATGGGTTCCTTTTCACAGGCAAGAAAAACACCATCTTCTTCTTCGGCTTTGATTGTTGGTAGCAGAAGCGTGGTTAGCAAAGCAGAACAAACTAAGAGAGCAGAGGAGTCCTTCAGGGAAGTCATGTACTTGAGCTGCTGGGGTCCAAATTAGGATGCTTTAGACGATTCCAGCACTAGTAATTGTAGGAAATCTAACGATCTTTACTTGAGTCGATGGAGGTTTTCGTGTCATTTTCTTTTCTTTTTTCTTCTTACTGTTAAATAAAACTATAGATATCATGTAAGATAAAATCGCTTTTGCCACATACAACCCTTCTGGACCAATCTTTGCCGGAAAATTACTGAGTTGCAACTCATGTATGATTCGCGTCTTCTCGCTTCATGAGATTTAGACACGCCTTCACTGACATGACATAAAATATTTTAATTTCAATTAACAACTAAGAAATACTAAAAAATATTTCTATATGTTCTTGCAAGCGATCGGAAAACTCAATAATTGATAAATACTTTATAAACTTTTCATTGACTAAAGTTATTTTAAAAAGAAAAAACAAAACAAGTGAAACCAATTAAATCCTTGTAGTGCAAGAGCTATAGCGTTATGCCGCCATCAATATAAGCAAAGATGAAATTCTTTATTAACAGAACTCCGAATCTCTCTTATAATAGAAATCACCAATTAAATAGCCTTATAAAGATCTAACTATATGCTTGTTTACTCCATCATTATCTCCTAACAATATTAATTAGTCTAACCTTACTTTATGACAAGTTTTATAATGTTAAATTTTGATTGTCTAGGTGTATAGATCACCATGGAAAAAGTTAAATAAGGAGAGTTTGAGTTTAGAGAATAAGAAGATCGGAATGTAAAATGGAGCCTTTCATGTCCGGGGTTCCCTCCCTCCCTTATTTTATAATGACCATTTTCGTTGGGTTGTGTGGAGCCGATGTAGCAGATAGAACACCCAACACATAAGCCCTTGGTCTTGGCGAATAAGCGCCCCCGACACCTATGCGCCAGCCATGGGCGCATATGTGCTCATATACGTGCAAGTCATATAAACGCAAGCACAGTTATGTTGGCGCCTAGGCGCCAACTTTTGAGCACATATGCGGTCGCTATAAAGCTAGCACTGTTTTTATTCTCTAGAGACGACGTATAGGCTTCAGTTTATTGGCGCCTAAGCACCTATTATGGGCCGCCGATACAAAGCACTTGACGCTTAGGCGCCTACACGAAAAATTGGTTTTTAAGGCAATTTTTGAATGTGGATCGGAGAGCTTGTTGTTTTCTTCTTTTTGAATTGTTTGATAAGCATCCTGGTGAAAGTGAGGAGTGTACAGATGGATTTGCGCAGTTATGTTAGAGCCTAAACGCCAACTATTGGGCGCCTAAATGCCCAATTTAAGCGTAACTTCCCGAGAGCTTGGCGCTTAGGCCCCAAGTTTGGGCGCCTAAGCACCAAGAGCAGTTTGCAAGCCCGATTTGGTTTTATTCCCGAATTTAAGCGACGAAAACTAAAGATTTGCTATTTTTCTTCCTTCGGTATTCTTCGACCAGCATCCCGGTAAAGTTCGAGATTTTCTATCAACTAGTATAAGAGCATAGTTCAATTCGAGTGGGAGTAATGGCCGAAGAAGTAATGTTCAAAGCGGAGAAGTACAATGGGATGAATTTCTCTTTCTGGAAGATGCAGGTGGAGGATTTGTTATATTAAAAAAAAAAACTATACTCGCCACTACAAAGAATTATAAAGAAGGCTGAGTCTATGGAGTAATGAGAAGTGTTGGATTGAACGACACTAGGTTTAATCAACTTATATTATTCCTCATATGTTGCATTCAACGTTGTAAATGATAAAACTAGTTAGCTATCTAGTTTTGTGTTTTTCTTTATAGTTAATTTCACAAATCTAGTTAGCTATCGTTTTTTTTTTAGCTTCTAGTTATTTCTAGGAAATTCATCAAAGTCTAACCCAATTATCCAACCAAACTCTATAATCACAAAAATATTATCCTAATCTCCAATACTTAACATAAAAAGTGTATACCATTCTTTTCATCATAACCTTTTTTTTTTTAATAAAAGCTAATGAATTAAGGCTCTTTAGAATTGAAAATCAAGAGCAATGAAAATTTGCTTAAAAGTTGATTCCTTGACTCTCTATATCATATCAAAACTTTCTAATTCTCTAATAATTTTTTTCATCATACATCCTAGTTTTAGTATATGTGACTAGTGTCCTGTTATGTTTCCTCACATAAATGACTAGTTTGGAAATAGGCATACACAATAAAGAAAATTAAATAAATACATTCCATACAATATACTAAGAAGAAAGTGGATTAGAACTCATTTGAACTCATTTTTGAGCCACATGCTCTAGTTCAATTTTATTGTAGTTCAAATAAGATTTAAAATAGATTAAAATAAAAGGATAATTACATACAAAGCACTCCAAACATTGATATTTACACATCAAATTCTTATGTAAATTTTTAAACTACGGAACTGATATGCTCCGGAATTTATGTAGGAACGTAATTTCAAGGACAAAAGAAGTTTGACCTGAATTCGAAAACTCGGGCCAACCTTTGAAATAAATTTAAACTTTGTTCGAACATATTATTTTGCATTTGAACTTGGAACCAATTTGATAAAAACAATATACACCTCATAGCCTTGGGAGCAACATTTCGTCTGGAAGTCCGCAAGTTCAGACAGCCAACCACCAGCTAGGGCTATCAAAAAAGCTCGTTGTTCGTGAACAGTTCGTGTTCGGTTCCTCAAGAAGTTCGTGTTCGATTCGTTCGATAAGCAAACGAGACGAACACGAACATTTTTTTCGTATGGTTTGTTAAACGAAACAAACACGAACAATGATGTGTTCGTTCATGTTCGGTTCGTTATTGTTTGAAATATAAAATAAAATAAAATAATTATATATAAAAAATTAATGATAATTTAAAAATAATTATATATTATAAAAATTTATCATATTTTAAATAATTACACTTCTATAAATTATTATATATGATAAATTACTAATAACAATAATAATATTATAATATTAATTATATTAATACAAATATTATAATATTATAATTAATATACTATACTATATATTAAAGTAAAATCCTAAACGCCTTATTCGGTTTGCTTCAATTTGAAGAAGTATGGATTACTCGATATGTATGAATACCCGATCAATTTGCTTCATTTTGAGAAAGTATGCTTATCAAAGCTTGAAATTTGTCGAAAAAGTTTCGTTGTTCGTGAATCAGTTACATGTTTGGTTCGCCAGAAAGTTCGTGTTCGATTCGTTCGATAAGCAAACGAGACGAACACGAACATGTTTTTTCGTTCAGTTTTTTAAACGAACCAAATACGAACAGTGATGTGTGCGAAAATTTTGAACAGGAACATTTCCTCCGTTCGTTCTTATTACCCTACCACCAGCGGCCACTTTGCCTGCTGCTGATGTGTAGGACTATGTTGCCGCCAGTGATTAAACTTCACCGACAGAATATTTTGTTGCTCCAAAAACCCTTTTTGTTTTTTTTCCTTGCTGATTGGGAATAAAATGGTCTGTGGCCATTGCTTCTGTCTACTTCGCTCTTCTGGGGTAACGTCCTGAGAGGAAGGCGCCATTCTTCTAAAATCAACCTTCGGCCATCGGCGGAATCAGAGGATTTTGTTCGATGTCTCCCGCGGCCATCTATTGCGCAGCGCCTCCCCCTGGTTAGATTTCTTCTATCCTCGATTGCATCTAAGTTGCTTGCATAAATGACTCCGATTTTTTGTTGGCAAGGGTTGATTTTTGCCACTATCAAAAGAGGTCCGATGGATTACTGTGAATCAGTATACCTTCCTATAGTACAACTCATTAGGTTTTCTTCTTTAGAACTTGAGAAGCATGATAACTGTTCATGAGAGGTTGTGTGAAATGTGTTTAGGTAATTGAAAGATTTGAAGAGCGTCATCATGAATTGATTTGTTTAACTGCTGGTTTCTTGGTATATAGTTTTGTGAATTGAATCTCTTAGAAGCTGATTGTTTTCTAGAAAGCTTGAATACATTTCAAACATTATAATACAACAACAGCTTTATCCCATTAATTGGGGTCGGCTACGTGAATCTTTTTTCTCCATTGCGTCCTATTGAGTGTCATATTTTCATTTAATTCTAATAAATTAAGATCATTTTTTATACAATATGCCCAAGTCCTTTTAGGTCCAACACTGTCTTTCTTTGCATAATTCAAATCTAAAACATCTTCTCTCCTAATTTGATCGTCAGATGGTCGACGTTTAATGTGACCAAACCATCTAAGACGACTCTCTCTAGTTTTGTCCGCCACTGGAGCTACACCAACTGTATCTCAGATATATTAATTTCACATTTTGTCTCTAAGTGTAAAGCCACTCATCCACCTAATCATTCTCATCTCACAAACACTTAACTTAGTTTTATGCTTCTCTTTTAAAAGCCAACATTCAACGACACAGAGCATTGTAGGTCTCACCACCATCTTGTAAAATTTTCCTTTCAGTCTAAGCGGTATTTTTCTATTACACAATAGGCCCGAAACATTCCTCCACTTCAACCAACTAACTTTAATTCTACTAATAGCATCTCCATCTATATCACCATCAATTTGAACAATAGACCCTAGATATCTAAAGCATTCACATCTTTTAATAATTTGATCACCCATTATCACAATTCTGCCACTAGAGCTACTACTAATAACATTACATTCCATGTATTCAGTTTTAGCTCCACTTAAATGAAGGCCTTTAGACTCCTATGTAGACCTCCATAATTCAAGTTTTTTCTTGAACTTTTTCTCCCGTCTTATCCACAGGAAGGATATCATCAACGAAAAGCATACACCAAGGTACAACCTTATGTAAATGTCCAATAAGAGCATCCATAAATAAAACAAAAAAATATGGGTTTAAAGCTGATCCCTGAAGTAATCCAACTGAAATAGGAAAATATTTGGTCAATCCTTCTTCTGTTTGAACACAAGTCTGTTGACCTCATTTTAGTGAGGTCTTAGCTTTCTTCACGTTAGACCCTAGGACCTAGTCATAGGAGTTCCTTACTGACCATCCTAGCGGACTAGTCATGGAGCCCACCTCCTATAGAGCTTCGAACCACTTCTTGACCCATTTTTGTGAGACCTCACACGAGTAGTCCCAAGCACTCGACTCCTGGTTGCAAGGGCTAAGGACTAACATGTAGAGGGCTCAAAAATGACTTCCCATAGGGACAGACGGTCTTAGGTAAACCCTTCATGACTCGGATTCGCGCGCACCATAATTTGACACTTTTTGACACGATCGTCGGCGAACTTGTCTGGACGACCCCGGATGATGAAACAGACCATACGGATGCGTCCGAGATGTCAACTTTAGCTAGGAAGGACACCCATATTACTATGGTTCCTCGTGCGAGCCGTTAGCATGAAAATCTATGCGCATTTTCTTTAAATTAGCGGGGCACCGGTTCGGACTCAGCCTGGGTTCAATTTGAGCCTGACACAGGTTGAACACGAGCCAGGGCTAGCTGTTTCAAATTTTAAAATTTGAATTTCAAATTTAACCCAATAATTCTATCTTAATTATATTTGATTACGGGTTATTATTTTCCTAATAAGACTGTACCTGAATAGAATTCATTTAATTCCCCGCCAATGCCTCCCGCAACGTCTCTTCGGCTATACAACCTCTCCTCGCATTCAAATCAGGCGGAGGGGGGACCGAAAGCTCTCAATCTCACTTGCCCCGTCTTCTTCTGCTCCGGATTCGATTCTCCTCCTCCCTGCACTGAAAGCCTCTCACGCTCGATTCGCCTGTTATTCTCCTCACGCCGAAACCTCCGCCTCTCTGCTTCCGTTCGACTCGTATCCCGCTCAACTAAAAAAAAAATTTGACATTGGGCCAGCTCTTCTCTCCCCCGCTCGACGCCAGACGAAAATCTTCGCGCACAACCGACGCTCCCAATCTGCTCGAGCTGATCCCCTCCCCTGCGCCTCTCCTCTGCACAGGCTCTCCTGCGTCGCCATCCCTCTCACACGCAACAGAAGACCCGCTCGATTTCTCTCGCTCGCCTACCTCCCGCTCCCCTCTGCGAACCGAAAAAAAAACCCACCTGCTCGCTTCACCCGCACGATCAAGCCGCCGCCCGCTTCCTCCTCACGCTCGACTCGCCTGCTCACCCTTACGCCCGCTCGACTCCTCCCCTCTGCGAACAGAAGCCGCGACAAAACCCTCTCCTGCGCGCGACAGAAGCCCTCGCCTACAATCAACCGACCTCGTCTCCTTCTCCCTGCGTCGAAGCGCTCGATTTCGCCTCACCTGCAGCGCCTTCCTCTTCCTCACTCGCCCAGAAACCCTTCCGTGCTTTACCTGCTCCTCGCCTCTACCTCCTCTCGTCTTCTCCGCTGAAATCACGCCTCCCCGCCCGTTCAGGAAGCATTTTTCTCGGCTCCGGATAAGGTCGTATTTTTCTAACTTGTTTCCTTACTCGATTCTATCAGCTTTCTGCTCTCCTGCAAAGCTTCTATTGTTTATTCCATGAACTGAAGTGCCTGAATTTAAATTGATTTTTTTTTACAGCAGGTGTTTATATATGAATCATGATTTATTTTGATAATTTCTTCTTAAAACTTTGAGAAATCTGCATGCATGCCACTCTATTCATATGTACTCACATATAAGCATCTAAACTTAAATCTCATGCTGTCACATGAGTTGCAATTCATGCTAAAACGATGCTCAAGCATTTTACATGTCTTAAATCTAGGCTTTATCTTTGTATTTATATCGTCCAACTCTTTCACTGTTTTAGAGAAGATTTAGGAGTTTCTTTGGGTACAATATTTTCACTGTTTTGGAGATCTTTATGAACCATTTAAATATCATTTTTTTTTTCACTGTTTTAAAAATATTTTGTGCTCAGTTTAAAATGCCAATTTTTTTCACTGCGTTTGGAGAGCTTCATGCTCCATTTAAATGCTCATTTGTTCACTATTTTGGAGAGTTTTGTTGCTTCCGTTTAAATGTTAATTTCCACACCATTTGGAGCCATTTGAGATTCTTATTGCTGTTTGGGGTTCTTTTAAATGGCTCTTTGTAGACTTTTAAAATTATTGTTTTGGAGCTTTAAAAGTGTTATTTGGAGCATTTGAATTTGCGATGGTTGTTTAAAGCATTTTTTGAAATGGTTGTTTGGGATATTTTGAAATTACTGTTTTTTTTTTGACTTCAAAAGTGTTGTTTGGGGCTTATTTCATGAAGATTTTGGACATCATTTAATCACTGATTCACATGTTGACGGAAACTTTAAATGTTGTTATTTTGGGTCGGTCTTCTTTCTTTTGTTTTGTTTCTTTTATTTTAACGGTTAAGTCACAAAACGGGGAATTTTCGATTTAATTGGGAAACACTTAGGGGATATTTGAGGTTTAGTTAGAAAACATTTAAGTGAGTGTAGAACATCTTGAATCACTCCAAGCACAAGTCACAGCATAGGTTTCCTAGACCCTAGATGCACACTCTAGGTGAGAACCCATCCTCTTAGTCCTTCACTGTAAGCCTCACTAGATCTTAGGAGCACACGCTAGTGTGAGAGCCCATCCACCTAATTCACAACGATAGGCCTCCTAGACCTCATGAGCACATCCTAGGTGAGAGTCACCCACCTAATTCACAGCATAGACTTCCTAGACCTTAGGAGCACACCCTAGGTGAGAGCCACCCACCTAATCCTCAGCATAGGCTTCCTAGAGTTAGGAGCACACCCTAGGTGAGAGTCATCCACCTAATTCACAACATAGGCTTCCTAGACCTTAGGAGCACACCCTAGGTGAGAGTTCACCCACCTAATCTTCATTGTAGGTTTCCTAGACCTTAGGGATACACCCTAGGTGAGAGCCCATTTACCCAATCTTCGAATGCACAGTGAAATTAGACACATAACCCTAATTCGCAGCTGATTGAGACACTTAGACACGAGAATGCACCGAAGTCGTGGTTTCGCACTTCCTTAATTAAATCAACTCGGAATTCTAAAATGAGCTTAACCGATAATGAAACCTGATGCACGGGATTTGAGCTTAAACATCGCACTCAAATCCTCCCGCGATCGGGGACATTTGTTTTGCCACATATGGATCATCAGACTGGTATAAGTCCGAGGTCTAGGTGGCGAGGACAATAATAATAATGCTTATGTGTGTTATACGAGGGATACGAAGGATACGAGGGATAATTAGAATAGTATCTCCTACCTCGAGGACCCTCCATAAGGAGAGAAGAAAGGGTCGATGATACTATTCACCGACTCTTGGTTAGATTGTTTCTCCCAGACAATCTTGGGTCGTCGATAGTCACAAGACGATTAGAGTGGTAGCGCATCGTGACTATACTACTCTATAAAATACTAAAAAAAAAAGATAAAATAAAAATCTATTTTGCTTGTTAACAAAGTTCTGCATAAAAACTTAAACAATATCTTTTGCATGAAAATCAAAGAATTTATTTCTTATAAAATATATAAAGATCCATGGTTAGTCACTTGGATTGGGTTAAGGACTACCCTCCTTAGATCGTCGGGTCGGTAACTCTTATCCAAGGTCGGATAGCACACAGTCCAGCTCTGAGCCCCCACCTTTTCCAATGTCTTATACTCAGTCTTGATCTTCCATATGTGACTACGAGTTTTGTTTGTGATTTCTACGACTCGTTTTCTTTATTTTCTGACTTTCGTGCTCGGTTTTCTCGCTTCTGCTTACTTCGTCTGTAAGTTTATTTAAATCCACTCGCAAATCATACACGCTCGCAATACAAATTATACAACTGATAATAGATGCCTGAGTACGCTTTTACGGTTTATTTATCGCAATTTACTTTACTCGCAATCCACTTTATCGCGCTTTACTTTCTAAGAACTTTACTTCGTAATTTACTTTATGCAGAGATGCAAAACCGAAAAAACAATAAAACCCGAAACATTGGAACACACTCACAAAACAATTTGAACTCGAGACCTTCGAGATCAGCATTCTCAATGAAGGAGCATAGAATAAACCACAAGCGAGATGTGATCGACATTCTACGATAACATGCCAAGGAGCTTGGATCGAGCAGCAAGATCTTCTTCAGCAAAACTCTTCTTAGTTTAAATAACAACATATAGGACTTCGAGGTAGCTCGTCCAGCGCGACGTAAACCCTCATTCTCCTTTTTAGGCTTACGTGCAACCGTGTTGCGCAGATGTAGTCTCTAACTCGCTTTAGGTTCCGAGGTTGTCGTACGGTACGACGTAAACCCTCTTATCTCTGTGGGTTATTTGCATAATCAGGTATTATGCAAATGTAAGTCCCAAATAATAAAATTGGCAGGATTAAACATTTAATTAATATCGTCTCCAAAACGCAGCCACACCATAGGATAGTTGGGAAGTCACTGGGGTTTTGCCTCAGATCTGTGACATCCCCCACCTTTTCTTTCTTTGGACTCCCGGAAATAACTGTTTCCATTTGAGCCACTCCCACTTGCTTATCCACGTCCTACTGCGAAAATCTAAACCCTTGAATTCTCGAAGACAGAACCACCGATCATTATCGAGAGTTTCTCGAGTGACACTGCGTCATTTGAGATGTAATTAACTATGGGGGCATGCCTCTATAGGGAACTTGTCGGTCACACAAAAAAGGTTCGCAGATCAAACGGATGTCACGAGTCCTTTAGTTCGTATGACGATTATGCAAATTACTGGACAAATGAGATCCAGGCGGTCTCATTTTTCAAACTTAAAATACACTATTTTCAAAACTACTTTCAAAATCATATACCTTTTTATATTAAACTAAATCACCAGATTTTTATATTCTTTTAAAAACAAAAAAAATTGTTGGCCGACAAATTCTGGCGACTCCGCTGGGGACTAGTTCCTCTCTCCATTTTGATCAGGAGGTTTTGTCTTCATACATCGGCAGTGTGTCCATGTCCCTCGTGGCTAGATTCGTTGTTCTTCCGTTGGCATACTCGTGCTCATTTCTTCCTTGAGTCAGTATAGTCAACTCTTTTTGGATTCTGGAGCCATCTGTCTAATCACCATTAAACAGAGTGGTTCAGGAATCCTTAGGGTTTAGTGGGGTGGACCCCTGATAGGTGTGGTAGGTTAGGAGCGGTTTATCGAAGTGAGTTCGATGCGATGTTAAATTCCTCCAAATCTCGAACCGGGTCCTACGCTTCTTCTCTCCTTGAGTTTGACTTGTTCTTAACAAGTTAAACTGAAACTTCTCTCTCACAATCCTCCATTTAAACTCCAAACAAAACACAAAAATTTGAGAAAAAATTCACATGAATAAATTCACAGGATGCCCAGTTCATAAGACAAGTGTGTCAACTTGAGTACCTCCACTGAAACTACAAGGCACAAGACATTGCCGACTTCGAAAATTCTTCAAGTGACAGAGATGATGTCGTCACCAAAGTTAATCTTTTCGTTCGAAAGAAACTATCCCGCGACAAGGCTGCTCGCTACAAAGGATCGTTGATCAAGTTTGGAACCAACTTCGATGAGGTCGAAGTCATTCTCGACGAGGCGCCTTATGTCTTCTTCAAGACAGTCCGCCTCAACAATAAAAGAGCCAACTGCCAAGTCGACCTCGACCGCAAGACAGAGTTCCCCGTACTCAGGAAGCCCAAGGACGGGAGGACTTATGCTAAGACCGTTGCTTCTGCTCCCATCAAGTCTGTCAGCACCGTGGAAAAGAGGGTTGTCACTGCCACAACTACTGGATTCACAGTCACTATACCAGTTATACCGTCAGCCAAAGGAAAACAGATTTTCAATGAGGAAGAATCAGTTGATGCCTTTGCCCCGCCGTTGTCTGTGTTCGATATTGGATCTAGCTCAAAGTTCGGTCAACTCACCAGAACACAACGCAGAAATAAGAACCGCAAGATTTTAAAAGCCAAAAAGGCAAAAACTTCGAAAACCGTTCTGGCCACAGAAATTCCTCAGCAGGACGAAATTGGATGGTCTGAGACCGCACCTCTCCTTGGAGGAAGCAGGTTTCACCCATTGTTTGCCGCTCTCGGAGAAGAGAGTATTCATAAGATTCTCTGCTTGCCTCTCGAAAACCTACATACCGCCGACCGATTCAGTCTTGCCTGGGTCCGAGAACACAGCTTGCCACCACGAGGGGAGATCCCCACAAGATGAACAATGACAAAAGATCACTAGTTACTACATCCGGACCGCGCATTAGGGACCGCGATTTATCCAGGAGAGCCGAGGCCCTCAAAGAGACGTCTAGTCTCCGGACCTTGGTTCCGAAGGAGAAGTTGCGGAGTCCTAAGGTTGCTGGACTGGTGCCTCAACAGAGATCAAAAAGACGTCTCCCCGCAAAGGATTCTAAGTCTGATGCTCCAATCATTAGTGTTCCGGCCACGCCGAAGCCAATGTCGATGGAAGGTGTACAACAACGAGTCCCGGTCGATCTCGAGATCATTAAAGGGAAGTCAATCGAGGAAAGATTAGAGAAGCTCAGGGCAGACATCGCTGAACTGTCAAAAGAACAAAGTGGAAACATCAATGATGAAGAACATGATTTGTCATATCATACGGATGAAGATTTCACAGAGATCCTTATGGTTGAGACTAGAGCCTCTGCGTCATCGCGCGATGCTCCTTTGCCCACCGAGGAGAACGCCGATGATGAGCCACAGAGAGCCATCCGACAAAGGGATGAGCTTATCATCCGCATGGAGAAAAGGATGGAGGAGATGACGGCCGTTATAGCCTCGTTTCAGAGTCGACCTCAATCTCCGAAAGCAGCCTCTCCGTAAGTAAACCGGCCGGAGATCATTCATGTCGCGGATGAAATGAATGATTCGGCCGTAACACTATACCTGGAAAAGGACATCAAACGGATAGTTGAACAACAAGTAAAGGAGGCGTTAGCCCAATCCAAAGGTGGAGCGTTGATTCCAAAGGGTAGACCATATCCGAGGAATTCGATGCGAGTGCTCTACCCGAAGGGCTTCGTGCCACCTACCTTCAAAACGTTTGATGGAACGAGAAATCCTCGTCGAGCATGTTGCACACTTCGGGCAAGCTCGTCGTAACGCGGGGGTAGTGAAGCACTATTATTCCGCCGAGTTGTGAGCGATCTCTCGGGGTTGCATTCGATTGGTATGCGAATTACCGAATGGGTCAATAAAGACATTCACCGAACCCGGAGAACATGTTCGTTAAGAGGTTTCATTGGAACTCGACGATCATATCACCGTGGGTGATCTTGTGAGTAGAAAGACGTGCTCGACGTAAACTCTAGTGGAATACATTTTGCGGTGGAGGAATCTAAGTATGAAGTGTGAGCCACAATCGCGGGAGCGACGATGCGATCGAGATCTTACTTAAGAGCATCCATGGCCCGAGTAGCTTTCCTACTTAAGGGATTTACAATCAAAACCTTTGAAAAGCCTACTCGAGTAAAGGCTGCAAGCCTGCAAGAGGAGGCTAAGCAACTCGGATTCTCGGAACCCGATAAGTCAAAGCCCGCAAAGACATTCGATAAGAGGTCCGGAACGGTGGCGACGGTTGACAAAGTGCAAGCGACCATGCGGATTCAGGTAGAGCGACCTCAGCGAAGACAACCAAAAGTACCATCAATCACAACGCCAGCAGGGAACTTACCGCACAGATAGAGGGCAAGGTCCATCCATGGCCGATCGGTTGAGTAAAGTTTACTCCTTCGAGGATGAGGCGATGGGGAAGATGTTCGAGAATTCGATCAAGAAGCCGAGTTCAGTTCGCTGAGCCGAAGAAACTAGGATGAGGTCGATAAGAAGGATCACCCAAGATATCGCCCATATCACGGATTGCTTGGGCACACCATAGAGGTTGTATCGGCTTCAAAGAATGGCTCGAGAAGAATTTCAAGAATGGGAACATAACGATCCCGAAAGAATATTTGAAAGAACCCGAATAAGCGTTCCATCAATGTAATTTCGGTCGATCCTAGTGTTCGATTGATTCCGATGCAAGTGACAAAGGATGAAACATCTCTCGATTACTTATTGTACTACTTTGTTTTTGAAATGAATGTTAATGGTATCAATGTTTGTATGTCCCTTCCCTCCCACCGCAATAAAATAAATAAAGAACTTGTTGTTTTTCATAATCGTTCAATATTCAAAAGCATGGTTAACAAAAATGTTCAAAACTCAACGAGAAGACGACCCGAGAAAGGAGTAATCCAAAATAAAAAATTTCAGCATTGTCATAGAAATTATGATTTCGAGGAAAATAAAATTAATGCCCTAATGATCTGGTCATCCGCACTTTAAAGATTTTGACTTGGTCCCGAGTAAATTTCGAATAAGTCGATGTGATTATAATATGAGTAATCGATTAAGGATATCACGAGACTTTTAAACCTCTCATCAAGTGATCTGGTTCGACTTTCGAACGAGTTATAATATCTCGAATTTGTCTTAAGAAATATTTGAGAATTATTAATCAGGGGAGTTCAGACATTCAAAATCTTTAAATTATGCTTTACCAGATACAGTAATTCCCATAAAATAAAAGGAGCAAAAAAAAAGTCAAAAAAAAAAAATCGCTTGAGAAGAAGCTTGAGGTGGGCATGAAATCAAAAATTTGTGTCTCAATTTAGACATTCAAAATCTTTAAATCATGCTTCACCAGATATCGTAATTCTCCACAAAAAAAAAGGAAAAAAAATGAGGCTCCCTGGGAAGAAGCTTGAGGTGAGCAGTAAAAAATTGGTGTTTGAATTCTCCCCAAATTAATAAAACTTGAAAGTTCTCTTAAGAAAATTCTCCTGATATTATACTCTGAAAATAGTAAGTAACCTTGTGTCTTTTGATCGCTATTAATTGACTCAGAAATATCTTTGGGAGATGAAAAATATTTTGATTACATGAATTAATATTTGAAATCATGCTAGCCCGTAAAAGAAAGAATTAAGGTAAAAGACACATGTTATTAGCAAATTAATGGGAATTCTACACCAGTTCATATCTCTCAATGCTCAGACGATACAACTCCATTCTCAATTTAAGCACATTAAAACAATCTCCCAAATGAATGCGAACAATCTCTACAAATCGGTGATAAAGAAACGACGATCGCCACAACAAAGCTTACAAAGCTTCTAGCGCTTTCGAGTCATGATGTCCCTATAAATAAGACATCTTTATGTGTACTTGAAAGAATACAATTCGATAAGATCTTAAAGAATGAGTTATTTTTGCACATGTCTCCAGCCGAGTGGATGACACCTCGAAGATCATCGCGCATCACGGTGTTCCAAAGACGATCTTGTTTCTAGAGCAGCCGATGTCATACTTGTCTAAAAACTGGGTCCAAATCCCGACAACATTGCAACTAAAGAGAACTCACAAATCATAAACATAGACCACATCAAAGCACAGCAAAAATAAAAATAAACTCGATGTCATATCAAATTAAATCAAATTCAAAATCAACATTTCAAGCTTCATATTTTGAACGGGTCAGGTTGACTCTCCTTGGCTTATCACTAGCGTCACTTTCCTCGGCACAAAGTTTCTTTCCATAGGAACTCTGGGTACTATTTTTCGCACTGAAGAGGCTAGCTGGCTCTATCTACATAGAACCGCGCCCTCCTATGCCTTTTTGTCCGGTGTGAACGAGATTTGGTCTGTTCTATCGAACCGCATCTCTTTTCACACAGACATCTGTTCAATCAGCCATTGAGTTGGAAATGAGTCCCTTCATGCTCTTTCTCAGTCTGATTTCTTCCTACGGTCATTTCCCGCACTGCATAAATTTTCACAAATTTCACATAAAATTTACACAAAATTCAACATCCGTACAAAACAAAAAAAAATCTATGCACTAGCAAGTTCTACAAATTTCATCATCTTCACAAATTTTGCATAAATCTCTGCAAGATTCTACAATCAACTCTTCAACTCTCTGCACTCACAAACCTCTGCAAATCCCTGCATTCACAACCTCAACAAATCATTTGCAAATCTTTGCAAATTTTCATAATCTCTGCATTCACATTTCTCAGTCATTCCCCACAATTATACAAATTTCACAAATATCAGCAAATCTCTACAAATCTTTGTACTCACAAATCTTTGTACTCACAAATCTTTGCATTCACATTTCTTAGCAAATATCCACAATTTTACAACATCACAAGTCTCCAAGTCGCTGCAAATCTGCATAATTCCGCAACAACTCGCACCCTCATAAACTCTCATTAATTTCATAAAATCTATGTCCGCAATCACCACAATTTCATAAATTCCACCACTTCACGACTTTTACAAATTATCATTCTTCCCACTTTCGTGGCTCCACACTTCCACACTTCGAAATCTCAACGACTCGAAGACATTTAAGGATATGTAGGATCCTAATCCTTTCTCAGCACTCAGCACTCAGCACTCAGCACTCAACACTCAGCACCCAGCACTCAGCAATTGGGATAGACATAGTCTTATTCCTTTCTCAGCACTCAGCATATTTGGGATAGGTTCAATCCTAATCCTTTCTCAGCACTCGGCATATTTGGGATAAGGTTAAATCCAAATCCTTTCTCAGCACTCATCATATTTGGGATGGGTTCAATCCTAATCCTTTCTCAGCACTCAACACATTTGGGATGGGTTCAATCCTAATCCTTTCTCAAAGACTCAAGACTCAAGACATTTGGGATAGGTTAAACTCGATCCTTTCTCAAAGCACTCAAGACTTCAAGCACATTTGGGATAGGTTTAATCCTAATCCTTTCTCAGCACTCATCACATTTGAGATATGTTCAATCCTAAACCTTTCTCAGCACTCAGCACATTTGGGATAGGCTCAGTCCTATTCTTTCTCGGCACATTTGAGATAGGTTTAATCCTAGTCCTTTCTCAGCACTCAGCACATTTGGGATATGTTATATCCTAATCCTTTCTCAGCACTCAGCATGTTTACACATTCATGATATGTTCAATTCAAATCCTTTCCCTTACAACCACGACACTCCTCACAATCATAACAATCTCTGCAAGACAACAAAGAAACACAAACAAGACAACAAAATAACAAAACAACACATCATATTGCAAATCCTTTCATCCCCAGCAGAAACTTTTAAAGATCTTCAATTACTCTTGTCTTTGGGTTGGGAGTCCCCAGTGGAAAGCCCCAACTCAAATTTACCCTAACTCTGAGACAATTTGTTCTGAGTGTAACATGCTTACACAGTCTTCTGGTCATGTTGGTCGTTTCGGTCAACACCAATACGCGCGGTGTGCATGTCCTGCACACCACACCTATTGGGGGTCCTTTTGTTGACCTCATTTTAGTGAGGTCTTAGCTTTCTTCACGTTAGACCCTAGGACCTAGCCATAGGAGTTCCTTACTGACCATCCTAGCGGACTAGTCATGGAGCCCACCTCCCATGTAGCTTCGAACCACTTCGACCCATTTTTGTGAGACCTCGCACGAGTAGTCCCAAGCACTCGACTCCCACGGTTGCGAGGCTAGGGACTAACATGTAGAGGGCTCGAAAATGACTTCCCATAGGGACAGACGACCTTAGGTGAACCCTTCATGACTCGGATTCGCGCGCACCATAATTTGACACTTTTTGACACGATCGTCGACGAACTTGTCTGGACGACCCCGGATGATGAAACAGACCACACGGATGCGTTCGGGACGTCAACTTTAGCTAGGAAGGACACCCATATTACTATGGTTCCACGTGCGAGCCGTTAGCATGAAAATCTATGCGCATTTTCTTTAAATTAGCGGGGCACCGGTTCGGACTCAGCCCGGGTTCAATTTGAGCCTGACACAGGTTGAACACGAGCCAGGGCTAGCTGTTTCAAATTTTAAAATTTGAATTTCAAATTTAACCCAATAATTCTATCTTAATTATATTTGATTACGGGTTATTATTTTCCTAATAAGACTGTCCCTGAATAGAATTCATTTAATTCCCCGCCAATGCCTCCCGCAACGTCTCTTCGGCTATACAACCTCTCCTCGCATTCAAATCAGGCGGAGAGGGGACCGAAAGCTCTCAATCTCACTTGCCCCGTCTTCTTCTGCTCCGGATTCGATTCTCCTCCTCCCTGCACTGAAAGCCTCTCACGCTCGATTCGCCTATTATTCTCCTCACGCCGAAACCTCCGCCTCTCTGCTTCCGTTCGACTCGTATCCCGCTCAACTAAAAAAAAAAATTCGACATCGGGCCGCCTCTCTCTCCCCGCTCGACGCCGCACGAAAATCTTCGCGAACAACCGACGCTCCCAATCCGCTCGAGCCGATCCCCTCCCCCGCGCCTCTCCTTTGCACGTGCTCTCCCGCGTTGCCATCCCTCTCACACGCAACGGAAGACCCGCTCGATTTCTCTCGCTCGCCTACCTCCCGCTCCCCTCTCGCGAACCGAAAAAACCCACCCGCTCGCTTCACCCGCACGATCAAGCCGCCGCCCGCTTCCTCCTCACGCTCGACTCGCCTGCTCACCCTTACGCCCGCTCGACTCCTCCCCTCTGCGAACAGAAGCCGCGACAAAACCCTCTCCTGTGCGCGACAGAAGCCCTCGCCTACAATCAACCGGCCTCGTCTCCTTCTCCCTGCGTCGAAGCGCTCGATTTCGCCTCACCTGCAGCGCCTTCCTCTTCCTCACTCGCCCGTAAACCCTTCCGTGCTTTACCTGCTCCTCGCCTCTACCTCCTCTCGTCTTCTCCGCTGAAATCACGCCTCCCCGCCCGTTCAGGAAGCATTTTTCTCGGCTCCGGATAAGGTCGTATTTTTCTAACTTGTTTCCTTACTCGATTCTATCAGCCTTTCGCTCTCCCGCAAAGCTTCTATTGTTTATTCCATGAACTCGAAGTGCTTCGAATTTAAATTGATTTTTTTACAGCGAGTGTTTATATATGAATCATGATTTATTTTGATAATTTCTTCTTAAAATTTTGAGAAATCTACATGCATGCCACTCTATTCATATGTACTCACATATCAAGCATCTAAACTTAAATCTCATGCTGTCACATGAGTTGCAATTCATGCTAAAACGATGCTCAAGCATTTTACATGTCTTAAATCTAGGTTTTATCTTTGTATTTATATCGTCCAACACTTTCACTCGTTTCGTAGAAGATTTAGGAGTTTCTTTGGGTACAATATTTTCACTGTTTTGGAGATCTTTATGAACCATTTAAATATCATTTTTTTTGTTCACTGTTTTAAAAATATTTTGTGCTCAGTTTAAAATGCCAATTTTTTTCACTGCGTTTGGAGAGCTTCATGCTCCATTTAAATGCTCATTTGTTCACTATTTTGGAGAGTTTTGTTGCTCCGTTTAAATGTTAATTTCCACACCATTTGGAGCCATTTGAGATTCTTATTGCTGTTTGAGGTTCTTTTAAATGGCTCTTTGGAGACTTTTAAAATTATTGTTTTGGAGCTTTAAAAGTGTTATTTGGAGCATTTGAATTTGCGATGGTTGTTAAAAGCATTTTTTGAAATGGTTTTTTGGGATATTTTGAAATTATCGTTTTTTTTTTTTCGACTTCAAAAGTGTTGCTTGGGGCTTATTTCACGAAGATTTTGGACATCATTTAATCACCGATTCACATGTTGACTGAAACTTTAAATGTTGTTATTTTGGGTCTGTCTTCTTTTTTTGTTTTGCTTCTTTTATTTTAACTGCTAAGTCACAAAATGGGAATTTTCGATTTAATTGGGAAACACTTAGTGATATTTGAGGTTTAGTTAGAAAACATTTAAGTGAGTTTAGAACACCTCGAATCACTCCAAACACAAGTCACAACATGTGTTTCTAGCACCTGTAGTGCACACTCTAGGTGAGAACCCATCCTCTTAGTCCTTCACCGTAAGCCTCCTGGATCTAGGAGCACACCTTGGTGAGAGCCTCATCCACCTAATTCACAACATAGTGCTTCCTGGACCCAGGAGCACATCCTGAGTGAGAGTCACCCACCTAATTCACAAGATGTGCTTCCTGCGACCTTAAGAAGCACACCCTAGTGCGAGAGCCACCCACCTAATCCTCAAGATAGGCTTCCTAGAAGCTAGAGCACACCCTGAGCGAGAGTCATCCACCTAATTCACGAAGATAGGCTTCCTAGACCTTAGGAGCACACCCTAGGTGAGAGTTCACCCACCTAATCTTCATTGTAAGCTTCCTAGACCTTAGGGATACACCCTAGGTGAGAGCCCATTTACCCAATCTTCGAATGCACAGTGAAATTAGACACATAACCCTAATTCACAGCCTGATTGAGACACTAGACACGAGAATGCACCGAGTCGTGGTTTGCACTTCCTTAATTAAATCAACTGCAGAATTCTCTAAAATGACTTAACCAATAATGAAACCCAATGCACCGGGATTTGAGCTTAAACATCACACTCAAATCCTCCTGGCAATTGGGGACATTTGTTTTGCCACATATGGATCATCGACTCAGTATAAGTCCGAGTGCCTAGTGTGGCGAGGACAACGATAATAATGCTTTATGTGTGTTATACGAGGGATACGAAGGATACGAGTGGATAATTAGAATAAGTATCTCCTACCTCGATGACCTCCATAGGAGAGAAGAAAGGGTCGATGATACTATTCACCGACTCTTGGTTAGATTGTTTCCCCCGACAATCTTAGGTCGTCAGTAGTCCTAGCACGATTAGAGTGACTAGCCTGTGGACTATACTACTCTACAAAATACTAAAAAAAAAGATAAAATAAAAATCTATTTCGCTCATTAACAAAGCTTCCGCATAAAAACTTAAACAATATCTTTTGCATTTAAAATCAAAAAATTTATTTCTTATAAAATATATAAAGATCCACTAGCTAATACTTGGATTGGGTTAGGACTACCTCCTTAGATCGTCGGCTCGGTAACTCTTATCCAAGGCTGGATAAGACACTGACCCAGCTTCCGAGCTCCCACCTTTTCCAATGTCTTATACTCGCCTCGATCTTCCATATGTGACTACGAGTTTTGCTTTGCGATTTCTACGACTTATTTTCTTTATTTCCGACTTTCGTGCTCCGGCTTTTCTCGCTCCGCTTACTTCGTCCGCAAGTTTATTTAAATCCACCGCAAATCATACACGCTCGCAATACAAATTATACAACTGTAACAGATGCCTGCGTACGCTTTTACGCGTTTATTTACTCGCAATTTACTTTACCGTAATCCACTTTATCGCGCTCTACTTTCTAAGCAATCCTTTACTTGCAATTTACTTTACGCAAGACGCAAAACTCGAAAAACAACAAAACCCGAAACATTGGAATACACTCGACAAAACCATTCGAACCTTAAACCTGTGATCAAGTATTTCAAGAAGGAGCATGGAGCAAAACCACAAGCGGATGTGATCGACATTCTACAATAACATGCCAAGGAGCTTGGATCGAGCGAAGCAAGATCTTCTTCAAAGAAAACTCTTCCTAGTTTAAATAACAACATATGTGACTTCGAGGTAATCTCGTCCAGGCGCGCGTAAACCCTCATTCTCCTTTTTAGCTTCGTGCAACCGTGTTGCATGGCAGTAGAATCCTAACTCGCTTTAGTGTTCCGAGGTTGTCAGTACGGCACGACGTAAACCCTCTTATCTCATGGGTTATTTCGCATAATCGGTATTATGCAAACGTAAGTCCCAAATAATAAAATCGGCAGGATTTAACATTTAATTAACATCGTCTCCAAAACGCAATGCACACCATAAGATAATGGGAAGTCACCTGGTTTCGCTTCGTATCCGCGACATCCCCTACCTTTTCTTTTTTGACTCCTGAAATAATCGTTCCCATTCGAGCCACTCCCACTCGCTTTTCCACGTCCTACTACGAAAACCTAAACCTCGAATTCTCAAGACGTAACCACCGATCATTATCGAGAGTTTTCTCAGCTGACACCAACTATTCGAGATGTAATTAACTATAGGTGTCACTTTATAGTGAACTCGAACCCAGGTAAATAAACCCTACCTAGCTTTTCTATTGTAGTAGGAACTCGTTTGGTCACACAAAAAAGGTTCGCAGATCAAACGGATGTCACGAGTCCTTTAGTTCGTATGATCGGCTCACTGTCGCAAGATACATTACTTTTTCGAGAAGCGTGTATCATTTGTGACCGTACACGATTATGCAAATTACTGGACAAATGAGATCCAGACGGTCTCATTTTTCAAACTTAAAATACACTATTTTCAAAACTACTTTCAAAATCATATACCTTTTTATATTAAACTAAATCATCAGATTTTAATATTCTTTTAAAAACAAAAAAAATATTGGCCGACAAAGTCATAGCTCTAGTATACATATCTTTAATGACTTGAATATAAGTCATGTCAACACCTTTCTTCTTAAGAACTCTCCAAAGGATATCACTTGGAACCTTATCGTAATTTTTTTCTAAATCAATAAAAATCATATATAAATCCTTCTTATTCTCTCTGAACTTCTCCATTAAACCTCTCAATAAATGTACAACTTCCAGAGTAGACCTGCCCGACATAAATCCAAATTGATTATGAGAAATCTTTGTATTACGTCTTTAACCTATGTTCAATTACCCTCTCCCATAATTTTTAAGTATGATACATCAACTTAATTCCTCCATAATTTGCACACTCTTGTGCATCCCATTTATTCTTAAAAATGAGGACCAAAATACTCTTCCTCCAATTCTCAGGTTTCATTTTAGTTTTTAAAATAATATTAAAGAGTTTAGTAAGCAAATAAACTCTCAAATCTCCTATATATTTCCATACTTCAATTGAGATATTATCAGGTCCTACAGGCTTTCTACCCTTAGTTTTCTTTAAAGCACCATCAACTTTTTTACTAAAACGACGACAAAATAAAATTTATTATTATTATTAATGATATTAAGATCACTGAGGTTGATCGAAATTTCAGAAACTTTATTAAAAAGTTTATCAAAATAAATCACCCACCTATGTTGAATCTCTTTTTTCTAAGAAAAATACTTTTTTTTATTTTCATCTTTAATACACTTTAGTTAAATCTTTACTTTTTTTCTCTTTGTTTGGCTAGTTTATACAAATATTTTAGTGTATAATCTATTAAAAGTAAAATTTTAGCGTCACAGATTGTTCTCTTAGACTCTTTACAGACCATTTTATATTTTTACCAGTTCTCTAAGCATTTACATTTAAACAAATTTTTATAATAAAACTTCTTATATTTTATTTTCACTTGCATATTATTATCTCACCACCAACTATTTTTATTTATAGAAACATTTTCTTTCGATTCTTCTGGTATATCTTTTGCCACTTGTTTAATAATGTTTGTTACTTTATATCATATAGAATTTGCATCTTCATGAACATCCCAAAATTTGAAATCTTAAAGTTTATTTATAAAAATAATTTTATTTGTGTTTTTTAGGTGCCCTCATTTAATTCTACGACGACGATTCCTAATATTTTTTTGTTTTACAACTCTTTATCTTAAAATATAGAATTAATAATCGATGATGAATATTTAAATCCTCACTTGGAATGACTTTGCAATCTTTACATTATTGATTATCTCTTCTTCTCATAAGAATATAATCAATTTGTATTTTAGTAGATCCATTCTTATAAGTAATAATATATTCATCTATTTTCTTGAATAAAGTATTAGCAATAACAAAAGCATACGCTAAAGCCAAATCTACTATGACTTTATCTTTTTCATTAATCACTTAAAAATCGTAGGCACCATGAGTATTTCTAAAATTCTCTACCACTCTATCAACATGTCCATTTAAATCTCCTCCAATAAAAAATTTTTCTTTAAGAGGTATCATTTGTATTATATTTTCAAGATCATTCCAATATTTATTTTTAGAACCTATATATAAACCTACTTGAGGAGCATAAACACTTATAATTTTGAAAATCTTAATATTAACAATAATCTTAAGGGTTATAATTTTATCTCCAATTATATTAATTTTTACAACATTATCTTTCATACTTTTATCTATAATTACACCTACACCATTTATAACGTGTCTCTTACCAGAATATCAAAGTTTAAAACTTAAGTTATCAATCTTCTTAGCCTTTTCTCCATCCCATTTAGTTTGTTAAATTGATAAGATATTTATCTTTCTATGAATCATAATATCAACTAATTTCATTAACTATATTTCAAGTTCCTATCATAATATTAATTTTATGAGCTAATTTCTTTTCCCGCATCCGTCCGTAATATGGAAACTATTGCTTATTTGATGCTACAGATAATACTAATAAATTCTTTCTAATTTTAATCATTTAATTCAAAATCATTAACTTAGACACGCTATCGAGCAGGTTGTCTTGTCTATATATTGGAGTGTTAAGTCCCATTAAACCAGTCTAGTCCTCTCATCAAAGGCTGAACTTTATGAGATTAAGTGTTACTAAGCTATCCCGATCTTCCTCCATAGAAGGATCAAAATTGACAAGACTCACGCTTCTCTAAATGTTTGAGTAATTGAATTCAATTAAAATTTCAAATATAATAGTTCAATCAAATCCTAAGTGATGACTGTGTTGAAAGATGATTTTAACCGGATCAAGAGGTCTAATTTTAAAGTGAAATGATATGCTAAAAATATAAACTCAATTTAAAATTGTAAAGAGAAATCACAAGATTTAATTAGATTTGCTTTTTATCTGAAATAGAGTTGGCATGGTCATCCACACTTTGAATTTTCAATTAAAAATTAAATCATATATGTAAATTTTGTACTTAACTCTTTGTAAGCAAAATAAAGTCGACAAAGCTCTAAGCAACTCAAACTCCTTGATGATGGCTGTGTCGAGAGTGGATCTCAACCAAGGAGATATTTTTATAAAATAAGCTAAATTCTAATAAATTTTATCAAAATTATTAAATCCATAAAAATTATAGAATCTAAACATTCAAATGAAACTTAATTACTAAAAACCTGGAGCAAAATATATCCACCTGTTGGGAGCCCATTACGCCACTCAAAATTGGTTTAAAAACCTAGAAAGTGGAGTAACTGCACCGGGCGCTTAGGAGCCCAGATTTGGCACCTAAGCGCCAGGCTCTCGGAATCACGCCCAACAAATTGGGCGCTTGACCAACCAAGGCCGGCGCTTGAGCGCCGACTTCTTTGTCTGCACTAAAAATATGAGTGCTTGAGCACCCAAAAGCGACCCCCTCTATATGAGCGCCCAAAGATGGGAGCACCGAGATCTTAAGGTGCTTTGGCTCCATATACACAACACCACCCTCTAATTATATTACTATTTTACTCTCCAATCAACAATATGACGATTACAATTAGTGCGAATATCATATCAATTATATTATTATGTTTACTATCAAATCAACATATGTCAGCAAGAATATAGCCCGAGTCCTCTGTTCTTGATGTTTGGCCAATTTGCTCTAAAAATATAGTGGTTTCAACTAAAACCTTTTGACCAAGTAGTTTGGCTAGTTTGATTTTACTATATTACGGTCACAATTGTAGCACTTATATTCTATAATGGCTCCCTGCCATTTAAGGCTAAATTATAAGATATATTTAATAGGATATAAAACTCTTTGTTAGTTAAGATTGACATAAATTAATCATTTTAGATGAACGTTTAAGATTCATTTCGATGAAACAACCCATGACTGCTAAGAATGATTTTTCAGTCAGATTGAGCTTATTATCTCATCTGGTTATGCTGAACAGAGTTCACGAAAACACGAAATGTTGGAACCATGGAGATTTTGATCAGGTTCAACATCGCTCTCTAACCATTTACTTAAATCTTATTGTGATGAATTATTATAAATTTTATAATGCAAAACCCAAATCATTACTATGCGCTAATATATTCAACGCTTAATTTCTAGCCTTAATGGAAAGTTTTCTCTCGTTACTGGGAGGACTAGTTAATAGTTTGCGCCTATAAGAAATCTCAAACCTCATATCTAAAGTGCAAAATTTCTCGGTAGTTTCTTATCTTTAATTTCATCCGTCTTCTGAAAATTTGACCCCAACCAGAAATTTGATTTTGAGAGAGGATGGTGCACAAACTTTTGGAGCTCATAATCTTGCAACCCAAAAACACATTGTTGCAACGATTGAATGCCGATGAATACTTATAGGAATTGTATTATCTCACAACCTTTTAAGCGACAACTTTTTTTATATTTAATTTGGAGCTATTTTTTCTAATGTTTTAAACTCAATGATAAATTGAATTTCAATATGAACTTACCCCATTTTATACTATGCTATAGTGATGCATCTCGTGATTGCTTTAATGATTTTATTTGTTTGATTGATGAGTTACTGGGTGAGCTTTATGGGGCAGTCAGGGCACCGCCAAATCAGGATGAACCCAGCAGATGTACATAACACAACATTCTGGATACATGGAAGACATTATGAGTTCTTAGTGAAGTTGTTTGACCTCACTAATGCCTTGACGACATTTCAACCCCTCATGGATGGTGTTCCAACCTTACCTCCAGAAATTTATCCTGGTCTTCTTAGATGACATTTTGATCTACAGTTGTATAGAGATAGAGCATGCGGGAGACATTGAGGGAGCATCAGTTGTATGCCAAATTTAAGAAATATTCTTTTACATAGTTGCTGGTGGAATACCTAGGGCATATGGTGTCCAGAATGGGGGCAGTAGTGGATCGGTCCAAAATTGAGGCTATGATTGATTAGCCCTTATCAAGGAGTTTGAAAGGGTTGAGAGGATTCCTGGGTCTCACCGGATACTACTGGAAGTTCGTGAGAGGATAACACAATAGCATGACCACTGACATAGGAGTCGAAGAAAGTTAATTTTAATTGGGGGAAGCAACCACACTGGCATTCGAACATCTGAAGAGGACCATGACTAGCGTCCCGACATTAACACTTCTAGATTTCAGTAAACCATTCGTGATGGAGACATATGCGTCAGGGTACGGATTGGGAGTATTGCTCTAGCAGGATCAGCGGCCGATTGCCTACTTCAGCAAGGTTCTTATGGTCGGAGCGAGGCTAAAGTTCGTATATGAACGGGAATTGATAGCAATCGTCTTAGCCATTTAGAAGTGGTGGCCCCACCTGTTTAGACGATATTTTTTTGGTCAGGACAGATCGAAGGAGTTAAAAGTATCTTTTGGAGCAGTGAATGATGACTGAGGAGCATCAAAGAGGCTGTCCAAGCTACTGGGGTATGATTTCGAGATTTAGTACCAACCAGGATCGAAGAACATGGCAGCTGACACACTGTCGAGAAAGGTGGAAAAACCTCAATTGACGACCCTATTGGTACCATTGTTCCTAGATTGAGAAATTGATGAGGTGCTGAGGATGATAAGAGCCAATTATTACAAGATCAGAATAGTCACCCGGGATATGCATTGAGAGGACAACAACTGCTTCACTAGGGGCGATTCGTGCTACCCCATATTATTATAAGAGTCATGAGAGTGTAATCGAGGGACACTCAGTGGTGGAAAAGACCTACAGTCGTCTGATAGTAGAGCTGTATTGGGTGAGGATGCGCATAGATGTGAAGAATATGGTGGCAAAATGTGATGTGTGCCAACATAAGTACTTGACCACGTCATCAGAAGGGTACTACAACCATTAGCATTACCGAGGAAGGTTTGGGAAGAAGTGACGATAAATTTTCTTGAGGGGTTGCTCTCGATTAGAAGGGTTCCTAAGTAAGTATGCTCGTTTCATTCCCTTACAACATCCCTAAACTGCGGTCTTAGTTGCGAAGTGTTTATCCAGGAAGTGGTTAGTTCGTATGGGGTGCTTGAATCGATTGTATCAGACAAGGACAAGGTGTTCCTCAGCCACTTATGTACGGAGCTATTTTGGTTGCAAGGGACAACCCTTAAAAGAAGCACCGCATATCATCCCCAAACCGATTGGCGGATGGAGATGGTCAACTGGAGTGTGGAGACATACCTGCGTTGTTTTGTATCCGATACACCGAAGCTATAGGGCTAAGTGGATTTCATGGACCGAATATTGGTGTAATACTTCGTACCACACTGCAGCACAAAAAACCCCTTTTAAGATATTATATGGGCAAGATCTTCCTCACTTGATACATTATGGGTATAGTACTACACCGGTATCTAGTGTCAATCAGTACTTGGAGGAGAGGGGCATGATACTAGCAAATCTCAAGGGCCATTTACTGAGAGCTCAACAAATTATGAAGAGGAAGATGAACGAATACAGGAGAGAGGCGCAATTTGAACTAGGAGATTTGGTTTACTGAAATTGAGGCCCTATTGACAGAAGACTTTAACCAGGAGGAGAAAAGAGAAACTGTCACATCATGGACAAGGTACGTCTTTGGGAGGGGAGTATTCTTATGCCCATAACAGGTGTAAGAGGATCGGTCCCTCCTGGATCGGTAGAAAACCACCCAACTGGCCCTCTCCTTCAACAGATGATCCTATCCTCATCGAGTGAAGAAGCCGAGCAGCCTATTGCCGCATTAGAAGAGAGGGGGAGCAAGTGGGGTCCACTAGGGCCATAATCACATTCTTAAGGAATTGAGGGAGTTAGGAGGGAAACTTTGTTAGGAAAGTTTTCAAATTTTGTGGGGAGGTTCTATTAAGGAAAATAATCTAGGGTGGCTTTCTTTATGCATAATTTGTTTGGTTTCAGTTTTTTTCGGTGTGGTGTTCCAAATAACGTCTAGGACGTAAGAGAGACGATCTACCTCTCGAAAAGTAGATAACCTTATATCTTGCTTGCTCTCCTTTGATTTTTGTAAGAACAACCCTTGTTTGTGTTTCTTCCACTTAAGCGCGTAGTTCTTGCGCCTAAGGGATACAACACCACTTAGCTCCGTTTTGCAATATTCCGAGCTCCATTCAACCTCCTTACTTGAATCCTGCAACACAACACTAAAACCTTCCAAAAAATATAATATAAATATACAAAAAAGTAGAAATAAGGTGAAAAATAAGCACATTACATATACACGTCAATAAACCACTCACATCGTTTAAGAACTAAGGTGAAATGCTGGTGGCAATTTTTAAAAGATAGTCCAAACTAAGAATTCATCCATAAAAACTTCATTGCCTAGCTCAATTAAATAAAAAAAAAAATCAATATTATGCATATTGGAAAAGTTGCAGGAGCATTGTAGATACCAAAGAGCACTCTCCTAAAAACAAATATCATAAGGACTAGTAAATGTGGTCTTCTCCCGAGTCTCAAGTGCAATAAAAATTTGGTGGTATCTTGAATAGCTATCTAAGATGCAAGACTAAGGGTGTTTGCAAGTCTATCTAATATTTGATCTAAGGACAATGGAATGTGATCTTTCCTAAAGGCATTATTCAACTTCTTATAGTCCTATGCATCTTTCACCCAGTTATAGTCCTAGTTAGGATTAATTCATTTTTATCATTATCTATCACCGTTAGACCCCCTTTAGCACAGTATAAGACTTACCTTTATATTTTCTGATATATAATATATAATACCCACATTAAATTATTTCAAGATATCTTTCTTCACCATCTCTTTCATAATTGGGTTAAGCTTTCTTTGAGAGTCTATTTTTGGTTGATAATTCTCTTTCATAAGCATTCTATGCCTGCATAAGGAATGGTTTATTGTATGAATATTTGTTATGGTTCAACCAAAAGTTTTTACTCGCATCAATTTTTTCCTTGAAGTTCATCTAATTTAGCAAAAATGATTATAAGTTTTTATTTTTCTTCTAAGAAAGCACACTTTAAATGTTTGCGTAGGATTTTTAAATCTAACTTAGGTGCCTCTTCAATTAATAGCTTCATGTTTTCTTCCATGGATGAGGAATATAAAGGTTCAAAACTCTTCCTAAAATTTCTATATGCAATCTGTTAAGTGTAGAGCAAATTCACTCCTATTTTCTTTGACGTCGACCAAAATTAAAAATTACTTTGACGAGTTGTCTTTTAAATGAATTGAAGATTGGCTTTCTACTAGCTCATCTACAACTTGGAATATGGCTCTGCTATGCTTGGTCACACATTCATGTAGATATAGCCAGGCAGTCGGCATGAGCTGAATACATTGGAATTATATCGTGTAGAGCCAGAAAGGTTCAATATTTAAAAAACATTCGAAATGTCGGATGTATTTTAAATATTGATGACTATTGTAATATTCGCGCAGTGCTTGTTTTATTGTTTCATTATTGTCAGGTGACATTTCGAATGTTCTATCTTGGCATTTATTTGTCAGTACAGAGTACTGAAATTTTAGGATAAATATCATAAATATGCTGACTTCTAAGGATTTTACTTTGCTTTAAGGGTCTGCTTGATTCGCTACTATCTTCGTCATTGTGCTAGTTTAATAGCAAATCTAATTGTTTAGTTCAATTGCGTAATCATGCAGCTGTTCAGCATATTATCATTTGTTCCACTCTGGATGTTGGCCAAATTGCCTCCTATGATATTTTTTCACGGCCGCATCGTTTTTATTGTAAACATTAAAAACAGTAAAACAACAAACAAACTGATTGTACCAAAATCCGGAGAACACTGGATTTTAAAGAGCTGTGAAATAATCAGCTCCTTAATTTTATTTCTCCATCAGTATAAAATCAGCATTCAATTAACAACATTCTTCATGAATCTCTTTTGAGATTGTTGGATTTCACTAGATCTGCCATGATGTTTCTGGCTGATTTTGTATGCCTATTTCTGTATCCTTTGTTTAAGATTTTAATATTTTTCAGGTATGCCACATAGCCTTTTATAGTAGATACATACTCTGTCCACTTCAGATATGATGCCAAGAAGATGAGCGGTTCACAAGATGCTACTACATTATTTCTTTTCTTATGGGGAACTTCACCTACTGTCCACTCTTTGCAGCTGGAATATTTTGCCTTAAACATTTAGCTTAACATTTGTTTGCATTTAGTAAAATGGATTTAATTATTTGGGTAAATCCTGCAAATCAGGATTTAGTAAATCCTAAAATGGTTAAATATCAGAAACTGTTTGGAATTGAATTTAATAAATCCATTTAAATCTTGTAAAGTTGTTTAATCACATTTGTCAGAATTTAAAAGTCTGTTATGTTTGTTAGAATATATAAATAAAATTAAATATTCATTATTTCATTATTATGTTAAAAATTAATTAATTTTTGTTCTATTAAAGTATTAAAATATTAATCAATTTTTTATGTTTAATAATGAATCACTGGTTCACTCCTGAATTTGATTGAGTAGTTTATAAATTAAACTATTTAGATAATTACTCATTAGGCTAGATTATTAACAGTATTAATATTGCTTAATTTCAGGATTTAATAATGTTTGCTGAAATATTAATGATATAATTATTAAGTCTAATTAAATTAAATTTAATTTTTATTTCAAATTATATTAATTAATAATTAATTATTTACTAAACTAATCGATCATTAATAAGAACTTTGGTAAACTGGTTATTTATTAAATAATAGTTTAACATTTATCAATTAATAATTAATTAGTTATTTGTTATACAAATTAATAATTATTTAGAATTTCATTAAATCAATTGACTTTTAATATATAATTTAATTTGTATTAATTAATTATTAAATAATTATTTAGTATAGACTATATATTAATTAATAATTGATTTTAATAAATTAAATTTAATAAATACCAAAATATATATTCCCCTTTCTTGCTCTTGCCTGAAACCCATCGTCTATCTCCCTCCCCTGTACCTTTTCGCCTGTAACAATCTCCTATATTTCCCCTTCCCCCCCTCGTCATTGAATCTCTTGTTATATTGTCGCAGCTAGATCTAGCTGGGAAGGCAATAAAGCGAACAGGGTGTGCAAGGACCACCGCAACTCATATATTTCTCCTTTTCCTTATATTTCCACTCCACTCCTACCCGAAACTTTTGAGGATGGTAACACAAGTCCTTCTCTTCCTTCCCCTACCCCCTGCTGCTCTTTGGTTTCCTCCTTTCCTCCTTCCTCTTCACACGGGCATTCCTTGAGTTACTAGTTCCGCTAAATAGCGAGATTTACTGAATTTTAGATTTACGCCTAAAATTGGCAAAATTTAGATTTGGTAAATCGGAATATTTAAGTTGTCCAAAATGATCTTTAAGATAAATCCCTCTTAAATCTCCCTTAAATTCGATACCAGCAAAACCTTAGGTTTGATACATCACCAGCAAATCTATCTGATCAAACAAAACCTTGACACACTTAGTTATTTGAAAACTTTTCAAATTAAATTTTATATCATCTAATCTTCAATTTGAGTACGTTTATGTGAACTTTTGAGAATTATGCAACACAATTCATTGATACAAAAAGATGTATAAATACACATTATAAGACTCACATAAAAGAAAAAGACAAATTCAGAAATACATAACTATGAAAAAGGAGGAAGATAGAGAAAGAAAATAAAGCCTAATACTAAATCTAGCATTAATTGGGTTAATATTCTAATACTTCTCCTCAAGTTGAAGCATAAATTTCCATCACATTCTACTTGGATTTAAAGTTGTCAAACAACGATCGAGGAAGATTTTTTAGGAGAATATCTACTAATTGATCATTGAATAGAACAAATGAAATAAAAATCTCTCCTGAAATTAGCTTTTCCTTAATGAGGTGTCGGTCAATCTCTGCATGTTTGGTGCGATCATGCTAGACCGGATTACGGGTGATATTGACGGTGGCTTTATTATCACAGAGTAGCTGGAGAGGGGCAGAGACAGACAAACGTCATTCACGAAGCATGATGCGTAACCAAAGGGCTTCACAGGACACGAAGTGAATCTCGGCTTTAGCAATGCTTCGGGCCACAACAGACTGTCTTTTGCTTTTCCACGTGACAAGATTTTCCCACACGAATATCGCCCATCATGGATGGAGCCAACCCAATCTGCATCTGTAAAGAACAATAGAACGAGTGTGACTCGAAAAAAACAAAACTGAGCTTGGTGTGCCTTTTAAGTAGTGAAGGATCCTGTGGACAGTTTTGAGGCGGTGCTCATAGGGATCATGCATGAATTGACTCATAATACCTACAACGCAACAAATATTAGGGCGATTATGGCAAGGTAAATGAGTTTCCACACAAGACGTTGGTAATGAGTCTTATTCACTGGAACCACATTGGGATCATCAGCTGATTTTTCATTGAGAGCCATTGGAACTGCCACTAATTTGCATAAGAGTAGGTTATTCTCCGTCAATAGATCAAGCACATATTTGAGCTAAGAAAGGCGAATGACTCTAGATGACCGAGCAACTTCCATGCTTAAGAAGTACCAGAGCGATTCTAAGTCCTTCATTTCAAATGAAATAGCAAGAATACCGTTTAGAGACTCCAATGCTGGTAAATTATCACCTATGAGCAGAATATCGTCTCAACATAAACGATAAGGATTGCAATTTTGCCACTGGAGGAATGTTAAAAGAAGAGAATATTGTCTGTTTGGGTCTGAGAAAAACATTGACCCATTATCACTTTTGTGAACTTGTCAAATCAGACCCTTGGGGATTGTTTCATTCCGCAGTGGGACTTCCGTAGTCGGCATGCTTGTCCTCGGGAGACTCTGTAAATGAAACGGGAAAAAAAAAACTCGGGGAAAACCCACTACTAGAATCTCCAAACCCGTAATAAAATTCAGATTTTCCAAATCTCAAATTAATTTTTAATTCCTGAAACGCAAATTCCCCCAGTGGGTCCACTTACAGGCTCGGGACCAAGACTACAGCAATAGGAAAATCAGTAAACTTCCAATACATAAGAAAGTGAATGTACAAGCCTACAAGCCTCCAAATTAGTACCAACTCCACCAAATAAAGCATCTAAGGGAAGCCTCAAGTATCGTGCTCAATCTGTTTCCCAGAAGCAAAATCAGAAAAGACTTCCAAATCCATTCAATCAACTCCATAGACAAGTATAGCAAGAAGCAAGACCACCACCACATCAATCACCCCACCAAGGCTACAAACAGGAGAAGGTGCTCACGGCCAAGGCTACAACAAAGGGGGTAGCAAGAGGTAAAGTCCCCCTAAATTACAAATCACCACTATGAGGCTCACGGCCAAGCTCCTACAAACCTCTCACACTAACTCCAATTTCTCACAAGTGCATGAAAATAAGTCCACTAGATAACCACAAAGTTCAACCCGTACAAAGCTTAAACAAAGCGTGAACCCGAGCCCAACAAAAGCTGCAAAGAGGGAAGCTATAGGAACAACAAGAACCAAAACCGAGCCCCAAAGTGCCATGGGGACAGCTGCCAGGCAGCAGCAAACAGAAACAAAACAGGCCTCCTAAATCAGATGCAAAGGGGACAACTGCAGGAACCATAAAAGCACAAAACCGAGCCCCTAAAGTGCCACAGGGCCAGCTGCTAGGCAGCAGAAAACAGAAACAAACCAGTCCTCAAATCAAATGCCAAAGGGACGGCTGCAGGAGCAGCAGAAAACAAAACCGAGCCAGACCAGGCTCTAACCCGAGCCACAACAAAGCCAGAAACAGGCCCACACTAAGCTGCGGCAGCTCCAACACAAATCCAAAATAGAAGATACCAAAGGAGCAGAAATCGAGCCCACATAAAGGCCAAAAAAGAACCCAACTCTTAATTACAGCAATCCCAACATGAGACTAAAACGAGAGGCAACCCAAGCCCACATAGAACCAGAACCAAGCCATAGCAAGGCTGAGAACAAGCCCCAACTCAGGTTATAGCAATCCCAACATGGAACCAAAGTAAAAGGGTGCCAAAGGGGGCCAACCCGAGCCCATATAAAATTAAAACCAGGGCCACATTAAAGCTGAAAACGAGCCCAAAGTCGAGCCACAGCAGGGCTAACAGAAAAAAAGAACCGATCCTCATAGGGCTAAAACCAAATCCTAGATAAAGCTAAAACAAAGAGCACAGCAAAACCAATAAAACCGAGCCACATAAAGCCAAATACAAGCCCAAACATGATTAAACCCAAGCCCGACATAAAGCTAAAGTACGCTTTCCTTAAAAGCTCAATAAATGAAATACATATATGTTTAAACATAGCCTTGGCCTGAAACTGAGAAAGAGGCCCAAATTTGGACTACAATAACATTTCATGCCTTTTCTACATCAATTTATAAAATTACCACATGCTTGCCAACAAGAAAAAGGCCTAGAAAACCTTCCAAATTCATTCAATCATGCTTTTATAAAGAGCTAAGGTACAAGGAGCTCAAAAGTCCAACTTCCATGTATTCAAAATATAGAGTCATCACATATTTAACATGAGAACATACATGGGGCTTCCCCAAACTGAATTAAAACTTCCCTCTAGCATATAACTTTGACAAAGAAAAACCATAAGGAGCAAGAGGTGAGCCCCTCTACATGCATATTGAAAAGCTAAACAAGTTCCTCCATAACTCATGTTACAAAGAAAGTAAGAAAGGGGCTCCATAATACATACCCCAACATGTTAAAAAGAGATTAATAATCTTGCCTTGACATCACATTTCATGCTTTTAAATTACTCTAAATGGCAAGAGGAAGAGAAGAGAGCCCCTCTCATAGTATACATGTATGTAACAAGTTTAAACTAGTGCTCAAATTTAGCCCTAGAACATGCTTAAATTTCTTTTATCCCTACTCATGCTTTAATCAATAAAGTGCTCCCAACCATCTACATAAGATCATACTAGCATGCCACTATGTAGAGGAGGTAAGAAACCACCATTTTAAGCAATCAAACAAGCCATTTCATAACACATAAACATCCAGCCGAAGCTGTAAACAGGTAAAGCCGAACCAAAAGCAGGGCCACGGGCACCCTGGGCTAAACCGAGAAGGAGAAAAGGGGGAGAAGAGAGTACCAGTTAGTGTAGAGTGCACAAGAAGAGCAAAGAAAATCGGGCTCCAATCCAACACCAACTCCTCACCTCCAAGAGAAATCAGCCAACCCTAAATTCATCCTAAAACGGGGCCTTTTAGGCAAAGGATGGAAAGGAAAGCCGCTCCTTACCTGCAGAGATGGACGCAAGTGGGGGAAGGTATGGGAGATGGCGACAAAGTGTCGCAGCTAAGAGCCGAGGCTCGGCAGCAAGGGTAAGAGTCGAGCAGGGGAGAAGGCCGCGCGGGGGATCACGCGAGGTGACCCTCGCGCAGGGATAACGCTCGAGCAAGGATGGGGGAGAACCGCGTGTGGCTCGAGAAGGTAACGGCCGCAAGAAGGTGCCATGCTCGAGTGCGGGAGAAGGCCAGAAGCTCCCTCATACTCGTGCGGGACGGGCGAGTTTAACCGAGAGGTCAGGCGAGTGTTTAGGGTTGAGCTAGGTTAAATAGGTTTAAAACATATTTATATTATTAGTTTTATTAAAATTAATCCCAAAATCATAATTTTAGCCCCGACAGGTGATCGTCGCAAATTAAATACCAATTTTAGGTGAAAACGACGATCCGGGCGCATCGGCGAAGTTCGTTTCGTCATCCGAGGTTGTTCGGACAACCTAGTCGACGGTCGCGTCAAAATTGCTTCAAATCTGGCATTTTCTGAAACTCTGACTTTGACGTCGATCGTCCTGACATTCTTACTTCGGTATGATCCACCGCGGAGTAACTCAAAGCGTCGAGGCCGTGGCTCGAGGAATTTGTGCTCGGTGGTGCAAGAAATGTGCACGAGGCTGTCCTAAGGTCCGGTGGTCCTATAGGGACTCAATTTGGATTCCTAACGCCAATTCCAACACGTTACGAGCTAGAGGTACGAAATTTCGTCCGGGATTCCGGAAGAGCGACGAAGTTGGCTTCAAGCATTCTAAAACGAGGTAGGCCCATTGCTAGGAATCTAAGATCGTCGGGGAAGCTCCTAAAGCTAGAACCCTAAATCCTAGGAGGAAAACTAAACCTCGACAAAAGTGAGGTCAACAATGACCAATGTGGAGGACTCTCATGTGAGAGAGGATTGTGAAGGCTTGTGAGACTATTGTGATTATTTGAAATTAAAAAAGTTCAAAAAAAATTTGTGTTGGAGTACCAAGTGACTGGCTCCTCATCAACAGGCTTAATTTTTTCGGTTGAAAATGTGGATTAACATTTTTTGGTCATGCCGTCTTTAGTTCCCTTTTGGTCGACACTTTGTAACACTTACTTTACATAGTTGCAAGAGAATTTATTTTTGAAGCTTCCATACTCTAAATACCCTCAACTATTTTTCCATTATCGGTGGGGAGTGATGCATTGAAATGCAGTAGAGTGGATTAGAGCGTAGCCTTACCATGGTTAAATATGCTCATCGTAAATTTTAACAAACTAGAGAAATTAAAATATTCTTATTGATGATAGGTGGTTGATGTGGTCACATTGTGAATAGAATGCTTGCTAAATTGTTGGATGTTCACATACACTTGGTCTGATACTATCTTTCTTGTTTTGGCACTGACTTTAGGCTCAATAATTAATCAAATTTTGCCATAGTATGCAATGGGGGATGTAACCAACTAACATCAAAATTTTGCAGGAAAAAGAAGTAGCAGAATGGCAGAATCCCAGAAGGCTAATGAAGCCATTACGAATTGCGTGGGACGTTATTAATATATAAAGAGTAACTTCACTGAACTAACACCTTGAATTGTTTTTGGGGCATTTACCTGCATACCACCAAATTCTTATTTTCTTACATAGCTAGCACCTAAACTTTATTTTTTATACACTTGTACTACTTAAATCTTTCATATCACATAAAAAATACTGCTGTATTAATTTTAAAAGTGTGAAATACACCTTTTTCATGCATTGGTAAGGTATCATATATGTAAAAAATTGAAGCTTAGGTTTAGATAGGTAAATACATAAGAATTGAGTAATATGCATGAAAATCTTCCTTTTTTTTCTAAACCTAGTCATCTATAGCACATGGTCAAAGCTACACTTACCATGATGTGTCTTGTTTTCGATATAGAAATGCTTATAGAGAGCAAACAACATTTTCAGCTTGTGCTGGAATTTGCAGAAATTTTTTATTTATTTGGAGTTTTAGTTTGATTATTTAAATTGGTTCTAAAACAAACATGAATCAAATCGTTTTATGTTAGAGTAAAAATTATGATTTCGATTTAAATCCGTTTTGGCCTGATTCAGCTGATTCATTATTTCTCTTTTCAATCAAAAGTAGAACATAAATTTCAATAAATTAGGTTAAAAAAAAAAGGAGATAGAGGGCTAGTTTCGAAAACAATATTTCTAATTGGAAAGAAATAACGAGAAGAAGGTGGGAACTCCAAAAGATGCCGCACAGCATAACGATATTGCTTGAAAATCTATGCCAACTACAATTTGTTTGAAAGAATATGTTGCTCTTTCCGAAACTCTTCAGCTTGTAGCATATATGAATGCTTTTTTTCTTCTCTATTCACCTTGAAGCCTCATTGATGCTTGGAAAAATAGAGCAATGTCAAATCATGCAAAAATATTTTCATAATGATGCTTCAATAATTGGAATGAATGTCAAATCATGAAAAAAATCAAAGGAAATATTATTGACGTCATTATACTATATGTTAATTAAAAAAAAAAGATCAAAATAAAAATGATGGGACTTTTGAGCATGAGATCATGGGGAGAAATATTAGTATGATGACAAACCATAGTCATGGGTATAATAGGAAAGGAATCATCTATTAACAAGAGAAAATAGGTGTGAAAGTGTCCAGAAAAACTAAAAAAAATTGTAATCTTGCCTTTTTATCTAGGCGTTGTTTGATTTGCTAAAATAAAAATACATGTGATTGAAATATATTAGATTTGAAATAGTTTAGAGTTGTTTAAATTTATCTAAAATAAAATAAATTTAAGATTTCATGCTTTTATGTTTGATTCGAAGAAAATTGAAATTAATATAAAATATGTTTGATGATGATATTGAAGCAAGCAATCTGTGCTACAACAGTCTATGATGGCAGGGGAGGTGGCCAGTAGTGATGGTCGCAACCATGAGTTGCATCCAGCGAATAACAGGCGAGTGGCAACCAGTGGCTAGCAACTGGTGTCCACGGTCTGCGGTTGATGATGACTGGTTGAGGTAAATGATAGTAGGGGTTGGTGATAATTAACGCTTTTATGCAAGTAATATATTTGTAACTAATATACCCAAATCTAGCAAATGGCAATACACTGAAATTTTGAATAAGATGGTGATGTTCAAATGCGTTAAGTTTCAACTGTTTTTCTTCCAAACATACGCCAGATTTTTCAAAACCTGCATTTTTTATTTTTACAATACACTCCTAATTATGTGGACCAAACAATCCCCAAGAAACTCACGAAAAAAAGGCATATTTGTACATTAACAATGCAAAAAGATTTTCAAGCGTGCAAAGGAAAACAATGTCCTGATATGAATCGAGGTAAATATGCACATGCGATTAGATATAATTAGCTTGATAGAATCTTAGAATATTTATTTAATCAAGTGAAAGTTATGATACCATTGTTAGATATCCCAAAACACAAGCTTAAGAAGCTTCAACATTTGACATTACTTTCTCCAGGCTCCTAAGTGTTACTTAAAATGACGCTTAACCAACATTTATGATGCTGCAAAGGATGCCTTTGATCTCGCAAGTCTCCTTAAAACAGCCTCTAAAATGGTGATTTTTATATCTTTTTCAAAGTGAGCGCTGAAAGCAAAATCCTCAGTTTTTTAGAATAAATTGAACTTTCTGAAGCTAGAAGCAACGCCAAATGATTGAGCCCTAAGGCATGTGGTGTTAGACCTGCAATTTCACTCCCACACTCTTCCTTATCTCGTCTCTCTGGATCATCAAACATGTTCAGTGTTTCCTCAATTCTTGATAGCAAATTAATATATATATATATATATTTATACACTCTTCCTTGTATCTCTGGATCATCAAACATGTTCAGTGTTCCTCTCTTCTTGATAGAGAATATATATATATATGCATGTTGGTAGCTTGCAATTCTGAAGAATGAAAGTTCAAAAGCCGACGTTACTAAAACCGAAAATACATGTAGTGTGGTTTATATATACATATATATTTCATCCCTTAATATGATTGTGATAAGCTGACTTAATTTGTTTTCCTCCATAAAAACTTTTTATACCTTTGAGGAGCTATAAATCCAGCTACCAAAAACGCAATAGTACCAAGCAAGCTTAATTAATTTATTAAAAAAAAGAGCTCCGTTGTAGGATCTGCTCAAGCGTCAAAGTTATTTCTAATATATATATATATATATGGATTGCCCTCAAGTTACTATTCTACTCTTATTTTTATATATTGAATTCGTTGTTGAATCTGCTTCGCATGTATTAATATTTATATTTACATATAAATTTTGGAAAAATTAATTAAGTTTAGACAGTGATCAGCCTATCCTGAAGGCAACCAAAGATATTGTAGGTTAAATTTATCATAGCATTGTTCTACACGTAACACTGCCTGACAACATAATTGAGAAGAGTGGCAGAATGCCTTAATTGTTTGATCAAATATAATTTAATTTATGCCTCATGTGGATGTTATAGCCTTGTTCTATCTACATAAACGTTATACTGCCAAAGTTTGAATGAGTTATTCTTTAATAAAAACAAGTGTACGAATTTACTATTCAAAGTAAATCAACTAATTACTGTCAATTTAGAAAGTAGCTTTTCATTTCCTTGACATTTACTATTATGTTAATAATGTGTTGCTTTATTGTGTTAACACCATCTGCAAGCCGTCAATGATGTTTGCTTCTAGAAGGAAGAAAAAAAGAAGGGAAAAAGAATATCTTCATCAAAAGTAGTATTTAAATATTTTAATTTACTTTTAGATGAGTGTGGCATAAGAATAATCAACTTAATACTGCATTTAATTTGCTGATTTGGATTAACATTCAAATTAATACTGCATTTAAATTATTAAGATTTGGAAGGAAGGTTTTGCATGATTTGCGTCCGTAGGTACTAATTTGATACAAATAAATAGTTAGTACTCAGAATTTGATCCTCTTAAGATCACAGAAAGCAGCTACGTATGAATGCAGTAATTATTACTGCTTTTTTTTTTTTAAATTTGGCAGCAACTTTTAATTTTTCCATGCTGACGTCTGGGATTGGATAAATTCTAAGGGAAGCAGTTAGAAATTCAATCGTAAATTGTGATGCAGCACAGCACATAGAGAAACATCCCACTTTCTATTTTCCATAAGCGCATTTGACTTCGGTTGGCCACCAATTGTTGAAGGAGAAAAATTAGATCAGATAATTTTTTTTTTTTTGGAATTACTTTTTTATAATATAACAATAGCTTAATTTTTATTCTCCACTCATGTTAAAAATAACCTCAAATGATTAAAGAAAAAGCGTATTTATTTGAATATCACACACGAGTTTCATATATTTAACTAACACTTAAATATTCATATTTACATACGTACCTCTCAAATTTTTAGCATTACCTAAATAAATATCACAATTACTATTTTTTAAAAAGTGAAATACATCTTTTCATGCATATATTCATGACACCAATATATCATAAGTACAAATATCAAACTTTACATATTACATATGTCAATACATACAAAGGAATTGTGTAGCATTTATGTAAATTTCTAAATAATCAAACATGAAATAAAAACATATAATTGTCCCTTTTTCGCGAAGACATGTATGATTGACGCATGACTTTCGAGCCTAGTATCTTAGTCAGTGTACTGCAGCTGATCATGAGATTATAGACTTATTTTTTGTTTAATTATAAAACACAAAACTCAATTAAGAATAATCTCATTACTATAATAGATTCCAATTAATATGTAGATCATGAAAAATTTTCCCTTCATATAAAATATATTAAGGATGAAGAATTGATTGCAAAGCTAGTAGAATGATGCCAAGAAGCTTGTAGTTGAAATTCTTATTCTAACTGGCCTCCAAACAAAGTAATATAGGTAAGCAGACAAATAAACGTTAAGGATTTGACATATATAATACAGCTTAATCTGATCCATTTAAGTACACTTTCTCCTGAAATCATGTCCCATTAACTAGTGCTAATCTGGTAATTTAGCTCCTGAAAAACAAACTCCACACGCCATTGAAGGTCATCAGTAGAATAATTATTTAATCCTTGCAAGTTTTAAATTTAAAAAAAAAAATTACAAATGAAGCAACGGTTAAGAAAAATCCAAAATAATGTGCCATCATCAACAAACTAATTCTATGCATTAAGGAAAAAATAAATATTACCTAAGTAGGTAGTCATATAAAATACAAGAGAGGTTTTCCCATACATACAAAGCATCTAAAATATTGCTATTTATGAATCAAACATTCATACGATATTCTGAACTATTGAATCGATGAATTTATGCACGAGAACTCAATAAAAATGAAAATTTTGATTGTATTTTTATCATGAATTTTGATATATGAGGGAGAATTTCATAAATGGATGAAAGGGTATCCCAAAATAGTTATATATTAAAGTTTAAAGCTAAAATAAGGTATGCATCCTGCAAGCAGGTTTAATTAATATGGATTATAATATAAAAAAGATGAAGTACTAATTTGGGATTTGTATTAATTACAATAATTAATGCAATAGTCAACAGGACGACGTATACGTATGGGAGATGGAGCTGCAATGGAAAGCTGGATGACGCCAAGTGTTAATTTTGCCAAATGGAGTCTGATCGATTCTGCTTGCGAATTGCGACGCACGATTTTTGAGGAATTAAATAATGGAATTGTTTCCATGGCATCAGACACGGGACAGATTCTGTAAGATTTTCTGCTAAATTTAATAATTTAAATGCACTATTAATTGTTAAACAAATATGTTTATTTATTTGTATTAATTAGATATACATTAGAGTGCATGTATGTATGCTAAAGCTTGTATTCATAGGGCGACCGTAGATGGAGCTGCATTAATTATTTAAGAATTCCAGAGATCTCTATATATCGTCAGCCAGATCTGTTAAACGATGGAAGCCATGCATATAATATTGCCACGTACATGGCGTGGAACGTATTTGTTTGTACTCTGTATAGCCTTTACTTAAAATTAAGCTTGGCAGAAAGTAAGTGGAAGTAGAAGAATATTCGCAGTGATCTGAGCCCGTAACGCTAGGATCATAGGACGGCTTAATTACATCAATATTATATCAATGTTTCTGGGAACTTATGTTGGGGCTCAATAACATGGTTAATCAATTTTCAGATTACTTTTTCAATTTTTAATATTTCTTATTGTTGTTCATCCAAAAAACAAAAAAAATTTCCTCATCTTTATGTAGAGAGAATGAGTTTATTATAGAGAAATTTAGGTACATACCACATAATTCTCAGACATTTACATATTTAAAATTAAAATGTTCGTGTTGTATTTTTAGCTGATGCATACTAGAATATTCGTGGCGGTAGAGTAATGATTTTTCATCAGCATTATACGATAACTCAACACACATTCAAAAGAGAGAAAAACAACCAATAGAGATACTATAATTTTTTACGTGGAAAGCCCTTAAAGGAAAAAAACCACAGGACCTGGCCCAAATGAAGAAATCCACTATAAACTGGAGATTACACATAAACTGGAGATTACAACATCAGTGAGCGGATGAACTTGTTGCAAGGAACAAACAACAACAAATATCGATCAATGACAACCAGCAGGTAGTGGTCGACGGTGGTCGACGACTTTCGATGGAGATTGGACTGATATTGCAGGACCTCTGTTCCTTCTCAAAGCTTCAAACTCTTTCTCAAGCCTCAAGCTCCCTCATGCTTCAAGCTCTCTCTCATATACATGAAAGGGGTGAAACTCTATTTATAGAGTTTCAGGTGCAATTAATGCATGAACAAGAATCACTTTGTTTGAATGTTCAAGAGAGTTTTCTTTGATTAGATGACATTTAATAAACTTTTGAGTGCCTTAATAATGCCATAATTGAGTGTTCTTTGATTTGTCTTGTCGAGAAGCTCTACTCGACGAAAAGCTCACCAGATTCGACTGCCATTTAATCTTCCAAATATAACTGGAAAGCTTTCGAGTATTGTTTAATGACATGATCTAAGCTTAATTTGACTCGAATTGGATCAATTTTAGTATCATTGGGTCCATTTCGTTGAGCTGGTAAGATTGACTATAAGTTTGTTATAATTTGAGCTTAGGTGACTTTTAATAGAAGTTTGAACATTCGTTGCTCAAACGATTGCCTTGACATTTGTATCATACCTCGAGATTTGTGTTGGATGATGATTTGTTAATGATGTATCAATAACACCAGTGTTATTAATCATTATAAAAAAAATTGCACTTGATCACTTATATGGGTGTAATTATGTATGTTTAGGCACTCACCGAGTGATATCATTAAATTTTGAGCTCATGAAGACACTCATATATCCGGAAAAGAAATAAAATAATGAAGTATATTAAGACCATATGAAGTTTGTGTTCAAAATACTTGTAGAAATAACTAGAATACTTCAATATTCCTTACATTCATGGCAGAATTTAAGTTTGTGTTGATCATCCACAATCACCATATGTATGATATTCCCGTCAATCATCATCGGATTATTACTAATGGTCATCATTTGCTATTTGTCAAACATCAAGGCATAATACCTGGTTTTTAATTATTGATCTTCATTCGTATTAAAAAAAATGAATAAACTGATTACTTTAGCATTTCTCAACATTCAACATATCCCGTCGATTATTAGCCCACCTCTACTACTAACTAATATTTGACGCTCATTAACAGCCAATAACTTATTTTTGTATTTTTTTATTACTCTCTCTTTATCCATTTTAACTAAATGACCATGATGATTGTCAATTCTTGTATGATATACAATATTTTTATTGATAGTCACTAGATGCTAGCCACCATTTAATATCATTTACTTGTCAAAATCAAACACAAATATTCTTAAATAACTTTTTTCTGCATTCATTAAATTGATAGAAGGATTTGTTTCCCTAAAGTTAAGAAAAAAGAAAAGTTGCATATCAGTCCTAACAGAAATTAATTATATAGAAGTTAATTAACATAAAAACTCCTTCCAAATTCTGAGGGCATGATTCCATGGATGCACGACCTCCATCCATAAGAGTCATAGCCTTACATTCAGTTTTTCCGAGAAATTTCGTACATAATTTAGACCACCAAACTGCAACCCAGCTAAGATAACAATATAAATGTAAGATTTTCCTCAAGTCCTAATAGTTGTTATTTTTTCCTACACATTTCCTAACAAATGTTGGTACAACTAAAGGAGCATTTTGCAAATCATCCTTTATGAAAACTTTAGGAATTAAATTATAAAAACACTGGGCTAACTAATGTTTTTCCATGACTAACACCTATACTTCAATATTCACACATATGACACACTCAAGAATTTAATATCCCAACAAAAATGCCATTATTACAATTTTCTAACCATATATATATATATATATATATATATATACATACATACATATACATATACATATCAGGCAATTCTTATTTATTTACACAACTAACGCCTAAATTTAAATATTTACATATATAACACTCAAGTTTCTTTTAATAACACAGCAAAATACCATTATTGTAGTTTTTTAAGCAGCTTGAAGATTCCTCAAGTATAAGTATTGACCAATTTGCTTTTATTTATGTTCTAAAAATAGCTTTTGATTTCACACTTGGTCAATTGAATTTTTTGGCTACGTGTCATATAGATTGTGTTCATACAGATTTATGTATATGCAATATATTTTTATACAGAAAATTATGCTACGTATACATCAAATAGTACTAGAAAATTGACAGGATGGAAGTTTAAAAAATTAACTTAATACTTATGAAAATCTTCATGATCTCTTCAAATCAACAAAAAATGAGACCATATAATCAGCATGCATTTTATTAACAAAAAAATAAAAATAAATGATGTTAGATATATACATAAAGACCTGCAAATACTATTTGTATTTTTAAATCTAATGAAGTCAAAGGAGATTAAAATAATAAATATTATAGAACATGCTAGAATTTGTATTAAATAAATTTGAAATGAAATCAATTGACTTGCCACCTCTATATTGTTCTAAACCTTAACTTAGAATAATAAATTATTGGCAACAAGCATCAATCAATCCCCAATTATTTAATAGCCCAGATTTGAAGTGCAAATTATCCATCATTTTTGTGAATTCCATTGCCATGATCTGGTTGTCCAATTTACTATAGTTATAATTTGTTTACAGCTTTAAAAAAGGGCATTTACATACATATCACACAGCTTCTATATATTTACATTTCTAGACATATATATATATATATATGTCAAAGAAAGTATAAATTAAAATATTTGGAGACGTTGTGCCGAAGGTGGCAGAGTCATTTGGTTTGAAAATTTTAACTGAATGAGATCAGCAATGGGGTTTAATTAATTGAAACTATGTCACCATTGTCGATGTTCTATGTGGATAAGAACTGTGTTATGTAAATTGTATTAGATGACTGCATGTATACGTATTAATTAGTAGAGAAGTAAATCATAAAAAAAAATGGAGAAAAGCAATATCATTGTGAAAATGACAGCGACAACGCATCAACATATGACTGCTTGGGCGGTGGTGCACATGATCTATGCAGTCTTCATTTTGTTTTTAAAATTATAAATGTGCCGAATTTGTTTGGTTTGCTTCGTATTTATAAATTTTCGAAGACATGTGAAACTAACTGTTGTGAAAATTTGGAGCGCAAAAATATGAATCGTCACAAATCAAAAGAAGAACACAAAGATTTAACGAGGTTCGGTAAAGAATTGCCTACGTCCTCGGGAGCGAGCCGGCGAATGCACTATTTCAGAGGAGTTACAATAGTTCGGTTCACATATCCATACGATTACACATTTATTTATAGATAAACCACACGGATAAATTACTAGCTCTCCCTCGCTACCCTCAACCCACTAACTTCCAAGAGACACTCCTTTTCACCAGGAGTCACACCTCTTCACCAAGAAACTCCAACTTCCTAGATATGAGTCATACCTAACAATTCTCCACCTTGGCGAATATTCAAGACTTAGGAGAAATGCTACACTCGGTATATGTGCCTAACAAACAAATCTCCACCTTAAGCAAATATCCAAACTTCATGAGAGAAAATACACCTAACAATCTCCACCTTTGTTAATATCCAGCCCTTTAGGAGAAAATCTCCACCTTGTGAATATTCAGCCCTTTAGGAGAAATAGATCACGAAGTTTCTTACACCAAAGTGGGTCGGGCAACCAAACCATCTAACCTGGCTTGGTCAACCATGTCATCTAGCAACCAAAACACCTTCCTGTTCGCACCAGTATCTCGGCCAATTGTTGTTTCCGCGAGCCACGAATCCCTTCGCACCTGTTCGAGGAATACCTCCACGAAACTCCTGTTCACGAAATAATCGTGCCTGCTCGCCACCTGCACCCTGCCGAACTCCACCTGTCGCAACTCCTCCTGCGACGAACTTGCGAACTGTGCTTTGCCTCGCGATTCACCTATCGCGATTCACCTGTTGCAACATCACCTGCAACAAACCTGCGAACTCTGCTGGTCGCAGATACTCGCCGAACCGCAGCCCTGTATCCAAACTGCTTTGCAGGTTTGTTCCCGCGAGCCTTGAATTCTTCGATAATCCCAAATCGCCGCGTCGAAAACCCCTTGCACTTGTTCGCAGAATACCTCAGCAAAAAACCTTCGCGAAATCGACGCCTAGTCCGCCTGATCGAGAAATCCACCTCGTGAAACACCTTCGCAAAATTCTGTCGCGCGCCCGCCACTAAGGCTATTGCGCCAATCGCTTGTCGACAAGTCTGCCGCCCAAAATGGCAGCAACTGCATGAACCATCGGCCGTTACCTGACCTGCTCCACTCAATCCGCGAAATCCTTCCTGTTGCTTGCACCTCGGCTCTGCCCCCTAGGCTCTGCTCGCAAGTCCTCCGCCAAACCAATTGTTCGCGGACCCTTCCACCTGCGCAGTCGCCTTCTTGTCGCTGACGATAACTCCTTCAAGTCCTCCGCCGAACCAAATGTTCACGGCAACTGAACTTTCGTGGATCCTTCCACCTGGCACCCGCAGTAATTTCTGCATCTCGGCCGCTCGCGCAATCTTGTCAATCCGCCTACCTGCACCGGTCGCGAATCCTTCCCGCCAAATTGTCCTCGCAAACCACCATTGCAAACTCTTCTGACGTTCGCATTATCTTGCTGCACCACGAGCAATTTCCGACCTCCACCTGCTCTACTTCAAAACTTCCAGTGGAAATACCCGCCACGATCCGCGAACTGCCTGCTTTCTCGGGAGATCTGTTTCGCCCGACCAAATCCTCCCTCGCAGCCGACAAACTCTTCCCCGAACTTTTCTGCAGAATCGCAAAAAATACTTTCTTCTTTGATCTCATTTTGTTCCCTCGAATGAGGCTCTCATACCAATTGTTGTGAAAATTCGGAGCATAAAAATAGGAATTGACTCAAATCAAAAGAAGAACACAAAGATTTAACGAGATTCGGCAAAGAATTGTCTAAGTCCTCGGGAGCGAGCCGGCGAATGCACTATTTCAGATGAGTTACAATAGTTCGGTTCACATATCCATAGGATTACACATCTATTTATAGATAAACTACATGGATAAATTACTAGCTCGCCCTCGCTCCCTCTCAACCCACTAACTTCCAAGAGACACTCCTTTTCACCAAGAGTCACACCTCTTCACCAAGAAACTCCAACTCCCTAGATATGAGTCATACCTAACACTAACATCACTTGAATTCATTGAAGAAAAAATTTTTATTCTCTTAATAGGAATATGCGACCTTAATTAAAGAGAGAAGTCATATAAAGAGAATTTTGTAGTTTTGATTATCAACAACATATTAATAAACTGCAGCTACCCCAAAATATACACCATATGCAAATATCCACCAATTTAAGTTTAAACAAAAAATCATAATATATTAGGGTGTTATATACATAAAAATTCTGACACATAACTATAGAATTTAATTTTATTTGTCATTTTTTTGTGCCAAAGCATCCACAACTGGAAAATGAGATATTTAACATCTTAAATTTATATGAAGATTCAATTTATATAAAAATAAAGGAAGGGTTGCAAGTGGCATTGGAGTTTTAATGAAAAAAATTCAAGAAGGAAAGTCTTTGTGGGGCCTGACCATGTGAAACGATTTCAATAGTATACGTTATTAGTTAGTAAATGCACTTCTTCATAATTGTGGAAAGTTTTAATACAACATCATAGAATTGAACTAGGAGAGTGCTTATTATGATAAAAGTTAAAAAAATATTTTGAGACCGAAGATTATCTTGAAGAAAATATTTGAGGTTTATTCGATTGTTCTTAAAGAGAGCTTACCTGATTCAAACCTGATTCTAGATAACAAAGGGAGTACCTGATTCGAGAGAGAATGTCCTCCTCAAGTTGAAGAAGACTCGTGATTTTCTATTTTTCATTTATGTCGGCTTCTCTCATATTTAGGGATTGTACTTGTTAATAAGTAAATATTTTATTATTATAATGTAATTTTACTTTTGTGCCCCTGACAGGCACTTATATGTATGTCAAATGTATTTACACCAAAACTAAGTTGGATTAATAAAAACTTATCTTCTTGAAGCTTTTGTGATTCTTTCCATCTCTTCTTCCTTTGGTTCCATGGTCCTCTCGTCAAAACCTATATATAACATGGTTTCAGAACTATAAGTCTCTCTACCTTCAAGGTCTTGTAAATCAATTTTTTTTTTTTTTGTTGTATTCTGCTTGCGTTGTCATCCAATTATCCTACCCAAGATGCTGAAAATGAATCTTCCTCCGCCAATCTTCCACAATTCAACTCACAATATGTATATAGGCTCTCTCAACAGGATCAAAGAAATAAATATTCCCTATCCCTCAAGTACTTGATGTCCCACCTCAAGACTATAACCAACCAATAGCTATCCTATGAAAATTATCAATTTTGGAAAGTTCAAATTGAAAAACTTCTTCTGCAAATAGCTTTGAATCCTTTCTTGACCGCAACACTATCATCCCAACATATTTTCAACAACAAGAATCCAGCATACATAAAGAAACTGAAGTATTTCTTCTTCTTTGACAACTTCTCAATCAAAATCTTGCAACCTCCATGATCTCAGGCATGTCCCGCTCTATAATATCATACATTATTCAAATAAGTAACATTGCTGAAATATGAACAATTTTAGAGAGAAGAATTCAGTTCACAAATTGCTCTCAAGTCATTCAACTCTATAATGAACTCCATAATATATCAATGGGCACCAAGAATATGGCACAATATCTTACCAATTCAAAATTTTTGTTGACATTATTGCTATCATAGGGATCTAAGATTGACAAGGAAGACATTTTTATGTACATTTTAAGTGGCTTACAACCCACTTTTCAAGGATTCAAGACGAACATTAGAACTCAGTTGGACCACATCAGTTTAGAAACCTTATATTCACTTCTTTACAGTGAAGAATCAAACTTGCTAATGAAGCTAAGAAAATGCCTAAACCTACAGTTCTTCTTACTCACAAGAACAAAGGTCAAACATCAATTCAAAAAAGCAGCTACAAAAATTTCTCTAGTACAAGAAACAATAATGTCAACAATAAAAACCAAAAAAATACTGCCACCTGTTAAATATGTTACAATAAAGGGCACTCAACAACCCACAGTTGACATCGAGCCAACCTACAAAACAAACCAAATCAGTCGTCCTTTATAGTGTTCTATCCACTGACATTCACTCCGCTCAACAAATATAGATTCTCGATAATGGCGTCAAAGCTCACATCACCTCTCATCTAGAAAATCTACAACAACCAACATCATATCAAGGACATGACAAAGTTTTAGTTAGAAATGGGCATGCCACATAAATTTCTCAAACTTTTAAGGTTATTTTACCCAACCTAGCTATAGGTATACATCTTTCTACCCTATTATAAGCCCCATATCTTTTAGATAATCTTAATTCCAGTTCATAAATTTACTAAAGATAATAACTGTCAAGTCGTTTTTTATGTTGATAAGTTTTACATACAAGATCTGCAAAACAAGAAGGTTTTAATGTTTGGTCCAGCTAATCAAGGTCTATATCAGACCACTGCTCTCCAACTCTCTGCATCTACTTCTAGCATATACAATCAACAGCTGGGTCATCTCCACAACAACATTTTACATATCATATCGCAAAATAACCCTCATCTCGAGATTCCTTCCCACATTACTTCATGCTAATATTGTCTTTCAAACAAAAGTCATAAATTGTTTCTCCATTTTAGGACTGAAAAATACAACTTCCTTGAAATGCTATACTCTGATGTTTGGGGCCCCTTTACTCATGCTTCTATTCAAGGGTACACATACCATGTTACTTTTATTGATGCTTTCTCTCAATTTTGATGGTATATCCCAATGAAACACAAGTATGAAGTGTCATATCATTTTATAGCATTACATAAACATATAAATAATCATTACATCAAAAATATCAAAAATCTATGATCATATGAAGGAGGTGAGTACAAATCTCACCATTTATGCACCTGCTTACAAGACAATGATATCACTCGTCATTTTAGTTGTCCCTATTCACCAGAACAAAATGGTTTTATTGAACGCAAAAATAGACATTTAGTTGAAACTGCTCCCACACTTCTCAACAAAACAGACGTTCCACCACTTTTTTGGATAGAAGCCATTATCATGGCTAACTATCTCTTAAACTAGTTACCTTCTCTTGTCGCCCAAAATAAGTCCTCATTTCAACTTCTACGCAATGTCCTACCAACATAGAAGAACTTTAAAACCTTTGGATTTGTTTATTTTTTTAGCAACAACCTTTAGCCACTCATAAATTTAGCCCAAAAGCTTCCACATGTATATTTCTCAGTTATAATCAACATCGCAATGGGTATAAATGTTTTGATATCAACATTAGAAATTTATCATCTCCAAACTTGTGACTTTCATCTAAAATCATTTTCCTTACTAACACACACTCGCTTTTTAGTCAACTATCACATCACCATCCTACATAAACCATTCTCTTCTACTACCTGCCTCTACCACTTTGCTCCCTTCCTCCTCTTTGCCCCGTGCAACTTTTCCTATTTCTTCACTCATACTCTTACCTTAACCCACTAATGTTGCTCAGCAATCCACCACACCACCCACAAGTCACTCCTTCACATAAATGATTAGTTATAAATCATGGCATTGTTCCCTCCTTTTATTAAACCTTTGTTTGTGTGAATTTAGGCATGAATCTCTGCAAGAAAACTAACGTAATACACTATTGCACATGTCCAAACTCAGTAAACACGCAAAAGCACAATCAAAATGATGTATGGTTAAAGCAATGAAACTAGTAAAGAACTATAGCCATACATCAAAAAAACTACGTCACATCCTGACTTAAAAATTACCAATTTTTTTATATACATTTCAAGCTTATTTTTAATCAGTTTTAATGATATTACGCTTTATATGAATGTATTTTTCATCAATACTTAATCTTATTTATATTTATCACATGTTTTTTTAATTAAATTTCACTTTAAATAAATTTTATTTTTGTGTTTATTTTGCAGGTATAATGCTTGGAGCTAATTGGAGCTAATATAGGGTAAAACGAAGCCAAAATAGAGCAAAACGGGTTTACTGCCCGCAAGGTGGCGCTGTAGCACCTAAATTGGTGTTATAGTGCCAGTCATGACTAGAAAAATGCGCTATAAATGATTCACTTAAAAATTACTTATTTTTAATGCACATTTTATGTATATTTTTTGTGATATTGCAATTTAAAGTAATGTATTTTGCATGTTATTGATTTTAGGTGCATGAAATGAACATTTAGAAAAGATGAGGAAAAGATGAGAGAAAAATAGAGCAAAATTGTGCTACTTTGTGTGGCGCCAGAGCGCCACCCTTGATGTCATAGCACCACTCTACATGCGAGTTCGGCATTATAGCGCTGCATCTTGGCGATATATCGCAGTAACCATCATTCTAGAAGATACATTAAATTTGTTTAAATTTTGAAGAGGTTCTTGAAGTAATCTTTGGTTCTTTCAGTGTTCTATTGAATAAGAACAATTTGGCCGAAAAAAGTTAGACGTTTTAGAGATTTTTAGAGGATTTAGTGTTGACTTTTGGAGAGATTAGTAAGATTTTTAGTTTTTTTTAGTGTGTGTGAGTACTTATTGTGTAAGAGTTTGGAGATTACTGGGAGGAAACTCAAAAAATTTTCTTGGGGAGAAGACATAAGGTACTTTATATTTGTGTTTAAGTTTTGGTTGTATGACTTGGATTTCAATGCAAATGATGTATTTTTGTTTAACCTCCATGAATTCTGGATAGTTCCTTTTCTTTCTTCTTGAATATGGGAATTAATCTTGTGGGATGAGAAAGATTTAAATACTTCTTTTTACTCTTAAAAATTTTGATTGTATTTTCATCAATTCTTTATTGATTTTGCAAATTAGCCACTTGTGAGGTTAAAATCCATTAAGAAACAAAATGACCCGGGAGGGCTATGATTTCACCCCACTAGTGAATTCCACACTTTATTCTTGGCAGAGCCGTCGTGATCACCTAAGGGAGAGTGCAAATAAATAAAGAGTTAGGTTTTGATGGGCATAGAATTGATTTTTCTAGGGTGACAGATTAGATTATTTTATCAACTTGGTTTAGAGATTAGATCGTAAGGGTCCCTAGTAGGTCCTATAGAGAGGGCAAAGTGGTTAATCTGGAGATGAGAGACTAAAATCTACTCAGCACTACTATTGAAGCTGGTGAAAAATACTAAATTAACCAATGTTATTTACTAAAACCGAGAGGGAGTAAAGAATATGAATGCTTCTATTTGTCACAATACATTATCTAATTTTAGTCACTTAAATTCTATACAAGTTAATATATCTTTATAAGGAGAAAGATCTTTTCATAATATCCAAACTCGTTAGTTTACTTTAATAAACTTTTACAGTTAAATGTTACTTTCTTTTTAAACTTAGTATTAACCTTTTGCAATCATATCGACGTTGTTCTCTTATGAATTTTATCTACAATTTAGGTAGACAATTTACAAGTTCATGTTAAGAGTTACAGCTTTCCTCATGAGATTGATATTGGGGTTTTTAAGGAAAAGCATATATTACTTGATCAATATGTATACTTGCGAGTACCCCAAGTGTGAAAATTTTTTTATATATTTTCTAAATTATTACATTTATTCACATTAGCCACCAAATATAATTTGGGATAAATTTTTGGCAATATATTGGAGATTAAAAATACACATAATTGTGGGTCGGGCGGCCATAGCGCCCAAGAGGGTTTATAGAAGGCTTTTGGGGGATTTTGAGCCATTCCGGAATGTTTTGGAAGAATTCAAACAACTCGCATGCCACATTAAGTGATTCAATGAATCTAGACACTTTAAAAAGGCTTTTGAATGATGAGATGTGTCTCTTGGAGTGAAGTGGTGTGTCTCTTAGAGTGAAGAGGAGTGTCTCTTGGAATAAAGTGGTGTTTTGTGTCTCTTTAAAAAGAGGTGGTTGACACCTCTCATGACAAGTAATTAAGAAGTATTTAAGAATTAATTTAGGAAATAATTATGAGGAGCTTTTAGAAGGATTTTAGAAAGAGGTTGGCATGAGTTGATGGAGATGTAGATTTCTCCAATTTATGGAGAGATTGGTGAAGGATTTTGAGAGATATGAGTAAGAAAGTATGAGCGGCGCATAGATCGGCAACAAACTTTGTTGTAAAGGTTTTTCATACTTTTTTCAGAGGGAAAAAACTAAGTATTGTGTTCTTCATTATCTTGTAATTGTTGTAAACAATTTCTAGTGAATTTTCTTTGATTTAAACAATGATTTCTATTGTGTTTTATCCATGCTTCTTAAGTAGTTTTCTTTACTCTTTTTTTTTAATATGAAGTAGTGACATGTGTAGAAAAATTTGTTTTATGATAAAATTATTTTAATATTCATGTGATGAGTAATATCTCATTTTCTTCATTGATATAACTTAAGTAACAATAAGTTATGCTAAAAATTGTTGTAAGTGAAACTAAAACTCGGGAGAGCAGTAATCTTGCAACTTAAGTGCACTCACATTGGCCGATTTGCTAGTACAATATTTTAGGCGACAATGCAACTTGTAAGAAAATATAATTTAATGAAATGTTTCTATTAGGAGATTCTAGGTGAGAGATAGTTGCACAAACCTAATAGAATACTATACGTACCTATACACTCGGAAGAGGGTAGATAGACATATGTTCCTCGTTGACACATGATTATTACATAATTCTATCAATTCATTTATTGTTTATGTCATTATTTTCATTTTACTTTTCTTTTGCAATGAAATTCATGCATGCTTAGGAAATTAGACATGTGAATGCAAATTGGCCACTTGTGAGGTTAAAATAAGTTGAGAAACATAATGACCCGGGAGGGTCATGATTTCGTCAAACATGTGAATGCCACACTCATCTTAGGAGGAGGGCACCCACAATCTAAGGAGAGTGCAAATAGATAGGTAGATGAGTGAACGTAGAATTGATGTTTTTAGGGTGATAGGTTAGATTCTTTTATCAATTCGGTTTAGAATTTCGATATAAGGGTCCCTAGTAAGTTCTAAAGAGAGGGCACATTGGGTAATCTAGAAGTGAGAGAACAGAATCTACTCAGCATTACTACACAAGCTGAAACAAACTTTAGATTAGCCAAATGTTATTTACTAGCACTAAGAGGGGGTAAAGAATGGGTATGCTCATATTTTTCAATGGTTAAATTAAATTCTAAACATTTCATTCATTCATATTATCTAAGTCATTGGACAGAAGGGTAGTTTTTAATATCTCAAAATTCTCCAAACTAATTTATTTAGATATGTTATCTTTATATTTAAGAATTTCATTTAGGAATCATTATTGAAAAATCACTTTAATTGACTTTACAAACTAAGTCCTGATAGTAATAGATTAGAATTATCCTAATGGATTTCTTACCTCGCTTCTTTGAGAGATCGATATTATGGGTCTTAAAAGAAAACTCATATTACTTGAAACGATACGTATACTTGCGTAGTGTCTCTAGTGTGTAAACTATTTTCTAAATTTTATGACATTTTAATTTTGTACACTAGTCGTTAAATATAAATTGGGTCAAGTTTTTTGTCTTTTTTTTGAAAGATAAATTACTACGTAATTGTGGGTCGGTTCGCATCCTAGCCCTAGGCTAACACACCATATAACGAAACATGTCCTAGCCAGCATCTATGTGCTCAAGTTAAAGACTACGGGTATGTATGAGTTTCATGGGTCACTACACCAGCCCCATCCTAAAGATTCAAGAAATCTAAACAGTGTCACCCATGATGAATTTTGAAAAGGTTTTGCCTCACATATGGCATATTTCGCTATTTACATAGTTTTGAAAAGCATTATGAATATCATAAGTAAGAAAATAATATTTTTTATTTTAAAACAGGGTCATTAAATGCAAACGAGTAACATTCAAGGTGACACAATTTAGATCTCATAGATCCTTAGCACAGTCATACTTGCGACAACACAATTTACTCAATGAGCAATGCTAAGCATCACAATCAACAAAATGTCACTCACCAAATGAGTCTAACTTGCTATCAAAACATAGAAGGTAATGCGCATGCAGATGACTGACTTGTGAGGCGCACATTGTGTATTCAATGGGTTCAGAAGCCCTAAGTCATGACCCGAATTGAGCTTACAAAATGTTGTGAGGTGTTTTTGGAATTCAAGTGAAGTGGTATAATTCTAGCTAGAGAATCATACATCGGGTGGGCTTGATGTGCAAGCCATCCCCGAAGAGGCATGTTGGTGTCTGAGGTGAGTATGCTAAGAGCAATAACTACAAAAAGACAATGAGTGGCATAAAATGGTCTGACATAAATCTCCACATTAGCCAAGAAAGGGTTTAGTTATCCCTTCCAAAAAGGTTTTAGTTATCCTTTTTTTCTCCTCTAAGTAAATCTCCACATTAGCCAAGAAATTCTAGAATTTCGACTGCTTGGGGAGGCATGTCGTGGTCTAAATCATGAAAATTTTGAGATAAAATTAGGGGCATAAAATAGCCTGGCGTGTAGGCGTTGGGCACCTAACACATACTTTCAACCCTCTCGGGTTTTAAGATTATTTTTGAGCTGTTTCGGGCACTTGGGCACTGGGTCGGGCGCCACCTGGAATCAGGTTTTTACCAGCTCGATTTTGAGACCATATTAGGATGTCTAGGGTGCCTAGGCATCAGGACCTAGCCCTAGGGTGCGAGGATGTAGCGATGGGGCGCCAGGGTCTAGTGTAGGCGCGTCAGGCTAGTTCAATGAGCCCTAATTCACGCAAAAAAAATGGTCGTGAAGGGTTTTTTTTGAGTCGTAAGCTATGTGAGACTATATACAACTGAAATATGGTCCCTTAACTCTAAAAATTAGAATTTTTAAGATCCATTTATTTGAGTTTTCAATGCCAACGGGCTTCTCAGACCACGTGTGGGTGAGCCGGTCTGAACCCTGATTTTCACTGGAAACGTTAGGCAAATTATTTTTTTTTTCAATCGATAAAGTATGGAGGAGCCAACATAACCAAAATATTGTCCTATAACTTCAAGAATGAATATTTTCATGGTTTTTTCACAAGTACTTTTGCCACCAACGAGCGCTTTAAACCACGACGAGGGTGCGGAGCCCTAATATCAAATTTTATCCAAAACATGTGTGGGATTTTGACCAATTCCTTTGGCCATGAGATGTTCCAAATGGATGGGAAATAATTTTCAAACATTAGAATGATCATTATATGTCCGGCTTCAGAATTAACATCGCCCTACAGTGAATTCTCCCAGGTACGGCTGAATCGGTACTGATCTTGATTTTGTGATTGAGGCGCGAACCAGGAGATCTAATAGGATGTCTTAGATGACAGGAAGCTAAACACAATCGTGTGTTGTTTAAAATAGACACTTCTTATATGTGACATCAAAAATTAATGCCAACATATTGATTAAAATTTATTTAGTCTCTCATTTTCATTGATCATATGTTTTGAATGCAGCCTTCCAAAGGCTCAAGGAGAGCCCTTTTCAGTTGTCGGGCTGTTGTTCGGCACATCTCCCGATCCTTCTGAGTGCGACCTTTGGAGGGAGGCTGTCGGAGGGAAGAAGAATGGCATAGTCTATGGGTTGAGGTCACAGGCGTTGGTCGATGATGTCTTTCTGGCTTCTAGCACATCCGATGCATCCACTTCCACTTCACAGGAGGAGAACATGTGTCACCAGGTTGTTGTTATGGTTATTGTCTGGGTAGCCGCCATGAGATCGGATAGGGCAGTAGAGAGTGAAGCGGTGCTTTATTCTAAACTGCAGAAAGGAAAAGAGCCAGTGTAGGATAAGGGTCGGGATGATGATGATGAGAGGACACAGGAGGATGAGGAGGTTTTTTTTTTTTGTATTAAGCAATTTATTGTTAGCAAACATTATTTTTATTGTGCAGTTATACATTTTGTTTGATTTAATTCAATATTTTTTTTATTTTATTTATGTATATGATTTATGCATTAATTAGTTTTATTATGTGTTGTGTTGTTTTTTTATTGCACTATTACGATTGTAGGTGCGTAGATTATAGCATTGAAAGAAAGCTTTAAATTTTTTTTCTGATGGTACAGCTTTTTGTCAACTTTTCAACAGTTTTATGATCCCTTGATTATATGCCAACAATTTTCTGAGTGTCTATTGAATAAGTGACATCCGAACAAAGTGCTGCACTTTTGCTGCAAACAAAACTATTAGTAATTTTCATGGTTAACTGACGGTTGAGCGACATTTTATCGATGGAACCACAACAGTTTTCTGACGGCAGTGCAACGCTTTTCCTATGGATATTTGTGTCGCCTATATAACTGACGGCTAAGCTACGGTAAAATATGACATGTTTTTGGATCTGGAGCGACGGTTATGGTACACTGAATACTCGTCGGTTAATGTAAATCGTGGCTAAATCAGTTGATAATTTCATTACCGACAAACGTTTTTGCTACGTCAACTCTATCATCGCTAAACCGTCGGTAAATATATCACCTAAGATTTATCTATTATTATTGACGGTTTTTTTACCGTCGGTAATAAACTATAATCCTGTAGTGATATTATCACAAAATATCAATAAGCTGACATTTTCAAAAAATCTTATCCTAACAATTGTCACCAACAATTTACCTTCATGCGGACAATCTGCTAAACAAATCATCATCTTGAAGGGGGTAACATATATCTTACATGATTCAAACCTCATGCAAGAGACAATATTTTCCTCAAGTCGTTGCAGCCTCATGATTCTTTGTTTTCTATTATTGTCGGCTACTCCCGTGTTTAGGGATTATACCTGTTACTAAATGTGTTATTATTACAATGTAGTATTATTATTGTGCCCTTGACAGACAGAAAAATGTATTTGTATTATGACTAAATTTGAATTAATAAAAACATATCTTCTTGAAGTATTTTTTATTTATTCCATCTCTTCTTCCTTTGGTTCCACGCTCCTCTTCTCAAATGTTGTAAGTTGTAACAGTACTCCTCGAGCACTGAAAATCAAAGACTGCGAAGTTTGGTATCTGTATTAGTATTAATGTCGAATTGTAACACTAATGACATATATGAGCCTTATTAATGATAGAATGTGTTGGCATTATTGGTAACCATAAACGATGAAGTTAACAAGCATTAAAATTGGTGTTGACATCAACTTGCATCAATCTTATAAAGTTTATATATATTTAGGGGATGTGCCAATAAAATTTTATAGTGGGAAAACAAACTATATATTAACTATAAAAATATCCTCAATTTTTTTCATCCAGTCTAGATAAGTTAAATTACCTATCTTGACAATTTCAATAGAAAAAGTTACATAAATACAATTTAAATTTTGATTTCTTAATTTATTTTAGTCTTTATAAAATTATGAAATTTGATGATTATATCTTAATTATTTTTTTTTCCAAATATTACCAATTAATCAAGTATAAAAGAAATGATTAAAATATTCTATCTAATTCTTCTTGTATAATAACTCTAAAGAAAATTTTCATATCACTTCGAAAATGAAATGAAATATTTTAGAATAAAGTACACTTTATTTTCTAATATTTTTTTTTTAATAATTTTATTTTAATCATGTTTATAAGTTATATTTTTATCTTAAATTTATTATATGTAAGAGAGTAATATTTGTTTAATCTTCTATGATGATTTTTAATTACTTTAAGTATAAGCAAATTGTAAACATCTTAATATTATGATATTATATTGGAAATATTATAATACTTATCATCATTACTTGTTACTTATATGTAAATTAAAATTAATTTTTTTATAAAATTTTAAATATAACATAAATACATGTTTTAATATTCATTAATCCTTCATATATCTACTACTTCTGATAAAAATTTAATATTAATATTAATACTTAAAACAACAAAGAAGAAGATGCACATTTATTCTTTAAATATTATTTTACTAAAACTTCAAACTAGTGCCCAAAATCATTAATCCGTGCGTTCCTCTATCGTATACATTTAAACTATGTTTTACTCGGATTTTTTATAGATTTTATAAATTTTGGTTTAAAATCAAATGTTTCAGGGAAATTTTTAAAATGTGATCTTTAGCATGTGGTTTAGAAAGAGGAGTCAGGATGGTTGTGGTGAAACTTCTCCTTTTTTGCAAAATTAAGGTAATGCATTAATATTGGATGAAGATAGCCGCATGGCGATTAAGGGCCTGTTTGGTTCCGCTTTGGAGCCTGCGGCGCGTGCGTTTGACGCGAATTTAAGCGGAAGTCGGAGGGTTTCGCGACAGATTCGCGGCACTGTGCCGCGAAGTCGTCTGAAATCCGACCGCGGGATAACCCCCGTGGTCACGACTTCGAAGCAGCTTCGAAGGGTTTTTTTCTCTCGCTGCCCTCGCTTCGCCATTCTCTGGAAATCCCTAATCGCGAGCCCTGCTCGTCTTCCCTCGACCGATAGAGAGCGAATCGCGAATCCAAGGTAACGATCCTTCTCTCCCGAGTCCCCCTCCGCTTCCCGTTGTTCTTCTACTCCTTCCTTCTTCCCCTTCGTTCGCGATTCGTTGTGGGAAATTGCCTTGTTCGTATGTGATTCGTTCCGTCTGGAACGTAACTGGAGGTTTATGATTCAATACCTATTTTATGGCATATGGATCGATCATTTCATGGTATTTCGTGGCTTTTTTTTTGGTTTTACCGACATTCCTTGCATCAACCAGTTTTGTAGTTTAGAACAATTTCTGGTTTCTGTACTTTATAGTTACATCATTGTTATAGCAACATAAGGCTTCATTCATAATGCTAACAGAGCATCAACCGGATCTGTATCTGATGCATTAAAATGTAGTTGGGTGGATGATCTGAATATATCTGATCTGAGTAGTATGACTGCATCTATTTATGGATAACTTTTGTTTGAAAATGCAGCAATTTTTGTAGTTGGGTGGATTCACTTTGTTTTTGTTATGGTGCATCTCTGAGTAGTATTGCCTGTTCACCCCTTTTCTTTTGTTGAAAGAATGAAAGGGAATTTTTATCAATCAACTTGCTGTAGTTTATGACTTTTCTGTTCTATTAGATCATTTGTGATCTGTTGATAGCAGTGCCTTTTTCTAATGTCTGCTGATATGGAGCTGATGGTAGAATTGCGGTATACATGTATAGAAGAAAAATTCAAAACAGGGATCCACGTGTCTCTTCTTATTGAATTTGAACATTTAGTTTTTTCATACATAAGCATCAATACATATGAAACATGCCCAGTTTTTTTGGTTTTGCTGGGTTTAATAAGAGATGATTATGTATTCACATGCATGAAACATGAGAAATTTTTTCTTTTTTTTTTTAAAATGACTACAGGACAGTTTTGTTTGATGAAAATTAGAAATTCTATATAAGGAATTGTTGATCAGGGCTTCGAAACCTTTTAGCCTGCTAATTGGTCCTTTGAGATTAGTATAAAGAAAGCACATATGCATATATTCATTCAGATTGATGATAAGCAATTTGCGAGATATCTTGTTTGTTTTTTTTTTCTCTACTGTCCATGTTTATATGGATTGAATGGAAATTGGGAAAGTTGTTTTGAAGTCTTTAAACTTTTATATGGATTGAAAGTTGATTCATATAACTTATATTTGTGGAAGCATTGAAGTGCATCTCCCCTAGATATCTTGTACACTGCATCTCCCCTAGCTTCTATATAAGGCTGCATTTCGGTTCAAGATTTGAGGGAATGTATTTGTTCTAACTTACAGCAAACAGAAACTTCCTATTTTAAGTGCATCTCCCCTCTCTCGAATGCTTTGAAGTTCAGAGATTATTTTTTCTTACAATTTTACCTTTTTTCTTACTGTATTCTGAGTTCGAAGTTGCCAACATCCAATTTTACATTTTTTCTGATGCAATTGCCAATTTTAATATGTAGATGTCATTTTTTTGTACCATAGTTTGAGAAGTTGTTTCTTGCAACTTATGCTAAAAGTAGAAGGTAGGAGTGTAACCTATGGTGTTGTCATTTTGATATAAGTTCTAAGTGGCTATGTTATAACTGTTTTTTCTGTTCTATGGGGTACAATTGATTGTGTTGAAAATACTTTCATTTCAATAAAAAAGAAAGATGTCATAACAAGCAACACATATTTGCTGCATGTTCTTATTTCGATTTGCATGAGAAGGGCTTAAAAATATACAGAAAGATGGAGAAGGCATATGTTTTTTAGCAATTGTTCTTGCTAGCAGCTTCCTATGGATGCTGCTCTTTGATTATAGAGATACAATTGGTCTTGCTAGCTGCTTCCTTGAGGTCGGCCCATTGAAAGAAATTCATTTTATGTTGAACACATGTTATATGAAAGTTGGTATATGCAGTTCTTATTGCATTGGAATTGGTATCTCCATATAGTCTGTAACATCTGATATAATTGGTGTGTAACTTTAGGTAAATTGGAGTTTGAGTGTTTATGGTACTTTGAAATGCTATGTACTTGTTTCTCTATTTCAAGCAATAAAGAAATATCATTTCTTTCCCGTGGATGTAGGTCGGTTGACCGAACCACGTAAATTGTTCTCTTTTTCGTGCTTACTCGTACTATTACCCGTATTTTGTTAATTGCTTACTCGTATTTTGTTAATTGCAATTTATATCTGTCAATGCTTAGTATGAGTAAAGATATAACTAATATTTGTCATATTCATAAGTATGGCTAATAAGAACAAAGAAGTTGCTACTCCCTGCACTTTGGGAGAAGGACATAAAAATAATATTCTGTGATGTGTGCGTAGCGGAAGTCGAAAAAGGGAATAGGCCAAATTCTTTTTTAGCAAAGAAGGCTGGCAAAACATTGTTACAAATTTTAAGGAGGTCACAGGCAGGGATTATGATAGGTTACAGCTAAAAAATAAATGGGACCAACTCAAGAAAGAGTGGAAACTTTGGAAGGATTTAAAACAAGGATCCACTGGCTTGGGCTGGGATCCGTTGAAGCGAACAATTGCTGCTTCAGAAGCATGGTGGACTGAGAGGCTTGCGGTAAGATATTATTAAATTACTATTTGCAATGTTAATCATTTTTATTTAGGGGGTCTACTAATAAAATTTTATTATATGTTACAGATTTTTCCTTCGGCGAAAAAATTCAAATTAGCTGGGATAGAACCAGAATTGGAGGACAAGCTCGACAGGATGTTTAGTGGGGTGGTAGCTACAGGGAAATATGCAGCTGCCCCTAGCCAGACAATTTTTGAAACTACCCCTGAACATGTGACCGTTGAACTATCAAACGATTCAGCAGAACTCCGCATCTACGAGCAAACTGAAATCCAGTCAACAAACCGTACAAAGCGCCCCCGGAACGGACAAAAGAGAAAGAGTGTTGCTGCATCTATGAGAGACCAGCTATCATACCTGGTGGACACATCTAATGCTGCCCCGCACAGAGTTCAGAAAATCGACGTACATGAGGTCGTTAAGCTTCTTGAGGACGATCCAGACTTTACTGGGGATCGTGACCTTTCTACTTTGTTGTCGACCTCTTCCGTGATTCCTTGCATCGAGACTTCTTTATTGCATTGAGTAAAGATCGATGAGTAGAATACATTCGATATTATTATAACCGTCGGACCATTTGATTTTATGTCGCACTGCTTAAATTTAATGCATCTACTAGATTGAACTACCAGTCATGTATTTGTTTGGACAATTTTTATTAGTTTGAACTGTTGTGTAAGCTTTATATTTTCCAAGTATAGTTCATTCATGTGCTTAATTTAGTCCATTGATATTTTCTAAAGACCTTCATTTGGTTTAATTGTAATAGGCAGTTTATATCGTCATGGACCCAGAGGAAGTTCAACGCCGACGGCGAAATGCAGCGGTAAATATACTGGTGCAATACTACAATACGTACGTCGATCGTGAACCCTGTTACACGTCATCTCATATTGGGGACAAATGGATGGGAGAAATGCTTTCAGGACACCAAACAAGATTTTGAAACATCTTCCGCATGTCCCAAGAAGTTTTTAATGATCTTTTAATAGATTTAACAACATTTCATGGACTCAACGGGTCTTCTCGGACAACATCTCGTGAAGTACTAGGCATAACACTTTACATTCTATCACAGAATGAGTCAATGCGGGGAGCCATGGAACGATTCCAACATTCGTCGGAAACAATAGCAGATATTTCTCAGTTGGTTTGGCTTCTCTTGTCAGTCTAGTGAAAGCCATAATAAAACCAACTGATCCGACTTTTGCAAGGACCCCGACAAAGATTCTCAAAGATGACCGATATATGCCGTATTTCAAGGTACACATATTGACTAGAACAATTTATTAATGAATTGCACATTGAAATGATTTTTTCTGTTTCTAAAGGATTGCATCGGCGCAATCGATGGAACACACGTTCATGCTATAGTGTCGGATAAAGAGAAAGTTGCTTTTATCGGCCATTCTGGGAGGACAACTCAAAATATAATGGTAGTTTGTGATTTCAACATGTGCTTTACATTTGCATTGGCTGGATGGGAGGGCAGCGCACATGATAGTAGAGTTTTTAAAATTGCAACAAGAAATCCGGACTACAATTTCCCTCACCCACCGCACGGTAAGGTCATTTGTAATATAAAAAGTCGATTTTTTTTGTCACATACTTTGCTAAATTTCCTATCATTACAGGCAAGTATTATTTGGTAGATGCTGGCTACCCAATGCAGAGGGGGTATATTAAACCCTATCCTGATACAAGATATCATATTCCAGATTTTGAAAGAGCTAGTAATCACACAAGAACCAGAAAGGAGTTGTTTAATAAGAGACATTCATCCTCGCGAGGCGTTATCGAGAGAACATTTGGAGTTTGGAAGAAGAAATGGGTCATTCTTCGAGATATGCCACCTTATCAGTTCCCCAAACAGGTGCAGATAGTGTTGGCAACTATGGCCCTGCATAATTATATTAGGCAGCATCCAACTCGAGCTGATGTTGATTTTGACCGTGCCGATCAAAATGACGAGGTTGCTACAGTCGAAGGTTTTGAGGACCGCAATGAACAGTCTCCACCACTAGAGGAGAACAACAGTGCAGCAATTTGCACGAAAGATGGGGAGAGTGCAACCGAAATGGCAGCCCTTCGAGAAGACATTACTCGCTTGTTAGTTGGATAGTGATTTTTTTGAGCAGTGCAATGTGTGTCTTTTACACTCTTGTTGAGCACTTTACTTCACATTATTTACAATTCTACACTCTAGCTTGATTATTTTCATTTTGTTTGACCATTTGATGCTCAAATTAATTAAGCCGCATATGTGCTTGCATTTCGTGTAAACACGAGCTCCAAGACGTCTGCTACCTCTCGCCGATCGCTATGTCACCGTGGCCGCAGACATCTCTTTTAGCATCACGATAGCCGCATAGCTTTCGCCGAAAGTTTTATGCCCGTCCTCGGAACATTCCGGAGCGAAGTGCGGTTTTCCGATGGGCGGATAGTTTACCGCATTCTCATGAGTCCGATGCTTGTGGAGTGTACGACCACAACGGAAGACGAGCTGACACGGGAGTTACGACGATCTCAAAACTAAAGTGAACATTATTATATTGTTGGTTGTTGTTGGAATAGTCCTACGCTTTTTTCACTCTACCGCTGCTACCACGCGCTTGAGAGGATTATATGTTTCTATTGTAGAACTTTACGACTTTTTCGAGATACGCAATCGTTCTCTCGACGTGTTTTCGTTTCGTATCTGTGTGGACATATGATTTAAAAATAAAAAAATTTTAATGCTCTTAATATATATAGATGTCTAAACAATATGAAACTAAAAGAGTACTTTTATAGATTAAAAAATTTTAATACTTTTAAAATATGTAGATATATTATTTAGTTACGTATTTTTTAAAGCTCCTAAATATTTTATTAATTCGAACAATCTATTTAAAAAATAAAAATTTCAAAATATATATTTTATTAAAAATATGATTTAATCAAGCTCGTAAATATTTTATTATTAAATTAATTTAAGATATAATAAAGCTAGTAAATATTTTATTAATATAATTAAATAATTTCATTTATATAGTGAATTATTGTATCAAGCAATAATTCACTATATAATCAAGATATAATAAAGCTCGTAAATATTTTATTAATATATTAAATTAAGTTATAATAAAGCATGTAAATGTTTTGTTAATATACTTAAATAATTTCATCTATATAAGTGAATTATTGCATTGAAACAATAATTTACTATATAATCTAGATATAATAAAGCTTAGTAAATATATATTTAAAATATAAAAATTTAAAAATAAAATTTAAATTTATTAGTTTGTATATTTAAAATATAAATTTTTTTAAAAAATTTCATTTGCAAATATCTGTATATACTATATAAATATATCCCAATTTTAAAACAGTTTTAATAAACGAGTGCAGTCTCAGTTATTTTTCACTTCGCAATTGTTTTCTCGCATAACTAGAACCAAACAGACAATGCAGACTTCACAGTGATTTTGTCACAGACATAGATTATACTGAAATGTGGAAGTCTGATGACTCTACCAAACGAGTCCTAAAGATGGCGGTTGATTGTCAATCAATCCCAAGGTGATTGTTCTAAAAAGGCGGCCTAATGATGATGGACAGGCAATTGTGGTATGATTACAATGGAAATCTAAGATCACATGAGGTTCATCATGAATTTTCAGGCGACGTATGAAACGAAGCTGAAGTGATCTTAAATATAACTGAATTAAACGTTAAGAAAAATGTGTCAAATAAGCTCTGAAACAGTATATATGCAAATTCCTTACTGCACTATTGCTCTTCCATTGTTCCCATCATCGCGACATAATTTAACTTTCGGAGACAAAATTAGGGTAATCTAACACGAGACGCCCTTCTTTGACAGTCGCAACTTAAGGTTATCTCACAGAAGACGCTATCGTTTGAAATTTTTGAGCGTCCGAAAATTCACAAAAATCAGCTCTTCTCCTCATCGATGGACACATATAATCAGTTCCGTAACTCAATTGCCACGTATATCTGCCCACTTTTCTTTTTTCCACATGAAGAGACACTTTTTACTCTCTCCCTTTAATTTTTTACCTTATCCGTAATTATTTAATTACCAATGTTACGTACTTGTCGACACTTACTGTTAAGGGGATACGGTCAACTGAGATACCCGTAGCCATGCAATGAATAAACTAATCATAAACTATATAAACGCTTGAGAAACGCGAGGAAGCCAAAAAGTAGTGGGCCCCGGCTTTAATCAATAGTTGGGGTTACGTGGCATCACATGGTCAACGCTAGCTATTAGGAAAAGCGCGGAGTGGCCTCATTGCGCCTCTTAATCGCCTTCTTAGCCTCCCTAATTCAACCGTTTAAAACATATTAATCCCCTTCCAGCGGTGTTTTAGTCCCTTCATTAACCAGCCACGTCGCCTCAATGATATGGCAAGGCCGGCACCGAATCCTTTTGACTTTCGCCTTGGCGTCTTCTTCTCCCTATAAAGCTCGATCCAAGCGCTGGCTTTCTCTATTCGACTTCCATTAATTGCATCTCCTTCAAGCTAGCAGCACCTGCAGCCTCTCTCTCTCTCTCTCTCTCTCTCTCTCTCTCTCTCTCTCTCTCTGTTTATCTATCTTCAAGCTGAAACCAGTTTTACAGACATTAAAAAAAAAAAATGGGAAGAGCTCCTTGTTGTGACAAGAATGGCTTGAAAAAAGGACCTTGGACGCCGGAGGAGGATCAAAAGCTCATCAATTACATACAGAAGAATGGCCATGGAAGCTGGAGAACTCTTCCTAAAAACGCTGGTAAGTCACTTTCACATTCCTCCTATTAAGCCTGTTACATCCTTTGATTTCATGCGCCGCCGAACACTGATTAGCTTATGAAAAACAGGGCTCTCGAGATGTGGCAAGAGTTGCCGTCTTCGGTGGACCAACTACCTCCGCCCCGATATCAAGAGGGGAAGGTTTTCCTTTGAAGAAGAAGAAACCATCATCCAATTACATAGTATACTAGGAAACAAGTAAGTGTTTTGGCTCAAAGAAGAGCTTATAATCATGTCTCTGGTTCTAATATCGATCTTCGCATCAGAAGTACAAAATAAATTAAGATAAAGCATGGTCTCTAATTGATGTGCTCTCTTTGTGAATGAATTCAGGTGGTCGGCCATAGCCGCACAACTCCCTGGAAGAACGGATAACGAGATCAAGAACTACTGGAATACACATATCAGAAAGAGGCTTCTTCGAATGGGAATTGATCCGGTGACTCATTTCCCCCGCCTCGATCTCGTAGATCTATCCTCGCTCCTCAACCCAATGCTCTACAACCCAGGGCAATTGGATTTGTCCAGGTTGCTCACTAGCATCGACCCACTCGTAAACTCAGAGCTCCTGAGGTTCGCCTCCAATCTCTTGCAGTCTCAGTGCCAGAGCACAAATCTCGTCCCAACCCAAGAACAGCAGGCGCCGAATCTCTCAACAAGCCAGCAAGATCTCGTCTCATCTTACAACCAGCTACAAAATCTAGTTCAATCAAACTCTCAAAATGTTGATTTTGATAGCTTGGCGCAGTTCAAATGGCAGAGTACTAACAGAGCAAATAATGTTTGCAATTTAGGGGACAATTTTATACCGGTTGATAATAATGGCAGCTACAACGTCGAAAACATGGGGCAGTACATGGTACCAAATTTCGTGCAGGATCATGATGATCAGACGGCATTCAACTTCCAAATTCCTTACGATGTAAATCATGACTCAGTTCTGTCGACTCCATCGTCAAGCCAAACGTTGAACAACTCTAATTGTTCCACTTACCTTAACAGCAGTACAGATCATGATCAGGAAAGCTATAGCAGTGCTAACTTGTTCAACTTTGAGATTCCTGACTTGCTTGATGTTAGCGATTACATGTAAATTAATGGCCGAGACAATGAGAGGAGGGGATTAGATGTGGCTTAGGATGAAGGAGAAGAGAAAGTGAGTTCATTTTGTAATTTACATGTAAATTATACACCAAGCCAACATATTTTCAATACATGCATTTCTCGCATATACTTTGATGTGTGATGGATGGGTTCATATGATTTATTAATTTTTATGATATATGTATTAATTATCTTTTATATTGTATTGAAAATGTGTTGGCTAGGATGTAAAAATCACCTTTTTTTATGTTGGAAAGCAAAAATGAAAATGGACGAAGCAGGAAGAATTGAGTCCACAGTTTTGGTTATGTTCAGACTGCAGACCGCCTTTAGAATATGATTCCTCATTTTTTCTTTCAATTGAGTTTAGTGCTTTTCTTCACTTTTAAAATCTGGCAGCATTTCTCTGATGCTACGCCTTTGACCGGTTCAAAGTTGCGTAATGGGAGGCAAACTTTAAGCTGTTCTGGATCTTTAAACACATTTTATAATAGTTTTAATGTTAATAGATCGACTGAAAATAAAATTTAAATGTTTTATATAATTTACCATTTACTTGACTCGAAATTTGATTTAAGTTGAAACTTAAATCTTAGTTTCCGAGTTGAGCGGGGCTAAGGCAGGACATAACGTCACCCCTTACGATTAATGAGAAATTTTTGTAATATGGCACATTAACATGGACATATTTTGACGGAGAAGCGAGCATAATTACTCTACATCAAACAGCCGTTATAAGAATGTCCTTCTGCTAATTGTCCCTCTTTATTCTTTTGGCATACATATATATTTATCATTATTTAGGTAAACCCCCGCAAAATCAAGCGAGTTTCCCATTATGTTAAGTTTAAGAAAGCATCTAAAAGTGGGGGCAGCCACCAATAATTTTGGGCTGCAAGTGTAAATTAGTATATTTGACTTTTTTATCTTGAGATTTCTTGTGAGATTGTACTTAATATTAGATTAATAATATTGGAGAAGAAGACTAAGTTAAATGTAAAAAATTCTTCCATATATATATTAGATTAATAATACTAGAAATAATTCTCTTCACCCTCAAGGAAGATAGTCCACATGTACTGCAAATTTGGAATATAATAATCGTTTCAATTATATAACAATATAGGAATATAAAATAAAATTTGTGTGCAAGCCCACGGACTAACGCCATGCTCTCTCAGGTGGGACTATTAGTCGAATATTGATTGTGGAGCCAGCTGACGTTCAGCAACGTCAGGCTCACGAGTCAGGTCCCTCTCTCTCTCTCTCAATCTGTATATATTTATATATAATCTCAAGCCACGCGTATTTAAACATTAGAATATAAAGATATGTATGAAATGCAATTCAAATTTATTTCCATAGATATGATCCATAGCAATTATCAATCACAAACTGATATGATTGCAATCAACACACCTTTCCAATAATGAGGCAGTTATCAAAATGCTCAACGTCAAAAGCTTTTATACCACACCAAAATCATGTGCAATAAAACAAAACAATGAAAAGTGAATTTACATATGGCACTCAAATTTATGTACACTTGTCACCCAAAATTCTTTATTAAGCTAAGAAATGGTGTCTCCCCGTTAGACATAATTACTCTTTGATTAGAAGTTATCACCCATATCTCATATCACAGGACTCAGGAAGAGAGGCACCATCTTCACTCCATCCTTGTAGCCAACTTTGAGCTCTTGCTCGTCTCAGTGCATCGCTTCTGATGTTATGTTGACCTCCAAGCATGCATGGGAATATGTTGTTGAAGTCGAGAGTGGACAACTAGTTGCAATCAAGGAACATGTTTTCTATTCTGATCTGTCCACGAGAGGGAGGTGGAGCTATTGGAATGAAGAATGAGGAAGGAGAAGCAGTGATGCATGGATACATACATGATGGCACGAACACGGTACAATAAAGAGAGAGCATTGCAAGTCATTTACATAGGCTTATTTTGTACTTGGGGCAAAGTCAGGAGTTTCTTTTAAAGAGAGTTGGTGAAAAGTCATTTTATTCATATTTTTTGCTCCCATTTACATAGGCTTATTTTGTACTACTCCGCAGCTATAGAAACCGTATTTAATACAATTGATGAGTTGATTAATCATCTGGTTTTTATATCAAATTTGTATTACAATTTGAATTTTAATATTTCGGTAATTTGCTTATTTGAGTTGCGATCATGCCATGGGTTGGTCGGTCGTGGTGCCGGTGGATTAGCAGTCTCGTTCATCGTAGTAAAGGCGGGTCAACCGATTAGCCGCGACCAAGGATTATTGTATGCACTCCGACCAATCAAGATTGTCGGCGTGGTCTATCGTTCGAATCTCTCACCTTGATGTGTCAGTCGATTATTGACCACGTAGTTAGTAGTAGAGTGGTAGGACGACTTAGTGGTCCAGTAATCATGCGGGCCGCTTAAATGCTTTGAGATTCATGTTGACAATTGCGTGTGTATATATATATATATATATATATATATATATATATATATATATATATATATATATATATATATATATATATATTAGTTCATCAATTTTTCTTGTTCCTTGAAAGTTACAGCTACAATAAAAATAGAGAAATTATTAGTATCCAATGGGACTAAGATCAAGAAAGACAATTTAGTAATCAACACCCTTTGGATTTTGTGTCCAGCATGGTCCATAAATAAAGCGAAGGACTGGGCATTGCATATGTTGTTGTCATTTTTCCTGATCAACCAATTTGAGTGATGGCTAACGATATGAGGGAGCTCCATGTAGTCCCCAAATTCTGGTGAAGATGGGTCACGGGCCTTTGGCTTCTATAAAGAAGATCAAGATTACGAACGAAAATTGGTCGGGAGCCGAACCTGCGCCGGCTGATCATCAAGTCAGCTCATCTAGGCCCTAAGGCAGAAGACCAAGATTCATGAGCGGGGAATGGGCCAATTGGCCTTGCTCATTAAAGGCATCAAGGACAGCGAAAGAGAGTCGGAGGGAACGGAGATTGGAATCTCTCCTCAGCCACTATTGCATGAAGGTGAAGGCACATCACAGCAGCAGGGCGGAAGATCACCGGAGAACATCTCCTTAATAAATAGATTTTATGAGTATGTAAAGATTTTTTTTTTGTTGCAGCTGATTTGTAATAGTTCTTTGACATTATGTAAATGCAGATGAATTGGCTAAGTCAAAGGGTGACCAAAGAGGCAGATAGTCGAAAGACTCTGTGGAGTCAGTTGCTACAGTGGTCGGTCTGCAAGTCAAGCCCATGGGAGTCCTGTCGACAACCATTTTGAGACAATACCAGCCACCTGCCCCTTTCCCCGCTAATAGTAGCGAACAAGAGCTAATAGAGCATTGGTCTCCTTCCATTGGAACAGTTGGGGAACAAACATGAGGGACTAGATCCTTAATAGCTAGGTTTGGTTCATCAGCGGGATCAACCAGAAGTCTGGTCGTTGATCATGTGCCCGAGATCTAAATCCCTCCGATGTTCATGGGCTTGATCTAGTGGCCCTACAGGAGGAGGTTGTTGCTTTGCGGGATGGCCTGGTTAAGGTGTTATGCGAGCTGGAAACACTTCACGAGTCGATCGACCTGTCCAAATGTGATCGCAAGGCCGACCAAATGGAACAACTTAGAATAGAATGGACAATGGTCCTCCAAAGGTTCACTCATAAAGAATACGTCCCGCCTGAGGCCTTAGAAGACCCGCTTATAAAACATTTTATTTTAGACCTATAATAATGTTATTTGAAAATGAAAAGACATTTGAATAAATTTGAAAAGATGTTTGGTATGGTACTCATCATTGTACGATGCTTCGCTTTTCATGTATTCCATATAAATAGGGCGTGGGACCATTGTTTCTGTTGGGTAATGTGGAGACCCGCTCCACCACATGTTAGCTTCCTAATTAAGGGCTACCTACCGCTCACCTACCATATACCACCTACCGCTCACCTACTGCTCACCTACCTCCCACCTACCACTCTCCTTTATTCTATAAATAGCCTCTTTTGGCTATTGGATGATGTACAACCAAGTTCTCCAAGAGAGAAAGAGAGGAAGATAGAAAGAGAGGAAGGGAGAGAAGAAAATAGTAGTTTTTTTCTGTAAACGTCGAGGCGCTCGACGGTGTAATTCCTCGAAGAAATAAAATCCTCTCGCAACTTCGTGGACGTAGGCAAATTTGCCGAACCACGTAAATCCGTGTGTCGCTCCGGTGTTTATTTTCCGCGTGCATTTTTCGTTCCAATTTTACTTTATTGTCATCATTTTTCACAACAATTGGTATCAGAGTTTCGGTTCGGATCTGAGGAAGAATGATGGCCGGAGACGAAGTGAAGGTTTCGGAGATCGAGAAATTCGACGGCACCGATTTTGGTTACTGGAGAATGCAGATAGAGGACTACCTCTATGGGAAGAAACTTCATCTTCCGTTACCGGGCAAGCAACCGGAGAAGATGGACGAGGTCGATTGGAATCGTTGGATCGACGAGTTCTAGGGGTTATTCGATTAACCTCGTCGAGATCGACTGCACACAACGTTATCAAGGAGAGGACCACCTGCGGATCTCATGGCGGCCTCGTCAGTATGTATGAAAAGCCGTCGGCAAATAACAAGGTGCATCCGATGAAAAAGTTATTCAATTCGAAGATGGCGGAAGGTACGTCCGTCAGTACAGACATCCGAATGACTTTAATACTATCACAAATCAATTGTCGTCCTGTCGAAATCGAATTTGATGATGAGATATGAGCGCCGATATTATCGGCTTCATCGCCAAATAGACTGGGAGGCTATAAGGATGGCAATCAAGCAATTCCGCGGTAAATCTAAGCTAAAATATGATGATATTCGTGATTTAATTTCGGTCGAGGAGGTGCGTAGAAAGATTCGGTGAGACTTCGTGTTCGAGTTCTAAGACCGAATGTTGATTTCGGAGGAGATCACATGACGGGAACTCAAACAAAGGAAGATCAAACTCGAAGTACGAGAGGCAGGAGCAAGTCAAAGCCCGGTCAACAAGCAACTCGCTTGGAACTCGCGGCAAAATCGTCACATAAAGAAGAACTCGCGAAGTCCTAAAAAGACGGAGAACATCGGTGCTATGTCAGTAATCGAAGAAGCTCGAATGCGCCGTTGCTCACGGCTCACAACTCCATCGACGACCGGATACCTGGACTCTAGTGGCTTCTTTCCATACATCTTCCCATAGAGATTTAATGCAAAACTATGTCAGCAGGTGACTTTGGAAAAGTATATCTCGCAGATGGAGAAGCTTTGAATGTGGTCGGAATGGGAGATATCGACATCGCACTTTCAAACAATAACAGGCTGACACTCGCAAAAGGTCGACACATTCTCGAACTAAAAAAGAACCTCATTTACGTTGGCGACTTGATGAGTGTGGACATTCGGTAGTATTCTCGGATGGCACCCGGAAGGTTACTAAAGGATCACTAGATCGGCTCGGGGTAAGAAAACGAGTACGCTATATATGACTACTCGGTTTAATTAACGGTGTTGATACTATCGTTGTAGAGAGCACATCAAAGTTGTGGCATTATAGACTTGGTCACATGAGTCAAAGAGGTATGAAGGAACTTCGATCCGCAGGCAAGCTACCGTAACTAAAGACAGTTGATCTCGGCATATGCGAGAGTTGCAGACATGTGGAAACAGAGGAAGGTCGGTTCTGAAAAGCTGGCAGACGCCAAAGGCAGGAAAGCTCGGATCTTGTACACACAGCATGTGCGGGGACCTTCCCAGCTGACATCTCTTGGAGGCTCTCGCTACTACGTCACATTCATAGACGATCACGACAGAAAGGTATGGGTCTACTTTCCGAAGCATAAATCGATGTATTTAATGTGTTCGGGACTCGGAAGTCTATGGTCGAGACAGAGACGAGCTTAAAGTTAAAATGTCCGAGGTCCGATAATGGTGGTGAGTACATCGATGGTGGATTCAAGGAGTATCGTGCGTACTCGGGGCATCGGAATCGAGAAGACCATTCCAGTGGACACCACAAAGAAATGGTGTTGCGCAGAGCGCACGAACAGGGACCATCAATGAGAGGGCTAGAAGCATCGTATCGCACGCCGGACTACCACCGCTTTTGGGTAGAAGCCGTCGATCGTGCAGCTTTATTTGATCAACGGGGGTCATCCATTCCATTAAACTGTGAATTACCTGAGGAGGTCTGGAGTGGGAAAGAGGTCAGATTTTCTCACCTTAAGACTTTTGATTGTCTTTCATATGTTCTTATTAATCCAGATGCTCGATGTAAGCTTGAAGCTAAGTCAAAGAAGTGTTACTTCATTGGCTATGGAGATGATGCATTTGGGTATCGTTTCTGGGATGATCGAGATCGGAAGATCATACGGAGCAGGAACGTGATCTTCAATGAGAAGATGATGTACAAGGACAAGCCCAGTACAGTTTCTGAAACAACACTGCAGAAATCTGAGTTGGTAAAACTTGATGATTTACCAGAGGTTACAGTTCAGCACAAAGATGAAGGTGATGACGAGAGTGGGTCCGGGGCACCCATTCCCATTATTCCGCAATCAGGTTCAGAGTCATTCACTACTCCAACTACTGTTCGCAGGTCAGAAAGGGCTAGACGCTCTCCACAGAGGTATTCTCCTACTTTAAACTACATTCTGCCGACGATGATGGAGAACCTCGTAGTTATGAAGAAACCTCGCAAGATGAAAATTCGAGCAAGTGGGGCTAGCCATGAAGGAGGAGATGGATTCTCCGATAGAAAATCGACTCGGGAGCTAACGAATCTTCCACTGTGGAAGAAGGCTTTACACAACAAATGGGTGTATCGGTAAAGATCGAACATGATAGATAGCGATAAAGGTACAAGGCAAGACTTGTTGTAAAAGGTTTTCAGCAGAAGCTATGGTATCGATTATTCCGAGATTTTCTCTCCGTGGTGAAGCTTACAACCATCGAATGGTACATGTCTATGGTGAGCTATCGAAAATCTCTTCCTCGAGCGGTTAGATGTAAAACGGCTTTTCTTCATGGAGACCTCAAGAAGACATCTACATGCACCAACTCCGAAGGGTTCGTGGTACGAGGAAAGGAAGACTCGGTTAGCAGATTGAGAAAGAGCTCGTATGGCCTAAAGCAAGCTCCTGAGACAAGTGGTACAAGAAGTTTGATAAATTCATGCTCAATGCAGTGGTACTGAAGATGTCGAGCGGATCATCGTTGCTATATCGGTATTTTGACAATTCATATATCATCCTACTATCGTATGTGGATGATATGCTTATCGTAGGGCTAAGCATTTATGAGATTAATAATCCGAAGAAGCATATGTCAAAACACTTTCAGCAATGAAGGATTTGGGAGCGCAAAGCAAATCCTTGGTACGAAGATTATCGGAGACAGAGTCGAAGGTATGTTAAGACTTTCACGAGTCGAATATGTGAAAAAGGTGCTTAAGCGAGTTCAACATGGATAAGACAAAACCGACTGGCACACCCTGGGCGATCATTTCGGACTCAAGCAAGAGTCGATCACCCACGTCGAGGAGGAACAAGACTACATGGGTAAGGTTCCTTACGCTTCGCCTATTGGTTCACTTATGTATGCATTGTACTCGCACTAGCACCGTATATCGCCTATGCAATGGGAGTCGTGAGCAGATACATGAGTAATCCAGGGAAAGAACATCGGGAAGTCGTGAAGTGGATCTTCGGATACCTAAAGGGCTCTTCGAAACCCGCTTGTGTTTCTCGGAAAGAGCCCGGAGGTACAAGGCTATGTTGATGCGAGATTTAGATCTGGCGATATTGACGATAGGAAGAGTACTTACAGGTTATGTTTATACTCTTGGTGATCGCTAGCATGTCATGGGGCTCAATTTGCGAAGACGGCTTCTTCGTCCACTACGAAGTCGAGTATGTTGCAAGATCGCAGGCCGCAAAGAAGATGATGCGGCTGCAAAGTTTCTTGGAAGAATTGGGTAAGGAGGTTCAGAAGGGCACTCTCTACAATGATAGTCAGGAATCCAACATTTCAATCCATGACCAAGCACATTCAGATTAGGTATCACTTCATACGATCATTATTAGATGACGAACATTTGCTACTTGAGAAAATTTGTGGAAGCAAAAATCCTGCTGATATGTTGACAAAGGGAGTTACTCTTGAGAAATCGAAGTCGTGCGCAGCTTCGACTGGTCTTCTAGCTCGAAGACGGAGGCTTCGAGTTGCAGAGGTGGAGAATATCGTGTTTGAGGAAAAGTTTGGTACGACCAGCAGATGTTGCATCCTCGTAGGTGGTACAGCTGAGTGTCCTGGCCTCCAAGTGGGAGAATTGTTGGGTAATGTGGAGACCCGGTCCACCACATGTTAGCTTCCTAATTAAGGGCTACCTACCGCTCACCTACCATATACCACCTACCGCTCATCTACCTCCCACCTACCACTCTCCTTTATTCTATAAATAACTTCTTTTGGCTATCGGATGATGTATAACCAAGTTCTCCAAGAGAGAAAGAGAGGAAGATAGAAAGAGAGGAAGGAGAGAAGAAAATGTAGCTTTTTCTTAGTAAACGTCGAGGCGCTCGACGGCTGTAATTCCTCGAAGAAATAAAATCCTCTGCAACTCCGTGGACGTAGGCAAATTTGCCGAACCACGTAAATCTGTGTGTCGCTCTGGTGTTTATTTTCTGCGTGCATTTTTCGTTCCAATTTTACTTTATTGTCATCATTTTTCACAACAGTTTCTTACTTTTCATGTTCCGGTTTCTGCTTCTGAGCTTTTGACTTTTCTTCTTTTCTTGTTTTTTTTTTCGATCGTCTTTGATTTTTTGAAATGGCTCCAAAGTACTCCCCCGCATTCTTTAGCTCCGTTAAGGGCGCTGGTCCTTCGCTCTTGACTAGGAACGTATTGATGCACAATAGTGTCACCCTTTGGAAGTTGTCAGGGTCTGCGCGGGCGACAAACCTTCTACGTAAGGATTTGGTCTTTTACCAAAACCAGTTCAAATATAGCCTCCAGGTTCCTCTATCCAATGAGCTCTGAAGTGTCTTTAACAAGTATGTGGTTATTCCGGCGAAAGTAATGCCGAACTCTACAATCGAGATAACGGCGTTCGTTATTTTCTGTTGGCGGGAGCACATCACATAGAATATTGACCTCTTTAAATATTTTTTCTCTTTTTAGGTCGACAAGGAGCGCTTTGCTATGTTCTCAGCAGAAAAATAACTTTGTTTGATAGGAGTGGAGAACAAAATAAAGGAATGGACGAAAAAGTTCTTGGTTGGTTATTATTTTGTTGCTTGTGAAATTATGAACGAGCCAATAGGATGCTTGATGTCGAACTCGAGGTTTCTCTCGGAGAGCATGGGTGTTGCCAGGGAGATGTTGACTGAGGCTATCGTGTGTTGGTCCCGCAATATACTGCAAAGGCGACAGTTTCTATAATTAAATAATTAAATGAAAATAAATTACAAGATATATAATTAAGATTTTAAACTAAAAATACAAATTTAAATATTTTAAATAAGATTATACTTAATTTTTTTAAATATTAATCAATATTTAGCTTTATTTTTTATTTTTAAAGAAGTTAAATCACGACCTAATCAGATTAAAAAAAAAATTTACTCAAATTTAACTCATGAGCTCATCGAATCTGATTCATTAGCTATATAATGATCCGATTTCGAACTAATTTAACTTAATTATATTCCCAAATAAAGCTGTCGCAAAATAGGAAAAATAAAAATAAAAAATAAAAATAAAATAAAATCGAAAGCGGCCTTGATCAGTGCCAGGTGTTGAAATGTCAAAGAGAGCATCAAAGTCTTTCGCACACGTGGATAAAATTAAAAAGACCCATTTTTATGTCAAAAACCTTATCAAAAAATACAGAGTTCGTCAACAAGTTGAAAACAATTGGCATAAAGTACAATTGTCATTATTAATGATGCTTTACTATGCTCAATTTACATATTTAGATTAGGGAAATTTTAATACCTGACGCGGCACTACTTTGGTACTGTATAAGTAGACCAACAATAATTACAATGGTTTTCCTTTTAAACTAATTTTTTCAGGGTGAACTCATATCCTCTGTGAAGCTTATTATTATTACTACTGGGCAAGCAACCATTTTCAGATGTCTGTCTGATCCGAGCTATGGGACCTGAGCTCATTGTAAGGAAAGTCCCGTGACTCACTCTTTGGAGAGTTTTACCAATCGAATGTCTACGATGTTGTCGTTCGTTATTTTGTATGTCTTCAACAGATCAGATGCTCTTGGTGTCGCTGTCAATTTTACTACCCGGGTTCAAGTTTCTCAAATTTCTAATGGTCACTGACATGCATGAACTACTCGATTTTCTCAAGTCCTGACCTGAGCACTCGTATAGAAATACAAAATCTTATTATGTGTGTGTACAATAGAATAAGCATTGAAGAAAATAATATGCTTTAGATAAACTGAAATTATTAGGGGTTGTTCGGTCTGTAGAAATAGGGGTGCATTACATTCCTAATGTATGAGCATTAGAAATTCAACTTTTTGTTTCAAAGAAATTGAAATAAATGTAAAGTAACATTGCATTTGAAATTAAACCGTTAGATCATTTTTTTTTGAATTTGAAATTTATTCGATTTGCCTAAATTTTTAAAAACATGGATGAATTTAAAATGTTAACTCCACAGTATTTCACATACAATATTATACTCATATATTATATTTTCAGCGAACCGAACAGCGATAAAAGACTTGGAATGAATCAAATGAATTGATAATTAAAAAAAAAAAAAAAGGAAAAAAGAAATCATGTGGATGCACGAGGGATAGAATAAATTGACATATTTTCTATTATCATAATATGATTAAAATCGTGAGGAAAGTATATTTAATAAAAGATTTATCAAAGTTAATCAAAATAAAATATAAATTTTTATTTCCTTTTAATCATTTTTCACAAAAAAAAAAAAAAAAAGAATTACGTTGAAAGCCATTAGGAAAAGCAGGCGGACGTAGGGCTGGCGTGTAGCCGCTCATCTGGCAAAATGCTACAGGGAATGGCGGAGGGGAGGGGTTCTTCGGACTCCGGTCTAAAGAAGACAACTTCCTGTGGTCCGACAGAGCACCGGCCGCCGCCGCCAAGCCCCATCGGACCGCATGACAGAACCCAATTAACGGTTCTCCGTCGCTTGCATTTCCCTTTCAAGGTGGGGTCTGTTAAATAAAATAAGAAGGAAAGAAGAAGGAGAATGGTCAACGAATACTCTTATTTTTCCACCAAAACCATGTGTTCCTATTTATGAGAGGTTGATATCTTGACACCAAATTTCAGCTTTTATCTTCTTCTTCTAATTTGCCAAAAAGAAACTTTGAAGAGCAGAAATGGGAGGCGTTTGAGAGTGAGGCTCTCTCATTAAATTTAAGTAAATTATTATTTCCATAATGTTTGATGTGAACATATTGGATGAATTAATAGAAGTGGCAATTCCCTCCATCACTTCAGATTCCTTTTAGACCCATGGAATCCATGTTCACAAATCATTTTATCCATTTACTCCTACAATTTGTGGCTCAAACCTTCCTCCCCCCACAATTTCAGTTCGGCGCCGTTATAGCGCAAATTCAGGGAAAAAAATAGTTAATTATATAAATATATTCTTAATTAAATAATTATGAATTCAATTAAATTTTGTGTCGACGATGTCCAATATTCCAAAATTTATCTGTCAATATAATAAATATGGCTAATGTGAACATAATTAAAAAAAAAAAGTGGGGGAGTCTGAATTGATTGTGGGGACATGAGAGGATTCAAAGTTGGAATGGAAAAAAGTGTTTTTTGGATGCTTGTGAAGCCAACGAGCTTCATTCACATTTTGATAAAAGAAAATATTTCCATTCATTTTCGTCGGCAATTATTCAAAGAGAAAATGTTTACTCACACTGCAATCATTGAAGTCGATCCTCGGGGTTTCACTTATTGGACTGCTTTTTCATTACTATTACTTAGCTTATAACACTTTTTCACAGCGCAAATTTACACACAATTCTTTTTTTATTTATATATCTAACATCTAAAATTTGATGTTTATACTGATAATAACAATTTGGTGCATATAAACATATGCATAAAAATACATATTTCACTATTAAAAAATATAGTCTTAGTAACATTTTTAAAAGTGCTCCAGAGTACTTTGTGAATATGAATATATATTTAGAGATGTAGATATACAAGAATTGTTTGTCCCTCTGAATTATATTAATTGCGCCAATTGACCACTAAATTAACATTTGCCCCCTCTGTAAACAAGCATAGCATATATTCGTTGAAATTAAAGTCTTAATTTATTAATCTTGATTCTTAATAAAGCTCTTAGACGGTAATTAAGTCTACATAATGTTAAACTTACTGATTTAAGATTAAATTTTTGTTAAAAAAGATTTTACTTCTACTACAAAACTGTTATAAATCATTTCCGATAAATTTTTTATCCTGTACTTCTGATGCAGATATTTTCTTACGTATACTATAAGAGTATCCATCTCCAAACCGATGTGGGACTAAATTAAATCTGATATTATTGCAAAATTTACATACATACCAATAAATTCCTATGTATTATACATATCTAATACCTAAAATTCAAATTTTACATACATACAACCTTACCAATGCATAATAAAATGTATTTCATTTTTTGAAAATTTAAAATAGTAATATCACAAAATTTAAATAATGATATGATATGATGTGAAAATTTTGGGCTGCATAAATGTAAAAAAGTGGAGTTTATAGGTTAAAAGTGTATATACATGAGAATTGGGTGAAATGTACATAAAGCCCCTATATTTAAAAAAGAAAAAAAAAATTCAATTTTGTATACTCCTAATATATATTTGTACTATTTTTTTTTTTACTTATTTTTTTCGCAAACAAATATAGAAAATTAAAATGAGATAAAATTATATTTGCTTTCAATGTGTAAATTTATTTATTTATTATTTTACATGCATTTTTTTTAGATTTTTTAATAAATTTATAAAATATTTTACCATTTGAGTTTCATATAAAACTAAATATTTACATTAAAGCATGCAATTGTTTTTAAAATTTATATAAAAAAATACAAAATATGTGAAATACTTATAATATTATTTAATTTATTGATGATAATAAGATTAATATTTTAATTTTGAATTATGTGCCATATTTTTAATTAATTTCTTTCATCGTTCTTGCGCACTCAAAAGGCAAACTGATTCTACCCCTGATCACTGATGTTGTACTCTAGAACGGAAAAGTTAATGTAACAATTAAAACACTACACATGCATGAAATGGAAAAGTAAAATTTAATTAGAACAATTGTTGGTTAAATATCCTGAAAATTTCGATAATAATAAATTTTGATATATATCGACTTTCTTTTTTAATAACTATATATATATCTCTTTGAACTTCGTAAATTGATTTGATGATAGTAACTCTTATAGTGTCATCTAATAGTTTTCAAAACACCACTTATGAAAACTTTAAAATAATGTTTTTCTAATTTTTTCAAACCATTTTATTACATTTATATTTCTTGTATGAAATAAACATGGTTGATAACTTCGATATATAGCTTATAAATAAAAGTGAGGGTGCTGACAAGATATGAAAAGTTGAAAAAGAGCATTTATTATCGCATGCTAGATGGTAGAGACCTAATTCAAGCAGGGGGACTCGATATGACTGCATGCAACTTCAGAGGCCAAACCACTTGAAAATTAATGTGCCCTACTTGCACAATAGATATACATTTCATGTCTACTTATTAATTTAATTAAGCTTGAATGGTTACATGTTGATACGTGGTAGGATCCAGCTTAAAATATTCAAAAGCTGGAAGAGACGCTACTATACATAAATAATCCTTTCACTGCGTTTTAAAAACAATTTTATCAAATAAATCTTCCAACATCATAAAAGACATGCTAAACCATAAACATCCATCAAACATAACACTATACATGAACATATTCTTAAGTAACACCATATGATTAACCTTTTAAAACATTTCTAAAGATCAACACTAATAATTTGCACATCTGCCCTATGTATACATGCGCCTATTTAAAAGAGTTTAACAAATGAGACTCGTAGAATAATTTGCATTTTTTTTTTTTTAACTCGAGCACATATTCGTAGTCCGTATGTATTGGGCCTTGAGCTCAAGATCTTATAGCTGAAGACAGAGAACCCAATCCCTAAGTTAAGTGGATTACACTCACAACATAGTCTATATATCAAACAGCTATTCTACCAAAGATCTACATAAAAATAATCAAATAATGAGGAATAAGTCATCATATAAAAACATTTATAACACTATCAAACATTAAACATAATGGAGGAAAAAAAACAAAGTGCATGTGAATATTGTACATATATTTCGAATAACAATCATTCGAAAGGCATAAAGCATAAAGTGCCCATAGCAGATGTCATTGCATTTTAAGTTACAAGCATAATCATACATATTTAGAAATCATGAACAACAACACAGAAAATAGCAGAACATAACAGGATGGAGCTCATATATCAACTATTATCACCATTAAATCTTTTATGCTGCTTTTTAAATATATTTTATTTTAATTTTGATCAGCAATGAACAGCCTGCCTTCAAACAAGGAAAAAAATATGCATCTTTAGTTTTCAAGTTCTCTCTCTGTTTTTTTCTTTTTTTAAAAGGGAATGATGAGCCTCAAAGTACCAATATTACTAGTATAAACTGATATTAATAGTGCAAAGCACATTTGTTAGAAACAATATAAAGAATTTTCAAATATGGGCTTCAAGCGCACACCCTGCCACAAAAAATAATAATTCGCTGTCCAATAACTGAGAAAATGAAATCAACTCTCAACCACACGATTATCACTCTTAAGAGGTAGAAAATGTTGACCTCTGGCCGTGCAATAACTAGCAAGAACCAGCATGTCCTTGTCACCCTCAATTACTGAAAACAAATTGCATTAAATTGAACGGATAAAGGCCAATCGTATTGGGCCCCAACAAATGAGCGTTGAGAATTAAAGATAAATTAATGGACTGCTAATACTGAAAGACATAATGACGCAATTATTTGAAGGTTAGCTATGACATACATGCTTTGCTCAGATAGGAGGAAACTAGAAGAAAATGAAATGAAACCTCAAGAAATTGTTCGATTATAATATGATTAATGAATCTAAAATTATAAGTCTGAATTTTTCAACCCAATTTTCCCCACTTTTTTTACTGGGAACATATTTGATTTGGGAGTGATTTATAAAAAAAAAAATCATTTTACGAGAGCTATTTCATCGTTTTTATATTTCTCTTTATGATCTCTGCTTAAAACCAGTGAAAAAATAACGCAAATTGAATCAAATAAGAAAGTAAGACTCCACTTCTCCTCAACCAAATAAATCAATGAAAGCTATGTACTCTATTCAACATTTTTAACATTTTTATCTCGATCTACTTTTTACTCTTTCAAAACCTACACACCAAACAGAGGCTTAAATTCCACTAACTTGAACATTAACGAATAATTCTATCCAAAGAAAATGCTTCAGGCAGACTTTGTTAATTGCCCATCAATTCAGAAGCATCTCAATATATTATCCACATATTTTTTTTGATTTTATTATGTCCCATTACATTAGAAATTAGTAAGGGTTTTTAGTTCACTTCATTTCTTGTTTTTATGAATAAATAAGATTGCACATGACAATGAAAGTCTTTTCCTATATATAAACATTAAGCTGCTTATTTCAACCATACTCATCCATCTGCTTTCACACACCAAGAGTGCGCTCCAAAGCTTTGTTACAGGGTTTAAAATTAAAAATCCCCAAATTTTATCAAAATTACAAGGATATCATATTTCCTTATTCTTCAGCCCTGGGGTCCCTAATTATTTCCCAATATAGACACTGAACGAACATGAACTGTTGGCTTGAAGACTATTTCGCTATGCACAAAAAACGGGCATTTACATACATACCCACCCAATTCATAAATTAAGAGTTTAGGGTTTACAGTTTAGGTTTTTAGGGAACCTACCTTCTGACCCGAGGAAATATTCAGTTCCTCAATATCACCAACCATTCCGCAGACGCCCCGAGCCTCCTCATTAAGGATCAATAAATAACAATACAACAAAGAGTCTTATAATCATCCCTCAAACGCTAATCGTTGAAGGATGAGTTACATATCGGGTAACAGTGATTCACCATTTGCTCGCTAGTCCAGTGTCGTTTTTCCAATAGAAGTCTCTCACCATGGATCAAGGGACGACAGCCAGACTAGATCAACAGATTGGTAAAGCATAGTCCATCAAATCAGCCTTGCCGACGTGAAGCCAATTAAGTTCAATCGACTGGCTATGCCGGCTTAGCCTGGTCGATCAGATTGGTCTTAATAAGCCAAAGCCAAACTCGCTCAACCGACAAGAGCCTAAGACCAATCAAATTATAGGCTTGTATATGTAAAATATCTAGAATACTCTGTATAACCCTCAAGCAGGGGAAAAAATATAACATCACCATATTTTACTCTTTACCCAATAAATAGAGAGATCATTTTGTGAATAAGATATGATGCATTACTGTTCATTATTGTTCACTCAAATCTCTCTCTCTCTCTTTTCTTGCACTCCATTCTTTGGGGTATAACTCACGAATAAATCAAGATTAAAAATATATATTTATATACCTAACACCTAAATGTTATTTTTTTAGATTTAAGCCACACAAATCTTTCATATCACATAAAAGATATCATTATTTTACTTTTATAAAAAATGAAAAACATGTCTTCATACTTGGGTTAAGGTCGCAAATATATAAAAATTGAAGTTTAGGTGTTAGATATGTTAATACATAGGAATTCCTATGTATGCAAATCTTTCATAGAAGAAACGTCAAGAGATTTTTTCTAAGACGATGTTCTCTTCGTTTTCATAATATTATGAAATTTTCTTTTCTGAAGAAAGTATTTCTGCCCTAAGATCAATCTCAAGAAGTAAAAATTCATTGTTGTTTTCAAGTAGTACTTAAATATCTTCTAAAGAAAGTTATCAAGACAATTTATGCTATAATATCTAAAGGCTGATTTAAAGCATGTTTTTAAATTTAAACACGTGCATTGTAAAACATTTAGTTTTATTTAAAGAATATTTTGCTAAAAAATTTAAAATAATTAATAGAAAAATATTTCTCAAACTATACCCTTGCCTGAATTATTTATAAATTCATATCATTACCATACATTTAAATCAAAATAACTTTGCCTAGAATCAACATATTTCTATAATTTATAAATAAACTAAGGACAATTGAGCCATTGCTCACATTAAATAGCAACGCATCAAACTCAACAAATAAAACATGAGAATTTTGCTTCAAAAAAGGATAAACCGAATTTTTAATCAGTAGTTCAAAATCATGATATTTATTTTGACGAGTGAAGCGTATAAAATTATCTTATACAACAACAAAAACAACAAAAACAAAGACTTAATCCCACTAAGTGGGGTCGGCTATATGAATCTTTTTTCTCCATTGAATCCTATTTAGTGTCATATTATCATTTAATTCTAATAAATTAAGATCATTTTTTATACAATAAGCCCAAGTCTTCCTAGGTCTACCCCTGCCATTCTTAACATAAGTCGAATCTAAAACATCTATTCTCCTAATCGGATCAATACATGGTCGACGTTTATGTGACAAAATCATCTAAGACGACTCTCTCTAATTTTGTCTGTCACTGGAGCTACACCAACCCTATCACGGATATATTCATTTTACATTTTGTCTCTAAGTGTGAAGCCACTCATCCACCTAATCATTCTCATTTTGGCAACACTTGACTTAGTATTATGCTTCTCTTTTAAAAGCCAACATTCTGCGCCATAGAGCACTGCAGATCTCACCACCATCTTATAAAATTTTCCTTTCAGTTTAAGTGGTACTTTTCTATCACACAAAAGGCCGGAAGCATTCCTCCACTTCAACTAACCAACATGAAGTCTACTATTAACATCCCCGTCTATATCACCATTGCTTTGAACAATAGACCCAAGATATCCAAATCGTTCACAATTTTTAATAATATTATCACCCAAAATTACACTTTTGTCACTAGAGCTACTACTACTAAAATTAAATTCCATGTATTCAATTTTAGTTCTACTCAAAAGAAAGCCTTTAGACTCTAATGTAGACTTCCATAATTCAAATTTTTCCTGGGCTTTTTCTCTCCTCTTATCCACAAGAAGGATACCATCAGCAAAAAGCATACACCAAAGTACATCCTCCTGTAAATGTCCACTAAGACCATCCATAACTAAAGCAAAAAGATATGGGGTTAAAGCCGATACCTGATGTAATCCAACAGTAATAGGAAAGTATTTGGTTAATCCTCCTTCAGTTCGAACATAAGTAACAGCTCTAGCATACATATCTTTAATGACTTGAATATAAGTCATATCAACTCCTTTCTTCTCAAGAACTCTCCAAAGGATTTGTGGAGCCTGGAAGCACCCAGCACCAGAAGCAGTAGAGGAGTAATCCGACACGCTATGTTGCTTTGGAGGCGGCATACTTATGCCATACTGGCGTAAATACGCCAGCCAAAAGTAGCCATCTGGCGTAACCATGCTGCGGGCAGCGTAACTACATCATGAGTTTGCTCCTTCCAGGCCTCCATCCCGAGCACACAAAACAGTTACGTAGTGTGATGGTGTAATCACACCAATGGTTATTTCTCTCATGTTCGGGTCTTACGCTTCAATACAAGCGACAAAGGGGTTTTCGCTTGCATGTGGAGTTTCTAAACAAAGTTTTTCGTGAAGCGGAGAAAAGTCACACAGGATTTCGACGTTTAAATTCTCATGTGGGATCAAGAAGGAATTTGGAGTGAAGTTGATACCGAAGTTAACACAACCCAAACAAAGAAAATGAATTTTATTATGCAAAAGAAATTCGGAAACAAACAAGACTCCAACAGTAACAAAAGAAAGACTAGTAATAATGAGGAAAGGCATGAGACTCCAATGAAGAGGTGAGGGTTGGTCGGCGGCTCGTCGTGACAGTAGCAGGTGGAGGCGGCGTCGATAAGGTCTCGATGGGGCACAACGGCGGATGGGCTAGCAGGAGAGCAATGAAGTGCTGATGGGCAGCCGGGAATACCCAGTCTGGTGTGCTCTCCTAGCCACTAAAGCCAAGCACTCTTATGGGCACATAATAAAAAGAAAGAACAAATAAAACAAGATGCTAGGAAAAACAAAGTATTGATCAAATGCATTTTGTCAAAACTCACATTAAAGAACTCACCACCCTCAAGAAATCCATAGAACATAAAGATCCCATCGAGTAAATCCATTATTACATGTTGAGTTTTTCACTAAAGAATCCCAATCTACAACCTCCACCAACGCAAAATCAAACTCACCAGGACGCCACAACATCCATGGTCAATTTTATACCATATCCAAATGAAACTCATTAAAAAAATCATCCTCCATCATCATGGAAAACATAATAAAATCTTGCAACAAGCAACACATCTAATACTTCAAGTTGGCTTCTTAACAAGAAGTAATTCACACCATTGCTACGACCAAACTAAGCCATTGTGCCATCCACGCTTCATATAATGGCTCAAACGCATTGTGCTTCGCAATGGAATGAGTCGACAAACACGCACACTGATTACAAATCTCTCTGCACACCCTCAAAATCTTTTCTTCGAAAAGACTTTCTTTATGATCCTACAATTATATATATATATATATATATATATATATATATATATATATATATATATATATATATATATATATATATATATATATTATGAAGACTCGTAGTAATGGAATTGGACAGGGTATAACATTGCCACAAGCATTCTCGGGCTAGTTATACCACTATCTAATTCCGTGGTAGTACTGTTGTCGTCATTATACTAGATTAGTAATACTATACTACTATTGCTACTACTACTAGCTACATGTCCTTGTCTTCAACTTCACCAGTGGCTAGCCCCAGGCATTTTCGCATGAGGGGCTTCTTTGACCAATTGCGAGTGATCGTGATTTCCTCGCCAATCAGAACTAAGTATGTTGCAGGTTAAGGTCGAAGTCATATGACAATCCAAACGATACGCACATGAGCTCATCACTTTCTACTTGAAGCGCAGGATGGTGCCAGATTACACGATAAGTGACATGATGTGTATCTACCAATCCTAAGGTCGACTGCCCATCACCGACCACGTATTGTTGTGAACTTATCTTGGCAACTTCGTCTTCAAGTTTGAATTCCTCTTCAGAATCCTCATCGTCTTCCATCGTGGTTGCGAGCATGAGTGACACACCTGTAGATATTACCAACGGTTCAGTCCACATATCTATAGTAATTTGTCTGCTTGGTATCTGATAGGGTGCTATATAGCCCTGTACAAGTATCTCTATAGCTGGCATTGATGATGTACGCAGTGAGGACTCACCATAGAGTATTCGTCCTCTATGTCAATGGTGCCCGCTGATGCACCAAAAATATATACTCTTTTAGCTATATGTTTTTATCTATTTTTGGTGATATTGCACTTTAAAGGAATGTATTTTTCATGATTTGTTGCAGGTATGATGATTATAGGTGATTTGAGCGAAAATATGCAAAAAAGAACGAATTTGGAGCAAAATAGAGTAATTTGGAGGAAAACAGCCCTGGCGCCGCAGGCGCCCTATTCCAGAGACTCAAGAATTAATTGGCACGATAGGGCGCCGCCGGCGCCCTATGTCGGTTCACTTCAAATTCAAAAGTTTTGGTGGATTTTTGAAGAGGTGCTTGAAGAAACTCTTGGGGAGTTCGTTCCTAACATTAAATTAAGTGTCCAAGACGAAAATAGAGAGGAGGAAGAGAAGAGAATTGTCGTAGAGAGTGTGATGAAAGTGTGAGAGAGAGTTAGGGTTTGTGATTTTAAGAGAGATTCTTCTCTAAGGAAGGGAGAAGAGGGAGTAAAGTGAGAGACTGCTTCTTCATCTTTGTTCCAAGGAGAGAATCAAGTGTTGCAAGGAAGAGAAAAGAAATCAAGGGGACTTTGAAAAGAATTTCCTTGGGGAAGAGAAAGAAATAAGTTGTATTTACTTTTGTGGTTTGTATGACTCTTTTTTTATATATAAAATCCATGTGTTTTTATATCTTCTCCATGGTTAGTGAGTAGTCTCCCTTGTCTTTATTCTTGCATGAAGTAATTATGATGTGGTGATGTGGAAATGATGTGCACTTTAAGTGTTATAAAAGTTGTGATGTTTCTTTAATTTGAAACTTAATTTACTTTTTAATCCTACTAATCGAATCGTTAAAACATGTTGATGAACATTAATTCCAAAAGAATTGAATGTTCTACAACAAGAATGAAGAAACCATTTAATGTCCGTGAATGAATCGCGTAGTTCGTGGGATTAAGTGCAAATAAACGGTGAAATGAGTTTTAATGGACTTCAAATCGGAGGTTTCATAGTGACGAATCAGGATCCCCAATTTGGTCTTAAGATTGGTAACTAAAGCTCTATGGTTAGCCTTCGGGTGAAGGGTGAGTGGAGCTTCGAGTGAGAGCCAAGATCCTCCCAAACTTAACCTTAGATTTAATGAACTAAACTTAAGATATGGCGAATGTTCTTTACTCGCTTGGAAGAGGGGTACTCTTTTAAAGGTAAAGAAGCAAATATGCTCCTATTTGACACAACACAAATAATTATCATTCTTCATCATCCACACATAATAATCTTTATGCAGGAAGAAAAACACTTTTCATATAGAAGTATCTTATAAATCACATAAATTAGTGTGTTTGTTAGTTAATATAGTTCAGTAATTAGAAGTAATTGTAGTAGTTTTATTATACTTTGCATTAATTAGTGGCAGTACACTTAAGTGATTGTTACATTGGGTATTGGATTTTAGTGTTATATTATCTGATTTAAAGAACGTTCACCTCCCTTTGGATCGATAACCGGACTCCATTGTAGCCTCGTATTACTCGATACGATACATATACTTGCGTTGAATTTGTGACTTTACTAAATCATTCTAAATATATAAATTCGACTTCATAAATTCTTGCTTAATATATAAAGTCGCGGTCACCCGCCTCTACATCATACAAGTAAGCAGCTACTTGTTCAATCTCGGAACTAATGTCTGACCACAGCTCGCATATAGCCTCACGAAATTTTGCTTGCAGGTAATCTGGTGGTAGAGTTCATCTGACGGGATCGAGATTCATGGTAAATTGTAGAATATCTCTCTACGAACTTGGCAGATCCTCCACTAATTCACCCCATGGATGCTCTGGAAGTCTCTTTGATCCAAGCGTGAATACCTGATTGCGTGCCTTTGCTTGTTTTATATGTTTGTATAGAATAAAGCATCTAGCTTGATAGAATTCAACCAGCATTTCAAACATATTCTCATTGTTAATGCCAACAACGATATATGATTCGGGTGTGAACGCTTGAACTTAGTCGAAGAACTTTGCTTTCGATTGCATCTCAACCATACGCTGAAATTGTTCAGCTCGATATGATCCAGAATGCACAAAAATATCATCCGCCCCACACGTGTACTAAGTCCAACATTCGCCTTTGGTGTGGTGGTAGGTATTAACTCACTCATTATTCTTCAGCATGATCAGATTCTTCAATATGTTCTCGTGATTGTCTATTGTGTTCCTCACTCAGTCGATCCTTAGTATGTTGACCAGAACTTAGTGTGAGATCTCACACCTAGCATAATCAGCGTCAACAACTCAGTAGCCCCACCCACTGCAATTGGTGCTAGAATTCCACTAGACATCTTGTCATGAAACTTTCCCGCAGATATCTCATCCGTAGTATATAGTCCATCCTTCAGGTAGGTCTCGTAATGCTATATCAAGTCCCTCGACTGCCATATACAAGGCAAGACCTTCGTAATCTACAGCTTCGCGATAGAAAGTCCCACATAGCTTCCTTCACCGCGGTGTCATTCCGATAGGAGAGTGTAGTCATATTCTGCCGGAACAAATGAATTTTGTTGATGTTTTCCATCAATTAGCAAGTATCTTCTAAGCTCCCTAACTTCTGGAATGTTATACAAGTATTCCCTACGTAATCGCACTGCAATATTAAGTGAAAACTCGTCGTGTGGATCCTTTACTCGTCTTAGTAACATGTAGACATATGGCTTCGTTACTAAAGATGCAATCCTCATATAAGCTGCTAGATTCAGGACTCTAGCTATGTCTAGCTGCAAGACAATCCTCGCTTCTCAACTCAGAAAAGTCCAGCATTTGTCTAGGTCGCCAATGACTTGTGATATCAGCATAGTGGTCGGGTCCTAGATACTAGTACGATATGCCTCGATTCAGAAAACCTCGTGTTACTTTGTACCTAGGTAGCTCATATACATTTGAGATTTGTGATCGTAGCAATTCTGAGTATTCCTCTACATTCTGCTCTGTTAGTAGAGCTTGTTCCTTATTGTGTTCAAACATAATGTCAATTGTATGATGTATCGCCTGCGCCGATTCATGTGCGACTATTTCTGATAATCGTTTGATGGATGAAAATATGTCGCTGCCTACAGATTTCACCACCTTTTCGATTAGGAAGTCATTGTTACAGGATGTCATCGCAAATCCTAGTGAAGAATACTGCACTGACGCGTGTACAGATGATTTCAAGTCTAATATGGCATTAAGCATAATATCCCATGAGTAGGGTCGGTGATACGCATCTGCGAATATAAGGCTGTGTCCATCAAGAAGCAGAAGTTCCCTGACTTTGTGACGGCTTTGACAGACTCGCCTGCCTCCATGTCACCTTGCAGTTGTGTCATTGTTAAAGCCTTAAGTGCAGTTCACATAAGTGGCCAGTTTAGTGGTACAGATTCTCCAAGTGCATCTAGAACTATAGTAGCAATACTCACTATGTATCCTTGAATATCGCCTGGATGTTCACATAATGCATAGTATGCCCTATCCTCCATGGCCGACATACAAGTCGGTTCAGTTCCCTCAACATGTAATTGTGGAATTTCAGGTACGAGTCTAGTATCTAGGCGCCACATCTTAGCAAAGATCGCATCTAGTGCATCGATATTTCCATTCCTAGCTTTGACGCTTGCTTTCAGTTTGGAAAAGTTTAAAGTAGCTGTAGGAAATGTACCTCTTATTTGAATCGTATTCTCTTCACGCGCAAGTGCTTGAGCTGATCTTTCACTGGAAACCTGCACAAATTGAGCCAAACCCCATTGTTGATGCGTAAGCAAACATATTGGTATTTCCGCGCTTTTGCATTTGCTTGGCCATTACTTCTTCCTCAGATGGATAATAGAGTTCAGCAAAAGCTCCAGGAGTATCAGCGGTCACTTGTGCATCGTATTCTGACTTGAAATTTTGAGTGGCCAATGCTGGATCAGCTGTGGACCTCACAATTGTACCTCCACCGGAGCGCTGGAATGATTTCTAGAAAACCTCATCAGCAGTCGCGATGAACATGCTAGACACTGGTATCATTGTGATTAGACAGCAGGATGCACGCGTAGCTAGTAGAGTCGCAAGGAAGGTGGACAATGGAAGTTAAACCATCGAATGAGACGTATTAAGAGTGTGAAGGGGGAGATCCATGCATACAGGTGCGGATATATATATATATATATATATATATATATATATATATATATATATATATATATATATAATTTTAGTCTCTCCATTTTGACAAATCAGTAACACTACAAATGAATTTTACCCCTTTCATTGTAAAGGACTTTCACATGAGGCCATCCTTTTCAAAGTAGGGCTAATGATACTGTGTGCAAATGATCAGCTTTATCAAATTTATTTCATGACTAGATTTCTCATGTGTTAATACCAATCGATAATACAAATTGCCCTTATGCGGTGGCTGAGCAAGTCACATGTATTCATATATGTGATTAAGTATGAGTGGTCAATTAGCATGTCAATAATGTCTAAACCATCATTTGGCAGCCGATGTGATTGCTTACACCTCGATAGAACAGTCACATTGTGTCAAGTCATTTAGCATATCATTTGTGATCGCTCACACCTCGATAAAACAATCACGGTATGTTGGATCATTTTGCATTTTGCATGGTCATTACCTAGTCCACTTTGATGGTGAATCATCTATGTTAGATGTGCGACTCAATGCTGATCACAATGCCTAAAAGAGTATTGTTTGCGTGCATATCTCAACGAGTAATGTGAATTATTAAATTGTGATTAGTATGACTGTGCTAATTTTAAATCATGCACACAATCGTTGAATTCAAATGTTATGTTATCTTATTTTTATCAATGATACAAATCAGAGCCATTTTTTCACATAAATGGGGGAAAAATAAATATTTTTCTTCACTAACACAAAACAACACAACTCAAATACATAAAGATAAGCACCTACAACTCGAGAGATGGGTGCTCTCTTCCAAACACTAAACCTAATACTCAAGACCACAATCTCACGCATAAGCTAAGCCTAAGCATAGTAAACCCTATTCATACCCCACAATAATAACTAATTAAAAGACCAAATTGTCCTTAGGCGCTCGCTTGATAATACTCCCCTCCCAAAAAGACACATTGTCCTTGGATTAGAACAAAAGAAAACTGTTGTTGGATCAAATCGATTGGCACCCATGTGGCATCCTCATCCATAAATCATTTCCATTTAATCATAAATTTATAATAACCATCATGAGTTCAAAATGCAGTCATGTCACAACTTTCGGCCGCATCCGAACATGTTAATACCCCGACTTCAAGTCAATCTTGGAGGATAGTGCAACCCCATACAACTCATCCAATAACTCATCAGTCACTATAATGGGATATTTATTGGCACTGTTTATGTCTTCACTGCTCGATAATCCACACGAAAACGCCAACTTTCATCCTTCTTCTTTAATAACAAGACTGAGCTAGCCTCCAACATCTCTGGAATCCATCTCTCAATCTCGACCTTCGATACCCAGGGATAGTGATATAGGACCACATTGATGGAAGAAACCCCTCGTTGCAGAAGTACTGCATGCTCGAGTCTGCTCTCCATTCCTTCGCATGATTCTGTAGCTCTAGATATGCACAAGGCAACGACGCTACCCTGATGTCGCACAAGTCCTTCAGATTGATGTCGCTATAGTCCAATCCTGATTCCAGTTGTCGGTCCCATGACTCTAGATCCACCTAAAGTAGTAACCCTGTCCTGATTTCGTGCAAATCATTCTGATTGTTGCAGATAGCATCCGTTCACGACATCGACGCTCAATCCCGCAATAGGTGGTGGTGAGTTTACGTTAAACTCTGTGATCTTCATCCTTTCTTCTAAGATTGTGAATCTCCCCTCGAACCGCCCCTTGATGGATGAGAACCGCCCCCTCATAGTTGTGAAACGCTCACCCATTTTAGATCTTCTTTGGCCCTCTTAATCCTTTAATTTCCCCCTCAAACATCTATTTTTTTGGCCAACATTACTCTTAGTATGGTTTCAAAACTCCTATAATCTTGCCTTCCTCGTTGTCTCCAATCGCAATTGTATCATGTGGTCGGTGGTTTCCCGACTATTTCAAATCGCGACCTGATCATCGTGATCCTGTCTTGGCCCTTGTATTGTGTCGCAATACTTCCCAACTAGATCTTGCCGTGTCATCAAACACCGTACTGCACAACAATCCCATCACTGCTTCCCCGTGAGTTCTTATCGCAAATGTATCGAACAGAGGCAACATCTATATCGTTATCCCATCATTTTTTGTGTCAAGATCAATTGAATCGATTGCTTTGGACGTTGTGATAAATTGTTGTCTTCCCATGCACAATTTGATCCCTCCATTGGCATCCAAAGTGTGATCCCTCCGTTGGCATCCCAAGTGTGATCCTTTATTGCTTCTATCGAAGAGCAGCAATTTATGAAGCCTTGTGCGCCGCAATCCTACCACACATATTAGGGCAAAATGAATTCACACCCTGTAATTGGCGATCCTTCAAAGAATTAAATGATCTATTACCACCAATCAGAGCTACTTTTTTCACATAAATTAGAATAAAATAAATAATTTTCTTCGCTAAAACAAAATAACACAACTCAAATGCATAAAGATAAGCATCTAAAATTCGAAAGGTAGACAATCTCTCTCAACATCTACAATTCGAGAGGTGGGAGATCTCTCCCAAAACTTAAACCTATGACTCAAGAACACAATATCATGCATAACCTAACCATAAGCATGATAAGCCTTATTTATACCTCACAATAATAACTAATAAAAAGACTAAATTGCCCTTAGGCGCCAGCATAACAATCACTTTCCAAAACATATGTACCTCTACCCTCTAAAAAGAAAATCACAATATAAACTATCTTTTAGTTTTAAGTAGCATGTTGTCTATCAAACCCCATCTTCCTTCATATCTATTAGCTTTGCACCCTAAACCCTATAACGTGGCAATATCAAGTCCCGTCTACTTTCTTAGTTATCAACAACATATCTCATCACCCAATTCCTCACATACGAAAACACAATGAATACTTTGAGCATCATCATATAGTCATACATCCATGTTTCTATCTAATTACACTTATGCATTCAAAATAGTTGTTGAGCTTGTCAACCGTCTATCCCGCCCACACTTTTTCTACTCCCTAGTACACCAAACTCTTCGGCTTTTTCTTCAGCACTTGTACACCAAACTCTTTGTTACATCACCAAACTTCAATGTTTCAACTAACTCTATTACCCATGACTTAGACATACTCCTCCCATAAACTTGAGCCTCATTTTCTAGGTTACACCGCAATGCAAAGTGCATGTCTATGTATTGGACCCATCTCCACATGTGTCTACACATCATGCCATACCAAATTTAAAATTTTCATTTTTTTTGCCACCTCCCTTCAATCTCGCATAAATTTCCCCTCCATTGATACATCATTGTCTTTGTATCTCTCTCTGATCACATGCATGTCATCATTAGCACATCAAATATGCTCTTTCACAGAGCACTTATAAACATCCCTTATGACACTACTACCAATCCTCTTCTATCTCTTCCTCCTATGTTTACCACCAATATAGGAGCCAGCTGTGATTCACCTTCTCCACTGCATATGTGCAACACATCTACTAAAAAATAAACCTCCCCAACTCCACATCCATTGCCTCTCATCCATGAGTTAGTATGAACACAAACAATATCCAAAATCCAATCAAGAAAATAAACATAACCTCCCAACTTACCAACTCCATTGACCTTGCACTTACCTTAACAACTTGGACCATCAAATATTCAAACAAGTGTCAGGTCATTTTAAGTTAGTGTGATGCTCTAGTTTGTAATGGAACATAGTCCATCATTCATCCAATCTATCACAAAATCATATTGCTGCAAATGGATTTTTCGCATGAAGTATTCTCTTACAGATCAATTAAAAAGTACAAAGATCAACTAATCGTTGAAGGATTTTATAAGCATCTTGGAGTTGACTTCCATAACACTTTCAATCTAATAGTCAAGCAAACTAATATTCCCCCAGTCCTTAGCCTTCCTTGCGATCAAGACTAGACACTATACCGACTTGTTGTCATAATATATTTCTCTAGTGTACCCATTCAACTTATGTGTTAATGATACAATCACAAGGCTTCATCAATCATAGTTAACCTAATAATAACTGAAAAAGTTATGAGGCAATTTATGATCTTAAGCAAACTCTCAGAGCCTATGATCATGAGTTTTATCAATTTTTGCTTGCCTCTAACTTCACAACAATGCTTCATTAATCATGATTAACATCATCGTATATAAAAACCCTGTACAGCGAATTACGATCCTCCTAGAACTTGGTAACATGAGTTGCATTAGTTTTCGCTCACCGCTAGCTTCACCAACTCTCAAGCAAACATGGCTTTGTTCATGTTTAATAGTGGCAATCCAAGATCCATATTTGATCTACATTGATGATATCCTCATGGGGAAACAATGAAATGACAGTAAAAAAGTTCATCCAAATCCCTACTCATCGATTCTCACACTGGGATCTCAGACCTTAGGCTTACTTTCTCGTCTCAAGACTTATTTATGTCTCAATAATAATACATAAAGCATCCACTTACCAGAATATGCATCATAAACGCAAAGCTGGTAGATAACATACAACTCATTAAACATAACCTCCCACTTCACTTTAGAATCATACTCTATTAAGCCTCTCAAAGTATCGCACCATTGTTGGCAGCCTCCAACGCCTTTCACTTGTACATCCTGAGATTACCTAGACAGTTAAGTAGTCTCAGTTCATGCACTAACTTACTAGTGACCAATAGACTATTCCTAAAAGTCTACCATGATATGTTTGTGGAACCCAAGATCATCTAATAGCGCTGCAAGCTAAACATAGTCTTCCCATGAAACGATTTCAAAATTCGTCTTTTTACACACCCGCCCATGTTCCCCTAAACCCGCAAGCAAGTATTAATTGTTGAGATATTTCCACGGAAAATTTACAATAACAGAACACTAAACAAGCAGATCTTATAGAAGAAAGCGATATCACAAAAGTTGAAATCAAACCACAAACCAAAGAAAGAAAGTGGAATTTTCACTAGAGCAAAAAATCAAACACTAACCGCGCATGCGCTACTTCTTACGCTCGCCGCTCCGAAGCGACTGCCAGAACACAGGCCAATTCCTTCTCGCCTCATTCCATCCGAGTACAGATCCCTCGCGAAGTGGATCCCAGCTCGCAGACACGATCCCATAGCTGACACCAAGAAGAGAAGCCCCAAAAAATAAGAAGGAGACCAGGAGAGGTATCCAGTTGGGCACATCTACCTTCACCACCACCTTCAGATAGTAGAAGAAGGGGAAGAAAAGAAGGCCGATGCCCAAAGGAATGCCCACAGACAACCCCATTCGCTGCATCATTCGATTCGTCACTACCTCGGGGATAGTCCCCGCGGCGTCGTCTCTCTCATCCGCATCGCCATACTCTGCTTCATCATCCTCGTTTGGGCCCAAAATCTTCTTTTGTTTTTTATTTTTGGATTTTTGAGAGGAGATAATGGGGCCGAATCCCTTGGGGGTCTTGCGAGCAGCAGAGGGACAGAGGATTAGGGTTTTGTTGTGGGACGAGGATGAATAGGAAGAAGGGAGATTGAGACGGGGAAAAGGAGCGGGAAGCAAGAAATGAAGGACGGATCCCATTGCTGGCTTATGCGATGAGGTGTTGATGGCGCGAACAATTATCCGCGACAATGACCTCCTCCAGTTCGATAATGGCGAGACTACCTTATCAGACCTGAAAATTGGTTAGAAGAGAAACAGTTGGGCTGTCAATCAAATGGGCTTCCATGGATAATAGATTCTCTTACAAATTAATCAATTCGAAAAGGATATTACATGTGAATCACACAAAATATTAAATATAAGATTTCAGTTTTTAATCATTCAAAATTTAAATATATTATTTTAACGACTCAAAATTAACCTAAAATAATTAAAACTTAAAATTATATTTCAAAATTTAAATTTTCATTTCTATTTCATATCTAAAGCACATTTTTTGTTTCCAAATGAATTTAATTTCTTAATCTTAATATCATATGGTTTCATGATTTTTTTGGTTTAATGGATATTAAAATCTAGCCAAAAATCAAAGATTAAATATTATAATATTATAATATTATAATAAAAAAATCAAATTATTATTTTAAAACTGAAGCGATTCAATCTAATGAAATTGATTGGAATTGGATTTGGATTTTAACCAAACAATGGACACACTTATATATCACAGTCTTTTTTCTATCTATATATTTTAAAATTTTATTTATTTATTTATTTATTTATTTATATAACATTTAAATATTTAATTACTAAAAAATATTAATATTAATTTGCTTTAAAAGTTGTAGATATTTTTAAATGCATAGCACTTCAAATTTTGTTATTTATAAATCTAGCATAGATGTCTTTTTTTCCTCTTACTACCAAACTGGTGCATTTAAACATGTTCCAATCAAATTATTGGAATTTTGATAATAATGAAAAATAGGGTTAGAATTTTATCATGAAATTTAATATGATTGAGAATTTTAAACATTGATGAAAGAGGGTGATAATTTTGTAAATAGCAAAATTTTCGAGTACTATCATTTTTATGCTTTTAAATGATTTAGACCCCAAAGTATTCCATAAATAAATATAATAATTTAAATATTAGAGATGTAACAACATATAAATCTATTAAATTTGTTTGGGTGGATCTGAAATGCCCAAAGGAGCAAATGAGCAGAGATGTAAAGAAGAAGAGAAAAGAAAGAAGTAGAAGAAGAAGAAGGCGAGGTGGAAAATAGAAGAAAGCATAAACCTGATTAATTCTCTTATAGCGTAGCAGTAGCAATACAAGGTATCTATATTACAGGGTGGAAAATAGAAGAAAGCGGAAACCTGATTAATTCTCTTATAGCATAACAATAGTAATACAAGGTCTTTATATTCCAGGGCATATGTAAAGAGGCGAGCAAATAAGTATGTAGACCACATTCATTAGATACAATATTTACTCATTTTCATGCCCCCTAAAACTCACAGTGGATATTGTGAGTTTGTTCCACAACTTTAGGAATCGAAGAGTTGGAAAAGTCTTGGTGAAAATATCAACAGTTCTCTTCCTCGGAGGTATGATAATGTAGTTGCACTTCATTGGATTTAATGTGATCTATGATGAAATAGTAGTCAATTTTAATAATTTTAGTTCTCGTATGGAAAACAGGATAGTGAGCCATGGACATAAGAGACTTATTATCACAGTAGAGAGGCGTAGGACCAGTATTTGGCATTCAAAAGTCTTGGAGAAGACATCGAAGCCAAATGATTTCAGTGGCCGCAGTACATATAACTTTACACTTCGTTTAAAAATTTTGTTGCAATTGGTTGCTTTTTCACATTCCAACATCATAATTTGAGTCCAATAAAAGTACAATGTCCAATGATAGATTTTCAGTCATTCACGTCACTTGCCCAAACTCACATCAGCATATGTGTGAATGACAAGTGATCAAAAGGAATACCCAACTCTAGTGTTCCTTGGAGATATCATAATAGATGTTTGAAAGCTTGGTAGCAAGTGTGGAGAGGTTTATGTAAATATTGAGATAGATAGTTGACTAAAAACATAATTTCGGGCCTAGTTAAGGTAAGATATTAAAGAGAGCCAACTAGATGTTTGTAATGCGAAGGGTTAGAGAAAAGGTCCATGTCTGCTATGGAGAATTTAGGATGAAGAGTTTAGGGATTAAGGACAGATTTGCAATCTTTCATACCTACTATGTTAAGTATGTTCTTGGCATAACAATTTGTATGAGTAATGTTGATACCTAAGAAGGTATTGACCGAATCCATGAATTTCATAGAAAATTTGTGTTGTAGTTCATGTTGAAGATGGTGTATCAATTCCAAATTATTATCGGTAAATAATATATCGTTTATATAGAGTAGGAGATAGAGTCTACGAGAGTTTTTGTGATAGATGTATAATGAAAGATCGACATTGCTTGCATGAAACCCGAACTTGACCATATGTGTGGTAAACATGTGATTCCATAGCCTATGTGCCTGCTTGACACCATAAATTGAATTATGCAACAGACAAACATATCACGGGTGAATAGGATCTTTGTAACCCTGTGACTAATGCATACAGACAGTTTCAAGAAGTTGACCATGAAGAAAGGCATTTGGGACATCCATCTGATAAATTTTCCACTTAAAGTGAATGGCAAATATGAGAAGTAATCAGATAGTTGGAATTTTTTGTCACAGTATTGAATATGTCCATATAATTGAGGCCATATTCTTGTTGATAACCCAAAGCTAGTAGATGCACTTTATACCTTGCCATAGAACCATCAGAATTCCTTTTGATTTTGAACGTCCATTTGCTACCAAGCACAAATTGATCGACAGTATATAGTAAGAGTTTCCAAGTATTTTGTTTGTGGAGTGCTTGAAGTTCTACTTCCATCGCTTTCCTCCAATGATCAAATTTAGTAGATTGTTTATAAGTGGTGGGTTCGGTTTGGTAAAGAAATGTATCAAATCAAAAATAAGCTTCCTGAATAAGGAAATAGTATGAGATCTTGTCACCATATGATGTATTAGTAGTTGATTTGGAGAAGGAGATGAACTGTGTTGATTTCTTGTTGAGCGTGAAATAGAATCGGTTGGTTCAATTCTAACATCGACTGATTCTATGTGACGATCGCTAAGAGCAGCTTGTGAGGAGGTTGGAGATACCACATATAGATTGTGTGAGGGAGGGCTCAGATCAGGTAGTTTGGTGAGTATAGTTGAAGTATGAGAGTGATAGGAGAAGGATCAGTGGGAAGTGGGGTTGTATTGTTCAAACTGATGAGGTTGTTTGTAAGGTTAGACGGATTCATTAAATGAAACATGTCGAGAGATTATATTCTCACCCCTGGTGAGATGAAAGCAGTTATATCCTTTGACATGAAAAGGAGAGCCCAAAAATACACATGTTGTTGAGTGTTGTTGAAGCTTATTTCTACGATGCGGGATAAACCAAGGAAAACATTCACATTCATAAGTTTTAAGATAGCTATAATCCAAAAGAACCATAGAGTAGTTGATATGGTGATTTATTGGCAATCACATTGGAGTGTAAGTGATTTATCAAATAAACAATCATGAGAACCGTATGAAGCTATAGAGAGGGAGGTATTTTGACATCAGCTACGAGAGCCCTAGTGGTTTCCAATATATGGTTGTGTTTCCTTTTAAGTGATTCCATTTCGTTGAGGCGTATAAGGACAACTAGTTTGTTGGATAATTTCATAGGTAGTAAATAAATTATTGAAGTGTTAGTTAGTGTATTCCTCACCATTATAATTTTTATTTTATGAATAAATTGAAGTTCTACTTCTTGCTTAAATCTTATATAATGACGAAACACTTCAAATTTGTTAGTCATAGGATAAAGCCACATGTAACCGATGAAATTCTCAACAAATAATACATAATAACGATAACCTTGATCTTACGCAGTTGGAGATGGACCCCAAACATCTGTATGTATTAATGCTAATGGATTACACTGAGTACTAGTATAATTATTAAAGGGAATACGATGACATCTAGCAATAGTACAAGATGCGCAAAAAAGACAAATTAGTAGGTAGTTGCAATTGTGGTTATAGCTTGGCAATTGGTTGTATGGTTTGACAATGAGGATCTCCAAGGCACCCGTGCCATTATCCGAAATCGACTTTAACAAAAGCAAGGGCTTGATTGGGATGAAATTCGATACAAAGCACTAATGCACGCACCCTAGAGAAGAACTTGTTGAGTAGTTCGGTCCTTTATTTGATACCCAATAGCATCAAACATAGTGTTGCATTTATTATCATGTGCCAACTCGAATATGGATATTGGGTTGTAAAAAATGTGAGGAGTATGAAATAATCTTGATAAAATTAGTTTATGATGGGGAGTAGGTAGGATGCCACTTCTGGAGTGTCAAATTGGAATAATTTTACCACTGCCGACCCTCACACTTTCATTAACTTGATAGGCCTCATGATGTTTCAAATGATTGAAGTCATTGGTCAAGTGAGAAGTAGCACATGTATCAAGATACCAATTAGATTTGCCTGAAGGGTTAATAGAAGTAACACACACCTTGTGTGCATTAAATCCAACCGAGACATTGGAATTATTGGGTTGATAGTTGACGTTGAGTAGATTCCAACATTTTGGAGCTATGTGGCCCAGTTTATTGCAAAATTGACAAAGAATATATCTGAAAGATTTTGTTTGAGAGTTAGGAGGTTCTTGAGTTCGTTTCAAAGGTTGATTATGAGAGCCACCCCTGCTTCTATAATATTTTCCTTTCCCTTTGTGAGAATAGAGAGTGATTTATGACTCTGGTTCAAGATTTTCATTATTGAAATCAATTAAAGGATTAATTTCATCGCCGATTAATAGAGCATAGAGATTTTCAAGATTTATGGAGCTGATTTAGTGCATATAGTGGTTTTAAATGCTTGATAAGAAGATGGTAGACTTTCATGATGTATAGGATAATATCTTCAATATCCACTTTTGAACCAGTCACACAAATATTATCAATAATAGACTTAATTTGCATTAGATATTGAGCCGTTATTAGGTTTCTCAATGACACATTATGCAATTCATTTTTCAAATGAATAACCCGAGAGCGATTGGAAGCGTAGAGCCGATTATCTAAGGCAACCCAGCTTTCATGATAGCTCTCCAAATTCAGGACATAGGACAAGATAGATGCATAAATTGTAGAATACAAAGCAGTTGCTAGGTTCCGCTCAATCAAGATCCCGGCAGTATAAGCACTTTAGCAATATAGGTACCTGATTTGATGAGAATCCGATGAGCAGGAACAGGTAGGCTGCCATCAAGAAAGCCCAAGAACCCATTAGCTTTGATAAATTCACCATTTGAGATCTCCACAACTGGTAATTATGTGCTGATAGAGCTGTCGTGACCATTAATTTCATATTGGTTGTAAGGAATTTCAAAGAAGCCGCAATGGGTGATCGGTAATTAATGCAAAGTGTCGCAAGACCCTCTTGAATTTGCAAGCTATTGGAATCATCCATGGCTGTGAGGCTAGAGGAGCTTCGATACCATGAAATGCCCGAAGAAGAGCATGAGCGGAGACGTAAAGAAGCGGATAGAAAAAAAAAGTTGGAAGAAGAAGAAGTCGTAGTGAAAAATAGAAGAAAGTAGAAACCAGATTAACACTAGCAATACCAGGTATTTGTATTACAGGGTATAGATAAAATGGGCCCCATTTATTAGATATAATATTTACTTCCTTTCAGGATCTAACCTTTTATTATTACAAGCTAAAATATTTATTATGATAATATGGGGGATTAACGTCTATGCTTGATACAAAGATCTTACACGATAACAAATAAAGAAAAAGAACACAAAAAAATATTAAAATTTTTACATTAAAAAATAGTAATATTTCGTCTAATTGAAATAATTTACTTGGAGTATTTTTTTTTTCCCCCTTTTTTTCTTTCTTTTGAGCCAAGCAATGTATATAAAATCATTCGAAATAATCCACTATTTATATAAGAATGTTTGGTCTTTCCTATCATTGGATAAGAGAGATTGTAAATTAAGTTAGGAGCACCTTTTTGAAAGATCGACGTCAAGAGAGTGTTTTTGTGATGTCAATCAGAAGATAATAATAAGATGATGCTGGTTAGAAGATGGTAGTTGGGCCATGATGATTGAGACATAACATTCAAGCGGCAGCGACCAAGAAATAATAATTAGGCGATAGTGTTGAGAGAAAATAACAAGTAGTCGAAGATTAAATGATGATGATCAAGTGATGGTAAAAAATTAGAGTGAAACGATGTATATTGGGCAGCAATATTGATCAGCTAATAGCAATTAAGTGGTGCCGATCGAGCAATGACAACTAAGAGAAGACAATATATTAGTAATTAGGTGAGAAATGTGCTCCCATAAGCTTATACATTAATACACCTTGGATTTTTTGAAAAACGACAAAAGTGGGATGACCACAACTGACCTTTCATTTCAATTTTTGATATCTTGTTTTGGAATAATGGCTTTCCATTCTCATGTATATATATATATATATATATATATATATATATATAAATATGGTGCAACTTTTATATTATTAGTCTATTTTGAAGAAGCTGTAGGTGTTGCTTTCAAACTGCGTAAAAATTTGTCACATTGCACGACTTCCGCTATATCTATCTATATGCCCGTGACTCCAATAGCTCCCAGTTTAGCTAAAGGCTCCGTTTCATTAGCCTTCTTTCATCCCGGCACCCTACACTACACGTGAGTGAGAGAGACGGGGAAAGGGACCAAATAATTTTATTATTATTATTTTTTTCTCTACATTGATAAATTTTTTCCTGTTATAATTGTAAATATAAAATCGAATAAAATTTTATATTCACATTTATAGCATCTTAACATTAAAAAATTATGCGTCATTTTGAATATATTTTTTCGTTCAAAGCTAAAAAAAACTATATGGATTTTTACATATAGAGATCCCCAAATCCTAAAATTTACAGGTCTGGCTCCGAAACTTTTAATTTACTCCCCGCAAAGACCCCGTCTGTCTCTCGATCGAAAGGTGTTAGAAGAAAGGTACCGCACCGTTGCTCTAAGAGTCGAAGGCCTTCTGATCTTGTGCATCGAAGGGCGATAAGCACACGAGCCACTAGTCAGGCCAGAGTACCCGAACATGATCAAGATTTATGAATCTCTCTAAGAGACGATTGAGAGATCCTTGAAGGTTGGGGAAGTGGCGAAGATTAAGAGCCCGCCGAAGAAGTTGCTGCTGTAATCGCTAAGGGAGGATGGTGATTCAATGGATTCAGAAAGATGTCAGCTTGCTCTTTTGGAAAGCATGAAGAAACTGAACAACAAATGACAGAGAAGAAACAAAGGCAGATGAATAGGTGAATTTGAACTAGGAGTCGACCATGGTTGAGAAGCAGGGTTTCCTGAGAACAAAAGCTTAAAGGATTGTGTGATTGCACCGAAAGATCGAAGTTTTAGATCGTCGATGAGATACGGGTCTTGGGATTATAGCAATCGAAGGATGGAGAAGATGAGAAGAAGGCCTTTAACAGCAACAGTGTGCTGTCTTTCTTCCAAGACTTGTCAATAGAGAGACAGAGAACCTGTGGGGAGTAAATTAAAAGTTTGGGAGTATTTTATGTATAAATTACAGAATCTGGAGGCCTCTATCTGTAAAAATCACAAAAATATATTCAGGATAAAATGAACTTTCCATCAAAGGAGTACCCCAAAAAAAAAAAAGAAAAGAAAAAGGTCACATGAACATCACCGCGCAAAGGACACTGCAACTACAGTCCAACGAGAACAGCAACATAGACCGACAGAAGAAAATAAACAATAACACCAGGGGTAAAACGGGAAATTGAACCACTTTGGCCGGAAGCCGAGGCGCCGCGGTCGAAGTGGAGTGAGTCGGCGGCGAGCGGCATGTTCTCCCGGTCTAAGCTGCATCGGTACGGCGGCGTCGGCGGGTGCGCGCTGTACAAAATAGCCCTCAAAACTGCCGACACCGTTGGGATATAGGCCGACTTATTCCTCGCCAGTAGCCACGTCAGCCCCATCAGCCGGCACTCTCTGTCCATCATCTTCTCCACCCTCTCCCCACCGCCGCCGCCCCCCTTCAGCTGCCACTCGATCGAAAACAACACAAAATTATCATCATTATTTTTACAAAAAAAAAAAGGAAATATGTTTTCATAAGAACTTAATGAATGTTTTCGATCCAAAGTCGATATAAGTATACTCTTAAGATCCCAATTTAAAGAGTTAAGCTGCTGTTGTTAATGACCAATATGCTACGCATTACGCATTCCATATTAAAACCTTTGAAAATCTTCAATGAACGATAACTTTATGCATTTAATAATTTTCCTTCCTTAAAATGCCATTAATGCTACTCACGAGTGAAGCCGTGGAATGAACCACCACCCTTTCTTAATGCCTGCAACTGTAAGAATGTTTCAGCAGATACAATCAGATTTTCATGAAAGCAGACATGAATGATGAATATTACTTTAAATAAACTCAATACTCAGATATTCAATATTAATTATTTGTTTTTTTTTTTACTTGTTGCAGATATCAAAAAAATCATTATATTTACGGAGCCTTCACGAAATTTCCATATCTTAAAATCATATTATATGAAGAATCTGATGAAAAAAGGTCACGATTTTCAAACTATATCAACTAAATGTGCCTCGAAAATTCCAAGAAAAACAAAATCCCAATTTTGAAGATATATCTTCGTCACCAACCTTCTCCAGGGAGCCAAGGCATCGCGTGCAACCAGAGTGAGATGCATTGCGGCAATTACGTTCCAGAGCGCGGAGGCCGGATGTCGGCTTGACTCTATCGCCGTCAGTATCCGCTCCGCTGGAAACAATAAAGGCTGCCGGACAAAACATCGACCCCATCTCATGCAACCGTATTCCGCAGAAACAGAGCACGGCATCACAGGTAGCGTTAGGCCGCGGAAAGCTGATATTACGAGCGGCGAGAGAGATCTGTAACGCGTCGGCGCACTGCTGTGACTCAGTCTCCGGCATCATCGGAAGCGAGTCTTCAGCGCTGTCCAACGGGGGCGAAGACGGTCGGAATTGGAGGGCGGAGCGAGCGTGGGCCGCAAATAGCCAGGCTGCGAGAACAGGGCAGCAGCGGCTGCGGTCGAGGTTCGCACCGTGGCCGCATGCTTCTTCGACGCCACCGAACATCTCGGATGAGAGGTCGAGTTGGCAGGCGGAAGCGGCGGCGGAGCGGTTTCTTCCGGCGAGGGGGAAGGCGGGTACGGTGGATGATGGAAAAGGGGATCCGCCGGCGGCGGATGATAATAAGAGAAGAAGAGCAGTGACAAAGATGAGCTGCATTTGTGTTTTCATTAGTTGGTTGAGAGTGAAGAGCAGTCTTTAGGAAGAACTTGAGGAAAGGGTCGCCTTTGGTGAGGATGAAGAGGTGGGTTTGGGTCTTATTAACCCTTTTACCTGCTGCGCTTAAACTATTTAAAAATATAAATCTATATATATATATATTTCTTGAATATTGGCATCTAATTTTTTTATATTTATTTATTCAACATTAAATTTAAAAATCACCTAAAAAATCAATAATGATAAACTTTCTACATTTTCTTCAGGCATATATAATAGAGCTTTATTAGTAATATATACATAAAATTAGTTTTTATAATAGTGCTCTCTATAGCAAGAGGAAATATTACATCAGAACTCTACACGTAGAGCTAAGTACGGAGTCTAGTGAAATTTGCCCGGTAACTCAAAGAATATTCCCCCAGTGTTATTCCGCGTTATTCAAGCGTTATTGTGTATTATTCAGGTGTTATTGTATGTTATTCAGGTGTTATTTTGTTCTGAGAATATTTATGTGTTATAATAACACAATAACAAATCAATAACACATGAATAACACACAATAACACCTGAATAACGCGAAATAACATGAGGAGAATATTCCTGGTGTTATAGGGTGATTTTTGTTCCTTTTTCTGTCACTCATCACGTGACACGATTTCATTAGACTCCGCGTGTAATTTTACGTGAGAAGTCCTAATATAATATTTTTTCTTATAACGGAAGAGTATCAAAGAGTTTTTTCAATATTTGTTAAATAAAATGGCCGAGCAAAATTCAAACCTTATTCAAATATTGCTGAATCTGATTTGATAGTATCAAAGATTATATTAATTTTCAATCACAGCTTGAACAACGCTCAAATATATTTTACTCATAAATTTTATTATATTGTCTAAATACAATATGATCCGATCTTCAAATATAGATCAGCCATAAATTGAATATTTTCATTATATTCATTACAAAACTAATTTTTACTAGGCTAAGGTGTAATTATTCTAAACTCTTCTACACTTCCAAGTGAATTGAAATAAAAAAGTTGGAGGGAAATATGGTGGAATACCTATAAAAAGTTAGTATTTACACAATGAAAAATAGATGCTATTCAAGAAGCTTTGTGGCCAGGTAGACGTTCATACTTTGTGAGCTCTTCTAAGTTATCTCGTTATCTAGTTCTCTTATAACTCGAGTAAATTTAATTTATTACGCTGCTTCACATAAGAACTTCAGAAAACTTACCCAAGATGTATCTTCAGTGAATAAAATAACTTCAATTTTACAGTTGCTTGCATATACATATAGGGCTAGGATAGAAAACGTGATGACAACTTTGAGGCATTATATTTGTATAAACAAAATACTCCGAACTAGATCCAATGACTTTGAACAGGAAACATGGCAAAAAAATAATAATAAAAAAAAGTAATCCTGAAAAGTACAAAAACTCCTAGTTGGCTCGGGGCAAATCATCCAATCGACCAAGTTAAACAAGCTAGCAGCATAAGTGAATGAACAACTGGCCAACAAAAGAGTAGGCGAAGCGTTGCTCCGATTATGAAGGATTCTACAAAAGTAATGATAGCATTGATGGTTATAGTGGTCAATCGGTAGTAGGAAAAAAAAAAAAAAAAACACTCGAGAGCATTATCGATATTTCATAATATAGCTTTCATTTATTATATATTTGAGAACACTAACATGTAAAGGGGGATTTTCCCCGAACATCAATCTCTCCCGCTTTCACTCCCTACGCTCCAATCCTTAAATGTGATTCATGAATAGATTTGGGTCCAACACCCTAGAAAATGCGATGAGCACGGACGTGTGAGACGATCAAATGACGAAGGTCATCCGAGGAACATTCATAAACAAAATCAAAGTAGCTCCTAGAGCCATTTTAGAAGGTCCAAAATGACGTGAGGACGAGCCCCTCCCTTCTTCACTTCCAATTTTTTTATTGTGACAACTCTTTAGACGTCTCGTCTTTTTTCTCAGCAAGGAAACCATGAAGTAGAATTTACTTTGAATGGAAACTTAAGATTCTGAAAACTTGTCCATGATAAAAAAGTCTCTCTGAAAGGCGACCCAAGCACGCAGTAAAGAAAGAGAGCAAGAAAAATTAGAAAGAAACTACCACCTATTTATAAGTAGTCAAGTGAGTGGAAATCAAGGAAGTAACAACTTCTAATAATTAATTAAATAAATAAGAAACAAACTATAGTTGCATCTAATTCTTTTGCTCTTATGGCAGCTTGCATCGTTCCAATACACGAGAGAATCAACTAAAAAAATATATGTTGTGCTATTTAGGCCGAATAAAACGCAAATCCAGAAGAATAACACAGAGATTTACAAGGTTCGGCAAAGATGCCTACATCCTCGGGAGCAGAGCGGCGAATTCACTATTTCAGAGGAGTTACAAGTCCATACCTAACAATATATAAACAAAATACAGTGAACTAGATCTGACAATCTTGAACGGAATACATAACAAAAAATCAACCTCAGAGAGCACAAAGAACTGCCGGCTGGCAAAAGGCAAATGGTATGAGCGATCGAGTCAACTAACGATTGACCATCATGGGGTGGGCGAACTGATGCTTCAATCAAGAAGGTTTCAATGAAAGTAACAACAATCTTGACAGTTGTGTACTGACCGACAGTAAAGAATCTCAAAGGTATCATTTACATTTCATGATGTCACTTCCAATTATTATAGACATTAGAACCAGAAAGTATAAGTGAGACTTTATTTCTAAGAAAATACACAAGGAAATTACAGAATTTTGGTGCTCCTAAGACTCTAGTCTTTCCCGACTTTCTCGATTTCTCTTCTTAGACTCTATTCCTTGTGAAATATTGATTTTGGATTAGCCTTTTTTCTTTGTTACTTCTACAGTTCTACCCTGAGTTATATAAGAAAGAATAACTACTATTCAATAATAAAATATTTAATGGAGCTTCTTTTTGATCTCTAACTATTACAAATAATAATAATAGGGAAGAGCTCTGGTTGATCTCAACATAAATCCAAACAAATGCGATCCAATCTATATATATATATATATAAGGTTTTTTTTTCTTTAAAAACTAACATAAAATGCAGAAAATTTAAGGAAATTTTAATCATAAATTGTGTTTTAGCTAAAAAAAAATTGAGACACATAAGAAAATATATACAAACGCCTGATCTTCCCAATTAATTATATTATAAATAAAAACTAAGGGTGAGAAAAATAAAATATAAAAAAAATAAAAAACGTAAAGATTTAATCACATGACGCTGATTCAAATCCATAACCTGTATAATAAACTAATCTCTCTAACCACTCTGCCATAAATACCTAAACTAACAGCAGACATGTTGGCGGCCAATGGTAAGCTTGCAGACCATATATAATGTATGACCCCTTTATACGGCAACTTGGTTTTTTTTAATTAAAATTTCATTTTTAAAGTTATTTTTTAAAAAATTATTTGAAATGGTTTGTTAAAAATTTTCAAAAAAAAACTAATCATAACTCATTGTTTTTATTTTTATATTAAAATAAAAAAGTAATGATCCTATTTAAATTATTTAGATCTCAATATAAAATGTGGTAATCATGGAATCATACTTTGAAACAACTTGATAATACTCTTATGTCATTGCATATACCAAAAATATCATCACGAATTTCAAAGAAAACAAATGACCAAAATGAAGGGCATCCTTTTAAGATAAGTTAAGTAATCAACTCACGATTAAAGGTTGAACCTAAGGCCTCGTCACCAAAGTCGTGATAGTTTCAAGCTTTGTAGATGGTTCCATGCTCGGTAACCACAAGACCCACTATAAGTGAGACATGAATCATCTCGACAGCGAGTCCTGTTCGATACCCTGTGTGGGTTGTGACAAGACCCGCTTAAGACCTTAAAAGATTGAGAGATCTGACCGAAGCAACGAACCAATCAGGCAGGCAAGACACGAGCAACTGTAAGACTCGAGCCAAACGAAAAATAAGCCGCGCACACTATAAAAAAATCTATCGATCACATTCGACCGACCAACCCCTCATCCGGACCTAACGTCACCTCACAATTTATGCCATATCTATGGAAAAATAATAACGATGATTATGAAGAAGAAGCATCAAGAGCATATTGTCCATGCTTCCATTATTATATAAATAAGAATTATAATAATAATAGTTGTTAGATTTGTTTAAATAAAATAAAAAAGTTTAACAGTGCGCATTGGGAGGTGTAGAGAAGTTAGTACAAGTGTGCAGTGGAAAGGTGCGGGAATCGAGGGCCGTCGTGAAGGGCATCTCGGTCTCCAGATTTCATTTTATTTTATTTTATTTTATTTTATTTCATTTTATTTGTGGAGAAGGTAAGACCTAACAAATGTTCAGCTTCGTACTCTTGGCTGTCGGACAAATCACATGATCAGATTAAATATTATTAAAAAAATATATTATTCTTAAATATATATATATGAATAAGTTGAATAAAAATTTAACTACTTTTAATACATGTTTTATAGTTTTTAATCACATGTGATAAAAAAATGAGACAAATCCCGAAGTCTATTTATCAAATCATGTGAGGTTATCTGAGCTAAATTCGTAAGATCAAAATCGAACAAGTTATGAGACAAATAAAAAGATGATCGGATGATCGAAAGATGAATCATCCGAACAGATGCCAGGCGAAAGAACATATGAGTTGATTTTTACAAGAAAATCGATCAAATGCAACATCAACTCTTATGCAGAACCGATCCGAAGGAAGATTTGCTTCCACAATATCTCTGACCAATCAAGAGGCGTCTCATAAGTTTATCATCAATGACTAAAGATTGATGTTGAACCGTATGAACTGTTCAACCCGTATCGATCAAGCTCAACCGATCAAATTGAATTTGTCAATTCGAAGTTGATTAATATCAGTTGTCCAAGTCAGAAAGTAGCAGAACAACAGGAAGTAAAATACTAGAAATACTCAAATACATGCCTCTTTAAAGAAGAAATTAAAAATGTAATATCATTATTTTATATACTATATCTTTAGAAAGGGGAATCATTGTATTAATGAGACACAATTAAACATGTTGGATTATTATTCACTCTCTTTCTCTCTCTCTCTCTCTCTCGCCTTCTATCTCTCTTTACTTGCACTCTATTCTCTAGGTGTAATTCACAGACAAATCAAGATTCAACAATAATCAAATCGGCTTGTGAGTTGGCTCCATTCAACTCAATAAATGGCTCCCTATTGAGTTTGATGAGATAACAAGTCACACTCAAATGAGCCAGAACTCACATCATTAACTATCCAGTGAGCTTCTTTAAAAAAAATTGTTAGTATAAATATACTCAAAACATATTAAAATTCAATACTCTATATTCAAATCATTAAAATATATATATATATATATATATTTATTTATTTAAAAAATAAATCGAATTCAAAATTTAAAGTTATAATAATCATAATTTTTTGAAAAATTAAATTTTAATGATAACTAAACTAGAAGTTTAATGATCGAGTGCGTTCTTTAATTGAAGAGAAGGACCAAGATTCCTCATAAACTTTAAAACTATGGCTTTTTTTTTTTTGCTGACATGAGAGGATGCATGACTCCTCATTGAGTCATCATATCTTTCTTTTTCCTCTTAATCATTGAAAAAAAAAATAAAGAAGGACGGCAAAGAAAGGGAGACAAAAGATTGGAGCCCTCACATGGAACACTTTATTACTTCACTGAAAAAATCATTTGTTAATCATTTATTTAAATAATTGATTATTTCATAAGTATGCCCCCAATAATCTTTGGGGAAGATGCATAAGACAAGGAGATTATTGCCAATAGATGAGAGCTAGAGGTAAGTGGACATGCACATATATTAATGAGCATGGGGCAGTGTTAATTATTATTTTTTAAATCACTTTTTTATTTTAAAATTTTAATGTTTTTGCGTGTTGTAAAACAGATAGTGACAAATGAGAAAGAAGATTCCTTATAAAGTGTACAGTTTGCCACTTTGATAATACAAATTAAAAATAATAATAAAACTAATCACACTGTGTCAAAAGCGATGCTCAAATCCCAGAGGGATTTGGCATTTTTGGGTTGGCTTTTTCGTAATATTTAGTTTTTAAAGATTTTTCTGTTTAAATAGAATCAATTTCTGTTTTAAGTCTTAAATATAATTGAAAATATTAAAATACAACGAGAACTTTATATTCAAAATTTATTTAAAGTATGAACATATTCTTTTCTCTTTTTAATATATGAATTATATATATATATATATATATAACATTTTTGCTTAACCTTACTTTGATTTATATTTTTCAATCATTTAAATCATTTTATTATATTTCATATTTTGTTTCAGTAACATTGGAGGCATATTAAGGGGCCAGCAATGGGGGTATTCAATAACAATGATACCTGCTAAATAAACTGCATACAAATTAAGGGTTATTATATAAATATCACTTAAAACTTAGCTATTGACATATTTCACAGCCATACTTTCATATTTTCAAAAATTCATTTTTGCTGACTTGTGATAATAATTCAGTTGGGGAATTCCATCAAGGACTTCTGCTAAGGCGAGATGTTACGGACAGCAAATTTCTGTCTCACTGAAATTCGAAAGCCGCCCTCTTAGGAGCACCCTATCTTCCCTCCGTCGTCTCAGCTGCTATGTGTATGTGTATGCCGAAGAGTGGAGCACAAGGTGGGTTTTGCTCCAGTAAAAGAAATAAGTTAGATGGAGATTAGGGATGTGGTTGATTGCTCTCTGGTGGGAGAGGCAGAGAGAATGGGGATGTCGATGCGTATGGGAAGGGCGACAAATTGGTGGGCTGACTTCGCCGGCGTGATGCAGGTGGCTGCGGCATGGATGCGATTTGCCAGTGAGGAGGAAAGATGAGGTGCTCCTTGAGAGGGCAGGTTGCAAGTCTGAGTGAGAGAGAGGATTGCAGCCCATGGCAACTAACCGGAGCAAAAATCCCCAAGCTTCACAGAGCAGAGAGCACAAGTCCCCGATGAAATTCCCCAACCGAATCACTAGCAGAAGTTAAGAGAAAAAGGGCAATTAGATGCATTTCACCACCCAATTCTTATCAATTTACCTTTCTCACACATAAATTTTCATTTTCACCTATAAATAAATAAAATTTAACTATTAATCAGTAAATTTAGGTATGAAATGGGTATATATTATACTTTTTAGTGCTTTGTATGTATAAGCTCCTAGATTTTTTTTTTTTTGTTGTTTTTTGGTAAATATAGAACTTTGGGTGTGATATATGCTAATAGGAAAGTTTTTGAGTGAAAATTCCTAAAATTTAATGTTATTACACTTAAATAATAAGACGTGATGTTAAATTATTACAATTTATCCCTCATAAACTATCTTAATTAAATAAAACAGAAATTTCAATTTACATGAATAAATATAGGTAAGGAATGAATGGGATGTCGAAATAGCAGAGGAATAGCCAGAAATTGTAGGTGCTACAAGGGAAAAAAATGCAGGAATGCTAGACCAGCAGGTCTGAAGAGCAAGTATCACATCAGTATAACGTGATCAGCTAAATATGTTAGCAATATTGACCTTTTTAATTTTCTCTTATATATTTCCTTGAAAAGATAAAATATATACATTCAAGCAAATACACTTATGTTTGAATGTAATCGCACTGCCACATCATTACGAAACTTTAATGTCATATAAAAAATACCATCATTATTAACTTTAAAGAAGTGAAATCCAGTTTTTCATGCATAGTTTTATGACACCGAAGTGTTATAAGTGTACATATCAAAATTTTGGTGTTAAATATTTAAATACATAAGAATTGTGAGGTATGTATGTACATTTCTAAAAAAACAAAAATGGACTGCCTTCAGAATATGAGTGGCAGGAGGTAAAACCTAGTTTGTGCTAGTATGATCAAACTGCAAGACTTGGCTTCAATTTTCAATTTAATATGCACATAATGGAAATATAACACATGCTGATTAGCATAGAATAATTAGCAACATTCCTCAAGTAGATTAAAGCTGCATTCCAGGATACAACAATCAATCCCAAGAAGCTATAGATAACAATCATCAATTCTTAAAACAAACAAAAGCAGCAAATGAATTCAGTCTTCAAGAATTCATTTATTTTCCCCTGATATGTCTGATTTTGGGAGGTTTTATATGAAGCTCGATATTGAAAATGCATTACAAATTTCAGCCATTTGAGAGATTTTACAGCGCAAGTAAAGAGGAATCAAAATTGTCATGCAATAGCTCCTGAAAAAAGTTAATACACAAAAACTGCATATTCACATGATTCAGCAAAGAAATTTGAAGCTTGCTTCATTGAGTAGGTGATATCTAAAATAACTCCTCATGATCTCAGAATGGTTCCACAAATCTCTTATGGTGAGTCCTCAGATTATTTTTTTCCTTCACACACCTCACTGGCAAGGCTATCTTGCAAGTATGTGCTGATAGCATACTCCACAAAATACAGGACAATATTGGTAACAACTTCCACATGGCCAGGTGGTCCACACTGCTCTAGCCACAACAACGAGGAGAAATCCCGATCTCTCATCACCATTCTATACACACTTCATAATACTATACATATTGAGATAAATCCATGTACGTTAATGTACATTCCATTTGGAAAGCTGAAGCTAACTGCGGCTTGGCTTTTATTATGGTATCAGAGCAGATCTATGTACTCTGCTGTCTGCTATTTCCTTCTCTAGTTTTTATTTGTTCTCTTTACCTCAGCATACAAAATGGATTCCCATTCTCAATCATCACAAGTAGAATATACATGCTAACAGCAGAATTCTTTAATCTCCGTTCCACATTCCCTCCTTAAAATTCCTTGTGACAAACATTAAAATCATAGCACACACTACATTAAAAATAGACAATAACACAACCTGGAGTACCCAAATCCTAAAACCATTTGCAGGTAATGGATTCAATGGATTTTTGAACGGAAATTCCATCTGCCCACAACAATTCGATATCAGCTCCACAGAACATTCCATCAATCCTGACTACACATTGGAAACCTGACTACACACCGGAAACTAATTGACCTAAATCTATCTGCAGCCATCTATAACACACAATATCTCCTCATCTGCTTGCTTTAGAATCAACAGCAGATAAGTGAGCAACATTAGACGAGCTATTTCAGTCCACAAGCAGATCAAAGGTGATACAACTCAAAAATGAGCTACAACATACTGAAATAAAGGGTGATATTATGACCCGGTAATTAATCCACATCAAAACACTGGTAGAACAGCTAGCAGCTGCCGGATGCAGATTAGACAACGGAGATATAGTTCCTTTACATCCTCAACAGCCTCCCTACAACTTACCAATCATTCAAGGCAGCAATTCGAAGAAGACTGGAAACCATTTTTTAAATGCACTCAAATCCCACAATCTTTTTGGCTCTATGTTCTCTAAACAGTAGTTTAAACAATCAATCTGTTATCCACCAAAACCACAACCATGAATGCCCATCTTTCTACACAAAATCAAACCCGACTACAAACATTTCAGAACATTTGGATGCTCGTTTCCTTGGCAATCCCCAAAGACCCCAAATAAATTAGCCCAAAGAGCATCACATTACATAGTCTTAAAGTTAATCCACACTTCATGAAGGATACATATGTATGGATCTTTCTACCACCAAAATCATCATATTCATGTGATATTCAATGACCCTCACTTTCCCTACACAGTATCTCAATCTCTTCCACAACCCAATAGAGTTCAAAACACACCTCCACTACTTTCTAGTACGTCCACATCTCTATAACTCTCCACCCTCACACACCAAAGCATGCCAACAAACTCATTCTCAGCTCCAGCATCACAGAATACATATCCACCTCTAATTTAGACAGAAGACCAGCTCCCATAAAATTATACACCTCCCAATACACACCCCATTGATAACACGATCTAAAACTGACAACGTCAAGCCCAAAATCCTCCTCACTCTCAATACCACAACCCAAATTTCCACTGACCGAACCACATGCCCAGGCCATCAAAAACTAAAATTGGAGAAAGACAGTATTTGATGAATTCAAGGCCCTAAAATAACAAGGCACATGGGAGCTAGTCCACCCCCCAGCAAACCATCCCATTCTTGGTCGCAAATGGACCATTAAAACAAAAATGCATTCCAATGGAACCATTGTCCGGTATAAAGCCCGGTTGGAAGCACAGCACAGAGTAACACCCGAGAATATGGAATCAACAATGCTGAGACTTTCAGTTCAGTTGCCACCATGCCTAAAATAAGAGCTCTCCTATCCGTAGCACTAAATAAATCCAGACAAATCAAACAACTAGATGTATCCAAAGTCTTCTTTCAGGGCACACTGGAGGACACAGACTACATGGCACAACCCCAAGGATTCCAAGATTCTCAACACCCCAACTCTCGATGGCCTCAAAGAGGCTTCAAGACAACTGCACTCTATCTTTACTGGATTTTAAAGCAAAAGAGCTTTACTCCTTAGCTTAGCCGACCCATCCTAACTCATGTACAAAACAGCAACACAACAGCTCTTCATTCATAGCACACAATTCTTATGTAATTACATTCTCACACCTAAACTTTGATATTTACATACATAGCGCTTTAGTGCTTTAAACCTCTGCATGAAAAGATGTATTTCACTTTTAAAAAATGGGCACTATGCTATTTTTATGTGATATTAAAGATTTGAGTGATATGTGAGTAAATGTGAAAGTTTAGGTGTGAGATATGTAAAAAACATAAGAATTGTGTGCTATACATGCAAATGCCCCTTATTTATTCAATAACTAATCTTGCGCTCACGTATCAGGCCTTTTTCAAGTTTTACATTGTAGGTGAGGCATGTTGATTCATAAGCAAGCGAAATGGAAATTTGAACAAATCATGCAGTCTGATTTATACTCTTTCTTTCTCATGAATTATTTCAACAACAACAAACCTTTGTCCCAATAAGTGTGATCGGCAAATATAATTTAATCACCCATAGTTACAACTCTGTCACTAGAGCTACTACTACTAAAAATACATTCCATGTATTCAGTTTTAGTTCTACTCAAATGAAGGCATTTAGACTCCAATGTAGACCTCCATAATTCAAGTTTTTCCTGAGCTTTTTCTATAGGCTTATCCACGAGAAGAAAATCATCAGCGAAAAACATACACCAAGTTACATCCTCCTGTAAATATTCAACAAGAACATCCATAACTAAAGCAAAAATATATGGGCTTAAAGCTAAAATAAATCCACCTGTTTGAAAACAAATAACAACTCTATTATACATATCTTTAATGACAATATAAGTCATATCAACAAATTTCTTCGCTCTTGGAACCTTATCGTAAGCTCTTTCTAAATCAATAAAAATCATATATACATCCTCCATATTCTCTCTAAACTTCTCAATCAAACCTCTCAATAAATGTATAGCTTCCATAGTAGACCAGCCCGGCATAATCCAAATTGATTATGGGAAATCCTTGCAATACGTCTTAACCTATGTTCAATTACCCTCTTCCATAATTTTAAAGTATGACACATCAACTTAATTCCTCTATAATTTGCACACTCTTGCCCATCCCCTTTATTCTTAAAAATGGGGACCAAACTAATCTTCCTCGACTCCTAAGGCATCATTTAGTTTTTTAAAAAATATATTAAAAAGTTTAGTAAGCCAAAAAACTCCCAAATCTTCTATATATTTCCACACTTCAATTGGGATATCATTAGGTCCTACAAGTTTTCCACCTTTAGTTTTATTTAAAGTCTCATAAACTTCTTTTTTTACTAATTAGGACGGTAAAAAAGAAACATTTTATCATTATTAATGATACAAAGATCACTAAAGTCGATCTTATTTTCAAAAACTTCATTAAAAATTTTATCAAATAACCCACTATGTTAAATCTCTTTTTCTTAGAAAATCACTTTTTTATTTCATCTTTAATATTTTTTAATTGAGTTAAACTTTTACTATTCTTTCCTCTTTCTTTGACCAGTTTATACATATAATTTTCACCAGTTTTAGTATCTAATTTATTATGAAGATCATTAAAACAAAATTTTTAGCGTTACAAATTGTTCTCTTAGACTTCCTACGGGCCATTTTATATTTTTTTCAATTCTCTAAGCTTTTACATTTAAACTTATTTTTATAACATAATTTCTTATATTTTATCTTTCTTACAAATTATTATTCCACCACCACCAACTATTTTTATTTATAAAAATTTTTTATTTTGCTTCTCCAAGTTTATCTTTTGTCACTTGTTTAATAGTGTTTGTTACTTTATCCCACATAGAATTTACTTATTTACGAACATCCCAAGCCTTAAAATATTGAAGTTCACTCACAAAAATAATTTTATTTGTCTTTTATGTGCCCCCATCTAATTCAAAGACAATGATTCCTAATATTCTTTACTTTACAACTCTTGATCTTAAATTTAGAACTAATAATCGATGTTGAGTACTTAAATTCTCAATTGGAATGATCCTACAATCTTTACATTCTCGGCAATCTCTTCTTCTCATAAGAAAATAATCAATTTGTGTTTTATTAGATCAATTCTTATAAGTAATAATATGCTCTTTTTTTCTTGAACAAAGTATTAGCCATAACAAAATCTAATATGACTTTACCTTCTTCATTAATCACTTCAAAACATAGCCACCATGAATATTTCTAAAATCTTCTACCACTCTACCGATATGTCCATTTAGATCTTCTCCAATAAAAATTCTTTCTTTAAGAGGAAACATTCGTATAAAGTCTTCTAGGTCACTCCTTAATTTTTCTTTAGAACCTATATCTAAACCTAACTGAGGAGCATACAATTATAATATTAAAAAACTTAGTATCAACAAAAATCTTAAGGGCTATAATTCAATCTCTAATTCTATTATTTTTTACAATATTATCTTTTGAACTCTTTTAATAATTATGCTTACACCATTTCTAGTGCGACTCTCACTTGAATACTAAAGTTTAAAACCTACGTTATTAAACTCCTCAACCTTTTCTCCAACCCATTTAGTTTCTTGAATACATAAGATATTTATCTTTCTATGAATCATAATATCAACTAATTCCATTAATTTATCTGCGACAATACCTATATTTCAAGATCTTATCCAGATATTACTTTCATAGACTAACTTCTTTTACCCCCATTCGCCCGTAAATGTGGAAAATCATGTTTATTTGATACTATACTCGGGCGTCGGTGTAGTGGCTCTTGCACCCTTTTCATTGTATTCAAGTCATACAACGCGTCGCTTCCAAGGGACGCCCCAGCAGTTACACAATGATTAAAAGGATTCACGTCATGAATCTTCAAAAAATTTTACACTGTTTATCGATTACTTAACACAGTCCTCCGTTTTTAACATCCCGGGCTTGGGACCCGGGGATGATAGTATCAAAAAGCCTATGGCCTGAATTACAAAAGCCTTCTGTAAATTTATCAAAAAATAAAAAAACATGAGAATGACAGTACTAAGCAAGGATTGTTTACAGCTGTAAGAATCACTTGAGCCCACTATAACATAGGCTTAATACAACATCTCAGTTTGAACTATGAATAGAGTTGGTTGTTGTTGAGCTTGAGACCTTCCCAAGTTATCAAATCAAATAACCCCCCAAACTTCAAGAAACAATTGAAACAACAAAGGTTGATTGAACCATACACCAAAATTAATGCAAAGAGTCGGCATCTCTAAAAGTTACAGAACACGAATTTGCACAATCAATAATAGATGAACTAGTTTGCCTACAAAATGTTATCCAAGTAAGAAACCATGCATAGTAGAGATAATTCAAAGTTAAGAAATTTAGCATACCACACAATTCTTTTTTATTTAAATCTATCTTCAAAAGTTTTATATTGACATTCATAAGATTATGGTGTCATAAACCTATACATGAAAATTGTGTATTTCACTTTTAAAAATTAAGTAATAGTGATACTTTTTGTGATATAAGAGATTTGAGTGCTATGCATGTAAACATGAATGTTTAGGTGTTATATATGTATAGAAGAATTGTGTGGTATGTATGTAAATGCCCCTTTAAAGTTTTATGGAGCTTAAGAAAAAAAAAAGATTTTTAGGAGATACCAGAGCTTTCACATGAAATATTTAGAAAAAGAATTTTGAGGCCAACCCGAATTAAAATGATTCTATTAAAATATATCACATGTTACACAAATGAATCTTGGTAGTATAAAGAGCATTAAGACATCACAGTTGTCTATGCTCAGTCGTTCTCCTTTTGAGGAGAGGAGACAAAAGACCAAAAAATCTTATATAAATCTTGGTGTTAACATCTAAAGTCAAAGTTCATGTTGAGGGCGTGTATTGCTCTTATAAATAATTGAAATCATTTATGTTATTGGCAAAAACAAACAACAAAGTTGGCAGACATTAAAAAATGTATTGACAGCGTGCTTGAACATTATAGGTGACCACAACGTACTTTAACATTACCGATGACAAAGTCAGTGAATTTCGCACATGTGTTGACAACAAACATTAACCATATTGGAAAAATCGTGAATCAACATTGGCAATGATGAGGGCGGCTTCACATTTGTATCTATCATGTAAGTCAACCATATAAATAATTGTGTGCATCAATATCGTTGGCAATGACAAATGAAAAAATATAATAAGCATCAATATTTATGTCAACAACATGTATCAATATCATAACCCATGTCGTCTGTCAATAATATGGCAACCATTAAGAAACAAAGTCAGCATGAAAGGGTAGTCAGACGATAGAGACCAGGACATCGTAGTTAGGCCATGGTGATCAAAGGATTGTGATTGGATGACGATGATCAAGAGATCATAGTCGAGTGATGGTTGTTAGAGATCGATGATCAGGTGATAATAGTTTGACAATGATAATAAGATGATAATAGCCGGGCGATCATAGTTGAGAGATGGTGACCAAAACACAACAATTGAAAAATGGAAATCGAAAGACTAAAATCGGCGAACGACTATGGCTAGCGGTGATAGATAAAGACAATTATCGAGTGTAGTTTTAGAGGATTTTATAATCCCAATTTATACCCAATTTTAAGTCAAAGTTTACAACCTTTTTCATGTGAAGAATAAAGCCTATTTATAATTTTTGAGAGTATCATTTTAGTAAACCTAGCAAAAATCTCAAAATAATCCATCGGAGACTTTGTGTGTCCACTAATTATAGACTAGTTTTTCAATGATTAAGTGTCTCAATGATCTTAGAATGAAGTGATCTTATGATCATTGGGTTTCTTTCATGGAATACTCGATTTGACTGTAAGCATTAAAAATAAGAAAATTTAGCTCATATAATTAATTTTTAAGAGCACTTCAAATATTTGATTTGGGCCCATTTGGAGTCGAATTGTATCACATTCAACATCATTAGAGAATTATATCTTTAAAATGTTCTAGTCAACTATAAATTTGATAAAATCAAACTTATAGTGATTATATAATTTAATTTCAAAAGCTCTAATTCAAATACTTCGCTGAGTTTCATGTTTAATCAAGTTGATTTTCCGATGATAAATTATTTATCCTCTATTTTTTAACATTAAAATTTGTTGTCCAAAATAGTTAATTTATTATAATTTTGGAAAAATTACAAATTTGTATGAACATTAACATGGGCCTCCCTTTGAGCCCACCAAATAAATAGATTACCACAAGCATAATTTCACCACTCATTGAAGTTGACATTTCGTCTATCAAAATAAAATTTGCCAAAAAAGTTACTCCAAAAGTTTTAAAATCGCTCAAAATCAAATTTTGAGATTTTTTCAAGTTTCAAAAGTGCCAAAACTCTATCTAAAATCTCACTCTAAACTTTTAAATTTGCTGATAATTAATTGCGGAAATGGAGTTTAAAATGTCAAAAAAAGATTTCGGAGAACCCCAAGTATTAGAATAAGCATTTACTGACTTGAAATAGGCTAACTATGCTGAATCGGCTGAACTACTACCAGTGCAACCACTACTCACATGGTAAGCTGCATGGATGCAATTTTTTTTAATTAGAAAAATTTAAAAATTATAGTTCTAAATAAATACATGAAATAGTTATAAAATGCCAAATTTTGCAAACTCCAAAAAATTTAAAAAATTATAAAAAAAATTATTACTCGTGTTGTCTTTTCTAAGCATAAATACACCTACTATAAGAAAAGAAGAAAACTCATACCTCCTAACTTCTAATAAACTCATGTTTATTCTCGTAAAAACTTCAAAAACTATCTTGTATAGACGGAGCTCAGGTCTTCCAGGTGAAAGGGTGGTTTGACTGTCTTTGTTTGGATGAATTGAAGTCAAAGTATACAAGGTTCTCAGTCCCTTCAGTGGAGCTCCAATCTTCTTAAAAAAAAGTTGATCATATCGGTTTAGACAAAATCAATCTGATATAAGATTTTCTTGCCCATATTAAGGCTTCAACTTTCTACTCCAAAAAATTTAATTATCTTCAAAACATGGTGTAGCTTATGCAAGAGATGATGATGATGCAACATTAAGTCTTTGGCACGATAATTTATAAATGATGATAAAAAATTGCCCCTCAAACATCAAAATTTTTTTGATATACAAGTTTCATCATTCTTGGATATTTTCTTGTTGGATTTTCTATTTTTCTTAGAAATTCAGTTCTATCTTTTGTTGGAAAATCATTTGCATAATAATGTTTCACCACAAAATTTCCATTCTGAACTTTGATTATTTTGATTTTTGGGAGAATTTTAATTTTTCCTGATGCTAATTAGGATGTTTCTTTCTTCATTGAATTACTACAATCACAACATTGCTCAAAAGATTTTGAAATGTTTTGTGAATGTAAATAATATATTGGTTACCTCTACAATTTTTTCATATAGTAAAAAAAATTCACAAACAGCTTCATAAAAGTCACCATTTGCTAATTAAATACTTCAATAATATATTGCAACTTATCTGCTTTTAAAAACTGGTTATTTTTATGTAGATGCTCCTTTTAATGTATAGATTGTTCATAAAAAATTTAAATTAAATTTTTCTCAAAGTAATTAAAAAAAAATTCTCAGTGACTATTGTTCAACAGTTATTGCACCGAGTTATCTCCATAGAACAATTATTTAAGGTATAAAGCAAATGAATTTGCAAGCACATGTGATGTCGTTGAAAAGACAATTCGGCAATCCACATGTTTCAACAATCTTCTACGATTTTTTACTCTGAATTTGCATATATGTGTGCATATATTAAGCTTTCATCAAAACATAGAGATTAATTTTTAGGCCGAGTACCAACATTGGTGCTATTTGGCATCGATGATGTGTTGATGCTTTTAATATTATTCAAGATGAGTTAAAGTTGAGACAAAAGTTGCATTCATAAAAGTTGCATCAAATTCAAGAAAGTGATTGTGGAATGAAATTGAAATGGAAGTTTGAAGGTTTGAAGGCTATATAAAGTTCCAAGAAATCTCTAGAGGATGAGTGCGTTGACATCAATTAGATATCTAATTGTTGTATATATGACTTTAAAATAAGACAACTTATTTTTTCGGCCTTCGACTAATATTTACAATTAAGTTATTGAAAGCGACGATGATAACTGATGAACTTATAATCTTTGTGAAAAATTAACCTAGAATTTTAGAATTTGCCTCCTAAAGGATACTACGTCACTTAGATGTCTTTAGGACAACTCTAAAACCTTCAAACTCCGTTAGAAATTCAACATATCAAATAAATGACTCGACCTCTTATACTTTTAGATGAATAAAAATCATATTTCTTCCCAAGCTTATGATTTCTAACGTTTTTTAATGAATTGAAAACATGTATCTTCTAAGGTTTAAAGTCTTCTAAGATTTTTGAATAAATAAAGAACCTATAATAAAAGATTTGCTTGCATCTATATTCTTGATATAAATAAAATTTGCAGACTTCCTGAGGCTTAAAACTTCTAGAGTTTTTAGATGAATAAAAAATATATATATATATTGAAGTTCATACCATTTCAGGTTTTAGAAATATATTGTACTTCCTATATTTGTGCCTTCTAAGATTTTTGAAAAAATATATAGACTTAAGCCTTCTGAGATTGAAAAAAGAAAAATTATATACTTTGAGATTTATACCTTCTGTGATTTTTAAATGACCGAAGACCATATCAATTGCTTGTGCTCATGAAGTTTATTAATAATGACTCTAAGTTTATTATTAACTTCTCGTTGAAACTTTCTTATAAACATGTCTTATAAGAGTTTAATGTGGAGATGCTATATCGCACATGCCCATAGAGAGCTTTCTAATTGGGACCCTGTTCAACCTGAGCTTCCCATTAAGGTTTTCTGTCCAACATGCCTTCTTGGTATCTTGTCTTTTAAGTTATTACTACCCTTTCAAGTTCAGGATTGTGACATTGCTTAATTAGTAGAAATCCACCTAAGGACTGTATATAATATTTGAAATTCACTTGGAAGTAACCTGCAAAATCTATCATATTTATAAAAAGATTTGAGAAAGGTATTTGATTGCACAATCGCCTTTGATGCAAGGAAAAATTATGGGCAAATTTGCCCGACTACAATCATTCCCTAACTCTATGAAAATTTAACACACACAAATAAACAAAATACTAACTTTTTTATGAGCAAACGGAAAAAATTTGTGAAATGAGTAAATTATTGCATATCTTGGGTTACATATAACACCCATCCTCGTAATTGCAGATGGCATTGATACAATGTGGTAGCACAAATTATGAAGAATGAATTTCATTATGTAGTTTGGAAAAGTCTTCAAACATCGCAATTACCTTCAAGAGATTATTTGTGGATTATTAAATCATTCTCCTTTGAGGAGAAGAGACGAGAGACAAAAAAGTCCAGTATAAATCCTGGTGATAATATCAAAAGTCAGAAATAGTGTCGACAACATGCGGAAATATTGTTAGTGATACTGAGCAATAAATTCAATAGGTGTCGACATTTATGTTGATGACATACATTGACCTTACAAGCATGTAAAAGCCTTTTTTGTGATGGCACACATGAAGTCAACAATCGCAAATGGTTGTGTATAAGATATGCATCATCTTATAAGTGATGAATTGTATCAACATTATTAGCCATGACAAATGATGAAGCCAGTGATCGTCAGCGTCTGCGTTGATGAATGCATTTTTTCCACTCACGAGAGATGTAGTCATAAGGAATTCACATCTGTGTCAACGATATGTGTTGACCTTATAGACGATAGCATGCATCAATGTTATTGACAACAAAGTCAATGGGAGACCATATTTTGGCGACGATGGTCAAGAGACCTTAGTCAAATGATGTTGCTCAGCATATGGTGGTCGAGAGATTATATATGGTTCGGTTGATCATTCTCCTACGAGAATAGTACCATGCTTAAATATGCATCAAAAGAAGTTTAATTTCACCCAAAACAACTATTTAAAGCGCAGAAATTCGAAGTAAAGATGAAGAAAGAAAATTAAATATTAATATCCATATATCATCTAATAGTCAAAAGAGCATTATGCAACAAAAAAATTAAAAAAAAATACATCACCACCGAAAAAACTATATCTTTTAAATAAAATTTCTTGTAAAAATAAATTTAACTGGAGAAGAATCATCATGATCATTCTTTATTCCCCAAATTACCATAAAAAGAACAAACCACTTTATAAATAATTTTCACGATTTAAGAACTCCTAACTCCACAAAGATATCATAGGTAATGTATTATGACTGTCATAATTTTAACTTTCATTGTTTAACAAAATTGCGCTCCAAGTTTGTTCCTGAGGTGATATTTTTATTTAGGCTGCGATCTCTTTATCTGTGACAAACTTTATCCTAGTACAACTTGCAATACAATTTTATGGCTTCCAGTGAAATCATCTTACTTGAGAGCCTAAAAATACAAGTATGTATTCAACTAAGTAAAAAATAATAATTTGACGTGTCAGACAACTGATATAATTCCAACCGATGTAAAGCCAATAGACTCATTCAATAATTAAATAAATAAATAAATAAACCATTTTTCTACGGTAAAAATACGGAGTCATAAAATGTGTTAGAAAGACTTCATTTTATGAATATTTGCTTAATAGCTCGAATGAATCTCAACGCTGCAAACATGCATGCGAAGGAAGCTCATACTAGTTGACTTAAAAGGCTACAATACTATCAACAAAAGCTTCATTTCTCTCTTCTATATATCCTTATCTCCATCATAGGAAAGGCAAAAGTTCCAAAAACAAATAATTCATAGAAACATCAACATAAAAGCGCGCATGGAAAGGATGGATGAGTCACAGTAGTATTTGAATAGCAAGCAAAAATTATTTCAGAATGGGTTTTGACTTGATTGGAAGGTGATGCAGGGTGTCATAGAACCTAGCATTGCCATTGCAGATCGAACACATGGAAAATATAACTAATGCAGCAAAAATACAAATTTCATAGACACAAACAGTTAATTTTAAAACAACTAGTTAAGACTTTGGATGAAAACCGAAATGTGCTAAAATTCAGTTATGGCAGAAATATATAGAAATTAATAGCTAAAAATTCAGAATCACAAACACAATACAATTGAAATCTCATGAAATAGAAATAGATCAATAATACGACAAATATGACAAATCCCAATCTAAACTTCAATTGATTCTAAATTAAACGATTAGCAGAAAAAAAAAAGTCACAGAGAAACAGGCCTCATGCTTAGACTAGGAGCTCTCAAAATTTCAAGTTAAATACTGAATTAAGGAGTTCAATCGCATGAAGGAGAAGAATTTGTACATCAAAAGCAAGTGATTATTCAACATAAAATATATTCCTACACCAAATAAAAGCAAATAAAATGGCCTAAAAAGCAGACAACAAAAAAGGAAAACCACCGGACTCAAAGGACCCAATGAAGAACCAAAACCTGTCAACCACTAATGGCCAGCGACCTAATGCAGTTTCAAAAGCTGCAGCAAACTAGCCTGCACTTGCCAAAGTACCATAGGAATTAAAACAAAAGCAGCATTAAGACCAACTATAAAAAGTAGGAGCTCCAAAGAAAGCAGCATCGAATGTGTTAGGTATGGCTCATATACCGGAAATTTGGAGTTTCTTGGTGAAGAAGTGCGTCTCTTCATATTTATTGGGTTGAGGGTTAGTAATTTATCCGTGGGTTTTATCTATAAATAGATGTGTAATCCTATGGGTATGTTTGAACCGAAATTGTAACTCCTCTGAAATAGTGAAATTTGCCGCTCTGCTCCCGAGGACGTAGGCATCTTTGCCGAACCTCATTAAATCTCTGTGTTCTTCTTCTAGATTTGCGTTTTGCTCGCCCTAAATCGCATAACAATTAGTATCAGAGCGAGATTCTAGGGCGGATAAGATCATTGCAAGAAGAACGAAGAAGGATTTTTTTAGATTTGGTTTGCGGCAGAGAAGGGAGTTCGGTTCCGGAGAGCTGCAGAAGGATTCCGAATCAAAGGAATAATCGCAAGGTAGTTCAGCGACTCGAGGGGACTTTAGAGTTCAGCGGCTTAGGCAGCAGAAGCAGGAATCGGAGGAGAAAAAAGACCTCTAAATTTCTTTTAGAAGCAGAGCAGCAAAACCTCCGGCAATTTGGAGGCAGAGGCGAGCCTGGGAAATTGGTTCGCGGACGAGACTTTTGGCAAGTGAATCCCATGGGAACGTTCGCAGCGCCGAGGGAGTCCGGCTCGCGGAGAGGTTCGGCAGAAGAGCAATTCGCGACAGTTATTTGGCGTGCGCAACATGAGTGAACAGTACGCGGCAGCTATCCTATTCGTGTGACAGGGGGTTCGCGGCAGGTATCACGAACAGTTCGACAGGTGTTCGTGGAGGGCGTTGGTGAGTAGTTCGTGCGAGGCGAAGAGTTCGGCCGAGAAAGGTGTTCCTGGCGCGAAGGAGTTCGACTGCGAAAGAAATCTGGACGCATAGAAGAATTCCTTCTTTCCCGGTTAGTTCGCGACCAGGAAGGCCGAGCAGGCAGTTCGGGGTCCGCGTTGGTTCGCGAGCGGTTCCGCGCACAGGTGTGGACGGAAGTTCGCGGTTGAGAGCCGGAGGCAGTTCTCGCGAGAGGAGATCGTGCGACCCAAAAGGCAGTTCGCAAGAGTCACAGTTGGCGCAGCAGGTTAGAGCTGCAGGTGGAGTTAAGGAGGAATCTGAGGGAATATTCTCTGTCAAAGGAGAAGGAATTAACTTTTGTTGGCGTTAATTATTTCTTGTTGGCGCTAATTGCTTCTCAGCGGAGTGATTAAATCCTCTTTAATCCCTGTTAGCTAGAGGAAAAGGAATTAAGAGGAAAATCGAATTTCAGGCATTAATTCTGTTTATTGTTTGGCGGAGGAAGTTAATCCTGCCAAGCGAAGGAAATCAGAATGGAAGGAAATCATTTTCTATTGGCACTAAATGATTCTACTACTAGAAAAATTCCTACCTAGGAGAGTTCCGCGGTAGGAGACGCGGAGGGGAGTTCGCGGCTCGAGGAGTTCCGCGACAAGTGACGTAGAGGTTGGCCCAGTTATTGTAAACAAGCAAATAGTTCTCGGCAGTTATCGCGGACAGGTGCGAACAGCAGGCGTGATTCGCAATTATTGCCAGCGGAGGTTCGCAGCTCCAGTAGTTCGCACAGGCTTCGAGAGTTCGCCGGGACAAGGCGGACGCGAAAAGCAACGGAATCAGCTCAGTTCGGGAGTTTTGTGCTGTGTTGCGAGGAGGCGCAAACCGAACAGGTTCGCGCAGGTTCTGAAGTTCGCGAACAGGAGAGCAGTTCTGCGGCAACGCGGTGTTCGGACATGTGGAGTTTGGTTCCGGTCAATAGGAACCATGTTTTGCGAACAGTGGAGTTTAGCCAACAGAGTTTGCAAGTTTGTTCCAGGTGGTTTGTGCGACAGGTTTTTGTTCGCGCAGGAAAGAATCGCCACAGAGCAGCTCGGTTCCAGGCTACGGTGGAACAGACTCGCGGGAACAAACAGGCGAAGCAGTTCAGTTACAGGGCTACGGTTCGGCGAGCATCTGCGACCAGGTGGAGTTCGCAGGTTTGTCGTAGGAGGAATTGCGACAGGTGAAGTTTGCAAATTTTGTCGCAGGAAGAGTTAAGACAGGTGGAGTTTGCGAATTTCACGGATTGTTCGTAGGTTTGTCGCAGGAGAAATTGTGGCAGGTGGAGTTCGGCTGGTATCCGCAGTATTTCGGCCGAATTTTTGTGCGAACAGGAAATGTGATTCGTGTGAGAAATTTGATACACGAATCACAAGAAATTGCGGGAAAATTGCTGCATTGACAGAGGAAATTTCAGGTTTCTTTGATTTTATTTGTGGTGTTTTATTTCTATACAAGGCAGGAAAAATTCGCTGCAAGATTAAATCCGAATGACAATGTCTGGTGCAAAATTCAAGATAGTGAAGTTCGATGGAACCAAGAACTTCAGATTATGGCAAACAAATGTGAAAGATTTGTTGGCACGATAAGAAATTTTGAAGGCATTGCGGGCTACGAAACCTGATGGTAATATTTATCAACTGTTGAGGAATATAGTTGTAGGTGGAGTTCACTCTGTCGGATCATATGATGGAAATGCAGCAGGTATGTTGACCAAGCCGGGCATTTTCAACAGGTTCTTGAATTGCTTGAACTTGTTGAATGTTAGCAATTGCTAGTTGGCATGGTTGTCCAACCCACTTGGTGTAAGAAACTCCATGATGTATTTCTCCTAAGGGGTTGGATATTCGCCAAGGTGGAGATTTGTTAGGTAGAGCTCATATACAGGAAATTTGGTGTTTCTTGGTGAAGAGGTGTCTCTTCATATTTAGTGGCTTGGGGGGAGCGAGGGCGAGTTAGTAATTTATCCGTGGGTTTTATCTATAAATATATGTGTAATCCAATGGGTATGTTTGAACCGAAATTGCAACTTCTTTGAAATAGTGAAATTCGCCGCTATGCTCCCGAGGACATATGCATCTTTGCCAAACCTCATTAAATCTCTGTGTTCTTCTAGATTTGAATTTTGTTCGCCCTGAATCGCATAACAGAATGGAGTTCCTATTTTTCCCAAGGCAAAGCAATGATTGAAATTCATCCCAATAAAGAAATAAATGAGAATAACAACACCATAATCAATGCTATCTTCATCATTCCTCAAGAATCTTCATCATTCCTCAGCAACATTATCACAACTCTAGAAATTTATCTCTGGAAGATTGAAATTTTCTCGCAAACTACTGATGAAATCCGTTTTAAAGAAGCTGAAGGTAGAGTTGGAAATCTTCATTATAATGCAAGCCCATGGGAATCCATTCTAAAAAATGAAAACATGGAAATCCTTTTTGAAAAAGAGCGAAGACAAGGAGTTCATCCCAATAAAGAAGACATGGATAGGAAAATTGAAACCACCTCCAAGAGAAACCATCTTCATCAAACAAGGAAAAGAAAACGTACAACTGGAAACTTAAAATCTTCATGCAAAGCGCTAAACTGATCTAATTTGACTAAAACAATGGCTGACTAAAACTGCCTCTGTTTTTTCCTCCTTGGGCTCATGATTAGGCTTTTTGGGCAATTTGGATTAAATTAAATTCAGTTTGGCTGGGTTGAGTCGAATCAAAGGTTGGGCATAACCCAATAGCTTGGGTGAGGATTGGATCAAGATAATTTTTAGAGTCTCATTGTATGAAATTGGGTTAGATGACACTAGATTTGTCTATTCTTATTTTAAAATCAAAAGAAGCGGATTTCAGTGAACAAGTCAAACCTGATTTAATTCCCAGAGTGAGTTGAACATAAAAAAAAATGGAGGAAGTCGATTAATGCAAGGAATCTAGATAGGATGATTATCTAAAGTTTTAACATGGAAAAAGGTGAATTCAAATATGCTGTTTATCAAGAAAATAGTTATACATTAATTTTACTAAAGGTTAGGTAAAAAAGGAAAGATATTTAGGAATAGTTTAAGGGCTTTTACCCAAAAAAGGAAAAAAAAATTTACTGCAAAGATATATCATTGGTTTTTGGCTTAAAAAACAGTTCATTATCATGGGATGATTATTTTATCAACCATTGCAACTTCGCAAGAAATCAACGAAATCAAGTGCAGAATAGCAAGGAAGTCACTTGGATAACATTTGATGATATGACTGGTGAAAAGCAAACAAATGTGGAGAAATTTTGATATCTCGATGCATGAGATAAGAGGAATCTATAGAAGAGGAACAAACAAAGTAAAGAGAAATAAAAGAAAGACTTCGAAGAATAAATGAATGAAAGCATAAAGGGTAGGGAGACAAGGGTAAGGAGTAAGAAAACAAAGACTCTTATGGATTAGAGCAAGAGAACCGATCAAACCCCAAAAGGAATGTCAAAACAAAGCCATTCCTTTCACGAACAACCATGTGAAGTACATGGCATTAGGCATTATTTATAATAATACACCTTGTTCAAAATGCATAATAACAAATTCAAATAAATATAACAAGCTAGTCCTAAATGTCAAATGATATTTAGAAACCAAAACTTAAAAGACAAACAAGAACAAAAACTTGGAAATGGCATATTGAATAATGCTAAAAAAATTAAAATTTCATAGCTGAGTAACAAAGATGACTCGCCACCCTAAATCATAGATACTAAGAGGATGTTTGGGATCGCTTTCTATTTCTGTTTTTAGTTTGTTTAGTTTTTGTTTTGACATAAAACAAAAACACGTTTGGTTATGGTTATGATTTTTTTTTATTATTTTTAAAATAAAAAAAACCAAAATATATATTTGGAAAAACTAAAATAAGAAAATATAATTATCCCCTCCAACTCCTCCTCCTCCTCCCACTCTCTCAAACCCATACCCCATCGCCGCGACGACCACTTGGTCCGCTCTACACTATTCATCAGCTGCCACAGTCGGAAACAATCGAAGCTTCTCCACCAGGAAAAGAACCCGATGCTTTTCAGCCACAACTATACCATTGCAGCCAATGAGGTCCGCTTTGCTCTCCTTCGCCGCTTCTTATTCCTCAAACACTGCCCTCGCTAAAATCTCAATGATGGTTGTTGGCTTGCAGTGCAAAGTAAGGAGAAGGAGAGCAAAAAGAGTGAAATAAGAAGAATATAAAGCAAAACCATCAAAGAAGGCATCGATGTTGGCGGGGATCGGTGTCGGCGTCGCACCCCCTACCCCGCCGCCGCGACGACCCCTTGGTCCGCTCTACTCTACTCCTCAGCTGCCGCAGTCGGAAACGACCGAAGCTTCTCCACCGGGAAAAGCACCTGATGCTTTTCTGCCACAACTGTACCATTGCAAACAATGAGGTCCGCTTCGCTCTCCTTCGCCGCTTCTTATCTCTCGAACACCGCCCTCGCTAGAATCTCTATGATGGTTGCTAGCTTGCAGTGCAAAGTAAGGAGAAGGAGAGCAAAAAGAGTGAAATAAGAAGAAGATAAAGCAAAATCGTCAAAGAACAAGTCATCAAAGAAGGCATTGGCGTTGGCGGGGATCGGTGTCGGCGTCGCCAACAAAGAAGACATTAGCGTCGCTGGCAAAGAAGGCATTGGCGTCGAACAAGGCATCGAGGATGGGAAGTCGCAGTCTCAATTAGGAATAGGATAGGTTGGGAGCTATTTTGAAAACATAAAAAAAAAGGTTTTCCTTTTTTTTGTTTTTGAAAATAAAAAAATGCATTTGTTTAAAAACAAAATAACAAAACAGATGAAAAACACGAAACAAACATTGTTTTTAATTTTATTTTCTTTTTTTAAAAAAGAAACAAAAAAACTCAAAACGCTTTCAAACAAGGCCTAATAATCTTCTCGTTGAATAATTCATATTCATCGTCAAGAGAGTTCATCTACAGTTAATAACAAAATGTAGGAAGACCAATAGCAATGAGCTAATACATCCTATCAGCAGGCGTCAAACATTTAAACTTGATCTACTAATTATAACAAAACATTAATTAATAATTAATTAGGTATTTAATCAAATTAGCCAATCCAAGAAGATTATACAAAAACAAGACCATGATGGATTTAGGACATCAAATGATGTAAAAAAAAAAAGCTAATTTGTTAAAAATCACGCATGACATATATCAAAATACATGCAAAGGGAGAAAAAGCAACGCTGGAAATGGGCATCGTCTCAGAAAGCCTTCCTTCAATCAAAATATGAAATCCCAAGTTATAGTTTGAATAATCAAAAGAGAAAAAAGAATGTCCAACCTTTTATGGGTAGCCTAGAAAAGAAAAGATTTATTCTGAAATGAAGTTAGCAGAGCAAGACATAATAGCAAAGTTCATATTGAGAATGCCATGACAAGAACTCCAAGCTCTTTTGAAGGACAATATATGCTGCCATCTTTATGAATTATCCAGTCAGTCAGGCACTAACATGGTTTTTAGAAGAAACTCCAACTTTCATTCCAAAGAAAGCCATGTCAACACGACAGTAAGCATGCCTTCTTTTCAAATACTCGGAGACATTTGTTCCATCACCTTAGTCAAACTTCCAACCCAAACCTTCTGACAACAGCTTAGAGAGAATCTGTAAGTACATGTGGAGCAGTTCCTATAAAAATCATTGATCTTTGCTCTGCAGGACTTACTGAGGGGAAAAAATTTCCAAAATTGCATTAGAACATTAAGCACACTAGTTAACTCTATAAGTTGTTCAAGCTGACCATTTTCAAGCTTAAGATTTGCACATTAAAGATATTACAAAGAAAGACTGCATAAAAGAAAAGAGGAAAAGGTCATTTGAAAGTCAAAGTTAAACATCCAAGCTACTTTTCAACAAACTCTAATCATGGATCTTGCAGAGGGTCACAATCAGAAAAGAAACTTTCTCCAGTTACAAGAAAGGAAAGGGAAAAGAAAACCAAAGAAACACTAAGCAAAGAGCATTGCCATTCTATTTATGCAAGTACAACTAAAGTGCTAGCATATAAAGATAGAAGATTTATAAAATAGCCCACACTCAACAGAACATGCGTACCAGTTAATTTGCTCGTTATCACTATATTTTGAACTTCAACCCAAGCATCAAGTAGCTTCTTTCCTGCCATGTAACATGTGAAATAGAATACAAATATCCAATGTGTATAATTCGGGAACACACGAATGCAAACCTTGGTTTGTTTCTTCTATTTCCAGTTCAGCAATTTGTTACCCATTAATGTGCGTCGCTAGTTGGATGAGATCAAAAATCAAATGATGGTCATACCTAACTTGTGCTGAACTTGTTTTGATGAAATTATAGTCTCTGAAGGAAATTGGAGTTGAATGATTAAGAAATATCTTGGCAGTTCGTATAAAAATAAAAACTGTATCAAGACATTTAATGTAGCATTCTCTTATTTGAAATGTGAAAGATATCCACAGGAAAATACCTTAAACACAACGTCCTCATCTCTTCTAGAATTGCAATTTATGCAGGTGCAGCAACCGCGACAGACGGGGCAGGACATCTTGATTTCAAGTATGGACAACTCAGAAGGCCTACAACATGCAAAAATGGGTCTGTACTTTTAATATCTTATAGCTATAAAACAATAAATGAAGTCCTCAAAGGAATTAATCACAGAAGAAGTATCAGTGGCATTGTTAACGTCATGAAAACCTTTCGAATTTCTATCAACAGACGTTTGTAGATTCAGGTTTGAGTTTTAGCCAGAGTAAATAGATTATGTTAACAAACTAAGACTATTATGCTTGAGCAATTCAAAATCATCAGTCATCAGTCCAGTGTGCTAAGCACTACAGTATTTGTAGTTCCTCACCAATCTTTCAAAATTGAAGTTCATTTACGCCTAATTTCAAAATAGTCTTTTTTTTTAATTAACTTATAATCATGAATGGACATTTTAGTATTAACATTGAAGTAGAAAAATAGAAATCGAGCAGATGCAAGTTTGGATTTAAAAGCAGTACTCTGTTGCCTTGTTTAAAAAGATGTTTGAGGCGTGCCTAGCACTAAGGCTCATAAAAAATACCTCGAGACTTAATTCTCACTATCATTGGTGAGGCTCAAGCCTTTTTTTTGCCAGAGGCATACAGCTCAAGACATTTTGAGGCAATGCCTCATCAGATGTATTATATTATATTTTATTATATTATACTTGCATATAATATAACTGAGACAAAACTTATAAAAAATTAAAAAGGTAATTTAAATATGATTATTTAGTTGTGTTATTAATTTATTATTTTATTTTAAATTATATAGGGTCTAATGTTAATTAATATGGGGAGTAAATTAAAATATAGTGTTTGAAGAAGACTTAGAATATGCGAATAAGAGAGAATCAAATGATAATAAAATTGATACACATGATGATTCTTTTGAAAATAACAAAATTAAAGAAGAGGTCGTTATGGATCTCAATCTTCCTGTTCTATTAAAATTATAAGTAAATGCTTACCTTGAATTTCATCTCAAACTTTAATTTCATATTAATATTTAAGATTTAAATTTGTAGGTTATGACCTTTTGAAAATAAACTAAATCAATATATTAATGATTCATATCATATTTTTGAAGTATTTTTCAATTTAGAGTTTTTTTTTTTACTATTTTGAGGCTTACGCCTCGCTTCACTAAGACAAAAAACCCTTAATTGTCAATTTCACCATTTGTGCGTCACTCTATGGCACATGCTAGGTATATAGTTTACAAGATATTAAGACATTCTTGTAAGAAAAAAATCTAATTGTTTATACTAAAGCACTAATCATTAAAAAAAAAAATGTTGAATACATAAAATAACCACAACAACAAAAAAAAGTCAAACATAATCACCAAATTCATGTGATTCAGCCAAAATAAATGCCCGCCATCATCAAATAGAAAATAGTGTCAAAGTTTTGAAAAAAATAGGCTGAATCCTGAATAGGCTCGATGCCTTTTTCTTTTGCGTCATTCCGTTAAATAATAACCTTACAATCTATTTTAGGTACAAAATATTATGTATAATCTATTTTAGCTAACTTACTAATGCATATTTATAATTTAAAGATTCAGCTAACGGGGAAATAAATAAGAATAAAGAAATTGAAAATAATTTAAATAAGGAAACTCCTAATTATAGAAAACTCCTAATTTAGCTGCCTGATTTTCGTCCTTACTGATTGACAAATAGAACTAATCACATGTGGCCACATGGGTTTGTGTGGTTCCAATTTAGAAGCAATTGGTAGAAATCTTCATATCAATACTATTCAGATCCATAAATTTATTAATCTAGTTATTTAAGGTTACAATATTGTAAAAGATATTAGAAAACCTTTTAATATGTTTGATTTGAGAAATTTGGGGCTTCTTTTATAAATAAGCTTATGAATGATTAAATTTAGTGAAGATTACCTTATTGTACTATTTGACATGGTCATTACATAATTTCTTATTAAGTGATCATCCAAATAATTAGCCAAAATCACATCTCAATCTCTTTCATCACCAAAATCATAAAAAATCTATCAAAATTGCCTCAAAACTTCAACCCAATGCCCCACTACCTTACCTAATGCAGCCCACTATGTTAGTCAATGCAACCCATAACCTTATACAAGAATAGAAAGCACTGCTTGTTAAAAGAATTGAACGTTGAATAAAAAAGTTCCATGCACCAAAGTTTGGATGCTGTGCAACATAGTGAGCCCATCAAATATTATATCAAATTCATATCAATTCTCTCTCTTAACTCAAGATAATGAAATTATATTCATGATCTCCTCTGATTTCTCTCCAAATTGGGCGATCTAAGATCCTAAAGTAAAGAAGGGTTGAGAGAAAGCAAACATGAAAAGCACAAAATGAATATTTGACACCTTCAAGAGACTTTTAAAACACACCTAATGCGCATCAATATGAATCCACCAACACCAAAAGTGAATTTGCCTCTTAATCTTCTTCACCTCAAAATGTTTGTCTTCTTAGTAAAAGAATGTTGTGGTGGTAACTTTTTTCTTCACCAAATCAACATGCCCCAACATAGATGTTGATGAAACTAACATAATATCATTGCAGGTGACTAAGGCATAACATCAAAGACTTAGTGGACTATTGCAATCACTGCTTATTCTAAACAAAAAGATAGAAGAGATTATGATAGAACTTTTTATTTGACCATCACAATATAAGGTTAAGAAGCAACTTGGCATTGTAGGTGACTTTCAAATAGATTTGAAATTTGCATTCCTCTTGAGGTGAATTTTATTTTTTAAGAGAAACATTTTTTATTAAGGTTGTTATCCATGATATTTGTATTGAGTTTTAAGATATTTTTGTAAGCTTAATCCTACCTGTGTTACTTATCTATTTATTATACAATTTTTATAATTATAATGAAATATAAAATTACACAAATAATTTCGTCTTAGTTTATTGTGACATAAATTCATGTATTTTTAATAAATTTCTATAGTAGCAATATCTATTTTTTATATTTATTATCTCTACAGATAAAATAAATTTTATTCAAATAACTGATTTTTAACATGTTTATAAAAATTACTTTTATTGTTTATAAAACACATGTTAAATACAAACATATGAAATATAAAAATTATATGCCCATGTGTAATGGTGTGTAGTTAGACATTGATTTACTAGCCAGATGGATTCATAAGTAAAACAAAATTAAAATCATCAAATTTTTATAGGTTGGTATTTACGTTCTCGATTTTTTGGTATCTTAATAAAATTTATAATATAAATGTATACAACTATACTATATAATAATAAATGATTGGTCAGCCATGTTTGGATATATATGATTACACCTGAAATAATTGTATATGAATATATTAGTGTAAAAATTCATTGCTTTAAATAATCATGAACATTGTCATATTAGAAATCATTTTAGAATATACGAAACTTGTCACTTATATAGTGCAATAGTACTTCAACTTGATGATGTAACTACATATAATAAATATACCTCTTTTCTTGTCCATGTTGCATAATTTAATAATTTATTGTCTATGCTTCAATGAATAGAAGTTATTAATTGAGTTTAAATCATACAACTCATTATAAGTAGTTTATTTTATTGTAGGTTCAATTTGATTGCTTGATGGATCATCGTCATAAGAGCCGGCGTTTTAAAACTTTTTGAGCTGATGTAGTAAATTTATTTGCGTTTATATTAGATTTGGGAAGTTTGTTTATGTAATTGTTGCTCCAATTCTTTTTCTTCAGTAGTTGTTAATTTCACTTATTTGTTGCATTATTACTATAAATTCTAGAACAACAACAACAAGCGTTTATCCCACTAAGGGGGGCCGGCTACATGAATCATTTTTCTCCATTGTGTACTATTGAGTGTCATATTTTCATTTAGTTATAATAAATTAAATTATTATGAATTCTACTAAAGCAATAAAATTGTATTTACTTTTAAATCAATTTTAACTTTTGAAACTTATTTTAAGTGTTAAGGTTATCAACTTCATTGCATCCTGTGTTATTGAAGTGTGCCCCTTTCCAGACCCATGGCGTGACAAAAAATATAAGAAACCTTTGTTTTGCAATGTATGTCACTTTCTCCAATTATTAGGTAACTTCATATTTGTAGAAGTTGTTCAATTAGACAAAACCTGGTCGTTATTCCTTTATTTGGTTTTTCAGGCTATATACTATATGCCTACCTTCTACTTGATTGATGCTAGATCAAAAGGTACCAAGGATGACTGGTTTAATTCCAAACCAACAAGTAACAAGAATGAATAACCAATTTTGCAATGGAAGTATCCAGGGATGGTTACAATTGCAAAAATAATGATTAAAGAGAGAGATAACTTCATATACAGGATTGCAAAGTCATGAATATGACAACATAGAGAGTAAATAGAACCTCACCAAGCGTCAATGCAACTTGCGCAGAAGAATTCCTGGCAATTAAAACAACGGATCCTGCGCTCAACCATATTCTCCCTGGCCCTGCAACGATGGCAAACCTTCTTTCTGCGACCTACCGCACTCCTGGAAAAAGGAAGCTTCTGCCCGACAACAATTAAAAATAATTAAAATAAAGGACGTTTTAGCAAGAAAGACAGCGCAGGGCACCAGCTCAACCTTCCCCAAGGGCACTAGCTCAGCATTCTTCGATCTGAAACTCCGTCCAAAAAGATGCCCATCATCAGAACCAATCTTCCAATGAAGCCAAGGAGATGGATTGGCCGGACCCCTTGTCGGTGCAGGCAAGATCGCCATCACACCATTGGGAAGGTCTCTCGTGACCTCTAGATTGGTGGCCTCCATCCCTCCGTCCCTCTCATCCTTCCGCGTTGTTCTGATCGGTTCCTCCCCGGGCAGCTGCCTCTTCAGCCGCTGCCGCCGCCGCTTCCTCGCCAGTGACTGATTGGAAGCAAGGCGCAACCCCCGCTTGCGCTTAGCGCCCGAAGCCAACTTGCTGTTTTTCCTTCTTCCCTGGTTGCGCTGCAACTGGAGGTAGTGATACTCGCAGAAGCCAACGCTAGGCATAGAAAGTTGAGGACACCGCCATTTTCGTCCGTCGGATCGCCGACACCGAAGGTGATCCGGTAGAGAGGTGCCCTTTATTGACGGCTGCAGATCCCCGGACAACTGCAACATACAGGTGGGCTCGGAGGCCGCCCCCTTGTTTCTGTTGTCCTCCTCTTTGAACCACTGTTGGTCGACGTCACAAACATGCAGGTCCGGCGTAGTCCGCCCAACGGCCTCCATTTCTTCCGAAGTGGAAGGCTCGGCGGCATCCACTTCCTCCTCCCATTGCTCCGCCTCGTCGTTTTTACTGTCGTCCTTTTTGCAGCATAACAGGTCTTCATCGTACAAATTTAGTTCAGGCGTGGCCGCCTCGTCGGCCATCAAGCCCTCGTCATTATGTTCGATCATCATTGGATCCTCTGCCGGCAGCTTCCCTATCCGCCACCGCCGACTCCGCAATGTCGACTGCTGCGGATCGACAAGAAATTGAGATCCTCGCTCGGACTTGGCGACCTTTACCCTAGTGTTCTTGTTGTAGGTCTGTTTGCAGCGCATATGGTGATACTCGCAAAAACTAAGACCAGGAATAGCTGGCTGTGGGCACCGCCACTTCCGTCCGTCGGAACGCCGGCAACGGAGCGTATCTGGAATCGGAAGGCTCAACGTCACTGCAGGATCAGCGCCCTTAATGTCACGACCGCCCTCCTCGCCCGCAAAAATCATCATCGCCTCAGCTGCCCTAGTTTCCCCCTTCAGCCGCGGCCTCCGCCATTGACGCTTTATCGACGGCATCAGATCGGCAGCAAAGGGTGGACTCCGCCTAGACTTTGGTTCAATTACCTTGTTGTTCTCATCGTTGAGTCGCTTGCAGCGTAGATGGCGGCGATCGCAGAAGTTGAGAACAGGCATAGGTGGCTGCAAGCAATGCCATTCTCGGCCGTCAAATTGCTGATGCCGAAATTTATCCGGCAGGGAAAGGTCCTCATTTGACTTCAGATCAGGAGATTCTTCCTCCATCTTCTCTGATAAGACGGGTTCCGCCGCCAAAGGATCCTTCTTCATTCGAATCCGCCGTCTCTTTTTCGACAGTGACGGATCGGCCGTAAAGTGAAGCTTCTGTTCCGGCTCGGTGGCGGCCGCTGCCCCCACTTTGGTGTTCTTAATGTTATCCTGGTTACGGCGTACCTGCTGGTAATGGTACTCACAGAAAGTGAGACCAGATTTGGCCGGCTGCGGGCACCGCCATTGCCGGCCGTCGGATCTCCGGCACCGGAGGTTGTCCGGTAAAGGACTCTCATAGCCGGAAAACAGCCTTTTACCCATTAACTGCCAAGAAAACCGTGCGCTATTTCCAGATGCAGCACAGAAGCAATAGGCGGAAGAGAGATTACCCCGAGAAAAGCCAGGTGAGGCAGTGTGATCAGCACAGCTCCAAAATTTCTGATTGACGGCCTATAGAAGATTCCTGATTTCCTGCTTGTTTTCTCAAAAATCCTCTTTTAGTTTACGTCGACTTCTTCTAAAATTCATTGAGAGAATTATTAGTTGTGGTCAAGGTCAAAGCACCCGGACGTATTTGCATCTCTCCGACCATTACGCAATTTCTATTAACCCAAAATTTAGATTTTATATTTAAACCCCTCAAATATCTCTCATCACATCTAAAATACTATCATCTTAAAAATAAAATATAATTTTTTTATGCATAGATAAAATGATATATATATAAGTTTAAATTTAAAAGTTATAAGTACATAAGAATTGAGTGGCATGCATGGGGGTTGTGTTCATGTCTCAAGGAATAAGATCACTATGTGCATGGACATCCATGCAAGCAAAAATATTTTTTAGTGCAAAAGGAATAGACATTATGAACTAAACCCCATTGACATGACACTGGGTCAAAACTCTACAAGGGAGGAGGTCAAAAGATACACACCTAATGTTCAATGAATAACTTTTGGGACTTAAACCCAAAAGCACCGACTCACAACAAATGGACGCAAATACAAGTAAAACACTGGAGACACATGTAAGAGGGATCATCTTCTAGCAAATATTCAATGAGCATCTGATCTTAATTGACATATTTTTTATCCTAATAAGTCTCTTCTAGATTCAATACAACTTTTTTCTATTTCTAAGTGGCTTTTTCCTATCATAGTTGATCGAAGATTAAAAAAAAATAGAGTTTCCAATACCGAGTTTTTCATTAAATGTGTTGTGCTTGTTTATCTATTTTAATTAATACAATCAAAATAAATCCAAACTCAATTTTTAAGATTTTGGTGTGACCAGATATTATTGTTATTACCATTTTATGATTGAACGAATGTTTTAATAAGATTTGAATTTCAGCATATCAAAAATTCCTTGATTTAAGTCAAACTAGGGATAAATCAAATAGTTAAATGTATTGTTGAAAATTTTCACGAACCTAGACCCTTCAACCTCCCTCTAAAAAAATCAAAACTAAAGGTCAGAGTCTCTTGGAAAATTTTACTGATGTAAACTATCTAAATTATAATCTATGCATCTTCTTATAATTGGAAAATGTGTCAATATAATATGTTGTAGAATTGACTTCCATAGTCAAGTAGACTGAGATTTGAGGCATTTGCATTATTATAGAGAGATGTCCTCTAGTCTACTAAATTGTTCACCTTGAAAGAGAGGAGAGCATCAACCAAGGAAAAAAATGTGATATTTAGAAACAACAATAAACAATATTCTTTTGATGATAACATGCATGCTATTTTTTGAAAATGGCAAATGATGCATGACGTTATAGTCATTAGTCTCCCCTTTTATAAGAAAAATGATGTAATAGAGCAACTTTGATCGTATAGATGTATCAAGACTGCACCTACTATTATTATTATGAAATCTTCTTTTGAGTTCATTGTTGAATCTTAAATTGTTTTGTTGATCACGCCAAAAGAATAGAGTGTAAATTGGATGAAAAAAAAAGTAAGAAGAATTGAGTCCAATGTATTTTTAGTGATAATTATTCAAAGTCCTTTTATTTCGAGAATGATCCTCCTATTTATAATTCATAGGGTTGGGTCTCATAAGTTACATGATTGTATCCATTTAAAAAGAGGAATGTTACTATAATTAACGAGTCATTACATTTACATATTTGTAATCGAATATCATTTATTCAAACCCCATAACTGTCATTAGCGCCCATCTTATTTCTGTAACTGTCATAAACACTGTTTCACATCGTAACTACCCAATTCAATTGCTTAGAGGTTGTTCGGTCGATTATGATTCATTCAGTCGTCCTAACATCATTCGACCGACTTTAATAATCTCTGATCATCTATTATGTGGATACTTAAGGTAAAGACACTTCGCTCTCGGGTAGAATTATTTCATTGGGCAGAATGTGAATCACTGTAATTTGACAAAGACCCTACCTTCAATCTATGTGTCTATACTGATGTACTTCATCCGGAGAGACTTCTAACTTTCATGTTGGAAGCAATCGGGAAGTAGGTGTTAATTCGGTTGTGTCGTAATTGTTGGTTCGTTCATTTTTTTCATTCAATCGTCCTTGGAAACCGACTAATCGTTTGCATGAATAATTCATGTTCTTCATATCTTTAATCATTTCTCCTTGAGATTCGTATAGTGCATTCATGATATACATAATTAGTTCCTCGATTTTTTTATTTAAAAGTGATAGTTGCCATAAGGATATGAAAATAAAATAACATGATCATTCATATAATAAATAATAAGTATCATCATAAATTATACCCCTTAGATTATTGTTCCTCTTTTTCCTATAAATAGGGCATTAATTACTTTTCCTTTTTGTCATTTCTTGCATCTTATTTCTTGCGAGTCGGTCATTTAGGCGAGCGAACATGTCAGGTGCCAAAAGTCCAGTAAGTGAGAAAGCCTTACTGAAGGCTTTTGGACTACTTGTTTCTCCCTACCCCGCAAGAATGAAAAGAAAAAGACGACTGACAGTTCTTGCCCCCTTCTTAAAAAAAAAGGTGGGCGAAGAAATGCAACCTATTGGGAAGAGGAAAGGAGATGAGAAGAAAACAGTCGGTGAAAATAAGTTGATCAAATCAATAAAACTAGTAAAGCAACCGATCACAAAACTATTTTTTGTGAAAGAGGTTGGTGAATCGTCTCACTCCGCACCACCTATAATGAGGAGTCGAAAGGGGGGAAAGTTAATGGACCCTATACCGCTTTGTCAGCGTTCAACCGAACCACCGACTCAAGAAGGAGAACATTCGGGAGCGGTTGCAAAAGTTCTGCCACCGGACTTCACTCTGCTTCACTCTCCAGCCCCAAAGACCTCTCAAGATGATGCTCCGCCTAGGCAAATGATCTGCTCCATCGCTTTGCCGATGAGGCTATGTGGACTAAGGCTCCACTAGCGGAACATGTTCCACCTCCACCACCGACCGAGAAGGATCTTCATGGTGGTGTACCTTCTCCCGCCGTAGCGCCTTCTGTTCATTGAAATATACCGATGGCTTGGAAAGTTTGTAACTTTTTTTTATTCATATTCTTATTTACCTTTGTAACACTAGCTCAAACCCCAGAGGCGACACACCAAACAGAGCTAGCAGAGCAAGCCGGTCATTATGTTCGAGTTGCGGACGAAGGGGTATCCACTTCAGTGCAACTTCTAATTTGTAACGCCTCTTCCAACCAAATATGTTGTAATGATGCACAAAAAATGGTGCAATGCACACCTCGAATACAATGCAACGATTTGCTTTGCATATGGTGCAACGACACCTCTTGAAGATGGTGTAACAACGCATCGTGCAATAACTACTTACAACTGTCATTCTTATAATACAATAACTTTCTCCAGACTTCTGAAGCTCTTTCCTTGCAGCCCACTCCTACGATCTATGTGACCAATACGACTTATGTGATCCACACAACTTAAAGATCTCCCAACTGTGGCCATTGCGAGGAATCGACGTTATCACAGCTCATGTAGTCCCAACTCCGACCCTTGCAACTTATAGACATTGTCATAGCTCATACAACACCCGACTCCAACTTCTACATCCTACAGACATTATCACTGCTCATGGGGCTCCCAACTCTAGACTTTGTAGTTTGCTGACATTATCACAGCTTGTTCATCTCTCAACTTTGGCTTCTATGGCCTACTGACGATAGCATAACTTGTGCAGGTCCCAACTTCAGCCTCTATGGTATACTGACATTATCATGACTCTTGCAGCTCCCAATTACAACATCTACAGCTTACAAACATTATCATGGCTCGTGCAACTTCTAACTCTAACCTATGTGGCTTATAACGTTTTCTTAGCTCATGTTTCTCCCAACTCCGGCTTCTATAGCTTATAGACGTTATCACAACTTGTGTAACTTCCAACTCTGACCTCTGTGACATATGTATGTTATATTAGCCACGAAGCTCCTAACTCTGGTATATGCATTCTACAGAAGCTATCAGCTAATGCAGCTTCCAACTCCGACCTCTGTGGCTTATGGAAGTTATCACATGTCATAAAACTCCCAACTCAAGTTCTTACGACATACCAACGTTTTCTCAAATCATGCATCTCCCAAATCTAGCCTCTGCGACCTATAGATGTTATTACACTCCTTACTACAGCCTATAGGACCAACTATGGCTTACGCAACCCAGTTCGCATACAGCTCCCAACTCTGGCTTTTGCGGCCTACGAATATTATCACAGCTCACAACCACGGTCAATATGGTTCACAGCTCCTAAAACTCCCTACTATGCCCTTCGTGGACAACTGACGCTCCTAAAGCGATTATTTATGACTCGCATGATCAACTACTATCTTGGCTTTCAACTACGGCCCTATATGATAAGCCGATACTATAACCAACACCTACAACATTCACAACGAATTGTAGCCTCCATAAAACTTGACTACAACCCTTTCAAAATGTTATATTCGAAAATTACATTCATTACAACAAGATTATGAATATTATTGATGAATTATTGTTGTACAAATTTGTAACTCCATCTTCTCTAATTCAGAAGAGTGGATTCATGTAATCACCATTACATAACAAATTATTTCAACCGATCGGGCCCCCATGATTTTTCCACTTTACAGTATTTTTCACACAAAAAAATCAAGATGTCTCTTCCTGCTTACTTCTCTTTTATTATACGAGTGTGTGTTGTAGTCCTGTACAATGCTAATATACTAAACATTCATTCTACCATTGCAGATCTTCGAGCACACATGAAGGTATTAGATATATAAATACACAGAAATTAAGTGTAATTACGTAAAACATCCTTGTAATTATTAACTACATCATTATTTATGTATTCAGCTTTTTTTTTTCTTTGAACCGTACATTCAGAAAAAAATAAAAAGTATTCAAAGATATGCAAAACGTCAAACTCGAAAGAAATGTAAAGAAAGTACTGATGCACATATATGACCCTACGCTTAAGATCAAATTAAGATATGTACACAACAGTGTACACGTATTTTTTGTGGTATATGTACGTGATAAAATTCGATTAAGGTTTGCGCAATATATAATTGAAGTTATTACATTTTCATAACCTGAGGATAAATTGCCTAGATTCCATGCGTTTTATATAGTGAACACAAAAATATAAAATATAAAATAATAATAAAGTAAATAAACATTAGAGAGTACGGCTATTATGGGAAGAAAAAAATGGCTCTTATGAGGGCAACTTATATGAAATACTGCCAATGAAGGTGTTTATGCTACTACTTAAATTTTTGTTTTCTTTTCATGATTCTTCCACTTAAAAAAATTATATACATATCCATTTATATAATTTGAACAACTACTTGACTTCTGTGTGGAGATCCAAGAGGAGCCCATGCCAATGAAAGCACACTACTAAAATTATGCATCATATACTTATTTGAATGTCTTTATTTAACTTCTGTTTTGTTTAGTAGGCCTTGAAATAATTTCTTTCACTGAAAAGGTTCAAAGCTTTGTTAGAAGCACGTGAAGACAATGTGCAATTGCACCATTTCATTCCAAAACTATGGATTTAAGCACTGTTAAGCCAGAAGACAAATTCACAAAAAAAGCATCAGAGAGAAGAATACAAATCAAACACAAATACCAATCCTTTAACACCAAAATCAAAATGTATTTATATTCCTGCAATTTAAGTAAAGCTATGTATTCATATAGTAAATAACAACCACCACTAAAAGTCATTTATAATCTATATATTGTTCTTGAAGTTGCCCATCTTCACAGGGACCCAAAATAATAGCAGAACTGTAATTTTTTTTCCCCCACTAGTAAGTCAGTTAACCTCACCAGCCTTTGCCAATAAGCCATAACCAATCCAATGCAACACCTGAAAATAAACCAGCTAAAAGAAACATGACTAGCACATTTCCCAAAGCATTCGCCTCCGGTCCCTGCAGAAGAAACTTCATTAGAACTCCAAGGTGCATCTTAATGTCAAGATTATGGAGATATAACTAACCTTGTATCCCTTGGGTGCTTCAGTAAGAACACAAACAGTGAGATGACCGTTAGTCAGCCCTAACAAGGATGTTAACAAGATCATCCAACCTTGCCCTCCATATTTCGCGGTGAAATAGAAAGCGGGAATGAATAGAAAACGTGAAAGAATGGCAAGTAGAAGGCCCTTCCGTGATACTATTTTAAGACATTTTATCATAGGTGTGTATCTTCCAATGAGGTCCAGGACATTATACATTGCGATCAAGACAAGAACATACCTGAAGATTTTGACAATATATCTTTATTATTTTGTCTGGCTGTAAAAAGATGGAAAAAGAGAAGCTTACCATGATCCCAGGGCATGATTTCCAGTATCCTCGGACAGAAATCCAGGGAAAATAGATAGTGTCAGAACATAAATAAGATACAAGCCCAACTCATAATCCAAGTTCTGCATCACAAGCTGTCTAATGGTTAAGCGTTCGTGGTGCTTTGAATCTTCTTCGGCCTAAATTTGGTGAAAAAAATATACATTTATTCATAAAACTTTAAAACAATGCCATAAAAATTTGAAAAAAGGAAAGTAAAAAATCAAAGATACATACCCCTTGTTCATTCTGCAAATGGATTCCAGCAGCTGCGAGGTCAGCAGAAACAGTCTTTGATCCTTCTGAAGCTGCCTTTGAACGATAATACTTCACAATTGGAAGTTTCGGAAAGATATATGCATATAGCAGAACACATAACAGCTCAAAGAATGATGAGACTGCAAAGAACATCACTGCAAAAAAGCAATCAAATTTCCAAAATTGGTCATGAAAAAAAATATATGTTTTTAATAAATTGGTTTTCAAAGTAGATGATAGGAGAAAGCATTTGGATGAAGAATTGAGATTATGTCTGTGTTTGAGACAACGAGCAGAGTTCACATACTCGCTCCCTTTCGAACCCCATCATTGGTGTGTTCAAAAGCTGCCTTTGTAATCAACCTCAAAGCTGATGTTAAAGCTCCTGATGCCGCCAAGCCAGCTAAAAATGACTGAATTCCCAAGATAAGATGTTAAAAGAAAAATTAGTCAATAAACTCGAGTATAAATAATCCTCAAAGTCAATGAATATGAATAAATTACCTGAATGAACTCTGGTTCCATGAAGGCCAAATCACCAACCATGCCCCCTTGAACATTAGCATCAGCGACACCAAACGCTGCACTAATAAGGCATATACCAATGAAGGCTCCAACACCACCCTTTCCAGAAGTTGCCAAATCTAACTGGAATACAGGCAAACACTTTCATCAATTTTATGTAATTAAGATGGAATATTGAAGTTTTAGGTGATGAATTTCAAGAGAATTCACATGTTAAAAATTCACTTACAATGATTACGAGTAATGAACTTATGAAAAAGAGCGCGTAGCCAAATATGTTCCTCATTCTGGTATTGAGCTTTGCTTCATGATACGTGAGTATTGCAATGGTTGTGAGGGCAAAAGGCTGGTAAACTAGAGTGAGTACTCTTGTCGGATGGTATCTCTGAAATTTTAAGAAAGATATCAAGATATTACATGAGTGAATAATGATTTCAAATCTCCAGTTGCAAGTTCATTGTGAAAGTTAGCGAGTTTCATTACCAATCAATCTATCAAATGTTTTCTATTTTGAAGCATAAATAAAACTGCATCCACACAAGAGCACAGAAGAAACCAAAAACTTCAGGATTTATAACTCAAGTTGCTTATAAAAAGAAGGTTTTGAAAACCAAACTGGACAATGAACGAACGACAAAAAGAAAATGTTCAAAATTCAAAGGTTGAATCCGAGTTTGAACAGGTTATTATAATAAACATTAAAATTATTTAAATATGATTTAAAAAGTATAATAATTATATAATATGTGTATTACATTTGTTTTAAATTTAAGAACTTAAGCGGGTTTTCGGTTCCTTTCTCCTCTCGTTTTCCTCTCGTTTTCTCTGGATTTTCTAAATCCTTTGCCACGATGGTTGTGAACGCCCCTTCCTATTGCGATGTTGCGTCTGGTAAGCCCTATATCGAGGGGGGTGTTTTGTTTCCCTCTACGTTTCACGATTTGCTTGCGGTGAACGGTGCTGATAATCTTCTCAAGAAAGCTACGCGCAAGAATGGTAAACCTGTTTTTCTTTTTACTGAAGAAGACACGCTTACTCTTGTTGAGCCTTTAAAGTACACCCTAGTTGGCAAGTTCTCCTATGCTCATCCCCGGATGGAAGTCCTTAGGAAATTTTTCTCGGATTTACATCTGAAGGGAGATTGGAAAATCGGGCTAATAGATGGTCGAAATATGATGATTAAACTTCAGTTGGAAGAAGATTATACATCTCTTTTTGCTAAAAAAGTTCTGTCGATTGAAAAATGTTATCTTAAACTCCTTAAGTGGACTCCAGATTTCAATCCGGCAGAAGAACCTCCTGTGGTTCTTGTTTGGATTCGTTTTCCTGGCCTCAAATTACAATACTACAATCCTAAGGTTCTTTATTCTCTAGCTTCCGTTTATGGAAAACCACTGAAACTTGATGCTGCTACTAGTTCTTTATCTAGACCTTCTTTAGCTCGTGTTTTGGTTGAACGTGATGTTACTGCGGCTCTTCATGATTCTATTTGGTTGGGCAATACTAATGATGGATATTGGCAGAAAGTTGAGCTTGAATTTGTTCCTCATTACTGCAGTCATTGTAAGCTTTTTGGACATCTTTTCTCCAACTGTTTCAACGCTCATCCTGAATTGCGTAAGACTAAACCAAGATCTATGCCAACTAAAGAAACTGCGCCTAGAATGGATTCTGATCTTCCCCCTATAGATATGGGTGGCCCTTCTAATTCTGATATGGATCTTGTTGTGACGAACCCTCCTTCGACATGGTTCAAGGTGGTATGAGCTCGCTCCTATTAAACTTTTAAATAACTCTTTGCTTAATTCTCTTCAACCTTCAACTCCTGATACTTCTATTCTTATAACTAATAATGATATTATGGAAATACCCACTACGGTGGATAATTCCACGAATGTGAGTATTTCTTTAACGACTTTAAAACATGATGATTCTACTCTTCTTATATCTAACAATGCTATTATAGAAACGTCCATTTGTCATAAGGAGGATACTTCTATAACTATTGAGCCTTCAATAGTTATTGATAAATCTTTTATTGTTGACAGTATGGATTCTTTTTCTGTTAACAGGAATATTGAGACTAACACTTCTCTTCTTCCTAACATTGCTGTTTGTGATGATAAGGAGGATTGGATTGTTCAAAAATCTTCTAGAAAAAGGAAGATCAAATGCAATCGTGAGGCTGATTTCGTTTATAATATTACTAGATCTTCTCATTTGAAAGATCCATCACCTGGGTTACAAATGGCTGAAAAGGTTTCTCAAAGTCAGAATATAGTTCATGAAGATTAATACTATGGTATGGAATATAAGGGGTATTGCTAAAAACAATGCCTCGAACCGTTTAAAGAATCTAATTCGTACTTATAAATTCTTTTTCTTTGGTATTTTGGAACCCCTTGTGGCTGTTAATAATAATGATGTCTATTTGGGTAAATTTAGCTCTTACAATTCTTTCACTAATTGCAACAACAAGATCTGGTTTTTCTGGAAATCTTTCTTAGATGTTGAGATTCTTATTAATCATAATCAGTTTTTACATTTTAGAATCCATTGTTTTCATGAATCTTTTCTTTTTACTTTAGTCTATGCTAGTTGTTTGAAACAGGATAAGTTGGATCTTTGGGATCTCTTCTCCAGTCTTAATCCTGATAATGAAAAATGGATTATGGGAGGAGATTTTAATATGGTTTCTTCTCCCTCTGAGAAAAAAGGTGGTATCCCTCCTAATTCTAACTTAATGGATAGTTTTAATAATGCTTTTCTTTTGGCCGGCCTTTATGATATGGGTTTTAAAGGTAATCCTTTTACCTGGTATAGAAAGCATACTTTTGAGAGACTTGATCGTTTTGTTGCAAATTCTTTATGGTTGAATACTTTTAACCATTATCATGTTCATCATCTTGCTATTGAAGCTTCTGATCATGCTCCTATCATTCTCAATATTTTTAATCAATCTTTTAGCCATAAGTATCATTTTTGCTTTTTAAAAGCTTGGACTCTTCATACTGACTATCATCAGGTTCTGTTGGATAATTGGAAAACCACCAGACAGGGTTCTGCTGGTTATCGTCTCTGGATGATACAGAAAGGTTTTGCTCGAATTCTTAAGCATTGGAATTGGAATACCTTTGGTAATTTACATAAAACTGTTGAGTCTCTTGAAGTTAGTCTTCAAGCTATTGAGAATGATTATACTAATGATCTTACTGATATGAGCATGGTTATTCATGCTCAAAACCTTTTAAATGATGCTTATTGCTAAGGAAGAGTGCTTCCTTGCTCAAAAAGCTCGCTAAGCTTAATTTCTTAGATGGTGATAGAAATTCTAAATTTTATCTTTCTTGTATTAATTCTTGCAGAAATTTTACCAATATCCATTCTATTTACAATAAGGATGGTGTTTTACTCACTAAACTTATTGATATCACTAATGATGGCGTTAATTATTTTACTCATATGTTTAGTAATGATCAGCCTTACTTAGGTACTGTTGATAAAACTTTATATATGGATGTTAAGGCTTTTAATAATGATCTGATTACTGCTATCCCTAGTCCTGATGAGATTAAGGCTGTCCTGGATACCATGGATGAGGGTCGTGCTGTCGTGCCCCGATGGATTTATCGTGGAATTTTATAAAACCAGTTGGGATGTCATCCATCAAGATGTTATCCGGGTTATTCAAGATTTTTTTTAATGGTATTGATTTACCTAAGTATTTTAAGAGTTCCAATATTGTTTTGATTCCTAAAATCACTAATCCCGTTACTTGGAGTGATTTTAGACCTATTAGTCTTAACACTGTGATCTCTAAACTCATTTCTAAAATTATTGTGAAGAGGATGCAACCTATTCTTGATTCTATTATTAGTCTTAATCAAACTGCTTTTTTGAAAATAGAAATATTTGTGATCATGCTTTATTGGTTCAAGAATTAATCTTGGACATTGATTCCAAACATAGAGATGGTAATATCTTTTTCAAGATGGATATCAAAAAGCTTTTGATTCTATCTGTTGGGATTTTATTTTAGATGTTCGTACTGTCGTTGGTTTTAATGCTACCTCCTCGCTCCTTACTCTACGAAATTCTTAAGGATAATTATTATTCTCTTCTTATTAATGGCAATAGTTATGGTTACTTTCAAGCTTATAAGGGTATTAAGCAAGGTGATCCTATCTCTCCTTATCTTTTTATCATTGCTTTTGATTATCTCTCTAGAAGATTAAATTACTTGTTTAACAAATTTCCTTATTTAAACTATAAGCATAAAGGTCATATCAGCATTTCCCATTTATGCTTTGCTGATGATTTAATTATATTTACCAATGCTAATAAGCATTCTATCAAAAAAGTTTGGGCTGAGCTTAATCAGTTCCAAATTATGTCTGGGCTTTTCTTTAATAATTCTAAATGCTCTTTTTATTGTGATAAGAAACTTACTGTTGCTAAGAAAGATTGGTTAAGTGACTTTACTTGGTTGTAAGTATGCTTCTATGCCTCTTACTTATTTGGGTTTTTTACTTAATAAAGGCGTAAACAGAATCGCTCTTTTTGCTAAGTTATTTGATAAGATCAAGGCAAAAAATTTTTCTTGGGAAAATTCCTTTCTTTCTTATGGGGGTAGAGTTACTCTTCTTAAGAGTGTTCTTAATTCTCTTCCCCTTTACTCTTTACAAGTTATGAATATGCCTGTTAGTCTTATTCAAAAAATGGAAAGCCTCTTTAATAAATTTTTGTGGGAGGGTAAAGGACATTCTTCTTATCATTGGAAAAGCTGGAAGAAGCTTTGCAAGCCTATTAATAAAGGTGGTCTTGGTTTCAGAAGTCTTAGAGACTCTATTCAGATTAACTATATGAAGCTTTGGTATCGGTTTCGTAAAGATAATTCTCTTTGGGCTTATTATCTTACTGAGAAATATCTGTTCACGGATCCATCCTTTAAAGATCAGTATTTCTAAAAAGGATTCTTATGTTTGGAAGTCTATGCTTAGTGTAGCTAAGCAACCGAGACTTTACTTTGTTGGGATATTGGTGAAGGAGAATGCTCCTTACGGTATGATGATTGGACTGGTTTTGGCTCTTTAGCTAATTGGTATGGTGGTCCTTATGATATTGAGACTAAAGTCAAAGATTTTTGGGTGGATAATAATTGGTGTCTTGATAAACTTTCTTCTTATATTCATAACAGTGATGCTACTTTTATTGCTTCTATGCCCATATCCAATGATAAGAGGGATGTCCCTAATCCTAAAAGCAAGCTGGGTGAATCTCTATCTAATACTTTTGCTAATACTTTTTCCCAGCCTCACGGACTGGACCTTAGCTGGAGTTGGAATAAATGGATTAAGCCTTCTCTCTTTTTTTATTTGGCGTGTTTTTCATAAGATTATTCCTACTGATGATATAATGAAGCTTAAGGGCTTACGTTGCCCTTCTCGTTGCTGGCTTTGTCATAACCAAGAGGAAACTATGGATCATATTTTCTTTTATTGTACTTTTTCTACTGCTATCTGGGAGCAGATTATTACTCTGTTCCATATGACTTTTCCTCCTAATGGTTTTCATTCTCTTAATGATATTATTCCGTATTGGCATCGGTTTGGTAAGCCTTTCTTTTCCGTTGTTCCTGCTTGTGGTCCTCTGGTTTATTTGGATTGCGGGAATGATAGTAAGCACAATAATAGAATTGTTTCGATTACTCATACTATTAGCCTTATTATGAGTTATTTGATTAAAGGTTTAAAATGGCTTCCTATTTCACACTCTCGTCAGCTTAATGGTATTCTGAATTCTTTTAACATTACGAGCAGACCTTCTATCTGTGTTTCTGAACCTGTGAAATGGACTAAGCCTATTCTGCCCTTTCTTAAGCTTAATTGTGATGGTTGTTGGACGCCTACTCGTGCTAGTGTAGGTGGTATTTTTAGAGATGATATGGGGCTTCCTATCTGTTGGTTTGCTTCTAAATCTATTCCTATGTCTCCTTTGGTTCTTCGAAGATCTGAAGCGATTGTTTTTGGTTTGTATCCGGCACTTAATAGAAGATGGAAATATCTTATAATTGAACCGATTCTTTATTGTTGTGGAAGTATTGTACTTTGCGAGTGTCAATCATCATTGGACGCTCAATTTGCTTATGAAACGTATCTTTTGGCTAGCTACTCACTTCACTGTTATTTGGAGGCATGTCAAACGGACTGGTAATACTGCTGCGGATTGGATTGCTAAATTTGGTTTGAAGATAAACTACCCTATCATTTCTACTTGCATTCCTTATGAGTTATATAATATTTTATTGATCTGATTGTTCGTAATTTTGTTTTGTGTCGTTTCGTTGTGTCGTGTGTGTGAGTTGTATTTTTTCTTTTTTGGAACGAGATCCTTATATTCCTTTTTTGCGTGAGTTGTAGGGTTGGTGTTTAGATAGGAACTCGTTCCCGGTTTTGTATTTTTATTTTTATTTTTTTGAAAAGCGTAGGGAGCTATAGACTCCTTTAACTAAAAAATATATATAAAAAATATATTTAAGATATGTTTTATCAATTATTGCAGCTCAATTCTCACTGCCGAGTCCAATTTTTGTAGCTTGGCCCAGCCCAATTTTCATAGTCCTTCATAATAATAGACTCCAAATTGCAGACTTTCGATAGGCTAAAGAAGGAAAAATACTAAACATTAGGCCAGAGTTTTTAGGGGTGCATACCGGGAATACTTGAGAATAGTAATCTACAATTGTTAACATACTGTTCCATGAAATGAGAGATCCATTTCCTAAGAACCAGCAAACAACAATTGCAGCAAATCTTCCCTGTGCAGACATCAATTATTTAAGCACTCATAAATCAGCATAAATAATTATATGAACTTAAGAAAATAAGATTCAGGTAACCTTCTTTGTTACAGCTTCCACACTGCCCGTATTGTAACTCATGATTGCTTTGCTTCACCTTCTCCTTCACATGTGTCATGTAACAACAAGTTCAGATGCAAATATAATGGCCGAGTAGATTGGATAACTCGTTAGAACAAAGACTACAAACAGGAGATTGCAAGCTTATTCATTGGATTAGAAAAAAATTAAATTAAATGTTCTGCTAAACTTTCACATATAGACACAGCAACTTCTAACCTTATATTTGATAATTTGCTCCTTAGTAAGATGAGATAATGAAGTGCAATGAAAGGGAGAAGAAGGTGAAGGGCTCCAGGAAAAGGAAAGGAAATTTCTACATCAAACTAGAGGAATCCTTAGCAAGAAAGAATAAAAATATGCGATAGAAATAGTTTGGAAGATGACATCCATTAGGGAAAAAAATAAACTCTTTACTCAAAAGACAATCTTTTTCATGATTTTGATGCGCACTCATATGTCAATGAAGTCAAAAACATAGACTCTAACAGAGGGGAAATACGGAGCACGTACGCAATTGCTGGATGCGGAATAACCTCCCAATACACTCATTTTGAGGGTATTAGGAGGGTATGGAGGGGTATTGGTTATTAAGGTATTTACAGGGTATTGGTTATTGAGTATTGATAGGTTATTATAAGAGTACTGGATGGGCATTGAGAAGCTACGTGCAAACTGAGTACATGCTTAGTATGCAATAATTTCTCCAACCTGAGAGTTTCACCAATGAAAAAAAAAAAATGGGAAAATCGTTGAAACTCTGGCATGATTAATTCATTTAAAGCAATACATGTCGGCCTTATATAAATGATCTTATAAAAAAGCATTTTCATCAACATCGAAACGGCCAGATCCACCCGAAAGAGAACGGGCACTTTATCAAATTAAAAAAAAAAAAACAAAACAAAACAAAATCCCTCTTTGATGCAGAAACGAGGTAGTCAGCGGAAAGCCCTAAACCCTAAAAGCGAAAGAAAAACCAGAATAATCTGCAGGACGCCGGAGTCGCTAAAGACTCGAACTACCTGAAAAAAATGGGTAATTGGAGCGATGATAAAGAAAACAATATAACAGGGCGAAGAATGTGAACTGTAGCCGGATTCGATGAACTGCACGCGGTTAGAGAGATTCAGGAATATTCATATCCTGCAAAAACAATTCCTTAGAAACAAAGAAAAGGAGGTTCAAATGGGAAAGCACAGCTGGATAGCAACGGCTATTTTTGGCAAGTGAGTATGCATTACAAATTAAAATTTCAAACAGCAGGCGAGAGATCTAAATAGTAAGAGGAAAAATCGGCAAATATATGGCGGGAGTGCTCTCGGCGCAGTCTTAAATCTCAATCTGCTATAGGTTCCCATGATTTTTCGGACAGAAATCTTATTTTGGTAAAACAATAAACAAAATAAATACAAAAAAGGCATCCAGAGCCCTGCACATTAAAATATGCCTAAAATATTGATATTTATTTAGTAAGAGTTCTATTAAATTTGTCAAACATTATTATTAAAAATACAAAATCCTTTTTTGTCATAAACTAAAGTTATTATTATTATAAGGCTAAATATAATCAAATCAATTTATTTTCTTTCCCAAGTAGCAGTTAGATTCAAATCAAAATTGTAAAGCTGGTTAATTGATATGAGAGGTCTAGGCTATTTTTAACAAAACAAATTAGATATTTGGTAAAATACAACCCAAATAATTGTCAGTTATGAGATTTATCATAAAAACTAATATTTACAATCAATTATTACTTTTGATTAAAACAGATAACTTTTGATTAAGATAATCTGGTATGCCCTGAAGTTCTTGGCTTGGTACGTAGCAATGATTTGATATGATAAAATGATTATATAGTTGGTTAAATTAAAGAAAATAGCAGGAAATAAATACAAACTTGGTTGGGAATCTATAATTTATTATCTTAGGTTTGTCATTAGTAGTTCTAGCCTGCTTAGCAAGTAGGGTTAGTTGATTCAACTTGATTAGCAAATTATTATCTATATGTTATGAGTTATGTGTCATCCAAATAAAATTTCATAAGAAACGCCCATCAAAGACTCCTTTGATGTGGTTGATGTGGCATCGGGATGAATGACTCTGAGAGTTAAGCTATGAATATATAATTCTGTTGGGAAATTTTATTTGGATGATCACAAAATCAAAATATCATAAAATTTTGAAAAGTGAAATTTTGATAAATTGCCAAAAATATTGACCATTCTTTTAAATTAAGTGGCCTAACATAGTCGTTCACAAGTCCACCCCCACTCTGTATTGATAGGCCATAAACAAATTTTCACAATCTGGCACAAATGTTTAAGCATGACATGATTCTCAAGATATTATTTCGAGCAAGGAATATTCGAACTTCACTTAATAATCATTAAAATGTTTGAGTTGATCACAATTATATCAAATTGACCGGCAGGACTAGAGAGACTCAATGAAACCATAATTGATCCAATTTGAGTAAGATCAAACCTCGATGGGACCATTAAGCCATTTTCAAAAGCTTCTAGTGACCAGTTTGAAGGTTTAATAGATTACAAATCTAACAAGCTTACAGTCGAATAGTGCATCTCAAATGTTGTTACAACTCTTGCAACTCTAACTCTGATATTCATGGCCTGCGAATATTATTGTAGTTTATGTAGCTCACAACTCCGGTCTTTGTGGCCTATTAATATTACAGTTCCTTGATACAATTTATTTGATAAACTACAATTTATGTGAACTCAACTCAAGCAACTCCCAACTCTGACATTTTGTGGCCTAAGGATAATATCACACTTAATGCAGCCAAACTTTGGCCTCTCTGGCTACTCACATTATTACAATTCGTCGTTATAGCCCACATGACAAACTATGACCTGCATAGTTCTCAACTTATGCAGTCCCCAAGTCCGACCCTTGTGGCCTATGAATGTCACTGCAATTCCCTACTATGACCTCTATGACCAACAGACGCTTATGATGCAACCATTTACGACCCACATCACCAACAACTACCACGACTTTCAACCATGACCTCTTCGGCAAGTTGGTACAACAACTACCATCCATAATATTTACAACGGAATAGTGCCTTTATAGCAAAAAAGTACGGTCTTCGTGGCCTCTATTATTGTTAAAATATCATTGTCCATAAACTTTGTAATTCCATCATCCCTATATGAGGAGAAAAGTGGGCATATGTACACATAAATACATAGTGGATTGTTTCGACAGGGTCAAAGCCGTGTTTTTTCCCTTTTAAAGGTTTTCCATATAGAAACTTTGGTGTCTTATTGTGTTATTATTTTATTATTTGAGTGTGTGTTGGATTGTCGCACAACCTTGAGATGATATTTCATGTATTTATCTCATGTCTAATGGAATAAATGCCTCAACCCAACCATGAAACATAGGCAGACCTGAAAAAAAAAACATAAAAATTTTGCCTTTTAGTTTTTGATTTATTTTCTTATGAATTTTATTCTTTCAGTCTCATTAGTATTGCTTCAAGAGGCATTATTTTAACTAAAATAACGCACACATGATCACAAAAGTTTGAACATGGCCCCAAATATTCTACATTGAGAAAGCATTGTTAGATTAATTATGGGACTACAATGTAATTAATAAATGTGTTGGGTCATTATTTAATAAGTCAAAATTATTGTGGTCTAATTAATAATAAAGTTTATGACTTTAGGCACATTTGTCATGAAATTATAAGTGTGGATACCATAAGAAAGCAAATTCCAATTTAATGAGGGGCGAATTGGAATTAAGCAATACTTTGTAACCACCGGTTGGTTACTAATAAATAGAGGAGTAATGGTCCCCGATCCGCATAGTCTAAAAATTCTCTCGTTCCCCATCAACGAGAGAAACTAAGGAAAACTCCGGAAAATCTGCAGATTTGAAGATCATTGCTCGTAATCGATCAAATGGATTCAGGTACGCTTCCGCTATTGTATCGATTCGGTTTTTCTCATTAATTTGAACGTGAACGAAAGATTCTCGTGGCAATTTCCTAAGAGATTTTGATTCGATCAAAATCTATTTGGAAAATCTAAAGAAAATTTTTTAACAATTGGTATCAGAGCCTCCCGTTCTCGTTCTTGTTGTTCGTGTTTTTTATCCCTTTCGTTCGCCTTTACCCGCGAAGGATTCGCCCGCGAGCGTTGCGGCGGCGGGACTACGGAGAAGCGAATGCCGCAGCGGGACTGCGACGTCGGTGGGTGCGGTGGCGCGTCCTCCGACGGCGGCAAAATCCGGCGAAAATCAAAACGAGCGGCGAAAGGGAGCCGCCGGAAATGGCGCCGAAATCGGCGCCGGAGGGAGGCGCCGCCGGAGCGGCGCCGGAGGAGAGCGCCGCCGGAGCCGGCGCCGGAGGCGGCGCCGGGCGGCGCCTCAGTTCGCGGGCCGCGAACAGTTCGCGGGCCGCGAACGGTTCGCGGAATTGTTCGCGGGTCCGCGAACCGGTTTGGACCCGGGCCGTGGACCCGGTCCACGGAACCGGTTCGCGGACCCGGTCCGCGGAAAAAAAAAAATCAGAAAATTAAAATAAAATAAAATAAAATAAAATCAATTTTATTTTATTTTGTTTTGTTTTAAATTGATTTTCTTGATTTTATTTTATTTTGTTTAATTTAAATTTTAATTTACTCATTAATTAATTAATTAATTAACTCATTTTAATTTGGAAAATAAAATGAGTCATTTAAATTTAATGAGTAGATTAAATAAATAAGTTAATTAATTTACTCATTTTAAAATGAGTAAATTAATTGTAAAGTTTAGGATTGATTAATTTTATAAAATCAATAATTTTGTTTTGTAAATCATGGGCTTTATGGCTTATAAATTAGCCCATTATTTATAAATATAAGATTTTATAAAATTAAATTAAAGTTTAAATTAAATTCGAATAAATGGTATTTTAAAAATTGTCCATCATTTTTAATGAACTTATTAAAGCATGATGTTGCCAAAGTGACCTCTCATGTGTAGATAGTCTTACGACGAATGATGGATGTTGTGTGTATGTAGGTTCATGCAAGTATTAATTGGCCCAAAGGAAAATTAATGCTTAGTCGAAATGCATACACACTCGTGATGATAAACATGTAACAATTATAAGGAATAATATATGAGTAATGAATCGATCCAAAGATAGATTTATTACTCGATATATGTTATTGTTAATGTTTGATCATTACAACAAGATTACTACTAGCAGTTAATATTATCGTCCAAAGACTTGATATTAATGTCGCATTAGGTATCTCTGAGATGGGATTTACCATTAATTGAATTTAAACATTTTATTAATTAAATCTTTTGTTCATTTTTCAGTTGTTGCTAATGTATTTGCTAATCTCAATTCGGTTCCAATCCTTAAGGGTGATAGTTTTAAGGATTGGAAAGAGAACATTCTCATTGTTCTTGGCTGCATGGATCTAGATCTAAGCATTAAGAATAGTAAAACCCGCTCCTCTTACGGATGCAAGTTCCTCCGAGGATAGGAGAAACTTCGAGAAGTGGGACCGTTCTAATCGCTTAAGTCTAATGATCATAAAGAGCTGCATACTCGAGGCCTTTAGAGGTGCAGTGTCTACCGAGATCATCGATGCCGCAATTTTCCGTCGAAATTGAGAAACGCTTTCGCAAAAAGCGATAAGGCTGAAACCGGTATTCTTTTAAAGAAACCGATTTCAATGAAGTTCGGAGGCAAGGAAAATATAAGGGAGTACATCATGGAGATGTCTAATATTGCTTCAAAATTAAAGAAACTAAATCTCGAGTCGACGGATGACTTACTTCGCGCATTTAGTTCTTATTTCTCTTCCTCCACAGTCTGACAATTTCTGTCAGCTATAATATGCAAAAGGAGAAATGGACTCTTAATGAGCTTATTTCTCATTGTGTGCAAGAGGAAGAAAGGTCAAGCAAGGAAAGACCGAAAGTGCTCATCCGGTAAACACCTCTAAGGAAAGGGCTCTAAAAGAAAGAATGAAGTCTGCTAAGAGTAAGGGTCCTTCTCAAAAGAAACAAAATAAAGCTCAAAATTCGGAAAATATCGCTTGTTTCTTTTGCAACAAAGAAGGACATCAGAAGAAGGAATGTGCTAAATATCATGCTTCGGCGTGTAAAGAAAGATACATTTCTAACTTTGGTCCGTTCGAGGTAAATTTGGCTTCAGTACCTAGAAACACTTGGTGGTTAGACTCGAGTGCTACTACTAACATAAGTGTTTCAATGCAGGTTAGCTCGAGTCGCCGAAAACCAAATGATGCTGAAAGATGCATTTATGTGGGAGATGGAAAATCGGTAGAAGTGGAAGAAATTAGGCATTTTAGATTGTTATTATGTACCTGGTTACTATTCGGATTTGATAGATACTTTTGTTGTACCGTCATTTAGACGGAATTTGGTTTCGTTTGTTGTTTGGACAAATTAGGTTATTGTTGTTCATTTCAAAACGAGTTGTTTCAGCTTATCTATTAATTCCAATATTGTTGGAACCGGTTCTCTACAGTGGTATATGACAATCTTTATTTGTTGATATCGTTGCTTCTTATAATGAAACTCCGAATGTGGAATCACGAGGTACTAAGCGTAAAATTAATAATGAAAATTCGGGAGCATTATGGCACAAGCGTTTAGGTCACATCTCTAGAAATAGAGTTGAAAGACTTGTGTCGGATGGAATTCTAAATTCCATTGATTTTACAGTACTTTGATGTCCGTATTGAATGCATTAAGGGAAAACGGATCAAAAGGAAGAAATTAGGTGCATATAGTAGCTACAAAAGTCTTAGAATTGATACATACGGATGTTTGTGGACCATTTTCTACGACTTCTGGAATGGTCAACAATATTTTGTATCATTCATAGATGATTATTCAAGATATGCATACCTATTTCTTATTAATGAGAAGTCCCAAGTATTGGACGTGTTCAAATCTTATAAAGCAGAAGTTGAAAACCAACTAAGCAAAAAGAATAAAGAAAGTCAAATCTGATCGTGGTGGTGAATACTACGGTAGATATGACGGTTCAGTGTGAACAACGTCCGGACCATTTGCTAAATTCCTAGAGGAGTGTGGAATTGTCCCACAATACACTATGCCGAGTTCACCTAAGCATGAATGGTGTAGCCGAAAGACGAAATCGCACTCTTAAAGACATGGTAAGAAGTATGATCGGTCATTCTACCTTACCAAATTCACTCGGGGAGAAGCACTCAAGACAAGCAATCTACATTCTAAATAGAGTACCAACTAAAGCAACTCGCAATTACACCTTATGAGCTTTGATGCGGCGAAAACCCAGCTTTAAAGCATTTTCATGTTTGGGGTCGCTCAACTCGAGGCAAGGCCTTACAAGCCACTCGAGAAAAAGTTAGACCCTAAAACAAGAAGTGACTACTTTGTTGGTTATTCAGAGCGATCTAGTGGGTTTCAAGTTTTATGATCCCAAATTAAAGATAATTTTCGAGACGGGAACTCGCAGTGTTCTTCGAGGATATTGAATTTGGGGGAGAAATCAAGTTAGAGACTTTGTCTTTGAGGAGGAATCGACCATACTACTCTTGTTGAAGAGGAATTGGTTCCTATTCCCGTAATTGCTTTCGATAATGATCGAATCTTACTCCCGACATCGATCAAGTCGCAAATCAAGAACCCCTTGAGGAACAAATTCAACAACCTCAAGAACAAGTTCAAGAGCAAGTGCTTTTGCGACGATCCACTAGGGAAAGAAGAAATGCTATTTCAGATGATTATATTGTATTTCTTCAGGAACATGAGGAAAATATTAGCATGATGGAAGATGATCCTATCAACTTTCATCAAGCTATGCAAAGTTCCAATTCGAAAAATGGATCAAAGCAATGAATGAGGAGTATAAGTCTATGCAAGACAATAAAGTTTGGGAACTTGTTCCATTGCCGAAGGAAAGAAACCCATTGGTTGTAAATGGATTTTTAAAACTAAAAGGGATTCAAAAGGTAATGTGGAAAGACATAAAGCTCGTCTCAGTAGCTAAAGGCTTTACTCAAAAGGAAGGGATTGACTATAAAGAGACCTTTTCTCCGGCTTCAACAAAGGACTCTTTTAGAGTAATCATGGCACTTGTTGCTCATTATGATATGGAGCTACATCAAATGGATGTCAAGACCGCATTTCTCAATGGAGACATTGATGAAACGATCTATATGGTGCAACCGTGAAAACTTTGTAATAGGAGACCCAAAGAATATGGTTTGCAAATCGACGAAATCCATTTATGGGCTCAAACAAGCTTCCCGTCAATGGTATCACAAATTTCATCAAGTGATTCTTTCATTTGGTTTTGAAATGAATGCAATTGATGATTGTGTGTATCATAAATTCAATGGATAAAACATATTTTTCTCGATTTTGTATGTGGATGACATACACGCTTGCACAAATGATATAGAGCATGTTGCAGAAACCAAAAGATTTCTATCAAATAATTTTGAGATGAAAGATCTTGGTAATGCCTCATTTGTTTTAGGAATTCAAATTCACCGAGATCGTTCTCAGTGTATTCTTGGATTATCACAAAGAGGCTATATTGATAAAGTGCTTAAAAGATATGGCATGCGTAATCGTAGACCAATTGACACCCTCGTCGCTAAAGGAGACAAGTTCGGCCTCAATCAGTGCCCAAAAGGAAACCTCGAGATTCGAGAAATGCAAAAGATTCCCTATGCTTCAAGCAATAGGGAGTCTTATGTATGCTCAAGTTTGTACGCGTACGATATTGCGTACATCGTTGGCGTTTTAGGCAGATACTTAAGTAACCCAGGAATGGATCATTGGAAAGCAGCCAAAAGGGTTATGAGGTACTTAAAGAGAACAAAAGATTACATGCTTACATATAGGAGATCAGATCATTTGGAGATCATTGGGTATTCTGACTCCGATTTTGCTGGATGCCAAGACAGCAGAAGATCCACATCAGGCTATATATTTTTGTTAAGTGGTGGAGCTATATCCTGGAGGAGTGCAAAACAAACACTAATAGCTTCATCCACTATGACAACAGAGTATATAGCATGTTATGAGGCATCCAACCATGGCATATGGCTGAGAAATTTTGTCACTAGGCTACGCATTATGGAAGGGATCGAAAGACCACTAAAGTTATTTTGTGACAATAAATCGACAGTATTGTATTCCAATAACAACAGGAGTTCATCCAAGTCAAAGCATATCGACATCAAATTTCTTGTTGTGAAGGAAAGAATACAGAGTGGCCGCATTTGCAGTAGAGCATATTGGAACAAACTCCATGATCGCGAACCCTCTTACAAAGGGTCTAATACCTGTGGTCTTTCATGAGCATACCGCTCATATGGGTGTTATAAAGCTTCGAGGAAATTTAGATTCAGATGGGAGTTTGTTAACTTATATTTTAGCTCTATGTTTTATTTTGTGTACAAAAATATTTGGATATTTTCTCGATCGTAAATATGGTATTTTATTCAGCTCAAGCACACTCGTATAGTTAAAGTTCGATCTCACTTAAGTAAAGTAGGACCAGTTGAAAATCGACATCGAACTGACCACCTTACATGTAATTTTCATTCCACACATTCATGATTGATCTATGTCATTTGATTATATTAATATATGTGACCATTGATGGGTTTAGTTGTGACAAATACAATGAAGACTGCTTTGATCCTATATTGATATGATTAATGGACGAGATTGTAATGTGCATTTATAATAATGACAACAAATTTTTTAGCGCTCTAAGGTTGACACATTTATTTTTACATATATAGTCCAGTGGGAGATTGTTAGATTAATTATGGGACTACAATGTAATTAATAAATGTGTTGAGTCATTATTTAATAAGTCAAAATTATTGTGGTCTAATTAATAATAAAGTTTATGACTTTAGAGACATTTGTCATGAAATTATAAGTGTGGATATCATAAGAGCAAATTCCAATTTAATGAGGGCGAGAATTGAATTAGTAATACTTTGTAACCACCAAGTTGGTTACAATAAATAGAGGGTAATGGTCCCGATCCGCATAGTCTAAAAATTCTCCCGTTCCCCATCAACGAGAGAAACTAAGGAAAACTCCGAAAATCGCAGATCGGAAGATCATTGCTTGCAATCGATCAAATGGATTCAGGTACGCTTCCGCTATTGTATCGATTCGGTTTTTCTCATTAATTTGAACGTGAACGAAAGATTCTCGTGGCAATTTCCTAAGAGATTTTGATTCGATCAAAATCTATTTGGAAAATCTAAAGAAAATTTTTTTAACAAGCATTTCATTGTCTTAACCAATTATAGACAAATTATTGGAATTTATTTGAGTTAAATTCAAGAATTTTTATTAAGATGATTCATTAGATTAGCTAATAGATTTTGTAATCAAGTTGAATTGAATCAAACTATAAGCATGATCAAATCAACCAAATAATAATATAGTTTTGTTTCTTCAATTTAATTTTTGTTTAATAAAAAATTGAAGGCCTAATAAAAGAGTGTGCATTTGATTAATTCATATCGATTGATCAATGGATTGTTAAAACCAATTGAACTGATCAAAAGTAAAGTACTGACAGAAGCAAAAAATTAGAGTAATATTAATAGTATTATTATTTCCTTAATTTAGAGATACATGTCAAAGAAACATAAAGTAGATTCGACAGATGCACAAACTTTAAAAAAATAATAATAAAATGCCTCTTGATGAATGACACTTTGGTTCCCTAATCAGCAAAAGAGTAGGAAAATAGAAGAAAGCTGCATTAAAATATATGTCAGGCCTCCAATCCAAGCATATAGAAGTGAACTGATCAATGGAAATGCTAAGCTCCAAGACTAGTGTTAAACTTTATCATTTATTTATGGATTTATAACAACAAAGTGTTATAAATGTAAATATCAAACTTTAGATGCTAAAAATGTAAATACAAAAAAATTGTATGATTTCGAAGATTAAAAAAGGAGAATAATTGCTCTTGAAGTTATAGCAGGTAGCCATCTTAGCATATTTTTACGTAGGGGTTCATAGTAATCATCTTGACAAGTAAGGATGCTCAGAACTTAGTTAAAATACCCCAAGAAAAAGCCCCTACATGTTTTATAATACTTGTAAATATTTGAGGCAAATAGAATTCCTACGAAAAACACCTCATAGATCAGAAACCTCTCTCACGCATGCATTATTATTATCATCATTTATAACATATACTATTTGAAGAAATTTCACAGGTAAATTATGTCCAAAAGCTTATAAATATATAGAGTTTGAATGCGAAATATTTGTCAAATTAAAAAGAAGGAAGGCGAGGCAGTGATTCCCACAACAGAGAGAAGCAGAAAGTGGAAGAAAAGATGAGGCAGACGCACTTGATTTTCATGTGGCTTTCAAAGTCGTGAAGAAGGGAAATATTGGGAGATGCAACAACACAAGCTTTCGAAATAATGTTGGTCTATGCATGTGATAAGAGGGCTGCGTAGCCTTCGATCCCATCCCATCCCATCCCATCCCATCCCATCCCATCCCATGCTTTTCATATCAATATATATATATATATATATATATATATATATATATATATATATATATATATATATATATATATATATATATATATATTAAAATGAAGAAACCAAGGTGTGGTGTAGCCCGTCCCATTTCCTTATTATATTTTCAACTCATAACAGACCGAACCACACTTATGGTGATACCTATCTCTCCCTCCTATAATCATTCTAAGCGTGCAAAGTCTCTCTCTTTTTGACTGCCACATCCTCTTCTTTTTTTATTTTTAACCTAAGTCACCCTATGGCCTATGCCTTGCTGTTGAAGCTTGCTCGACGTGGAGAACAATGGCATGTGGGACTGTATAACTTGCCTCGGACATCAAAGACAGATATATAGCTTTTGGAAATGAATGGAGTTCATTGATGAGTTAGATCTGGCTTCAATGAAATCTTGAGAAAAGGGCGCTTTAGATGAGTTGAACTGAGTTTATTTTAACCTAAGCGACACATGTTCGGATTTATAATGTATTGATTTTCTTATTAAATTTCACATCTAATGGAAATTTAATCCAGCTTAACTAATACAGAGGTTGACCTAATAATTTAAATGTGTAAGTAGAGTAACTATTGAGTTTGAATATTATTGGATTTGTTAAATATTATTTATGATGAGCTTGGATATGAACAATAGAATGTTTTATTTTGCTTGGAATTGTTATAATTGCCACAATTGATAGGCTCTTATGTTTGCTGCGGAAATATATAGCTTCTCCAACAATTAACTTCTTTTTTTTTTTTTTTTTTTTTTTTTTTTTTTTTTGCCTAAAGGGCATCATTATGAATTGTGATATGCTATCAATATATTTCTATCATTCGGAATAAATTTCGAGACATGACATGAACCTCGAGATAATCTTTTGAACAAAAAAATATTCAAACTTTAACGTGAAACTTGAGACAAAGTTTTGAGCATATCTACTAGTTGCTTTCATTTATCCAAGCGTGTACTGAATATTCATGCAGCATTAAGATGATAATTTGTTACTATATCATGACAAATCTTCTACCATACATCAAATTACAAATAAAATATTTTTACTACACTTTTAATAATATTCATAGAATTTAAAGTTTGTGTGATTTATAAAAATTAATTATTGGATAAACTAGGATAGCCATCATTAAATAAGTATTTTGTGAAGTAATTAATTAGTATGCTATTCGTTAAACAAAAATTGATATGCTCATAAGCATAAATGAACAAGCAAATGAATATTCAAGTTAGCTCATTTATTTGATAAGCTGTTAAATTTTTGCAAGACTTTCAATTGTATAAATAATTGAACATAAACGAATCCTACATGAACAAATATTAAGCTATCTATGAAAACATAAATCTGCATGTGTAAGTTATACTCTAATTTAAGAATGCATGTTTATATAATGGATTAAGAGTGATATCTTAAAAGTAGAAAAGTTAGTCAAAATGTTCACAAAACTGGCAAGTTATGCAGCTTTCAAATCTAGAGCAAATTAAGCCAATTATAATTTAGACTAATCATCTTTGTTTGAATTAATTAATTTAACATTTTTTGAGCAAATCTTGAGTTGTGGTTCAACTACCATGAGTCCATATCATATGCGGTGCACTTGGGGTAAAAGGAGAGCAAAGTTCCATTGACACTAATGAGTGAAGATGAATTAATTGTGCTCTCCTTCCTGCCTCCTTCGCTGCTTTGATCTTTCTCTAGTACCAATGCGTCCACTATAGAGAATCCATTAAAGAGTCTCTTGCAAAGAAGGGCTGGGATGGTTATCATGGAAAAAGAGAAGTTGTAGGCCTCAGCCTTCTGTTCTTTTCTTCTATTTATTTCATTTTTTTTTTCCCTTTCTTTCTTTTTATACACACTGTCCTGGCTGAAAGAAAGTAACTACACATGACACCTTGCTCCTACTTGTTTGTTTCTTGCCCAGTGTGATATGCATTTTTCAGCCTTTTCATATTGTATTAAAAAGTTAATTTTCCGTAGATTGCAGGTTTTATTCAGATCTTATTATTAATATTAATATTAATTTTTTTCTTAAGCTGTAGCTTCTTAGAGAGAAGACTTCGAGAAATAAGAGAATTGCATGATTATCATTGTGTTGATTTTGTGCAATTTAAGGAGTTTAAATTTTAAGAAAGCAATATAAATATATAGATACATGGAAAACATACAACTGCGTGTGAGCAGGCGACCATAGTATAGTCATTCGTTTTCCATACATTAGTTGGCCAAGGCAAAGCTGGCCCTGCATGCTCTGAGCTTCTTGTTAAGAAGACAACAGCAAGGGAAGGATTGTGTGGCTTAGCACGACTGCAGCAAGATAAACTTTTGCTGGCGGCTCTCTACCTAATAAATATTACATGTCAGGTTGGCATCAGGAGAAAAATCATTAATTCAAGTTTATTATTATTATTTAATTAATTTGTGCGTTATATTGCAATCTAATAGTTAACAATATTACACGAAAGTACTAAATGCATGCTACACTTTTCTTGTTTTTGGGACTTGTTCAACTGAGACAAAATGATAGAATTTTCTTATCTTTGGGTTTTAATAAATAAAATATATGTGATGTAGTTATATTAAAAATAAAAATTACAAACAGTTTGTTGAAATTTAAATTTGATTTTAGTTGTTTTAAAAGTCTAATAAGAGCCTCATCTAGAAGCTTATTCTAGAATGTATGGTAGGTGTAGGTAGGTGTAGAATTATTGTATGGTAGGTGTTGAATTATTGTGTGGTAGGTGGGGAATTATCAGTAACTATTGGATTAGAATTATGGTGACACAATCCTAGCCGTTAATTTAGGAGGTGCTAGCTAGTATAAATAGGGGTGGAGTCTTTGAGTTTGTATCAAACAAAGAAAATAAAGTGAAGCTTCTTCCATAAATTTCTAGCCCTTTGCCAAATCCCAAAAGCCTCTCCATTCCAACAAAGTGGTATCAGAGCCTAAAGGTTCCTTTATAGAGCAATGGCAAACGGTGGTATGGTTTCCTTCCAAGTCCCGATGCTTAAGGAAAGCATCTACGACAATTGGAGTATCAAGATGACGACACTTCTTGGAGCGCATGATGTTTGGGAGGTTGTGGAGAAAGGCTACAATGAGCCAAGCGACGAGTCCACTCTATCCACAACACAAAAGGAGAGCTTAAGAGACTTGCGAAAGAGAGACAAGAAGGCTCTCTTCCTCATCTATCAAGCTTTAGATGAAGATGGTTTTGAGAAGATCTCAAGTGCTACTTCGGCCAAGCTAGCATGGAAGAAGCTCGAGGTTTCGTATAAAGGAGAAGAGAAGGTTAAAAAGGTACTACTTCAAACTTTAAGAAGTCAATTTGATATCTTACATATGAAAGAAGGCGAGTTGGTCTCCGATTACTTTTCTATAGTCATTACAATTTCCAATCAACTAAAAAGAAATGGAGAGAAGTTAGAAGATGTGGCAATCATGGAAAAGATTCTTCGTTCATTAGATTCAAAATTTGATAGTATCACAACTATTATCGAAGAAACCAAGGATTTACAAGCCATGACGATAAAACAACTTATGGGTTCATTGCAAGCCCACGAAGAAAAGAAGAAGATGAATGAAGAGATTGTCGAACAACTTCTCAAAACGAATATTCAACCAACTCTGAAGGATGAACGCTTCAACAATATTAGAAGCCAACATGGAAGAGGTGGTGGACAAGGACGAGGTCATACTAACAAGCAAGGGTGGGCTTCCAATAATAACTATGAGAAAGGAGAAAGATCTACAAGAGGACGTGGTCGAGGGCACTCAAATTCGAGGTACGATAAATCTCAAATTAAGTGCTATAATTGTAACAAGTTCGGGCATTATGCAAAAGAATGTAGAGCTTCTACGAACAAAGTTTATGAAAGAGTCAACTACATAGAAGAAAAGAGCGAAGAAGATGGCACGCTACTACTAGCATACAAGGATAATGAAAGAGGTGAAGATAGTACATGGTACCTGGACACCGGTGCAAGCAACCATATGTGCGGGAGACGAAGCATGTTCGTAGAGCTTCGACGAATCGATAAGCGGCAATGTGTCGTTTGGAGACGAGTCCAAGATAGAGATGAAAGGCAAAGGTAACATTCTCATCCGTCAGAAAAATGGGAAGCATCAATTTATTTCTAATGTTTACTTTGTGTCGAATATGAAGAGCAACATCTTGAGTTTAGGGCAACTATTGGAGAAGGGATATGATATTCACTTGAAAGAAAATACTCTCTTCTTAAAAGACAATATTGGTAACTTGATTGCTAAGGTGTCAATGTCTAAAAATAGAATGTTCTTGCTTAACATTCAAAACGATATTGCCAAATGTCTCAAAGACTCGTTATAAAGATGCTTCTTGGCTTTCGCATCTTCGATTTGGGCATCTCAACTTCGGAGGACTCGAATTGCTTTCAAAGAAAGAGATGGTGAGAGGCTTACCTTGCATCAACCACCCTGATCAATTATGTGAAGGATGTTTACTCGGAAAGCACTTCAGAAAAAGCTTTCGAGGGAGTCAAGTTCAAGAGCCCAAAAGCCTCTTGAGCTCATACATACAGATGTGTGCGGTCCAATAAAGCCAAACTCACTCGGTAAGAGCAAATATTTCCTTCTCTTCATAGATGATTTCTCACGAAAAACATGGGTGTATTTCTTAAAACAAAAATCACAGGTTTTTGGAATGTTCAAAAAGTTTAAGGCAGATGTAGAAAAGGAGAGTGGTCTCAAGATCAAAGCTATGCGATCTATTCGAGGAGGAGAATTCACTTTGAACGAATTTCAAGAATTCTGTGAAGCCAACGGAATACGTCGACTTCTAACTGTTTCAAGATCCCCCCCAACAAAATGGAGTAGCGGAAAGGAAGAATAGAACCATCCTTAACATGGCAAGAAATATGTTAAAAAGCAAGAAATTACCGAAGAAGTTTTGGGCAGAAGTAGTCGCATGTGATGTTTATTTGGCTAACCGATCACCAACAAGAAGTGTGTGGGGAAAGACACCACAAGAAGCATGGAGAGGAAGGAAGCCCGACATCTCACATGTGCGAGTTTTTGGATGCATAGCTCATGTACACATACCCGACGAAAAAAGAAGCAAGCTGGATGATAAGAGCGAGAAGTTCATCTTCATTGGTTAGGACACCAACTCGAAATGCTACAAGCTATACAATCCAAATACAGGGAAGTCAATCATCAGCAGAGATGTCATATTCGATGAAGGAGGAGAATGAGATTAGGAATCACATGACGAGGACTACAACTTTTTCCCATACTTGCAAGAAGAAGACGTAGAGCAGCCACAGATCGAACAAACAAGAGAAGAGCCTACTACTCCACAAACAACATTAACTACAAGTACTCAAAGTGACTCATCGTCATCAAATTCAACAGAAAATTCAAGTGAAAGAGTATCACGCTTCAGAAAATTACAAGATCTTTATGAGGTAACTAACTATCAAGATAATCTTACTCTTTTTTGTCTCTTTGCCGACTGTGAGCCCATGGATTTCCAAGAAGCCATACAAAGCAAGAAGTGGAAAGATGCAATGGATGAAGAAATCAATGCAATCGAGAAGAACGACACATGGGAGCTAGCTTCACTTCCAAAAGGGCACAAGACAATTGGTGTGAAATGGGTGTACAAAGCAAAGAAGAATTCCAAAGGAGAAATTGAAAGATACAAAGCAAGATTGGTGGCAAAAGGCTACATTAAAAGAGCAGACATCGACTATGATGAGGTATTTGCCCCTGTTGCTCGATTAGAAACTATTAGACTAATCATCTCTTTGGCAGCCCAAAATAAGTGGAGAATACATCAATTGGATGTAAAATCTGCTTTTTTGAATGGAATACTTGAAGAAATAGTTTACATTCAACAACCACCAGGATATGAAGTCAAAGGACAAGAAGACAAGGTTCTAAAGCTAAAAAAGGCTCTGTACGGGTTGAAGCAAGCACCAAGAGCATGGAATAGTCGAATAGACAAGTATCTGCAAGAGAAGGGCTTCATAAAGTGTCCTTACGAGCATGCTCTTTATATCAAGAATGATGATGTAAATGTCTTGATTGTTTGTTTATATGTTGATGACTTGATCTTCACAGGAAATAATCCAAGCATGTTTGAAAAGTTCAAAGATGCGATGACGAAGGAGTTCGAGATGACAGATATTGGGCTTATGGCATATTATCTTGGCATCGAAGTCAAGCAAACAAAGGATGAAATTTTCATCTCTCAAGAAGGTTATGCAAGGGAGATATTGAAGAAGTTCAAGATGGATAATAGCCAACCTATAAATACCCCTGTAGAATACGGAGTCAAGCTATCAAAGTATGATGAGGGAAGAAAAATCGATCCAACGATTTTCAAGAGTTTGGTTGGAAGTTTGCGCTACTTGACATGCACAAGGCCAGATATCCTTTATGCTGTTGGATTTGTCAGTCGCTACATGGAGACTCCAACTGCTACCCACCTGAAGACCGCTAAAAGAATTATGCGCTATATCAAAGGTACAATTGATTTTGGCTTACTTTACTCATCATCTAACAATTTCAAGCTTGAAGGATATAGCGACAGTGATTGGGTTGGAGACATGGATGATCGAAAGAGCACTACAGGGTTCGTGTTCTTCATAGGAGATACTGCTTTCACTTGGATGTCAAAGAAACAACCAATTATCACTCTTTCTACGTGTGAAGCGAGTACGTGGTTGTAACCTCATCTGTTTGTCATGCAATTTGGCTTTGAAACCTATTAAAAGAGTTAAGTTTACCACAAGAAGAGGCGATCAAAATTTTTGTCGATAACAAGTCCGCAATAACGCTTAACAAAGAATCCAATTTTCCACGATAGAAGCAAGCACATTGATACGCGCTATCACTTCATCAGAGAATGCATCGAAAGAAAGGAGATACAAGTGCAAGTACGTGAAGTCTCAAGATCAAGTTGCTGATATATTTACCAAGCCACTCAAAAGTGAAGACTTTATTAAATTGAGAAGTTTACTTGGAGTCACAAAATCAAGTTTAAGAGGGGGTGTTGAAATTTAAACTTGATTTTAGTCGTTTTAAAAGTCTAATAAGAGCCTCATCTAGAAACTTATTCTAGAATGTATGGTAGGTGTAGAATTATTGTATGGTTGGTGTTCAATTATTGTGTGGTAGGTGGGGAATTATTGTAACCATTGGATTAGAATTATGGTGGCACAATCCTAGTCGTTAATTTAGGAGGTGCCACTAGTATAAATAGGGGTGGAGTCTTTGAGTTTGTATCAAGCAAAGAAAATAAAGTGAAGTTTCTTCCATAAATTTCTAACCTTTGCCAAATCCCAAAAGCCTCTCCATTCCAACACAGCTGAGGGCAATCATTTGCTTAGACATTTAGCTCACATTTTGATGTGCACTATTCCTGCATGATATAATAGATTGGCCTGAATTGTTGAGTGCTTGAGACAATATTCATATGTAGAAGAGCTGAAGTTGGCAGTTGAAACTTGGAAGCCTTGTTAACAGAAAATCAAAGGTTTTGATAGGTGTTAGCACTTGGCACAAGTAGTTTGATTCATCTTTAACCAATCTCATAGTGATATCTCTCCAGAATTCTCATTGCTATTAATATTTTTTTTCCGGATTCAAAGAGCAGAACCTATTAATCACATTGTATTTTCATGTGCCAAAATATTTTGTCGTCAAATTTCATCACCTAGATCTTGACGGGATGCATAGCAACTGATGAATCAACATTTCTTTTCACTGTTGTGATGGATGTTGAACTATCCGAAGACATGCTACTATCCATGACTCCATTAGATCTTGTAGCCTAACTTGCTCCAATCTCTTTGCCTCGCGTTCACGACTTCGTCATAATCGCAATTGCATGCCCGAATCTACAAATAACTATCCAGCTCTAATACCAATTGTTATCCAAAATAATGCAGAAAACAAATTCACACTTAAAAAAAGAAAAAACCCAACACATTGTGCATTAAAGTTGTACCCATAAATTTCGATTTATTTAAAAGTTAATTGGTACTATACTCTTAATAAATACCCATAGTTAGAGTTTATCACTCCAAATCTATTACGTTTAGACTGAAAAGCTAGCAGTGCAATACATTTGATGCAACTTAAAACTGTGGCACATAGAGATCGCGATTATATAATACATGTTCGCAAATGGAAGACCTCCACATAGAGTCCAAGTGCGCTGCGGTTAATCAAGTTACAGGGCAAATTGGTCCCAAATGGTGCAGTGCCACTGATCCAACTTTCAGAGCATCGATCCATTATTTTCACGCTCAGATGAATAATGTAAAGTTGAGCTACAAACAAAAGGACGCCCAAAAAGAGAAATAAAAGCGCCCACAAGAGAACAACAATGGCAGCCTATCAAGTCAACACTTCTTGTCCTCATCTATTTCCTCCTCTAGCCATCATTAATGCTTCATGCATATATAGGTAACTTTCTTTAAATCTCGATCTTCCCTCTGAAGCTCCCTCTAATGGCCCAAAGGTTTTTCCTGTTCAGAATTATTACCATTTTAGTTCTACGCAAATCATATTATTAGACAAGATACCTTTAAGTGCAAGCTTTGTGTTGCAATTTGGATGCATGGGTAAAATAATTACGACGTGGAGTAATGAAGCATGCAAATGATTGCAGTTCATGCGCTTTTCTCTGCTGTCCCAAAGCTTTCTTTAAATTTTCTTCGTGATATAATTATAATGTAAATGATGGAAGGTTCTTTGGAGTATCTTTGCGTCTTCTTTTTGTTTTATTTATAGCATTTATTGTAATTTGGAGTAATTTGATTTTTTGGCTTTATTTACTTGTCTGTCTTAGTCCTCCTTTATTAAAGAGACACCGGGTTTATGAGAGATATATGGTAAGAAGTGAGACTTATAAATCCTAGCATTTTTCTTTCTCACATCCTCTGCTAGTGAAATCTCCCTCATCATGAACTTAAGCAAATAAAAGTAACATCGAACCACATAAATCTTTTGTGTTTGATTATTAATACGTGAATTTCTTCCTTTACGCATTATTTTCTTATAACACTTTTAACTCTTCTTTTTTTTTCTGGTTGGGAGTTGAGGGACCGATATATTAATTTATTATAGTCATAATTGATGAAAATATTTTTTTTTTCTTTTTTGCTTTGTAAAGGAACAATCATTCAAATCACTTTAAAATAATCTTGTTTTCTTTTTTATTATTATTATTTTTTATTTTTTGTCTGAGTGTATTTTAAACTTGGCGAGACTTACACTCTGAAACAATCTTCATCTTAAGGTGCATAGTTAATTTTCGACTATCCGGACATTAAAGTGAGGCTTATATTTTCATTAACATTTTAGTATACACTAGAGCTACTAATACAAATCTCAAAGAGAACGAACGAAAAAAAATAAAAAGCTTACCCCAAGGTTAAACAGTCGATCGACAATTCACCGTCAAGCAAGTGAAGCCTCATCTCTACACCAGGGAGAGGGCAAAGCCCTCAAGATGATCCCTCGTCCGACAGTGACAATATCCGCTAAGCGCGAAGTGTAATTCATTTTCACAGCAGGTCTTATCAAATACCTCACACAAGTAGCGACAAGATTCGCCTAAGACCTTGTAAATAGGGTATTCGGCTTATGCGGCGAATTGACCAGGTGGATGAGACGTAGGCACGCAAGACTGAGTTAGAAGCGACAAGTGAGTTACGGCTCAGCCAACAAGAACTAATTGACACATCAATCAACCAACCGACCGACTGAAGCCTGTGCAGCAAACTCTGATCGCGATTGAACAACCAACTTGCTTTTGTCGTGACGGACGAGATTGTCGCTAGACCAAATGTCTCAATCAGCCAAACACGAGGCACGGTCGCCGTTCCATTGATCACCTCAGTCCACCGCATTATAGCAAATCGACCTACCAATTAAGACCATATCAAAACTTAAATTGTAATACATATATGGAATTTTATTGGAGCATTAATCATATTAAGAATAATTTTCATAATGGCTCTATCATTTGTGTAATTGTACAAAATACATTTTCATAAATAGGAAGCAAAAGGATGACCAAAGAGAGGTTAGCCTTTTGGACTTCCCCGATTCTATCTGCAGTAACTCTTGTTTCACTTCATTCTCTCCTTCACTCGAATTTATGTCTCGAAACGTGTTTGCAAGACTTCTGAAAGGTGGTGCGAAGAGCATAGGCATGCCCCGGACAAAAAGTGCAGAACTACAATGAAGAAACTTCATAAAGAGAGATAATACACACAGAACCGAACAGAGACACTACATAACCAGACGCCATACGCAAATCTAGGGCTTACAGGCCCAATTGACCCTCGTGATGGAACAATTTGAGGTCCTCCGGACACAATCACCCAGAGAAATGAGCACACACCTTGCTTAGAATTGAAATCCCAGGGGATTCGTCCCCAAAGGCCTCCACTAGGGTACTCCCCTATTCTGCATAACCAGATCAACAACCAGCATACAAAAGGACAAGGTGAGTTCCAACACATCGACACAACAGCCTTTGGACAAGTGAACAGGCGATGGAAATAACAAATGTGAGTGCCTTTCCGGTTGCTCACAAGAGGGCCTTTACTAGCCAAATCAAAGAGGTGATACCTACACCCAAGCTAAGGGTTCCTACAAAGGGATGACCAACCCGATCAACCACATCGCCCTTGTTTGAATCATTTATTGGTCAGCTTCATATTGATAACCCAATAACGTGTCATTTCTTTTTAACCATCCTAAAAGAATCACCCTTCGGTAGTTCAATAGCTTGCCGACTGAAACCATCACAAATTATTACGAGTTTAAGAGACTCTTTGTTTCAAACCTCTCAAACGTGTAGAAGCCGAGGAATGACTCGAACACCCTGCGGAGAAAACAAAAGACTACGAGCCAACATTACCCACATCCAGAATGAGATGTTGGAAGCTAGAAATTTGAAGCTAGAAATAGCTGGAACACCCTTGAAGCGAGTAGTCCAAAACATGTGATTAAGGTATGACCAAAATCTATTTAAACATATTATTTTTGCAGAAGTATTAGAGATGGCAAACGAACACATATTCAGCAAAAAGGACCACAAGAGTTCCCTAAAGGATAAGGCGAAATCATCCCACCATCTGTCAAAGAAGCAGAAAGAATGGGACAAATAACAAATGACAATCAATCTATCAGGCACCAAAACAATAACTCAATCCCAAGATCAACAGAAAAACGAGGCAACCATGACTGAAAGCAGCACTCTGATCGATGGTCGACTCAATATTATGACCGACCATATGTTTACAGGGAAATGAAAACTTTGACACCTCTCAATGTGTAGATGGTAGAAATAGTCAAAACCATCCAAAATAAAGACTTCTTCAAACCGGTCTCGCCACTAAAGGCGCCACCAGCCTCACGAGATCAAAAAAGGTATGTCAGTACCACCATGACCACAAACACAACCTTTGGAACCTAATCGAGGAAGTCATCTGCGCCGAAAAGTTTAAATAATCTGTAGTTGCTGAAGTACATGCACAACGACAAGTTAAAGCTCTAGCAGGGGATTTCTCTAACAAGCTTGTCATGGCGAACAAGGTTCATGTAGCAGGGATAATTCTTGCCCCCAATTCCCTAGTCTGAAGAGACAACATTCGGGAGAGGTATGCTATGTCATCCCATACCCACGTAATCAATTACCCATTCTCTTTACAGATGCAGATCTCCATCCGAAGAGGGACCCCTACAATGAAATGATCGTAATCAAAACACTAATCAACAACTACCAGGTATGTAGTATTCTCGTTGATTGGAAGTGTGGTTAATATAATGTTCAAAATGGTCTTTGATAATATCAGTTTGAAGGCCAATCAGTTAACAACATCACCCAATAAGAACAAGTTGACTAATCAATTGATCAACTGATAGACCGAAGCGTGGGCATAAATCCCCTAATCGCGATTAGACGACCGACTTATTTTTGCTGTGGCAGATGAAATCATCTTTCGACCGAACGCCTTGGTTGACCAAACATGAGGCACGACAACCACCAAGTCAATCATCTCAGTCGGTCGCATTCTAAATAATTGATCAACCAATTGTTGTTATATCCAAATTCAAATTGTAATACGTATACGAAATGAAATCCATACAATTCATTAGAGCATTAATCATATTAAAATGTTTCTATGACTGTTCTCTCTTTTCTTTTATTGTATAAAATACATTCTTATAATTAAGAAACAAAAGGACTACAAAAGAAACACATCCCGTTTGGACTTCCCTGATTATATCCACAATAACTTTTGGTTCACTTCATTCTCTCATTCACTCGACTCAAACTCTCGAGACATTCTCGCAAAAGACAATCATGAATCCAACAATTTTACACTTCATAACTTTAAAACAGATAATTATTATATTATTATTTTTTTCTTAAAGGAGGTCAATCCCTTCTACCAATTACCAAAGCGACCAAACAGGGAAAGGGCAATGGCATTACTCTCAGAAGTTAGAGAGCTGCTCCGACAATTTTCCCTTTGATAAAACTAAGCTGTAAACGAAATGCCTTTGAAAATTGTTGTCATTTTCCACAACATAAAATATAATAAATTATTTTATTTATTTTTTGAATTTTAAATTAACAAAATTTATGTTTATACAGCGTTTTTTATTTATTTGGAGTGGCCATAGGCCGAAAAGAAGGGTGGCAGTATAAAGATTGATAGCTGGCAGCCCTGACTGTACTCACATACAAAATACATTTCAAAGAAAGATTAAAAAAAAAAATGTTTCCATCTCCAAACACATGGAGTGGGGGCAAGGAAAAAAACGAGAATTGGGAAAATAATTTGCAAAAAATGTTATTTAATAATACATCATACGGCAATATTGTGCTGCGTAGGCTCACAATTTATATTACAAAGCGGTGCTGAGCGCATAAGAAAAATTATGCAATTACGGAGAACCAAAAATGGGTTAATAATATACCCCACAGATTATGATATTTATGTACTCCATAAACACTAAGGGACCGCTCAAGAAGCGTATCTATTAAGATAAATATGATGGTGATAAACAGACTATGACACAGAAAGATCAACGTGATGATAAATATCACGGTATATTACACATTTTACATACAATTCTGCCGATTATATCAACAAATTGATCTATTATGTTTCATTATTGCACATATATCTCTAATCTTATTGTTGTGTGACATGAACTCGTCCATAGTGCTGTTTTTAGAATCCCATTCATGATTGTTCCATGCTTCCTTTGAAGTTAGGTGGTAGAAGTTCTATGATGTCGGATGAATAGTCATACTCTATCTAATTAGATTTATCAGTGATAACATGAAACTCTTCGGTGTAGATCTGCTTATAGTTTTTTATGGTGTAATGATGAGAAATTAACATATAATATATGGTTCAATTTTGATTGACTTGCGACAATAATGTTATGTTGGCATGACATATCATAACCTTGTTAATAAGTACATGTTGTCTTATAATTGCTAATGAGATCAACATGAAATGAAAGACATGTGCCGTCGAATACTTCAAATTTGTGAATGTTGATAAATGTCACAATAAGAATGATGTGAGCCTCACCTTTAAATTTTTGTAGCATTTATCACACATACTATAACTTATTACACTGATTAAAAAAATTACAAAAGCTAAAAAAAATGTCTTTCTTGCATCAACTCTAATCATAGTAACCAACATGCCCTAATGTTTTTTAATTAAAAAAAATCACCATCCAAGCTAAGCACGAGTCTATAGTAGGATCATCCACTTAATGATAGTCTAAATGTCCAAAACACATTCTTTAGATGATTAGACTGGCTAACTTGTATTATGTATATCCTCTCATGATATATCAAATAACTTTCATTAACTTGCACCGTGATCTATATTCTTCTCCCCACTTCACAGAAATAGATTCAATGGCCGTCTTTCTTACATGGTATAATTTCATATACAACACTTTTACATTGAATTTAATTTCTACACACCCTATACTGTCTTTTAATATAAGAGCAAATCAATGATTGACTTTAGGTAATATAAAGTAGCTTCTGCACTATTCACATCTAACAAGTAATGTATATAATTTATAAGGAAAGTTGTGATTTTACTTTAACAAACTAATAATTTAAATTAAGTTTTCTCAAAGAATTATAGAACAAATGCTCGTGTACATTAAAAACAAGTCATCTTTCTACTCGTAGTAGGGGTTGAATGGTAGAAAGAGAGAGTGAACGACTAACCACCCATTTAGAGCTTGAAGCATGGAATAATGATAACCTATTATGATCTAATTAAGTCAAATACTTTTAGGACATCATTACTAAAGATGTTGCCTATTATGATCTAATTAAGTCATCATAACTAAATAGAAGTTAGTGTATCAAGTCTGAATATTGACCATTGCTTTCTTGGGTGGTTGGAGACCCCTAGAAGATGAAACCTTGGAGAGGAGTAGCTCAAAAGCTCCCGATAGAGCAGGACCTGAATGGGAGATAAAACCTCATAGGTTGAGAGAATTCCTCGCCTCAAACGATACCTTTCTTATAAAGAAAAGATGATTTAAAATAGATTAAACTAATAAGAAAACTAACTAAAGACCTGAGATCTAAAAGTAAGAAACCTGAATTGTATACCATATCACACTTATCCTCCCATTCAGATACCGTTTAGCCTACTTTACAAGTTGATGTTTTTAAATGTCCACCATTTCCCTAAATTGGAGCAAAAAAGATCATTGAATGCAGTGGGAAATATTGGAGGAACAATAAGAAGTTGAGTACATTATAGAGTAAGTGAATGATAAGCAAAAATAGTTAGACAATAATTTTAAAGTGGCTACCCACACAACAATAGAATGGGGATCGATTTTGATGGTCAATGATGAATAAACGATGATATTTGTTGATGCTAGATATATAACAAGCTTAGCTTTTATGACTCTTCAAATATAAGATTTTTCACTAATTTCAAATCCTTTTTCAAGTGTGTCATGAAGGCATATTCACAAATTTGTTATTTAGATATTTTAATTTTCTTTTATTAAAATTTTGATACACACTTTGATGATCTAAAATGAATTCTTTTGAATATTTGATATTTTCAAAGAATTTAAGAAAGTAGATGTCATTACAATCTAGTAGTCTTGAGCTTGTTATGTTCATTTTTATTGAGACTCATACTCTGAAGTAAAATTTATTGAAAATAAAGTTTAAAAATATTTAATTTAAATACTCGAGGGTTTTGAGATCTTACAATTAATACTTATTAATAAAGTGAATTTTTAGGAGCCATACTAACTACATCAAAATATTACTATCTTAACTACTAATTTTTGGACTATAATGTGTTGAATAATAATAATGGACAAGCAAATTATAAATAATATATATATATTTTAAGCTACAATTTTATTTTATTTAATATATATTATGTAAAAATAACATAATAAATAGTTAAAATTAGTTTTATTTTTCTTTTTCTGCACCTTTTTATGATTATTTATTATTAAACCCATTTTTTTTTGTGAATCACCACACCCTAGATAAAAAAACATAAGATGAAAAAAGAAAGCAAGAGATAAAAAGAGAATTGAGAGCCATAAGAATATAATATTAGTAATATATTCCCTTTTTCTTACATGCCAGTGTTCCAATATTTGTAGTATGTAAAGTTACATTGAGAAATGTCAATAATGCCCTCAAAATTCTCTATTGTCAGTCAGTCGTTTCGTTTGGGTTGACGGAATGCGTGGTTTCTATCTAAAAACTCATAGCCAAACTCTCCCACTCCATATTACAAGCTAAGTCACGGTGGCCCAAGCGACATGAAAGTAAAATATTGATGCAAAAATTTGAATTATATAAGAAATGACATTTAACAAAATTTATATAAAAGAAACTTTCGGGAGCTTATTTTAGTTCCTATTCAAATTTTGCTAAAAGAAACATTTCCCATCAAAATTTATATTTGATGAGAATTGATTTTCCTTAGGATTTTGTATAAAAATATGAATAAAGAAACAAATAAATACTTAACTAGCAATCATTTCTTATATAAAAAACATATCCTTTATCAAAATTTACTCAATTTTGATGTCATATCAACAAAAACACTTTGAATTGTTCATAATACGAAGTATTAAAATCTATGTGTGAGATATGCAAACATAAACAAACAAGAATTACGAGTCTGGTTATTGCGGGTTTTGACTAAGCCAATGTCGCTCAGGTCGGGCCCAATAAATTTTTACTTTTTTACGGTCACGACTCATGCTTGTTTATGGCCCGTGGGCGGGCTTATTTAGAGCCCGTCGGGCCCTCTCCCAAGGCATAGGTCTATTTAATCACATGTATACGATATTTATTTTTAATTTTCATAAAACATGAATTTTAAACTTTCATGTGACTAATGCTTCTTTAATTTAGTTTAAGATCTTTATTAGATATTTTTTTATAATTTTATGCGTTAGAGAAATAATTAAAAACAATTTATTTCCCTATTTCATCGTGCAAGAGAGAGTGAGTGTGATCACTGTCGCAGCCTCATGGGGCCTCCGGCTTCCTAATACCCCAGCTTCTCCATCTCTACCTTTATAAAGCTAACACCTCGATTTCCCTTCTCCTTCTTAATTGCTTTCTCCCATTAATCTCTCTCTTCCCCCAGCTCACTTTCTCTCGTCTCGCACAAACGGTCTGTCGAGTTAAGGCACTGGCAATGGAGTTCAACTTCGACCTTGAGAACCCGCTCTCCGGCACCGATGAGAAAGCCCTCCAACTCTCAAAAAGACTATTCGTAGGTTCCGTGCACTCCGACGAGCCCGCCATGCTTTTCGCCGCTGAATCGGAGCACATGAGCTCGCTGCCGATTGCTCTAGACCAGCTCTCCACCCGCTGCTATGCCTTATCAGTCATCGTCCAGGTAAAACATGGAATAAGGTCTCACTCTCCTCTGCTTCGCCTTATGTTTTTTTTACGAATGAAAGATCTATCTGATCAATCGCAGGCTCAGTTCAGCAACAATCTCGATCCAGCACTAGCCTACCTTGCCTCCAACTATATCGATCGCTTCCTCGCTAAAAGCCAGATCCCGGTAATCTAATAATCACCAATCCAATGCCGAATCGGCGCTGCTCTTTATCCGATCCGATCGATTTCTTTTCTATGCAGGATGATAAGCCATGGATCGCGCGACTCCTCGCCATTTCCTGCCTCTGCCTCGCCTCCAAGATGAAGAACATTGGTTTCTCCACTGCTGATTTACAGGTATCGTGAAACTAACTAATCGTCTTCTGTCGATCAATCTCGATGCGATCGATTCAACATTTTCCCTAAATTGTTCGGAGCAGAGAGAGGAGGGGTTCATCTTCGATGCCCGGACTATTCGACGGATGGAGCTGGTCGTGCTCGGCGCTCTGGAATGGCGGATGCGATCTATCACGCCCTTTTCCTTCCTCCGATTCTTCATATCCTACTTCCCCCTGACGAATCCAATCATTATCCAATCTCTCAAGACGCACGCCTCTCAGATCCTCTTCAAATTCCAAAGCGGTACATATTTGTCGATTCGGATCGTGGATTTTAACTAATTTTCTCTAAATTTGAAAGAAATTTCATTTTCATTTATTGAAATTAGATGTCAAATCGCTCGAGTTCAAGCCTTCTGTGACAGCTGCTGCAGCGCTTCTCGCCGCCGCGCGCGAACTCTTCCCTGCTCATTTCCCCTCCTTCCGCTCTGCCCTGCTCTGCTGTGAATATCTCAATAAAGTGCGCACATAACCCTAGATTTACATTTTTGCCTCCTTCCAACATTTCCCCCTTTTTTTTAGTTTTATTTGTTGTGGGTATTTCTGCAAACATTATCAGGAGACTTTGGCGGAATGCTGCGCCGTGATGGACAGCTTCGATTCGACTACCGTGATTGAGGCGGCATCGAACGGCTGTGATTCGGACTATTCGGCTCTCACGCCGGTGACTGTACTTGACCGCCATCGTGCTGGCTTGGAAAGCGATAAGACCGCCGGATCGGCATCCAACGGCTGAGATGCCAAGACCCGCCGCACTCCCGCTGCAGCGCCCTACCTATCCTGTGACGGCAGACCGACCAATAATACCTAATTAATAAACATTTAAAAGGAAAAATCTATTCCAATTAAAAAAAAAAAAAAAAAACAGAGGGACCAATAGAGTGGAAATATATTAGTATTTGATATTTGTTTTGTTTTTTGGGGGGTAATATGGGAACGAAGGAAGAAGACAAGAGACAAAATGTTAGCTAATTCCTTTTTCCCTTCTTCCGCTCCTTTCCTGTAAGAGACACTGGAGGGGCACCAGAAATTATTAATAATTCCTGCCTTCCTGCTATAAATCAACTCTTCACGTTAGTTATTTAATATTTTAATTTATCTAGCCAAACCGAGCGCTAACACTGTTGGACCGTTCTACCTCCTACTTGATCGGGTAGTTGACACGTGTCCCCTCTCTTGAACTACACTCGGAGGTAGTTGCTTATTCCATGCATGCATGTGGTGGTGTCGAGCAACGTATCGACGGGCCTACGTATACTACAACCCTCTTCCAGATCTGATCTCGCTTCCTCCTCACGTGACTAGTTTACAACGGATAATTACGAGATTCTGTTGTTCCGATAAATTAATTAATGTGCATTAGGGATGGCTTTTGATTATTAGTTTGTTCTTTGTGCGACATATTGCAATTTTATTAAACCATTTAACGTTACTATATATATTTATATTTTTAAGGACAGTTTGTTTAGCTAATTAATTGGAGGATTACGTTATGGATTCATGTATTAAGTGGGTGGATTAGTTGTTCAGCAAATATATTTTTTGGTTCATAAATATCTTGAGAGCTGCACGGATCTGGAATTATTATTTTAAGGGGCAACAATGGGAACAATGACATAAATGTCTGGTGCAAAATAATGTTACATGAAGGCATTCTAATGTGAAAAATGCATTGCTGCGTATGATCATGCGACAGGTGAATGGCATCTTATAAAAAATTGGAAGATAGATCTGGATTTATGAATGGTACTTTTTCTTAAACTAAAAAATGGAAACAAAAACTATTGTCATAGCCAGGATTATATTCTAATGTTAGCCAGTCATGATACATTTTATTTCTTTATTTTTTTTATTATTTTTATTACCAATGCTTAGGTAGCAGCGAAGAGTCATATGTACATAACGAGAGAAAAATACAAATAAATATATTGTGATTCCTCAACTTAACCATTTAATTTATTCATCTTTTAATTAAAAAAGTTGGCAGTTCGCAAAGGCATTGCATTTATTTCTGCCGCAAGTAATTGGCCCGTTCAATGTCTTATTTTGAATAGGACGTGGCGAGTAATAGATATAGGTCATGAAGGGCCCAGGATAATAAGCGCTGATCGGGACATGCACAAAAAATTGAGCATGCAGACGGCGTAGTCTGATGCCTTGGTTAATTATTCGGCTATTCCATCGCAAAATTTACTTGTGCTGTTTCATTATTAATAGACTGTAAGTTAATGCCCCTTTCCATTATTTGATATTTATGGACCATTACTTTTTACCCAACTCCTTAATTGTTATACTGTTTGCACTTTGAGTCGCTTTTGATGTGATGGACCATTTACACTGTGGGCAGAGTATGACCGTCAATTAATGGCAGCCCAGGAGATCGGCTCATTATTGTGGCTCAATAATAGCACTAATATTTGCGCTCACAATGACGAGTGTTGGAGAGATCCTATGTAGTCGTGATAATTGCCGGACCATAACTATCTTATTTCTACATTTTTATGTCTTAAACAGGTGAAATAATCGATTCCATCGTTTCTTTAGTTAATTAAATCAAATTCACTAATGAATTTCAGTTCTACAAAATCGACGACAATATGGGTTAATATTTCCTAAATGAAACTGAGGGATGTGATTGGATGGTTCTCAGAATATGTACTTCTTCCGATGTTGAATTGCATCTTTAAGATTAGACGAAAATTAGCAAAAAAAATATGAGATGCTTAAATTTAATAAAGGAAAATTGGATCCAAGGAGCTCTCCAAGGTTCAATAGTAAAGACGATTAATTAGGGTGAAAGATGAGCAGGGGGCGGCAGGAGGCAACGAACTAGACATGGAGAGAAATACCAAGGTTATGACAGCTCATTAGGCATGCTTTTAATAACTCATATTTATAAATCTACTTTTCGCATATGAAGTGATTGAACAGCCTTCCAAAGTTGCCAATTGTACACATAAAAAAGTGTCATCACAAATCTCGAAGTAGATCGGCGTCTTAGGAAGACGATGTAGACGATCGAGCGTAGCCTTCGACGATCACTTTCAAATTAGTGTTGGTGAAGGAAGAACCTTATCTGAACGATCGATAAAAGACGTCAAGAAAAAAATTCGTGGGACGGTAATCAGACTTCGGAATGACAATCTTTAAGACTACATATCAATTGAATCAAAGCTTGTCAAGCGATCAACACTAATTGATCAAATTAGCCCTCATTCTTTTTATATGCAAATAAGTATGTAATTACTAAACAAAATCCCACTGAAAAGTTAATAATGAGTGGGCTAATATGTACTTTTGAAATATTGGGACTTAGGCCTATAAAGAGGGGTCCATATCATGAATAAAAGACACTCTTTTTTTGTGGTTCTACTACTACTGTTCTCTCTCTCTCTCTCTCTCTCTCTCTCTCTCTCTCTCATAATTACTTCCTCATAGAACGTTCCATTCCTTGGATGTGTTTCCCAGACATTTTTGGATTCAACATTCTTTAAGGTGTAGTGAGCGTGGAAACATGTCATTAACAAGAAGAGCAATTCATCAACAACAATATAGAGAGTCTAGTTAGTGGAATGAAGAAACAACGCGCACCCAAGAGTTTATGGAAGAATTCATTTAACAAGGTGTTAGGTATGACTCATATACCAGAAGTTGGAGTTTCTCGAAACAAAGAGGTGCGTCTCTTGGTGAAGAGGTTTGTCTCTTGGAATTAAGTGAGGGGGGGGGGGGGGGGGAGCGAGGACGTTTTAGTAATTTATTTATGAGTCTTATCTATAAATAGATGTGTAACCCTATGGGTATGTAACCGAACTATGTAACTCATCTGAAATAGTGAATTCGCTGCTCTCCTCCCGAGATTTTGGCATATTTGCCGAACCTTGTTAAATCATCGTGTTGTTTTTTTTGGATTTGTGTCGATTATTATTTTATTCGCCCTAAATTTCTCAACAAGTGGTATCAGAGTGAGATTCGAGGGCAAAGGAGAAAAATCGGCGCAGGAAGGACTCAGATTTTTGTTCGACTAGAGATTGGCACGGGATCGGAGGCTTGGGCTCCGTGGAACTTAAAGATTGCAAAAGTTTTGACGAAGCATATCATTCGCGAGAAGATCAGGAAACTCGCGGTAGTAAGGAGCAGGCTTGGTGCTACATTCAGCCTAGCGAGGCTTCCAGGCGTGACATTACATTCACAGACAGGAGTTTGCGTTAGGCGGGAAGAACTGGACACGAAGGAGATCACGACCTGTAGAACAGTTTGGCACAGGAGGCGTTCGTGTCGACATCCTTCTTGAAGCGAGAATGATAGGCGACACAGGAAGATCTGCAGCAGGTTGGAGTAGGCAGCAATCTGGTCGGAAATCGACGAGAGCTGCAGCTTCCATAAATTCACGGAAGAGGAGTCAGGGAATTGGAATCTAGGATTTGCACCTCCCTCTCATAATCAGGAGATTTCTCCTGAGGCGGAGAGATGGAAAATTTGGAAAGAATTTTGGGGCAACAAATCTAGAAAGAAATCTGGAATATTTGATTTGCACCAGGACGAGAAATCTGGAAAAATTTGGAATCTTTTATTTCTGTAGGAGAAATATTTTTTCTTGATTGGCAATTTTCTTGTTCTGATCCATGAAGAAGAAATTCTATAAGAATTAATTAAAATAATACTTAATTAAGGAAACTTAATTGAAGGATTATGTTTTGAAATTGTCGAATACTTATTTAAGGCAATACTAATTAAAGAAACTTAATTGAGGGATTTTGTTTTAATTAAGGAAACTCAATTGAGGGATTCTGTTTTGAAATCCCGAGAGACTTAGTTAAGACAATGGTTAATTAAGACAACTCAATTAAGGGATTATGTTTTAAAATACCGAGAAACTTAGGATTTTGTTTTGAAATTTTGAGAAATTTAATTAAGGCAAATACTTAATTAAGGGGAACTTAATTAAGGAAACTTAATTAAGGGATTCTGTTTTAATCAGATTCGATCAAAGGAAATAGTGATTTCCTGCTTCAACAATTTGACAACCGAGCAGAAGAGTTCGGCGCTAACAGTGGCGTTCGTGACGTTCGACGAGTTAGGGATCGCTCGATCAGGTGCAAAGGTTTCGGAAAGGTGTTTTTTTGGTGTGCGGCATGACACGAAGGTTTCACGAAAGTATTTTTCGTGTTCAAACATGTGTGAACAGGCGAAGGATTGTTGGTCTTCTTCGCAACCGAGGAAGAGGCTCGCGAAGAGTTGTTCACTAGGTGTCCGCGCAAGCGTCTGCGACCAGGATCGTGAGGTGGTGTTTGGTTCCGCGAACACGAGCCTCGTTTTGCCAATAGAGGAGTTCGGCCAGTGGAGTTCTCAAGTTTATCGCAAGATAAGTTGCGACGGGTGGAGTTCGTCCGAGGCTTTCACGTGAATAGGAAAGGGCTTCGGGCAAGGTGTTCACAGTAATTAGACTGAATTTTCTCAAATAGGAAAATTACTCCGTGCGAAAAAATTTGATTCACGAATCACAAAAGATCGCGAGAAAATTACTGCAATTGACAGAGGAAATCTTATGTTCCTTTAAATTTATTTGCAGTGTGCTTTTTGTTTTGACAAAATGCACGAAAAATTCGCTGCATGTTTAATTTCAAAGGCAATGTTTGGTGCAAAATTCGAGATAGTGAAATTCGTTGAAATTGAGAACTTCGGATTTTGGCAAGGAATGGTAAAAGATTTGTTGCCACAAATGAGATTTTTGAAGACATTGCGAGCTACGAAACCTGATAATATCTATAAAATCATTCATACTACATATTAAGAACCCACCCCCATTCAGATGTGGTATAAGAGAATGTCATCACCGGCTTTTTCTAGTCCTCCGCCTTCAGAAAAGAAACTGCTCCTAGTCGGTCAAAGCCTTGTCTCGGCCTTAGCTGTCACCTCCTGCGAACTCCTTTGGGGAATTGTGGCCCCCACAAACACCAAGACGAGCAATCATTCTCCCGCAGGAGGAACACTCACTCCAAGCCAGTGTCCCGTAAGATGGCCGTCTGAACAATTTCTAACAAGATGGTTGTCTGAACAATTTCCAACATGTCCTACAACCCTCTTCTAAGGAGGCCCGCAAGAGAACCAAAAGAGTCAGGGTTCCTCTTGGTATCGCCGGCCCCGAGCTTGAGCACAACTCTCTCATACTCACTCGTTCCGTGGATACCTCACCTGGCGCTTCATGTCTAACTTACGAGACTATGCCCGCAAATCGCTTATAGCTTTGAGGAGAACACTCTTATCAGAAGGCAAAGCTCCTTCACCAAACATCGTGAAGGACACTTAAAAGAGAAGGACACAAGAAAAAGGAGCCAGAAGAAACGAAGACGGTGTAAACCTCCATTGCGCCAAAGCCTATTTATAACGACCTGGGCACGAAAATCCAAAGAAGTCTATTGTTGCACAATAATTTCTTTTAATTATTTCATTCGAGTTAAAAAATTATCTTATCCTCATGTGATGCACAACTTACGGGGAGCAAGAGAATCAAAAAACTAAATGTATACACATAAAAATGTGTCAACAAGAATCTCAAAACAGATTGGCAGCTCAAGAAGAAGACGTGGACGGTCGAGTATAGCCTTCAATGATGGTTTCCAGATGAGTAATAAGGAGGAAGAACCTTATCTGAATGATCGGTAGAAGACACCAAGAGAAAATCTCATCAGCGTTCAGAACGATCGATTGTGAGCAATCTTTCAGACTATATCGATCGAATAAAGGCTTGTCAGGCGATATTCCACCCTCATCAATCAAATCAACCTCAGGGCTTATAAATGCAAATAAGTGTGTAATTACAAAATAAACTGATCAGAAACATTAATAATGATGGTGCTAATATGTACTTTTGAAATATTGAAACCTAGGCTTATCAAGGGTCAATATCATGAATAAGAGACTTTTTCGGTCTACTGGTACTCTCTCTCTCCCCTAATCATTTCCTAATATAAAGTTCCATTGATTAGGTGTATTTCCCGATTATTTTTAGATTTAACAACATTGATATCGTGTAAATTTGCTCATGATTAATTCAAAATTCAAACTTTTTTCAATTCATTTTGCTTATTGTCATTAATTACCATTGATATGTCACCTAGAAATTTTCATCATCCGGTACGAATCTCGATACAATCTTTTGAGAAAGAAACGTTCAACTCTTGATAAAAAATCATCCAGAGCACCAATTTCAGTAATTTCTAGTCAAAATGACCAGCTCGATGAGATGGACCCAATGATATCAAAGTTAGACCAATTCAAGTCAAATCAAGCCCAGATCAAGTCATTAACAACTCTTGGAGGACTTTCACGTACATTTAGAAAAACAAAAGGATGTCGAGTCTGGCGAGTTTATAGTCGAATCGAGCGTTTCAACAAGATGAATCTAACGAGCCCAAGATCACTCAATTCTAACATCATTAATACATACAAATGTTCATTAAATGTTGTATGAGTGAAGGAAGCTCTTCAGACCGTCTGATAAAAATTATTCATATTCCTGTCTTAATTGCACTAAGAACTCTACAAATAGAACCCCCACCCCTCACATGAGTAGAAACTTAAGCCTAGAGAGAGAGAACCTAAGGCTTTGAGGAGAAGCTGCAGCTTAGCATCACTGCCGTGTTAGAAACTTTAATCCGTAAAAAACTTTAATTTTCCGTTCACATTCTTGTTGAAAAAAAAAACAACAAAACTTAAATCTATCTTTGATCTTAAGGCGAAAGCGTACCTGAATCCATTTGATCGATTGCAAGCAATGATCTTCCAATCTGTAATTTATCCGGAGTTTTCCTTAGTTTCTCTCGTTGATGGGAACCGTAGAATTTAAAAGTATGCGGATCGTAGACCATTACCTCGTATTTATTGTAACCAACTCGGTGGTTACAAAGGATCGCTTAATTCCAATTTTGCCCCTCATTAAATCGGAATTTGCTCTTATGGTATCCACACTTATAATTTCATGACAAATGTGCCTAAAGTCATAAACTTTATTAATTAATTAGTACCACAATAATTTTGACTTGTTAAATAATGACCCAACACATTTATTAATTACATCGTAATCCCATAAATTATCCAACAATCTCCCACTGGACTATATATGTAAAAATAAATGTGTTAACCTTAGAGCGCTCAAAAATTTGTTGTCATTATTATAAAGGCACATTACAATCTCGTCCATTAATCATATCAATATAGGATCAATGCAGTCTTTATTGTATTTGTCACAACTAAACCCATCAATGGTCACATATATTAATATAATCAAATGACATAGATCAATCATGAATGTGTGGAATGAAAATTACATGCAAGGTGGTCAGCTTCGTCAATTTTCAACCGGTCCTACTTTACTTAAGTGAGATCAAACTTTAACTATACGTAGTGTACCGAATCGAATAAAATACCATATTTCGATCGAAAATGTCCAAATATGTTTTGTACATAAAATAAAACATATAACTAAAAACACAAACTAACAAACTCCCACCGAATCTAAATTTTCTCAAGCTCTATAACACCCATACGAGTGGTATGCTCATGAAAGACCTCGGTATCGACCCTTTGTAAGGGGGTCCGCAATCATGGAGTTTGTTCCAATATGCTCTATGCAAATCCGGCCACTCCGTATTCTTTCCTTCACAACAAGAAATTTGATGTCAATATGCTTTGACTTGGATGAACTCCTGTTGTTATTGGAATACAATACTGCTGATTTATTGTCCCAAAATAACTTTAGTGGTCTTTCAATTCCTTCCATAATGTGCTGCCTAGTGACAAAATTTCTCAGCCATATGCCATGGTTGGATGCCTCATAACATGCTATATACTCGTCATCATAGTGGATGAAGCTATTAGTGTTTGTTTTGCACTCCTCCAGGATACAACTTCCACCACTTAACAAAAATATGTAGCTCGATGTGGATCTTTCATTGTCTTAGCATCCAAGAAAATCGAGTCGAATACCCAATGATCTCCAAATGATCCGATCTCCTATATGTAAGCATGTAATCTTTTGTTCTCCTTAAGTACCTCATAACCCTTTTCGTCGCTTTCCAATGATCCATTTCGGGTTACTTAAGTATCCGCCTAAAACTCCAACAATGTACACAATATCCGGTCGCGTACAAACTTCGAGCATACATAAGACTCCCTATCGCTGAGGCATAGAGAATCTTTTGCATTTCCCGAATCTCAAGGTTTCCTTTGGCAACCGATCGAGACCGAAATTGTCTTCTTTAGCGACAGAGTGTCAATTGGTCTACAATTCCGCATGTCATATCTTTTAAGCACTTTATCAATATAACTCTTTGTGATAATCCAAGAATACAATGAGAACGATCTCGGTGAATTTGAATTCCTAAAACAAATGAGGCATCACCAAGATCTTTCATCTCAAAATTATTTGATAGAAATCTTTTGGTTTCCCGCAACATGTCTATATCTTTTATGCGTGCAGTATGTCATCCACATACAAAATCGAAAATATGCTTTATCCCACCGAATTTATGATACACACAATCATCAACTCGCATTCATTTCAAAACCAAATGATAGAATCACTTGATGAAATTTGTGATATCATCGACGGAAGCTTGTTTGAGCCCATAAATGGATTTCGTCACTTCGCAAACCATATTCTTTCGGGTCTCCTATCACAAAGTTTTCTGGTTGCACCATATAGATCGTTTCATCAATGTCACCATCGAGAAATGCGGTCTCGACATCCATTTGATGTAGCTCCATATCATAATGAGCAACAAGTGTCATGATTACTCTAAAAGAAGTCCTTTGTTTAAACTCGGAGAAAATGTCTCTTTATAGTCAATCCCTTCCTTTTCGAGTAAAGCCTTTAGCTACAAGACGAGCTTTATGTCTTTCCACATTGCCTTTTGAATCCCTTTTAGTTTTAAAAATCCATTTACAACCAATGAGTTTCTTTCCTTCCGGCAATGGAACAAGTTCTCAAACTTTCTCGTCTCGCATGTACTTATACTCCTCATTCATCGCTTTCGATCCATTTTTCCGAATCGGAACTTTGCATAGCTTGATGAAAGTTGATAGGATCATCTTCCATCATGCTAATATTTTCCGCATGTTCCCGAAGAAATACAATATAATCATCCGAAATAAGCATTTCTTCTTTCCCTAGTGGATCGTCGCAAAAGCACTTCGCTCTCGAACTCGTTCTCGAGGTCGTTGAATTTGTTCCTCGAGGGTTCTTCGATTTCGCAACTTCGATCAATGTCGTGAGTAAGATCCCGATCATTATCAAAAGCAATTACAGGAATATGAACCAATTCCTCTTCAACAAGAGTAGTATGGTCTGATTCCTCCTCAAAGACAAAGTCTCTAACCTGATTTATCCCCCCAAATTCAATATCCTCTAAGAACACTGCAGTTCACGTTTCAAAAATTATCTTTAATTTGGGATCATAAAACTTGAAACCCCTAGATCACTCCGAATAACCAACAAAGTAGCTGCTTACTGTTTTAGGGTCTAACTTTTTCTCAAGTGGCTTGTAAGGCCTTGCCTCGAATCGAGCAACCCCAAACATGAAAATGCTTTAAACCGGGTTTTCGCCCCGTCCAAAGCTCATAAGGTGTAATTGCAGCCTTCTTTAGTTGGTACTCTATTTAGAATGTAGGTCGTCGTCTTCGAGTGTTTCTCCCAGTAGTGTATTTGGTAAGGTAGAATGACTGATCATACTTCTTACCATGTCTTTAAGAGTGCGATTTCACCTTTCTGCTACACCATTCATGCTAGGTGAACCTGGCATAGTGTATTGTGAGACAATTCCACACTCCTCTAGGAATTTAGCAAATGGTCCCGGACGATGTTCACCTGAACCGTCATATCTACCGTAGTATTCACCACCACGATCAGATTTGACTTTCTTTATTCTTTTGCTTAGTTGGTTTTCAACTTCAGCCTTATAAGATTTGAACACGTCCAATACTTGGGACTTCTCATTAATAAGAAATATGTATAAATATCTTGAATAATAATCTATGAATGATATAAAATATTGTTGATCATTCCAAGAAGCTGTAGAAAATGGTCCACAAACATCCGTATGTATCAATTCTAAGACTTCTGTAGCTCTATATGCACCTAATTTCTTCCTTTTGTCCGTTTTCCCTTAATGCATTCAATACGTACATCAAAGTCTCGTAAAATCAATGGAATTTAGAATTCCATCTGACACAAGTCTTTCAACTCTATTTCTAGAGATGTGACCTAAACGCTTGTGTCATAATGCTCCTGAATTTTCATTATTAATTTTTCACTTAGTACCTAGTGATTCCACATTCAGAGTTTCATTATAAGAAGCAACAATATCAAGCAAATAAAGATTGTCATATACCACAAGAGAACCAGTTCCAACAATATTGGAATTAATAGATAAACTGAAACAACTCGTTTGAAATGAACAACAATAACCTAATTTGTCCAAACAACAAACAGAAACCAAATTCCGTCTAAATGACGGTACAACAAAAGTATCTATCAAATCCAAATAGTAACCAGTACACAATAACAATCTAAAATGCTCAATTGCTTCCACTTCTAACGATTTTCCATCTCCCACATAAATGCATCTTTCAAAGATCATTTGGTTTTCTATAACTCAGTAACCCCGCATCGAAACACTTATGTTAAGTAGTAGTACCGCAGTCTAACCACCAAGTGTTTCTAGATACCGAAGCCAAATTTACCTCAGAATAGTACCAAAGTTAGAAATGTACCTTTTTTTACACTTCAAGCATGATATTTAGCACATTCCTTCTTCGATGTCCTTCTTTGTTGCAAAAGAAACAACCGATATTTTCTCGAATTTCGAGCTTTATTTTGTTTCTTATGAGAAGGACCCTTACTCTTAGCAGCCTTCATTCTTTCTTTTAGAGCCCCTTTCCTTATAAGTGTTTACCGTATGAGCACTATCAGCCTTTTCTCGTTTCAACCTTTCTTCCTCTCGCACACAATGAGAAATAAGCTCATTAAGAGTCCATTTCTCCTTTTGCATATTATAGCTAACCGTAAATCACCAAACTGTGGAGGAAGAGAAATAAGAACTAAATGCACGAGTAAGTCATCCGTCAACTCGAGATTTAGTTTCTTTAATTTTGAAGCAATATTAGACATCTCCATGATGTACTCCCTTATATTTTTCTTGCCTCTGAACTTCATTGAAATCACTTCTTTAAAAGAATATCGGCTTCAGTCTTATCGCTCTTTGCAAAGCATTTCTCAATTTCAACGAAGGAAAATTACAAGATCGCTGATCTCACTAGACACCGCATCTCTAAAGGCCTCGTGTATGCCGCGCTTTATGATCATTAGACTCAAGCGATTAGAACGGTCTCACTTCTCAAAGTTCCTCCTATCCTCGGAGGAACTTCGCATCCGTAAGAGGAGCGTGCTTTTCTATTCTTAATGCTAGATATAGATCCATGCAGACAAGAACAATGAGAATGTTCTCTTTCCAATCCTTAAAACTATCACCCTTAAGGATTGAAACCGAATTGAGATTAGCAGATACATTAGCAACAACTGAAAAATGAACAAAAGATTTAATTAATAAAATGTTTAAATTCAATTAATGGTAAATCTCATCTCAAGACACCAAATGCAACATTAATATCAAGTCTTTGGACGAGAATATTAACTCGCAGTGGTAATCTTGTTGTAATGATCAAACATTAACAATAACGTATATCAAGTAATAAATCTATCTTTGGATCGATTTATTACTTATATATAATTCCTTATAATTGTTACATGTTTACCATCTCAAGTGTGTATGCAGTTCGACAAAGTATTAATTTTCCTTTGGGCCAATTAATACTCGCATGAACCTACATACACACAACATCCATCATTCGTCATGAAATATCTACACATGAGAGGTCACTTTGGCAACATCACGCTTCAATAAGCTTCATTAAAAATGATGGACAATTTTAAAGTACTATTTATTCGAATTTAATTCAAACATTAATTTAATTTTACAAAATCTTAATTTTATAAACAATCGACTAAATTTTAAAACCTTAAAGTCCATAATTTACAAAAATTGATTGATTTTATAAAATTAATCAATCCATAATTTAATTAATTTAATTTACTCATTTTAAAATGAGTAACTTAATTAACTTATTTATTTAATCTACTCATTAAATTAAATGACTCATTTTATTTTCCAAATTAAAATGAGTTTATTAATTAATTAATTAATGAGTAAATTAAAATTTAAATTAAACAAAATAAAATAAAATCAAGAAAATCAATTTAAAACTAAACAAAATAAAATAAAATTGATTTTATTTTATTTTATTTTATTTTAATTTTCTGATTTTTTCCGCGAACCGGGTCCGCAGAACTGGTCCGTGAACCAGTTCCATGGACCGGGTCCACGGAATGGTCCGTGGACCTGGTCCACGGACGGGTTCCGCGAACAGTCGCGGATTGGTTCCGCGAACCGTCGCGGATCGCGAAGGCGCGAACTGAGGCGCCGCCCGGCGCCGGCTCCTGCGCCCAGTCAGGCGCCATTTCCGGCGGCTCCCTTTCGCCGCTCGTTTCGATTTTCGCCGGATTTCGCCGCCGTCGAGGACGCGCCACCGCACCCACCGACATCGCAGTCCCGCCGCGCATTTCTTTCTCCGTAGTCCCGCCGCCCCAACCTTTTGCGGGCGAATCCTTCGCGGGTAAAGGCGAACGAAAGGGATAAAAAACACGAAAGAGGAGGATAATCTCAACAAGAACATGAACGGGAGGCTCTGATACCAATTGTTAGAAACTTTAATTTTCCGTTCACATTCTTGTTGAAAAAAAAAACAAAACTTAAATCTATCTTTGATCTTAAGGCGGAAGCGTACCTGAATCCATTTGATCGATTGCAAGCAATTATCTTCCGATCCGCAATTTATCCGGAGTTTTCCTTAGTTTCTCTCGTTGATGGGAACCGCAGAATTTAAAAGTATGCGGATCGTAGACCATTACCCTCGTATTTATCAGTAACCAACTCAGTGGTTACAAAGGATCGCTTAATTCTAATTCCGCCCCTCATTAAATTGAAATTCGCTCTTATAGTATCCACACTTATAATTTCACGACAAATGTGCCTAAAGTCATAAACTTTATTAATTAATTAGATCACAATATTTTTGACTTGTTAAATAATGACCCAACACATCTATTAATTACATTGTAGTCCCATAAATTATCCAACATGCCGACCTCCATCGACCACTGTCGATCGCCGACGACCACCGCTAACTTTCATCAACGATCACCATGGACCGCTGTCGACCACCGTTGACCTTCGCCGACTACCGTCTACCATCAGTCGACACTGTAATATAAAAAATATAGTTACTATTTCCCGTCTGCGGGACAATGAATTCTGTAATCATCAATCAATAGTGGATTTTCGCAACTAGGCCAGACCCCGTAGTTTTTCACTCTAAGGGTTTTCCACGTAAAAACTTCTTTAGTTATCACTGTTTTTTTCCTTTTCATCTGTGTATTTTGAATTTTCGTACAATGCTAAGACTAATATGTTACTCTACCACCTTGATTTTCTAGTACGCATCAATCATATATTTTTTTTTTCAAGTAGTTACAAAAAAAAAAGCATGTGACAGAGTTTAAAGTATTATTTTATATTGAGTCCGTCGTTGCCGAAAGCACCAGAACGAGGCTTTGATTTGAATTGAAGGATAAGATACAGAAATCAGTTCTCTCGCTCTAGAATCAAATTGGCTGAAGAAGTTATTTTTAAAATTTATGGCTAGAGTTTAATCTTTAGTTGCAATTTCAGAAAATTAGTGCAATGAATCTTATAGCTGGATGATAGATGTAGGCTGTGAATTTAGCTCGAAGATTGGTTCAAGTTAAAGTCAAAGCCTTACGTTCATTAATTTTTTAAAGATTGGTTCGAATTTTGGCTCATATTGAGATTGGATCAAAATAAAAGAATCGAGCTGCGAGTCAAAAGTATAGTTCAAATTTTATTCAATCTGATTTTGAGCAGACCCTAGCTCTGCAGGAAATCAGATTGTTAACAACATATGACTGTGAATTTAGCTCGAAAATTGTTAGTCACTCAAAATTTGATTTGAATTCGTGGATTGAAGTTGAATCAAAATAAACAAGCCGAGCTACAAGCAATAATTTTTTATCAAAATTTTTTCGAGCCGACCCTAGCTCGACTCAATATCAGATCATAACCTAATGTTATGTGAAAACAATGTGGAAACAAAGGAATCCTCATGAAAACAATCAAACACAAAAAATTTATATTGTTCGACGTTAAATTAATTCGACTAAGTCTGCAGGGAGGGCGATTCCACTTGCACCAGATGGATAGAAAAAAAATTTGGGGTTACAACCTTACACTTCTCATGATAACTTTCTATCGAATCTTAAATGTCTTTTATAGAGGAAGAGAAAGACACACAAATAAATAAAACTAAAAGACCAATTACCCCTAGTTGCAGCCATAGACAGAGCATCTAGTATAATGAATGTAACTAGAAAAAATGGCAATCAATCATGCATTCTGAGTTAATTACAAAAGGAAATAAAAGTTTCTGAATCACTTTCTAAGCGTTAACTCACTAATTGCATATGCGATTAGAGCTTAGCGTATTTCTACAAAAGTTAATCATACATTAATCTGACAGCAATATTCAATCTAAACAATTTAACAATAAAATAAAAAACTATAATCTAAACTGATTTTCCTTTTCTCCTGAAAGCATTGACTCCACAATAAGTTGACAAGAAAAAAAAAGGTTCGCAGCTTATATGCATTGTAATATAGGGTGTGTTTGGGGTAACTTGTGTATTTGAGGATAAACAGTTTATCATGAAATACAGCCTTCGGGTCGACCAAGATTCGACCCGCTGACTGCATTTAGTGTAAAAACTTAATTGTATTTTCGGATAAGCTACTGAAAAGTATTTTCCAAACGGCGAGGTGATGGGTCAAAAAACTAAGCTGCCCCAAAAGAGCCCGATCTGGCCACATTTTCAGATTTACATACCTGTATTTGCATATCTAAGAATTTACTAAAGAGATACAGGTTGCCGGGTCAAAACTAGTCAAAAAGTGCCGGAGAGCGAGGAATGACTGACTGCGTGGTGAAAACCCGGGCCTGATCCCTTTACTATATTTTATCTCTGAGCCCCACTTAATTATTAATTATTTATAGTATCCATTTATGCTTTTATTAATTATTTATAGTATCCATTTATGCTTTTACTCTGAAATGAATATTTTATGTGAAGACTTGGAATTAACACTGAGCACCCTCCAATTACTTCGGATGCTAAAACAGTAGTATTTATACCAAACGCTTTACCTTTTAGCTCCTTGTTTTTATTGCCTTCTTTCTGAAGGGTTACTCTTCAATGCAACTTTACATTTGTCCCTTTCAAGATTTATGTTACATGCAATGAGTTTTATTGCCTTATGGCTCCGGTGTTTTGGAGCTTAATTTGATTAACTAAAGTAGATTAATATTTTACTCTCGATGAGGAAAATACATAAAAAAATTTAAAACTCATAATATATTAACACTTCATCAAGAACATTCTTTGGAATGCAGACGGAGGACAAATACTTAAATTTGATTGATGTGCTTTAAAAATATGAGCTAAAATAAAATTTTCTTGGATTTTTTCTTACAAAATGTGTCATACTCATTATGTTAACATATAGAAGTTCTTGTAATTTGAATTTGAAGATGGCATAACATATTTTGAAATCGAACAAATTACAAGTGATCGGTAGTTTGGCTAAGGACTACTTTTAGATTCTTATGTGTAAAAAGTTTTATGATCTTAGACATGGTTTAATATTTGAGGGTGATGTGAATATTCATCACATGCATTGATAAATTGAAAAAGCTAAATACATGTGACTTTAAAATTGTTGTGCATAGAAAGCTCCTTACGGACAAAAACCTCAAGTTCTAGTCTTTTTGACACAATTGCATAAGCGTAAGTTAAAAATAAAAATGGGTGCTCCTTCTAGTGATATGATGACACGCTAATATAATATAATAAACTTGAAGAACATGGTATTTATGGCTCCTGTGATTGTGGTAAGATTCTTGAGATATTGGAATTGTCAGTAGGCAATAAGTGTCATAATAATATAAAAATGGGCATGATAATTGGAGCGATAGACCATTATGTGGAGAAAGATTATGAAGAAGATGGACTCCAAATATTAGCTTCGGAAGGCATGAGGTGATGGTCAATAAAAATATTAGGTGTCAAGTGATAATGATTGATTAGTTCAATTGTTCTTTGAATATGATGGTAGACCAGGTGAACGGAAAGTCATATATTTGACAATATGTATTGGTTGACAAAAACATCATGATATATTGAATTGTCAATTTAGACTTCTAATAGAAGGGGAAATTAAGTAAATGATAAGATGTGTGTCATCTGTTAGTGACTAATGGATGCTAGATGAGAGTCATTGAGAAGCACAAAAAAAGGCAATACAAAAGACTAAAAGTTTTATTATGATAAGTGGTCATCTTAATCATTTATATAGGAAACATGTTATACTGACCATTAAGCCAAATATAGGCAGCTAATAAGTACTTGTGTCCATTACTTGATATCAAGAGATGGCGAGTGGGGCTTGAAGTGTCATCAGTTTAATTGTGAGATGAATCTCATTGATTATGAAGAGTGCGCAAATATGCTTGAATTCAATGGTTCTCATTTTTCAAGATAATTGTTAACCAAAAATTTACTATATATCCTGAAATTAGACATCTTTTCTCTTTAATGTGTTTTATAGATTTCTGGCCCTTTTACTTATATTGTATTTTTTTTTTTAATTAGGAACACAAAACATATAAAGATTCCTCTTGTAATTGTTCACGAGGAAGCATTTATCATTTTGTGTACATTGAGATTTTTGCTCATCTAAAGTAAAATTTATATCAATGATTGTATATATTAGAATTACTGGCATAAATCTCAAAGAGAACGAACGGCCAAAAATAAAAAAACTTCACTCAAGAGTAAACAATCGACCGATATGTCACCGCCAAATAGGTGAAGTTGTATCTCAAAACACGAGACATGTCAAAGCTATGGAGATGGCCCCTCGCTTGATAGCGACAAAATAAGTCAAGGGCAAGGCGTAATTCAGCATAGTAACAAGTCTTGTCTGATACCCCACACAAACAACGACAAGATTTGCCTAAGACATTGCAAATATGGGTATCCAACCGAAGCGACGAGTTGACCAGGTAGACGAGACTCATACCTCATAACACTTGAGCTAAAGACAAGCGAGCCCGACAAAACAAATCAACTCGTCAGTTGACCAACAGACAAAACAAATCAGAGGCAGAAACCTCACGATCGTGCTTGGACGGTCAACCTGCTATTGCTATGGTAAATGAGATCGTCATTCGACTGAACTCCTTGGTCAACCAAGCACAAGTCACGATCTCCACCTAGTCAATCACCTCAGTCGGCTAAATTCTAAAAAGTAAATTAACAAATTACCGTCATATCAAAATTCAAATTGTAATACATAAATGGAATGAAATCCATATAATTTATTAGAGCACTGATCATATTAAGAGCAATTTCCATAATTGTTCTTTTCTTTCTATAATTGTTCATGATACATCTCTATAAATAAGAGATAAAAATATGAATAAGGGGACTCTCCCCCGTTTATCTCCATAGTAATACTTGATTCACTTTATTCTCTCTTTCATTCGACTCTAACTCTCGAGACGTGTTCAAAAGATAATTCAAAATCCAACAATAATATATATTTATGAACATGTATCTTAATGCAAAAATGAATTAATCACATCAAAAATATCATCATCTTTCATTTTTTACAAGCGAAAGACACATTTTTTTGTATATAGACTTTTAATATGTAGTTTATAAATGTATATGTTAAACTTTAGGGGTTAGATATATAAATGCATAGTAGTAGTGTGTAATGGGTAAGGATATGTAGAAAATGGGCTGGCTCTAGATCTGCTTGAGGCTTGCTAGATGACAAATGAATTATGAGTGATATGTACTACAATATATATATATATATATATATATATTATTATTTTTTTCAGTTAAAGAGAAAAGTAGAACTTTGCAATTATATTGTATTGGGGAATACTACCATTGGGCCAAACCCGTGGGCTTCCCTTTTTTGGATTTTACATAAAATAAAATCTTATTTTCTCTCATCACTTCTATATAATCTCACTTCTATATATCCAACTTTAGGGGTTAGATATATGAATGCATAAAAATTGTCCGGTATGGATGTAAATTTCCCAAAATATATTATCTAATAATTTATCTAAATATATCCCTTAAATTTAACCATATTGTTTGACAGAGTTGTACCCCCATTGAAATAATTTATGATACTTGAAATTACGTGCACGTATATTTAAATTAATCTCATCTTAATATGAAATGAATTTTTTTTAAAATAAAAATGAGTTGTTAAGTGACCTGTTCTTCACTTTCTGAATTTACCTTTTATTTATCCAAGTCCGAATTATTTACTACAAAATGAATTTAGTTTTATAATATAATTAATATGCAATTAAATTATAACAAAGTTGCCTTTTGTGGAGATCGACGAGCGATGTTGCACAGATATAAACACGGGAACACAGACACAATATGGACCTGAGACACATTACACGTCTATTAATGAAAATATAGAACACGAACACGTGTTAGACATTCTATTAAAATTAAAAATTATTAAAAAATTTATAAAAATTATGTGAGCAAAACATTAAGAATAATACAATTGAAAGAATAAGAAATTTAATAACGCTAACTTTTATGGCTAAGAGCTTGTTTGATATTGCTTTTGTTCCTTCCTTTAGTTGTTATTATTATTTTTTTTAATTTAAAAATGAATTAAGTTATATTTTAAAAATAATCAGATTTTATAAAAGTAAGTATAAATTATTTTGTATTGGATAAAGATTTTTAATTATTCATTAAAAGAAATAAAATGATCATTAATTAACTTTTTTGGCACCGAATTCTTATGTATTTACATATCTAACACATAAAATTTGATTTTTCTTTTATGCCACTCAAATCTTTCATATCACATCTAATATATCACTATGTTCAATTTTAAATGGTGAAATGCACATTTTCATATATATTTAAAGCTAAATATACATAAAAATTGAAACTAAGGTGTTAGATGTGTAAATACATAAAAATTGATTGATATTTTTCCTAAATTTTACATAAGTATATATATTTTTAATTATAGTTATAAAAGTATTTTTAAAAAATTTTAATTCATTAATTTGTGATACGAATGATTTGCACATGTATTATGTATGTTCTACATGTATTATTAATTTTTTTAATATTATTTAAATAAGATAATTCTATGTTGTGTCTGACACGTGTTGGATCTGTGTCGAAGTCATATCCATGCCTGATTGTCCGACAATGTCTAACGTACCAAAAAGGTTCAGCAAGCATGCAAAAGTCATTTTATTTTATTTTTACTTATACTAATTAATTTTTTAAAATAATAAAAATTTTCCTGATTACTTTCGGGTTAATCACAGCAGGTACCTTTCAAATCCCTGTCAAATACTATTTTCATTTCGATGGCTATTGGCTGCATTTCATTTCAACACCACTATTTTTACTCTTTCAACTTTGCTTGAATTTTGTTTATATTTTGACTTATAAATATTTATATAGACAGATAATAAAATAGATTTTAATTCTGGTGAAATTTTCTATGCGTTGAAGCAGTTTGATCTTGCTGTCTTATTAGTTGAACGTCGCTTTAATAATATGGTGGTAATTAGATGCATTGATAAGAATTAAAGCATAATTAAATAAGATCAAATCTGAAATCATTTTTGTAAATATGATGACAACTATTTTCAAAAATATCATAATGCTTTAATTCATCTTGATAAGAAAGAGCACACCAAAATTTATTAAATTTGATTGCACAATTATAAGTTTCATATAAAATATAATAACATTTTCTTGTCAATATTATGAGATGATTTTGGTTATCATATAAGGTGCTATGTCGCATATTATTAAGTTCAAGGCCCAAAAGTTTTGTATCATGATTTAAGTTGTGTTTGAGTCATTTTGTGCTTATCCAGATAAGTCGTTTATTTGGAAATGCGGACAGTGAGATTCGACTCGCGTTCCGCATTTAGTATAAAAAACCAACTAAGTTTTCGGATAAGCTGCTCAACTCAGTTTTCAAATAATGAGATGGCATTTTCAAAACACCGCTACTACAGATAATTTATCCTAAAACGGAGCCTTAGTTTTATATTATCATTGAAGAGGCCAATCAGCATTAAATGAAAGGCGAGGAGAGGAATGCTAATTGGTGTGAATGCCCAAATATATGGTCTCGAGATCATTATGCTCGCGTCTTCATAAAATATTACAATTGTTAATTATGAAAGATAACAAAGATTTCAAATGGACGACAATAATATATTGTGTAAGAAAAATTAAGAATTACACCCAATAGCTGCGTGAAAATCAACTAGATGCATAAATAAAACTATATAAAGCTGCGTTGATTTTAGATGTGATGTCAAGTAAAAATACAATGTCATGTGATATAAAATATGTTTTAATTTGTTATTTATACTAGTTTTTTGTTTGTGAAAGGTGTATTTGTTGTTTTTCTATTTTTTTTCCCGTAAAAAACAGGTGTGAAACTAGCTTAGGGAGCAAAATAGACAAAGTGAGAGCCTATGCAGTGAACTGGTGCACTAGCGGCTAGGCGCCTAAAGCCGCAACAACAAGCGACTGAGTGCTAGCACTGGGAGCCTAGGTGCCCAAAGTTCGAGCAACAGATGCCCAGACACCAGTTCTAGCCGCCCAGACACCGATCCTAGTCGACCAGGTAACAATTCTTGGTGCCTGAAGCTAGATCAATAATGCTCTGCGTCAACGAGGTAATATGTGTCATAGTAGGGTTGAATGCATCATTTTGCTTGAAATGGCTTAAATTATATCGGGGGACTCTCTGGCCAGTGCGTTTAGAGTTAGAAGACCTGTAAGAATGCGAGGAGAGTATCGAAGATATTGTGAGGGTTGGCATATAAGGAATTTCAAGCGAACATTTGTGAAATTTTTCTCCCTTGTTGTAGGTATTTTCTGTCACTCTTCTGGAGAATGAAGAAACTCTAGTGGTTAGTTGTAGTTTTTTAAAGGGTGTACTCTATCATGTTCATTCATTTCTAAACACTTATATTTAATTTGTTCTGGTAAATAAAATATTTTTTTTGTTTTGTTTTTTTTCAAAGCATGAGTATTACTTAGACATTATTTTTTCCCTTGAATTGGTTGTCTAAGGATATAATGTTTAACTATGTTATGTGATTGAATTAAGCTTTCTTCACGGTGATATTTTTATTTTCTTCTCTTAATATACTCTCAACTCGGTTTGTTATTTTGTTAAAATTTAGTTTGAACTATTGTGAACTATGAGTTTCAGAAGAAATCTTAGTGGAAAAATTAGCTTAAAGCACATGATTGACTTTGGAGATTATGAATGTTGTTTCTAAGTTAGTGTAATTGTAAAAGGTAAAACAAAATTATGAGGATTTTTTGAATGGTTTAGGGAACTAAACTGTAATATGAATCTCATGCCTTTTTTTACCACCGAATAGGGCTAAAGAAGAAATCTGCTCTTAATCGTCATCAATAAATATATCACTTAGTTAAATCTAAGTTTCTAAGATTCAATTTAGAAGAGAATCTTTTACTTGATTGAAACCCTCACTTACTTAGGTTTTGTGTTGTAAAAAATATGAATAATAACTTTAAGACATCAAAAAATCAAACCCCTTAGGTTAGACTTAAAATCAATAGAATAAAATTTTTCTACTCACATAATTGTGTGAATGATGCCTATTTCAGAGCGATTGCAGACATTATGATGCAATAATTTTTATATGAAAAATTTAGCATGAGTATAAATATGCAACTTGAACCCTAGTGTTCCATAGCCCTCTCATCCCGGGATGTCATGGTCCCAAGTCTACTTAGTCCGCAGCTATAGTCTATCCAACTCAACTGAGAGATCCTTGTCAACAACAATGTGTTGCTTCGTTCAGGAGGAACTTGTACACTGGACGTGAATGTTTTTTAAAGGGACTATTCTAAGTGAACATTAACCTATAGAGGGTTTTCTACACTATCAAATATACTCTATGATTCAATAATAAAAATGGTAGTCAATCGAGAAACATACGGACTACAGTTGTGACCGTAATATAGTGGTGCAATTTGGCGGCAAACCAACCGGTCAGAGGGCTTTGGTCGTAACTGCTTCATTGTGATACCATTTGGTGGCATGAACCACACAGACACAGAACTCAAGCTAACTCTTCATTGGCATATATCTGTTTCGAATTTGAATTTAGTAGTATATTCTATATGATATTGGTTCTTTACAAGCTTGAGTCAGCATTAGATTTATCCACCTTGAGAAACAGTTGTAGATGGTGGATAGTAAATTTTTATTTAAATATTATATTATATTTTTTATGATTTAAAATATATTTCTCTTATTTTTAAAAATATATCACTACGGTTGAAATTCAATATCAACGCGACCAACATGAGGGAATTATTTATCATTAAAGCCTGTCAACGCTATCTCGCTTGCTTTCAGAGGATTGAATTCACAGTATATAAATTTTTTGGATTTTATAAATAGACTTTGAGATTTAATTTTGAAAATAGAGTCCTTCGGTTGAAATTCACCATCAATGTGGCTATCATCGGGGAATTATTTATCTTTAAATCCTCTTGACTTAGTCCCGCTCACAGAGGATCAGGTTCGTAGTAGATATATCATTTGAACTTATTCAAATAAAATTTAAAATGTAATTTTAAAAATAGACCCCTCCGATTTTATATCAACACGGCCATCATCGAAGATTGAAGTCTTTGAACTCTATCGATTTTGTCCCGCTTACAGTTATAATAGACTTTGAGACATAACTTTGAAATATACCCATCATGTTAAAATATTTTATCAGCTCGTCATCATCAAGGAATACTAACACCATTAAAAGCAACAATATTGTCCGCTCCGGCCCTCGTGAGGATAGGATCATGCTGTCTCAATATGGGCTCAATCTTGTTGACTCCATTTCCTGTAGGAAGAAGGATCAAATTGGCCAAAGTGGGGCTCAAACTTTTCAAATGTGATTCATGCAGGGAGGAAGATCAGATTGACCAAAGTGTGGGGCTTACGACCTCACCCTATATGCAAGATGAAATGTTGCCCAGGCAGTATTCTCAGACGCATAAGCTCAAATGTTTAGAGGCATGTCGAAGCACATGTGGGTATTTAATATTTATCATTTGCCATTTTTGGCTCATTTTAAATGGACTTGTTGTTATTAACATGAACATATTATCAATAGGATTTGTGAAAATATTTTCATTTAAGCTTTGAGTTTTGCCTTCTGCCCGCTTATGTGATTGGGGTTGCGAATCTGGTGGTGAGCATGCAAAACTTCACTTCAAGCGCCTCAGAATCACCTTCTGTCCACTTCTAGATGTGTGTTGTAGATCTGGTGGCGAGCATGCAAAACTTTACTTCAGATGCCTTAGTATCGTCTGCTCTCCGCTTTTAGATTCTTGTTGCGGATTCAATAGCTAGCATGTAAAACTTCGCTTCAAGCGCCTTAGTACCGCTTGCTATCCTTTTTTAGATGCTTGTTGTGATTCTGATGGCGATAATGCATAACTTCACTTCAATCGCCTCAGTATCGCTTTTTGTCCGCTTCAAGATATGTGTTGCAGATCTTGTGGAGAGCATGCAAAACTTCACTTCAAGGGCCTCAGTATCCCCTTCTGTTCGCTTTTAGATGCTTGTTACGGATCCGGTGGCGAGCATGCAAAACTTCACTTTAAGCGCTGCAGTATTGCCTTTTGTCCGCTTTTAGATGTTTGTTGCGGATTCGATGGCGATAATGCAAAACTTCACTCGAAGCACCTTAGTATTGACATTTGTCTACTTCTAGATGTGTGTTGCGGATCTGATGGCGACTAAGGTGAATAAAGACTTCAATTTTTTTATATTTAAAGTTATGTATATCTCTAATGCTCAACTCCCATTTGAATATTCAAGTGGATCACCCACAGGTTTCATTTGAGTTTGTTAACGAGTTGTCGAGTCCTCGTGAATCGTGCATGTTCTATTTATAGTTAGTTCTGTAGTTTAAAATGATTTATGTAATCATTTATCTTTAATATGTTTCCTGTTAGGTATGGCTCATATCTACGGAGTGAGTTTCTTGGTGAAGAGGCGTGACTCCTGGTGAAAAGGAGTGTCTCTTGGAAGTTAGTGGGTTGGGGGGAGCGAGGGAGTGTTTGTAATTTATCCATGGGTTTTTCTATAAATAGACGCTGTAATCCTCCTGATATGTAACTCCTCCGAATAGTGAAATTCGTTGGCTCGCTCCCGATGATGTAGGCAATTCTTTGCCGAACCTCGTTAAATCTTTGTGTTCTTTTGATTTGTGTCGATTCTTGTTTTCGTTCTTCGTATTTTCATAACAATTGGTATCAGAGCCTCATTCGAGGGCACAGGAGAAGACCGACGCGGGAGATCGAAGAAGTTAAAAAGATTTAGTTTCGAGATTCTAAGAATTGCGGTGGCAGTTCCCGAAGAGGCATCGTCATTTCAGGTTCGCGAGCGGAGTTCAGCCTTGGGACAGTTTACGACAGAGGCGAGTGGAATCAGGCGCGAAGTAGTCCGGCGAGAGGGCTGCAGCAGTTCGGTAGTTCGCGTGGAAGGCGGGAGGCGGAATCAGGAATCGGTTCAATAGCCTTGGGAGTTCGCGGCTTTAGTCTTGCAGGCGAGCGCAGGAGGAACAGACGAGCGGTCCGTGCAGGTTCGCGAGAGGCGGAAGTTCGTGCGGGGTGCGGACTCGGCGGCTCTTGCAGTTTGCGAAAGCAGGCGGTTGTCGCGGGCAGAGGGTCGGAGTCCGGCTCGCCGGAAGCAAATCGGCACCGGTGAAGGGCGGCGACAGAGACGGTTCGCGGGCAGGGAGTCCACGGCAGTTCGTGCGTTTCCGGCAGTTGTCTCGCGACAATTGCGTCGCTGCTGACAGTTCGCGGCCAAGCTTGCGGTTCCAGGAGGCGGTTCCAGGAGGCGGTTCCAGGAGGTGACAGTAGAAGGGAATAAAGCATCTAGAGAGAATATTCTCTTTTTTATTTCCCAAACTGCAGCTTTTATTTCCAAATCGCTGTTGGAAGCTTTTATTAATTCCTTAATCCCTGTTGTTAACAGTAAATTAATTGTTATAATTCTTGACGGAGCTGAGGCAAGGAATAGAGAAAAATTAAGAGGAATATTCTTGCGGAGACCGCCTGAAGGAGTGCTAAAATTAATTGCTGGCTAGGCAATTAATTTAAGGGAGAGTGGGGAGAAAATTAATTTCTGAAAATAATTATTGCTGCTGACGAAAAAAAAAAAAAAAATAATCCCCGTGCAGAGGGAATTTTTTAATTCCACAGAGGAGTTCGATCGGTTCAAAAATCCACGGGAAACAGAGGTTGTCCACCGCGAGCAGGAGCCTCGTTTTGCGGGAATTGAAGTGTTCAACCAGTTAAATTCACCGATTTGTCGCGGGAGATTTTGCGACAGGTGGAGTTCGGCGAGGTGCGGTGGCGAGCGAGCATGATTGTTTCGTGAACGGGAGCTTCGTGGAGGTTTTCCTCGAACAGTGCGAAAAGGATTCGTGACTCGCTGAACCGTAATTGGCGCCGAGGTTACTTGGTACGAACGAAATCGTCTTCGTGTGGAAAATTTGATTCACGAATCACAGGAGAATCGCGGAAAAGTTGCTGCATTGGCAGGGAAAATTTTCAGATTTCTTTGAATTTATTTGCGGAGTATTTTTTCTTTTGTTTTTTCGAAGCAAGGTAGGAAAATACAGTGCAAGATTAAGTTCGGATGGCAATGTCTGGAGCAAAATTCGAGATAGTGAAGTTCGATGGAACCGGGAACTTCGGATTGTGGCAAACAAGGGTAAAAGATTTGTTGGCACAACAGGGAATTTTGAAGGCTTGCGGGCTACGAAACCTGATAATATGGAAGATGAAGATTGGAAAGAGTTACAACTTCGAGCGAGCAGTACCATACGTTTATGTCCTGGTGATGAGATTATGTATCATGTTATGAATCCGAAATCTCCAGGAGAAGTATGGAAGAAATTGGAATCTCGATTTATGTCCAAATCTCCGACGAATAAATTGTATTCAAGCAAAGCGTCAGTATGAGCTGAAGATGCGAGCGAGTATCGATTTGTCACGACGACTTGAATGTCTTCAATCAAATAATCACGGATCCAGCACGGCTTGATGTGAATATTGAAGATGAAGACCGAGCAATAATTCTTTTGTGTTCGTTTCCTACTTCTTATGAACATTTAGTGACTACTCTTACATATGGGAAAAAAATTAATATTGATGAGATTACCGCAGCATTGTTGGCTCACAACCAGCGGAAGCAGAATGCAGAGGAAAACTCTAATGGTAATTGTTTATATGTTAAGGGTAATCAAGATCGTGAAAGTAAGGAGGAGAAGGAGAATTCTGGAAGGTCAAAGCCTAAAGGCAAGAAGATTCGTTGCTTTAAGTGTAAGGAACTGGGACATATAAGGAGAGATTGTCCAATGCTCAAGAAGGAGACTCGTAATGTATCTTCCGTGGCCGCGAATATGGTGCGAGTGATACAGATATACGGTGATAGTGATGCGCTTTCGGTTACGACAACTCGGCTAAAGGATAGATGGATTCTTGATTCAGGATGTTCACATCACATAACACCAAACAGGAAGTGGTTTTCTTCATACAGGTTATCTGATTCTGGTTCAGTTTATCTAGGTGATAATAGACGTTATAATATTGCTGGTATAGGTAAAGTCAGAATTCAGATGTATGATGGCACTGTCAGAACATTATGTGATGTCAGGCATGTTCCAGAGTTGAAAAAGAATTTGATTTCATTGGGCACTCTACACAGAATTGGTTTCATTCCTAAGGCAGATGAGGATAGGGAAACCATCAGAATTGTTAAGGGTGCGCTGACTGTGATGAAAGGGAAGATCACTGCAGGTAACATCTATAAACTGTTGGGGAGTACAGTTGCAGGTGGAGATCGCTCTGTTAGAACATATGATGGAAATGCAGCAGGAACTTTGACCAAGCCAGGTTAGATGGTTTGGTGGCCCAACCCACTGGTGTAAGAAACTCTATGATCTATTTCTCCTAAAGGGCTGGATATTCGCAAGGTGGAGATTTTCTCCTAAGGAGCCGGATATTCACAAAGGTGGAGATGGTTAGATGTATTTTCTCCTGAGGGGCTGAATATTTGCTAAGGTGGAGATTTGTTTGGTAGACACGTGTACTGGGTGAAGCATTTCTCTTAAGGTTCTTGATATTCGCCAAGGTGGAGAATTGTTAGGTATGGCTCATATCTACGGAGGGAGTTTCTTGGTGAAGAGGCGTGACTCCTGGTGAAAAGGAGTGTCTCTTGGAAGTTAGTGGGTTGGGGGGAGCGAGGGCGTGTTTGTAATTTATCCATGGGTTTTTTCTATAAATAGATGTGTAATCCTCTGGATATGTAACTCCTCTGAATAGTGAAATTCGTTGGCTCGCTCCCGAGGACGTAGGCAATTCTTTGCCGAACCTCGTTAAATCTTTGTGTTCTTTTGATTTGTGTCGATTCTTGTTTTCGTTCTTCGTATTTTCATAACTTTCAATCAGTTTTGGTCCAAGTAAATTCAATTTAGTTGTTATTTTAAGACCAACATTCCGACCAAAATCTGACAGCATTTCAGCAGCCTCCAGGTGTTGTCCTCTATTTGGGGACTGCATCTAGAGTTCTGGTCTGCTCACCACGCCAAGAATGACGTGTATGAGTGGCTTGCGCCATGACCATAAAGAGGTGTATATTGCCACGCAAAGAAGTATGCATCGGTCTTCAAAAATACAACAAAATCTCCCGCCACGTGCACAAAAGTGTGTACGAATGTCACCCGTGCAATCTCAGACTCCCGCAATATATTTCCTCACCCCGTAAAGAAAGACATGCACAAATGCTTAATTTTGAATTGTTTATAGAGCCTCGAGAGCCACGTGCGAGCTACACCCCACCACGCTAAGAGCCATTCAGCGTCATGAATAATTGATGATTTGGCTCATAGATGTTGTAATTCTTTATATTCAAATATTCTCTAAGGAATTGTGTAAATAAAAAATCTAGTTGCGATAAATCGACCATGCATCAGCTCTTAGATAAAGTTTTTAAAAATGATCGCTATCGACCGATAAACTTGTCAAAAGGGTGGCTATGATGGCAAACAATAGCATCGTGCTTGTCAAACCCTAAAAAGTTTGTGAGAAATAAGAAATAGGAGATAAGGGGCTCATTTCTTAAGTTTTCTTTATTTTGTTTAGTCATTAGTACTAAAATGAATTCGAATTCACATTATCTTGATTTTTTAAGAATTTTTTCTAAAGGGATTCCCATCCCAACCATATTTTCATGGAGTTTTAAATCTTATTTCTCCCATTAAATACATGTAAAAAAAAAAATTTAATGGGAGCTCACATTTTAAGTCTGCTTGGCGTTAAATATTGATAATGTTGCTATTATTGGACTCATCGTGTCCAAAAAGAAAAAATGTCACAATCGTATTACATTGCCAATGGAACAATGGTAGAGTGCTTTTGGGCTCCGCCACTAATCGAAAGCTAAAATGCACTAACAACTGACAAAATTATACTTAGGGGCTGTTTGGTAGGGCGTTTTGGCCTGCGGCGCTGCAAAGCGCCGCACTTTATCCCGCGGTGGGTTCCGCTTCGAGGAGAATTCGGGGTGCTTCGCCGCGAAGCCGAGGGAAATCGGGCAGCGGGATAAACCCCGCGGCCCCGAATTCCTTTCTGCTTTTCCTTTCGTTACCCTCGCTCGCCCGTGCTCCCGTGGTCTGAGCTCCCGATCTCCTTTTCCGCCCTAGATCTTCTCGCGAGATCTGCAGCGGTTCTCCACGAGAATCAAATCGAAGGTCGCATACCTCCGATCTAACTGGTATCCTTCTCTTTTGAGGCTCCGCCCCCTCTCCCTCCCTCTTTCTCGTTCCTTCCCGCAACATCTTCCGTTATATTTTCGATCTTGAGTAGTTTGAAGCATGAATCCGCATTTATGGCACCTTACTTCTATATTCTATGAAATGTGCTTGAAATTTTCTCAACTAAGGTCATATAGGGAAGATCTATGGCGCTTTTATGCTCCTATAGGAATCGGTTCTTATCTCGATCTTTTGTCTGCTGTGTTCTATGGTACAAAATCTTGAAAATCTGAAATGGATTCAAAATTTTTAGCTTCCTAATTTATTGTGAGATCATCCATGCATATTAGGGCCAGCTGAACCTGTGATCCCGGGGGCTCTTTACAGGGCTGGGTGAACCTGTGATTAAGTTTTTGATTTCTGGTTTTGTTCTAGCAGTTCTAATTTGGTAAAATGGCAAAGCTTAATCATGGATTTCTTGTTGCCTAGCTACAGTACTAATGTGCCATTGTTGCCTTTATTGCTTTCTATGACTTTCTAAACAAAGATATACTTCTTATAAGATATCATGTAAATAGCAATTTTAAGTTATTTCCACTAATTGTCGAACAATTTAACATGATTTCATTCCACTTCAACATCATGTGCTATTTGTGTTCTGCACTTTGCATCATGGAACAATTTAGCCAATTCCGTTAAGAATGACGATGAATCAATTTAGCCAAATCGCGCATTTAATTCTCGTTTGTGCATACTTGCCAATTCTGCAGATTGGTATCACTTATTACGCTTCTAAGCTTAATCAATTTAGCCCGAATTCTATTTACATAGCAGTAGAATTGCAGTTCTATGCTTACCTTTGCTCAAATTCTGCCTTTAACATAGATGCAGCATAGGGGTTGAAATGAACTATATTTGGGCATTGTGATTCATTATATCAGACTACAGTAAAACTGAATATTTTTTTGTAGTTCAGTGCATCGGATCGGGCATCGGGCATCGGGATTGGGCATTGGGATTCATGTAGGGCGATCTGCTATATTCATGTAGTGCAATCAAATGTAGTGCAAAGTGCATCGGGATTGGGCATCGGGCATCGGGATCGGGCATTGAGATTCATGTAGTGCAATCTGCTATATTGCTATGGAAAGCTTCCCAAGTGCAATGAAGGGTATATAGCGGTCGCAATTTTACCGCAAGAAAACCGCAACTCCGTATTTCGGCTTTCTCTTATCGCTTCTTAATCAAATATGAGCTCGCTTAAATTCTTATCTATTTTCGCCTATTGGATTGAAATGTTTTGGTTTGAAAGTTTTCAAATGCTTCATGTGTTCAATAACCTCATATTGCCAAGGTTGGGATTATCGGTACAAGCTTTGGGAATTTTTTGTAGTACAGATGTAGTTTTGTAGTGCGATGGCATTTTTGTTGATATGAATATTTATAGTGCAGTGCTCCACTATTTTGGGTATAGTTTGTTGTGGTTTGCAGTGCAATGTGTTCTGGGTGCAGTGCAGTGTATTGTGTAGTGAAGTGCAGTGCAGCTTGTGGTGCAGTGAAGTTTGTGAACTGTTTCTTGTATTGAGTTGTGTGGTGCGAGGCAATGTGTGTGCAGTGCGGTGTGTGCAAGTCGTTGTGTGAAGTGAAGTGCAGACAATGTGTGTGATGTGTAGTGCAGTGAAGTTGTGTGTGAAGTGTGTGGGTGTGTGATTCCAGTGGGCCGTGCAGTGAAGTGTGTGTGTATTTGAAGTGCAGTGAAGTGTGTGGGTGTGTGATTCCAGTGGGCCGTGCAATGTGAACCTGTGTAGTGTAGTGAAGTGTGTGTAGTGTAGTGCAATGTGTGAAGTCAAGTGTGTGTAGTGCAGTGCAATGTGTGTGCGAAGTGCAGTGCAATGTGTTCTGGGTGCAGTGCAGTGTATTGTGTAGTGAAGTGCAGGCAGCTTGTGGTGCAATGAAGTTTGTGAATCGTTTCTTGTATTGAGTTGTGTGGTGCAGGTACGATGTGTGTGCAGTGCAGTGCAGGTGTGCAGTGCTGTGTGAAGTGAAGTGCAGTACAATGTGTGTGATGTGTAGTGCAGTGAAGTTGTGTGTGAAGTGTGTGGGTGTGTGATTCCAGTGGGCCGTGCAGTGAAGTGTGTGTGTATTTGAAGTGCAGTGAATTTGAAGTGCAGTGAAGTGTGTGGGTGTGTGATTCCAGTGGGCCGTGCAATGTGAACCTGTGTAGTGTAGTGAAGTGTGTGTAGTGTAGTGCAATGTGTGAAGTCAAGTGTGTGTAGTGCAGTGCAATGTGTGTGCAGTGCAGTGCAATGTGTTCTGGGTGCAGTGCAGTGTATTGTGTAGTGAAGTGCAGTGCAGCTTGTGGTGCAGTGAAGTTTGTGAACTGTTTCTTGTATTGAGTTGTGTGGTGCAGTGCAATGTGTGTGCAGTGCAGTGCAGTGTGTGCAGTGCTGTGTGAAGTGAAGTGCAGTACAATGTGTGTGATGTGTAGTGCAGTGAAGTTGTGTGTGAAGTGTGTGGGTGTGTGATTCCAGTGGGCCGTGCAGTGAAGTGTGTGTGTATTTGAAGTGCAGTGAAGTGTGTGGGTGTGTGATTCCAGTGGGCCGTGCAATGTGAACCTGTGTAGTGTAGTGCAATGTGTGAAGTCAAGTGTGTGTAGTGCAGTGCAATGTGTGTGCAGTGCAGTGAACCTCTGTAGGTGAGTGTCGTGCATTAAATTTGAAGTGCAGTGAAGTGTAGTGTTGTATAGTGTTTGTAAAAACCTATGTAACTCGTTCAAAAGTTTCATTAATGAAAATAAAGTACTCACTTCCCGTGGACGTAGGTCAATTTGACCGAACCACGTAAATTTCCGTGTTCCTTTACCTTAGTAGCATTTTAAATTTCGTGTTCCTTTACCTTAGTAGCATTTTAAATTTCGTGTTCCTTTACCTTAGTAGCATTTTAAATTTCGTGTTCGTAGACTTTCATATGTTCGTTTATTTATTTCATATTTAAAGATATTGTCGACTTGTCTCCTATTATTAGTATGGCAAGTAAGAACAAAGAAGTTGTCACTTCGCAATGTGGGAGAAGGACATAAAATTAATTTTTGCGATATATGCATTGCGGAAATCGAAAGAGGCAATAGACCGAACTCTTTTTTCAAGAAGGAAGGCTGGCAAAACATAGTAACAACTTTTAGGGAGGTGACGAGCGAGGATTACGACAGTCAGCAGCTTAAAAATAAATGGGACCAACTAAAGAAAGAATTGAAGCTATGGAAGGACCTAAAACATGGATTTACCGGTTTGGCTGGGATCCGTCGAAGCGAACTATTGTCGCTACGGAAGAATGGTGGATCGAAAGGCTAGCGGTAAGACATAATTGAATTAGTTTTGCTTGTGTTTGCACCACTCGCTAATAAAAATTATTTATTCTTACGGATTTATCCTACGGCGAGGAAGTTCAAAACAATTGGGATAGAACCGAATTCGAGGAGAAACTCGATCGAATGTTTGGTGGACAATAGCCACGTGGAAATACGCAGTTGCACCTAGCCAAACAATGGTCGATACAACCCCCGAGGAGGTCGCCGTAGAACTTTCAAACGATTCGGCAGAACTCCGCATATACGATCAAACTGAAATGCAATCTACAAACCGAACGAAGCGGCCCCGGATCGATAAGAAGAGGAAAAGTACTCGTTGGAAGTATGAAAGAGCAGCTATCATTACTTGTGGAATCAGCAAATGATGCTCCACATAAAGTTCAAAAAAACGCTGTCCACGAGGTTGTTAGGCTTCTAAAGGAAGACCCGCAGATTATAGGGAATCGACCACTTTTCTTCTTGCTATCGACCTCCTCCGGGACTCTCTCCACCGAGACTTTTTCACTGCAGCTGATAGAGAGCTACGCTTAGAATACATTCGATATTATTATGATCGACGCACCTTGTGATATGATATGGAAATGTTGCTTTTATTGTTATTGTTGTTATCGATGTTGTCTGGACAATTTTTATTTTGAATGGTTGAATGTTTGAGTTATTTCCTTTCTTAATGTAGTTCATTCATATGTTTCGCTAAGGTACTTGTTGATTTCTATAGAGAGTAACATGTTTTCTTTGAAAGGTGCAGTTTATACCGTCATGAATCCAGAGGAGATCCGACGCCGTAGGAGAAACGCAGCGATAAATATAATGCTGCAATACTACAATACATACGTCGATCGTGAACCTTGTTACACTTCATCTCGTGTCGGAGAACATCGGATGGGTGAAATGATTTCGTGACACCCAACGAGATTTCGTAACATCTTCGGAATGTCACACGAGGTTTTCGGAGATCTTCTAGTTGACCTAAAAACATCTCATGGACTCCATGGGTCTTATAGGACAACGGACCGTGAAGTGTTGGGCATCACACTTTTTATACTATCACGTAACGAGTCCATGAGGGGAGCTATGGAACGTTTCCAAGCATTCGTCGGAAACAATTAGCCGATATTTCTCGGCTGGTTTGGCTTCTCTGTCAGTTTAGCAAATGATGTACTAAAACCAACTGATCCAACATTTGCAAGGACCCCGACAGAGATTCTTAACGACGAACGATACATGCCATATTTCAAGGTACAAATGTTAAATAAAACAAATTTTTATGGAATGGATTGCATATTTATATGATTATTTTTTCCTTAAGGATTGCATCGGCGCAATAGATGGAACGCACGTTCATGCTATAGTGCTCGGATAACGAGAAAGTAGCTTATATCGGCCGTTCGGGAGGACAACTCGAATATTATGGCCGTTTGTGATTTCAACATGTGCTTTACATTTGTATTGGTCTGGATGGGAGGGCAGCACGACATGACGAGTAGACTCTTTAAAGTTGCAACAAGAAAGCCGGAGTACAATTTCCCTCACCCACCTCCCGTAAGGTCATTTATAATATTAAAAGATGATGTTTTTGGTCATACACCTAACTATACTTTCTATCATTACGTGGAAGTATTATTTGGTAGATGTCAAGCTACTCTATGCAGAGGGGTATCTTAAACCATATCCGGATACAAGATATCATATTCCGGATTTTCAAAGAGCTAGTAATCGCACAAGAACTAGAAAGGAGTCATTTAATAAGAGACATTCATCCTCGCGAGGCGTTATTGAGAGAACATTCGGAGTTTGGAAGAAGAAGTGGGCCATTCTTCGGGATATGCCTCCTTATCCGTTCCCCAAACAGTGCGATGATAGTGTTGGCAACTATGGGCCTTCATAACTATATCGAGCGGCATCCAACTCGGCCGATGTTGATTTCGACGAGGTTGCTACGATCGACGGCTTACGGGACCGCATTGAACCGTCTCAACCACTGTGAGGATGACAATAGTGCACCAATCTGTACAAAAGAAGGGGAGGGTGCAAATGAAATGACAACACTTCGAGCAGACATTACTCGATTGTTAGTTGGAGAGTGAGTGTTTTTTTGCAGTGCAATGTATGTCTTTTACATTCTTTTTGAGCACTTTACTTCACATTATTTACAATTCAACACTCTAGATTGATTCTTTTCATTTTGTTTCGACCATTTTATACTCAAATTAATTAAGCCGCATGTATGCTCGTATTACATGTAAATATGAGCTCCAAGACGCTCGGCTACCTCTCGCCGATCGTTATGTCGCCGTGGGTTGCGTGCATCTCTTTCGACATCACGTCGACCGCATAGCTTTCGACGAAAGTTTTATGCCCGTCCTCGGGACATTCCGGATCGCTGTCGTTTCTTCCGATGGGCGGATAGCTTACCGCATTCTCACGAGTCCGACGCCGGGGAGTGTACGACCACAACGGAAGACGCAGATGAAACGGGAGTTACGGATTATGAAAACTAAAGTGAACATTATTTTATTGTTGGTTGTTGTTGGAATAATTCTTCGGCTTTTTTTTCACTCTATCATCGTCGCCACGTGTTTGAGAGTAGTATATGTTTTGTTGTATGACTCTACGACTATTTTGAGATGTGCAATCGCGTAGAACTCTACGACTATTTTGAGATTTGAAGCGTTCTCTTCGTCGTGTTATTAAATTTTTAATATAATTTGAAGAATCTATTTAAAATATTTTATAAAGTCTCGTAAATTTTTTATTAATATGAACAATCTTTTTAAATTATAAAAATTTTAATATATATATATATAATTCATTAAAATTAAAAGATAACTAAATATTTTATTTTACAATTAAATTAAAATATAACGAAGCTCGTAAATATTTTGTTAATACACTTAAAGAATTTAACCTATATAGTGAATTATCGAATTGAATCAATAGTTCACTATATATATAGAAAATATATATTAAAGATATTAAAATAAAAAAATCTAATTTCAATTTATAAATTTGTATATTTAAATATAAAATTTTAAAAAAAATTTATTTTACTTTCAAATATTTCATCCTACATAAATATATCCAAATATTAAAACAACTTCTAATAAACGAAGTGGCTCAGTCATTTTACTCACATAATTGCTTTTCCACAACTGCAACCAAACATACAAGAACTTTTCGCAGCTGCTTCTCATATTGCTTCTGATACAATAGCAATGTAACTGAAAATTCGAAGCAAAGACAATTGCTTCCAAACAGGCCCTTAGTGTGCACCTCTTTGCCCAAAAGGTTATGAAATATAACTTTGTGTGAATGCTTATCCAAAAAAAAAATTATAAAAACAGCACCAGTTCAAATTTAATTTGCGAGCCACGAAGTTATATTTTAGGGGAATTTACATACACAGCATCCAATACTTAATGTATATGTTTAACTTGCACCTAAATTTTGATTTGTACATCTAAAGCACCCTACCTATAGAATAAGTGTAAATCACATTTTTCAAACATAAGAAAAGATACTTCGCTTATAAAAAATAATGTTTAAGTCTAAGATAAGTAAATACATATGAATTGAGTGCTATTTATGTAAATTTCTGTATATTTTAATTCCATAAAATTGAACTATTTTATCATACAAATCATAGTAGATGTTAGATGAAGAGATAATTGGTCATACAACCAAATTAAATACACATTTATTTGCAAACATTACAGCAATAAAAACGATAATAAATTGTGTATCAAAATATTTTGACTAAAATGATGTAAAAGAGTTTTAGATTTATAAGATTCACTTTAACAGTGATAACATTTTAATAGTTTTTTGTATTATTTTTTTTTTCTGATTTACTACGATATAAACTACAATTATATATTCTAACCAGTGGTCTATTTGGACAGTTATAACTTATTGAATAATCTGTTGATTAACAACTTATCTGAATAAGCTCGCTGATTGTTTATGACAACTGTTTGAAAACGACTGACTTACAATTGTTTGTGGTAAATGAGAATTTTGTCTTTGTTAAGTAATATTTGCAACAGAACAGTCTTGATAATATATTTGACACTGCAGAAGTAGAAAATTGATACATAACAGTAAAAAGAAAGAAGAAACAACCCTCACTTAAGAGTGAGTATCAAGATTGATAGAAAATTTAAGAAAATAATTATTAAAATGATAATTAAAATCCAAGTTTTAACTCGTCATTTTCTCGTCAAAATCTTTCAGTTGAAATTTAGGTTTCAAAGCATTGAACTAAAATTCAGACAAAAATTTTGAATTTAAAATTTCTAACCTGCCTTTCTAAACTTTCTCCAATGGCGTCCCCTCTTTGAATTCAAATACTCAATTTTAAATTGAATTCAAAATTTTATAACTTTCTAAACCCATCCATTGAGTGGAATCAACGAGCTTAAGAGCTCACAAGAAATATATTTTCCCAGCTTTCCAACTCAAAAATCATGTTTCTTAAAGCCAAAAACTATTTCGAGCATTACATAAATAGCCATAAATAAAAAATCATATCTTTTAAATATAAAAAAAATTCCAACATGTACCCCAACAGGAAAGGTTGTCAAAATTTGAGCACTCCCAGAAACCAACAAGGAAAAATAAATAACTCAAGATAATCATTTTTTTCAGATCAGTTCTTTTACTAAAGTAAGCAAGCCTTGGAACAAAAGACACCGACAGCGTTCTGAGCTCCAAAGGCGACTAGGCCAGAGGCTCCCCAACAGACATTGTTCATAACATGGTTGTAATCGACTCCGATGAACAACCTTCCTACCTCCCCATTGCCTTTGTCAAAACAAGACCGCTCCATCATGGCCGCTCAAAGGAAGAAGTAGACTCACACGGGGAAGTGCAAGCGGGCGACTAAGGGACTTTTTGGGGCAGCTAGCTCTAGCGACTGCATCGAGCGAGCTCGTTCGTGTTCACAAATAGTTGGCAAAGGACGCAATTGAGGGTTTCAGGCAAAGAGTGAACAATCCAAAGGGCCATTCGGAGTGCCTTTTCTATGTTTTTGCCATGCTTTGACCAAGGGGGGCTGGCGAATAAACTCTCTCCCGAACATGGATTGCGCGGTCGAAACCGTGACTGACATTTAATAGAAAATGATTTTTGCCTATCGCGAAATGTAGGCTAGGCTAAACACGTGAAACAAACATCTTTGGTACTGTTCGAACTAAATTTTTTGTGTATTTACATTTCTATCAGGTAAAATTTGATATTTACACTTTAAATATTATAATTTCATAATTTCATGCATGGAAAGTGTTTGCCATATTTTCACTTTTTAGAAGGATGATAGTGTAATATGTTTTTATGTGAGGTTGAAAATTTGGATGTCAATATAAATGTTTAGATATTAACGAGCGAGATCAATAAATGAAATAAAATAGTTGTTCAAATCCAGTCGCGTGAAAAAGATAAAAAGTAGGGCGCGCTTCTGCCCGACGGGTAGCGGGCAGCATAATAAGCAAATACTCTTCCCCTCCCGCTCGCCTATAAACCAATGATCAAACTCCCAAAGTCCAGTCATGGGTGAATAATCCAAGACCAAACCCTAACCTCACAATAAAATGAAGATAGCTCAATTTCTCTGCTTCTCGCCTGATTTGGCCGAAGAACAGATCACCACCGTCCAAGTCCTAGCGGAGCCGCCGCCCTGCAATCGACAGCGGCGGCGGCGGCGGCAACGTCTAGCCGGAATCATCTTCCCGACCCTCATCAGTCCAAAGGCGAACATTTATGCTCATGTTTCTTCCACTCCGGTACGATTTCTCTTTACTTCAATTTCTGATTCTTTATCCAGATGTTGGAGCACGACATGGAGCATTGATTTTTATATTTTTTTCTTCTCAATTACAACAGAAACGAGGCGGTCAATTCAGTGATCAGAAACCAACCTTTGCATCTGATACGTCATCGTTGCAGAAATCGGATTCCGATGATGATCGGGGGTCGGATGAGCTCACCTCCTCATCCTCTTCGAGCTCATCGCCGAAAACACTACCGGCTTCTCCATTTTTGCCGGTACCGAAATCAAAGGAGATGGTGGAAGCGGCCCCGGAGAGGCAGTGCGCTCTATTTTTTTTGGTGGTGAGCTTGATGGTGATGGTGTTCTGCGGGCGGATCTGCGCGATCCTGTGGACGGCATCGGTGCTCTGCTTTGTTCCTCGCCGGAAAACGACACTGGAGTCCCCATATGCGCCGACGTCGACTCAGCCTCCGCCTCCGACGGCGGACCTTCAGCGAGGAGGATGTTGTGAGTATGACAGGAAGCGGGTTGTTCTGGAAGGATTTCTACTAAGAAGAAAGGGTTTAAACGGCGGTTAACAGAAGGGAAAGAAAGTTCGAAGTCAAATGAAACTAAAATAATGCGTGTTTATTTATCTATGTTCATATCCATTGTGCTGTTTTATTTATATTGTTAAAATTCTCATTCTTGTGTCAGAAATAAAAATTTATATTATGCTGTAAATAGATTCTCAAAGTCTAAGAATTGCTTTGTTTATTTTTGCCAAGTAAATACCTCAATTAATGTTGGTGGGATCAGTCTTTAGATTTCACATTTTTTTTAGATGAGAAAATAATATTTTAGATCGGATCCACTTGATAAAATTTAATTCAAGCTGAGACGTAATCCTACGGCTGTATTTCAGACACAATATTTTTTTCAGAAATAGGAAGTGTTAACAAGCCAACTTGGAAAGTCCAAATATTTTTCATCTTAATTTATCAAATTAATAAGACAAAATCAGGATTCAACAAGTTGCTTAGCAAATGTGCGTGATTGATTCTTATCTTATAAACTGAAATTGATGGCAGAGTTCTCGAGTCAAGGCTTTGTTTCATCGAGTGAGTTCGTATGATGTCCGCTACGTGGGCATTCAGACCGAATATACGAGTTGTGTGCAGGTACTATGGACATGTAGACTGCTCTGTGATTCATCTATAAGTCTCATGAGGCGTGGAGAGCAACAACCTATTTTATAATATGATGACTTAAATAAATCAAATTCAAATAAACATGAGTATGCCACCATCTTCAAAATATCTTTAAAATATATTACAAAATGGAAAAAATTTTTGCTTATCATAAATTTTGTTTTATTTATTAAACTATAAAGAAGTATTAAAATTAAATATTTAATTTCTGCATTTGCATCTAATACAGTCGCAGCTCGTTAATATTGGGAGCAAAAGCGTTTAGGTTTCTTAGTTCTGTAAACATAAAAATTGAAGTAATTACCCCAATCCATTGCTGCTTTGCTTTTACTACCTGTTTTACTATAATTATGTGATTTTGGCAGTCCGTTTTAGTTCCAAACCTCAAGATTTAAGAGGCAGACGAAAGTTTGGTAGATATAGTATGGTGATTTAAAATAATTGGCAGCACCTTTAAGCTTTATAGAAAAGGCTACTGATTTAATTAATCACCATTCCTTTATTTATTTATTTATTTATGAGATTTGCATGCAAATCACATTTTTATGATCGTAAATCTCTAACACCGATTTGTATCACATTTTTATGTTCTTAAATCTCTAATCACATTTAATTTGTGTCATAATCATGTCAAAATATGTGCATGAAAAAAACATATATTTAATGCTATTTTAGATATGATGTGAAGTATTTGAAGGCTATATAAATAAATATTAAAATCTTAAGTGGTATATAAATTTAGAAGAATCACATGTAAGTCCTAATTTTTTATAGCATTTATATATCTAAAATTTAAATTTTTTATAGCACACTAGTATCACATCCATGTTATATTTACGAGCGAAAATATATTTTTCATTAAAAATAAAAAATAAATATTAATTTTATTTTGGTGTGATGTTAAAATTTTAAAGAATATATAAACAAAGAGTAAATTAGGCATAAATATATAAAGGCAGATGACATGAGTGAAACATTATAATTGAGGGAAATTATTGTTTAGAGTTTGGTTGTTCTTTATTGGTTAAAAGTTAATTGGATGGAATTGGTGAGGTTGGAGGTTCATCCACTCAGTATCTCCCACTAGCTTCTTTATTAAACACCATCCACAACTGCCAAAGTCTTGGGTTTAGCATTTTTAAATATGCAGCTTATTTTTTAATTAAATATGGGATAGGAATAAATTAAGAAAAAAATTAAAGCAATCATACATAATGTGAGGAGTGATAGTAATGATTTGAGCATATACAATAAATTGTGCGCAATTGAATTCTTCCATTAACATTGATTTGGTAGTCTAAAAACCATTAAGGGCATTTTATTACGGGAAAGTTACATACCTCACAATTTTTTAGTATTTATATACATCACCTAAAGGTGTATTTTGTTTTTAAGATAACCGTGATTATATATATATATTTTTTATGATGTTAAAGATTTGAATGATATCCACATAAATATGAGAATGTCTAGATGTTAGATATATAAACATATAGAATTATGCAGTGTATATGTAAATGCTCCAAAATTTAATTTGCCACCTCTTTTTTCATAGTTAAAAGGTTATCTATTCTAACCATATTAATATAATAATGTGGATGTCTCCATATTAAATAATGCATGTACTATATTCCTAGAGGTTACAAAATCTCATTATTATTTATTCTTTACCATATCAAAAAATATAGAACATCAACTGCTGATTTACTTCAACACATATTTGAAAAGAGGTAAAATTTATGAATTAATAGGTAAAATAATCACAAATGTTGCCTGAGAAATTTGAAGTATGATGAACCACATCTCATTTTTATTTACTTTTCTTCTTTGTGTCATAAAGTATAGGAAGATTTACATAGATAACACTCAATTCCTATATATTTATATATCCAACACTTAAAACTTTAATTTTTATATGTATGTCATTTTCCTTACATATGAAAACATATATTTAACTTTTTAAAAGTTAAAATGGTGGTATTTTTATGTAAGATTTGGACAATATAAATGCAAAAAAAGTAAAGTTTAGTTGTTAGATTATGTAAATGTGTAGGAATTGAGTGGTCTATATGTAAAGGCCCAAAAGCATAATCCTTTTTCTTGCTGCTTAGCTTTCACTACTGCTCGCTACTATGGGAAAGGCGAGCAGACAAAAAAAAAGGAAGCAAATTTGCCCCTTTTTCTTCTTCGCATGCGACGTATCCCCTCCTCTATCCGCTTCGCTTATCTTTGTCACAAATAGGGACTACTTCACTAATTGGACATAATTATTTGAGGAGAGCCTGCACTCATGACTAGTGATAGGCCTCCAACGAATTTCTATCACTCCATCTGAATTTTTGAGCCACGATACAGATCTCAAAATAAAATTTGTAATAAGAAATATTCAAACTTTGATTAAGAGTTATCCAGAGCTCTGATTTCAACAAACTTACAGTCAAACTGACTGGCTCGAAAGACAGATCCAACAATATTAAAATTGACCAAATCTGAAGCAATTCAAGCTCATATCAAACCATTAAACCGCATTTGAAAGTTTTCTAGACACAATTGGAAGGTCAAACAAATGTTAATTATGGCGAGTTCATAGTCAGATCAAGTATGTAACAAGACGAATCCAATGAGACCATGATTGCTCAATTCCAACACCGTTAATGCACCTCAATGTCCAGCGAACGTCATCTAATCAAGGGAAGATCAAGGGAAGCTCTTTGAACCGTTGGATCAAAGCAGCTCATATTCAAGCATTAATTGGAGTTAGAACTCTATAAATAGCTTAAAGCCTGAAAAAGAGCTTAAAACTTTGAGAATGGGCTTAAGTCCAACACCACTTCTTTCGTTGTCAACAACTGCAGACCGTCGTCGCCACCACTGACGTCATCGATTGCCATCGATCCTAGATCGTCGATCGACCACCGTTGTCGCCATTTTCAACTACTTTCGACCACCGTCGACCGTCATTAATCGTTATCAGTCACCTCTCGTTTCTAGCAACAAATTTATCATCATATCAATACTGTAATTTGGGAAGTCTAGTAAATTTTTTTCGCTCATGGGATAAGTGGTTACGACTGTAATTATTTTTTTTTATAGTGAAACTCTTTAGTTGGGTCAGATCTCGTAGTTTTTCCCTTTACTGATTTTTAATGTAAGAATTTGTGGTGTAATTACTAGTTGTTTTATTTCTTTTTAGTGTGTGTTGAATCTTCTTACCGAAATAAGACGATGATATGCTATTCTACTGCCACAAATTTTCTACCACCCATCAACTAGCTTGCTAAATAATTTTTATATTTACTTATATAATAATTTAATGTCATAATCACAACAAAATATCTACATAAAAGGCTATGTTTTATTTTAGAAAAATAAATCTTAGTAGTATTTTAAATTTGAGATTATAAATTTGAGTTTATCATAAAGAAATATTAAAGTTAAGGGATTAGATATGCAACTGCAAAAGAATTTTGTGATATGTGAGTAAATTCCCCGTCCTTAAAATTCATATCTAATCAACTATTTTTAGAAAATAAATAATAAAATTATATGAAATCCCAAAGAATGAGAATTCCTATTGCTTCTTTTCATCACGTAATGTAGGTATGGGTTAACCTGACGGTTTGAAATCTGATAAACAATAAAATTTGTAAAATATGCATCTGCATAAACACGCTTCCAATTATTACCATAATGATTCGATCGTTATGCATAATAGAGGTGATTCAAGGAGAGCAGAGGAGAATAGATTGAGGGCCCATTTCGTTCGCGCTTTTTAGCGTTGCGTGGCGAGCGGCGACTTCCGACCCCGAAAGTTCGTCGTTTGGTTTGCGCTTCGCTGTGAAAGCTGGGCGAACGCGGCGTGAAAGACAGCCGCGGCAATACCCCCACGGCCCGCCGTTCGTCCCGTAATTTTTTCATCTTTACCCCTTTCTTCTCTTACGCCCTAACGGCGGCCCATCTGCTTCCCTCGCGACTGCTTCCTCTTCTTCTTCCCTAGCCCTTCGATCTCCAAATCTCAGGTAAAAAAATGAAGCATTCAGTTCTTCTACTTGCGGATCCGAGAGATTTAATGAATGTTTTTTGTATTTTCTTCCTCTACTTCCTCCCATCTTCTACCCATCTCCTCCCTGTTTCTATACTTTGGTGGATTGTTAGTTATGGCTTTGTTTGATTTTGCTAGATTTTGGTGAATGTGACAATAACTACCCAGCTCCTTTGTTTTTGCTTTATGAATGTGGCAATGGATTTATGAGATAACATATGTAATGCTACCTCTTCAAAAGTTCTAGGTTTTGTGAACACACTCATTACCTAAGCTCTCCTTGGAAATTTTTTTCCTTTTCGTTTTAGTGAGCTTTGGAGTTTACTGAAATAGCCTACTTAGAAAATTGGAAACAGTTCAGGACAATTGGAAAATTGGAAACAGTTCAGGCTGCTTATGTTTACGTGACCTCTGTATTTACTTGCTCAGTTTAGTATGTAGTTCTCTGAGATAAATAACCTGCTTTGAAAATTGGAAATGATGTCATGAAAAGGTTTAATTTTGAAGGCTGTTGATGCATTTAAAATAACATAATGTTCAATCGACCATGAATGTTTTTTCAATTCTTTTAAGCAGATGAAACTTAAGGACTTATTTTCACTATGAATGTTTTTATTGTCATGATATGTTTAACCTGCCTAAGCACCGTAGCATGCATTGCTTACCTCTATAGGATGGTTGTGCTAAATTGGTATTTGTTGTTTTGACCCCCAATTAGTCACTAAGGTAAGTGGCACTCTTGTAAATTTTTACTTACTTAAGCCTCCATTGTTGACTTTAGAAAAGGTGCTACCTCATTATGGAAGACCCTAGAAGAGGACATGTGGAAGGACATGTGGAGGCCATGCGGTGGAAGGAGGACATGTGAAAGGACATGTGGAGACCATGCGATGGAGGACTCTAAAGGGTGGACATGTGGAGGCCATGCGATCCTCAAGGTTACACCTCATCTATTTATAGAATATTATAATGTAATCTAATCTACTATAAATAGATGAGATGAGGAGGCCTTAGTGTGGGTTTTGTAAGAGTGAAAAAGAACTCGAGCGAGTGTGCTAGCTTGTTAAGGGTGAGGAGAGCATCTTGGAGGCCTTGGATGTGAAGGGAGGTCATGGAAGATGAGGGCCCATCTATGTAAAGCTAAGTACTCTTGTTTCTTGTCTTAGTGGATTATTTCGATTCCCTCCTGTGGACGTAGGTCAAAAAGACCGAACCACGTAAATCCTCTTGTTTGCTTGTACTATTGTGTTTACATCTTCTTTGTTGTGATTTACGGTTTGTTCTCTTACCAAGATTAAGGAAAGAAAGTGTTTTTCCCACAACAATTGACGCCGTTTGTGGGAAAATCTCGACACATCTTGGTCGGAGGAATCGCACCCAAGAAATCGCAGCAAGAAGAGGTGTTTGGCGGGGACAATGGGTTCCACCAAATTCGACATCGAGAAATTCACGGAAAGAACGACTTCGGCCGTGGAGAGTAAAGATGAGAGCCCTACCGGTTCGACGAGGTGTCGCGAAGCCTTGCGAGGGCCGACGGCACTCGCCGGCCGACATGACAGAGAAAGAGAAGATCGACATGTCGAGGAAAGCTCATAGTTTGAAAATCTTGAGCTTGGGCGACAAGGTTCTGAGGGAGGTGTCGAGGGAGACAACGGCTCAAGCACTTTGGGCAAAACTCGAGGTACTCTACCTGACCAAGTCCCTGGCTAATAGGCTATTTCGAAACAAGCGCTTATACTCTTTCAAAATGCACGAAGACAAATTAGTCTCGGAGCAGATAGACGAGTTCAACAAGATCATAGATGATCTTGAGAACATCGACGTCAAGATGGATGACAAGGACAAGGAGCTGCTGTTGCTAAACTCTATTCTTAAGAGCTACGAGCAGTTCAAGGATGTGATGCTCTATGGAAGGGCGCAAACGATTACTCTGGAAGAGGTTCAATCATTAATCAGAGCCAAAGAACTTCAGAAGAAGCACGACATGAAGGAGGAAACCAAGTGGAGACGAGTCCGATGGTTAGAGGAAGATCGAGCAATAAAGGATATAAAAGTGACCAGAGCAGATCAAGGTCCAGAAGAAACGTTAGAGGTCAGTCTTCTAAGAGATCCTACAAGTGCTACCATTGCCACAAGGAAGGTCATTTTAAGAAGGACTGTCTGGATAGAAAGAAAGTCTTTCAGGAGAAGCCTAAAGATTCTGGAGAAGCAAGCATAGTCTCAGACGGCTATGATTCAGCTGAAGCTCTGGTGATCACAGAATCTGAATCTAGCAAGGAGTGGATCCTTGACTCAGGGTGCTCCTTCCACATGTGTCCTCACAAAGACTGGTTCGAGACACTACAACTGGCAAATGGTGGATCCGTTCTACTTGGAGACAATAAAGTCTGTAAGGTGATCGGCAGCGGGACGATCAGAATAAAGATGTTCGATGGAGCTGAACGGATACTCGCAAGATGTCGGTACGTCCCGGAACTTAAAAGAAATTTGATTTCTTTAGGGACGCCGGAGTCGAATGGATACTCATTCAAGGCAGAGAATAGCTGTATCAGAGTAGCTAAGGGCTCTCTCATAGTCATGAAAAGGAGTCAGAAAGAATGGGCTATACTCCCTAGTTGGAAAAACTATGATCAGGAACTTCTCAAATGCAGTTCAATCAGAGCCTGACAGATCCAGACTATGGCACATGAGGTCAGGGCATGTAAGTGAAAGGGGCTTACAGAATTGTCCAAGCGGAACTCGTTATGCGGAGATCGGGCCGACAAACTCGAATTCTGCGAACAATGCGTACTAGTGGAAGGACATCGGGTGAAGTTCTCCACCGGAATACATACATCAAAGAAACCTCTTGATTATGTACACGATGATCTATGGGGCCCAGCTAGAACTCAGACTCATGGAGGAGGAAGGTACTTCATGTCCATCAACGATGACTACACCATGAAGGTATGGGTCTTTATCCTAAAAACAAAAGATGAAGCTTTTCAACGATTCAGTGACTGGTTAACTTTCACCGAAAATAAGATGGGAGCAAAGCTGAAGCACTTGAGAACCGACAATGGCTTGGAGTACTTGTTCGGAGCGGCTGAGGAGCTGTGCAGGAGGAATGGCATCACAAGGCACAAGACGGGCCGGAACACTCCTCAACAGAACGACCTAGCTGAGAGGATGAACAGGACTCTCCTAGAGAGAGTGCGGTGCATGCTGTTAAATGCAGGTCTACCCAAAAGTTTATGGGGCGAAGCTGTGTCAACCGCCTGCTACCTTATCAACAGATGCCCATCGACAGCCGTTGATATGAAGACTCATTTGGAGATGTGGTACGGAAACCAGGTAACTATGATAATCTTAAAGTCTTTGGATGTATTGCATACGCTCACGTTAGACAGGATAAGCTGGAAGCGAGGGCCTTGAAGTGCATCTTCATTGGATACCCACCTAGAACCAAAGGATACAAACTTTGGTGCCTAGATCAACATAAATGCATCATCAGTAGAGATGTAACATTCGATGAGTCCAAAATGGGGAATCTGCAAAGCTATGTTACCAGGGACAGTGTCACTAAGGAGGATTCGTCAATCGAGGTGGAGCCGCAACAAAATTTGATCGATCGAAGGACAACCGTGAATGATCAAGATGAAGTGGCAGAAGACCAGCAAGTGATCGAACCGTAAAGAAGATCCGACGACTACGACTTGGTAAGGGACGGACAAAGGAGAACTATCAGACCGCCAGAGAGATACGACCATGCAGATATGATCTCCTATGCTCTGAGTGTTGCTGAAGTGATAGAAGAAGCAGAACCAAGCAGCTACAAGGAAGCCCTAAATAGCAAGGAAAGACACAAGTGGGAAGAGGCAATGGATGAGGAAATGACTTCTTTGATGAAAAACAAAGCCTGGGAAGTTGTGGATCGACCAATGAACAAACGCGTAGTCGGTTGCAAGTGGACCTTTAAGAAGAAGGAAGGCATGCCAGGTACTGAGAGGATCAGGTACAAAGCCAGACTCGTTGCAAAGGGATTCACACGAGTCGAAGGAATTGACTTCAATGAAATCTTCTCACCCGTGGTGAAGCACTCGCTCAATTAGGATAGTCTTAGCACTAGCAGTCAATTCAACTCGGAATTAGAACAGCTAGATGTTAAGACTCGCGTTCTCGCATGGAGAGCTTGAAGAAACCATCTACATGGACCGACCGGATGGGTACAACACACCCGAGACAAAGGACAAAGTTTGCTTGTCGAAGAAGGCATCGTATGGGCCGAAACAAAGCCCAAGACAATGGTACAAACGGTTTGATGATTTCATGCTAAAGATCGGCTTTGTCGAAGCGACTACGACAATCGTGTGTACATGAAGTGGCAAGACGGTGAAATCGGTACGTACTTGCTCCTTTATGTGGATGATATGTTAGTAGCCGGCAGGAGCAAGGAGGAAGTCCGGAAGATCAAAGGTATGCTCAATTCGAATTTGACATGAAGGACCTAGGACCGACTACAAAGATCCTAGGTATGGAGATTACTAGAGACAAGAAAAAGGGTAGCTTATTCTTGTCTCAAAAGTCATATATTCAGAAGGTTCTAACAAGGTTCAACATGGACGAGGCTAAGCAAGTTGCAACATCTATCGGCCAACACTTCGGACTCATCGAACTCTCAAGCACCGTAGATCGAAGAGGAGAAAAGGTACATGGAGGGTGTCCCCTACGCCAGCTGGGTTGGTAGCATCATGTATGGTATGGTTTGTAGCAGGCACTGCATTTAGCCTATGCCGTCGCATTGTAAGCGGCTTCATAGCAAGCCCGGGACGAGCTCACCTGGGAAGCACTAAAATGGATCCCGAGATACTTAAGAGGCGCCACCGATTCGGGGCTACTCTTCGAAGCGTGGAAGACAAAGAAGAAAAAGTAGTCGGTTACGTAGATTCTGATCACGCAGAAGCATCGACACCAGGAAGTCACCGACCGGATTCATCTTCACTTGTCTTCGTGACTTGCAGTCGATTGGAAGTCTAACCTCCAACCGGCTGTGGCCCTCTCAACAACGGAGGCCGAATATATCGTCGTGATCGAAGCAATCAAGGAAGCTATGCGGCTAAAGGGCATGACCGAAGAGCTTTGGATACATCAAAAGGTGATAACCGTGTTTTGCGACAACCAAAGCACCATCCACCTAACCGAGAATCGTGCATTTCATGAAAGATCCAAGCACATAGATGTGAAGCTTCATTTCATAAGGGACGTCGTCGCTAAAGGCTCAATAGTGGTAGAGAAGATACCAACCGAAGAGAACTCGCCGATATGCTCACCAGGCGCCGCCCATAGCTAAGTTCGGACACTCGCCCGAACTTAGTGAATTTTTCCACTGGCCGAGGGCCCCTCGGGGGCCACATGGAGGAATCACTACTCCAAAGCATAATTGAGGGTCAAGGTGGAGATTTGTTGTTTTGACCCCCAATTAGTCACTAAGGTAAGTGGCACTCTTGTAAATTTCTACTTATTTTAAGCCTCCATTGTTGACTTTAGAAAGGTGTCACCTCATTATGGAAGACCCTAGAAGAGGACATGTGGAAGGACATGTGGAGGCCATGCGGTGGAAGGAGGACATGTGAAAGGACATGTGGAGACCATGCGATGGAGGACTCTAAAGGGTGGACATGTGGAAGCCATGCGATCCTTGAAGGTTACACCTCATCTATTTATAGAATATTATAATGTAATCTAATCTACTATAAATAGATGAGATGAGGGGAGGCCTTAGTGTGGGTTTTGTAAGAGTGAAAAAGAACTCAATGAGTGTGGGCTAGCTTGTTAAGGGTGAGGAGAGCATCTTTGAGGCCTTGGATGTGAAGGGAGGTCATGGAAGATGAGGGCCCATCTATGTAAAGCTAAGTACTCTTGTTTCTTGTCTTAGTGGATTATTTCGATTCTCTCCCGTGGACGTAGGTCAAAAAGACCGAACCACGTAAATCCTCTTGTTTGCTTGTACTTTTGTGTTTACATCTTCTTTGTTGTGATTTGCGGTTTGTTCTCTTACCAAGATTAAGGAAAGAAAGTGTTTTTCCCACAACAGTATTCAATACCCTGTTTTTTTTCTATCATGCACTGCTTAAGGACTTATTTTCACAAATCAAATGGATGGCAAATATGTGCATGCTTTATTATTTTAGCACTCTTCATATGTGCAAGCTTTATTCTTTCTAATCAGCGTTACTTGGAATTGCTTCTCCCCTAATGCATTTTCTAAATGAATTTAAATCGAGGAATGAGAATTGTTACAAGATTGAGGAGTTGAAACATATGAGTGGGTGTGCAAATTAAATTCTTGTTGAATAAAAATGTTTACGGCATTACGTGATGGGATGCTGGAGAGGCTTCATACATTTGACATTCAATTCTTGTGCTTCTTACGCTTATTTCACTTAAACTTTGTTTCCTACATACACACCACTCTTGCATTGCATGGTGTGACTATCATTTAATGTACAACTAGTCTAATTATGTATGCAAAATCTGAAGAGATTTGAGGGGTTTAAGTGCAAAACCTGAGAGCTTTGAATGGTTTGTTTGTAAAATCTAGAAAGTACGAGGGGGGGGGGGTTTATTTGCAAAATCTGGAAAGGCTTGGGGGGGTTATTACTACTTCTCTTTCTTTACTTTGCTGGTTTGGTGAAGTCTTGTTTATTTGCAGTGGAACTTGTTTGTTATGCTTAAAAGTGAAATGCATGAATAGCTTATGGCTTTAAGAGGGTGTTTTGACATTGAGTTAATTGTTGAAAAAAGGGATGTTATACAAGTTTTGGCTCATTTTCATTGTTGTGATATTGCATATATGAAAAGAGGGATGTTGTTATACAAGCCTCGGTTTTGCCTGTAACTGAACTGGTTTGACTCCCTGCTATGGCTCTCGGTTCGGCCCTTATAGTGGGCTCGGGTTCCCTGCTATGGCTCTCGGTTTGGCCCTTAAAGTGGGCTCCCTGCTATGGCTCTTGGTTTGACCCTTATAGTGGTGTTTTATATGTAAATATTTTCAATGAAATTATGCAAGTCCTCACAAAATATGTAAATAGAAGACTTTGTGAAATGTTGGAGGAAGTCATGTATGAATGAAAGCCTTGTACCTACCTCTTTTATCATCTAATAAAATTTTCATCTTTTTTTCCCGTGGATGTAGGTCATATTGACCGAACCATGTTAAATAATTTGTCTCTTTTTATATTTTTGTAAATTTTTGTTAATTTTATGTTTCAATTGAATGTGATGAAAGTTTATAATTTGTTTCAAATATTAGCTGTTTTTTAAATTTGAATGTATTTCATTTCTATATGTGTTATAGCTTAGTATAACATGACCAGTAAGGGGAAGGAAATTGGTCCACCTGCAACGTGGAAAAAGGACATAAAATATTTTTTTGTGATATATGCATAAAAGAGATAGAGTTGGGAAATAGACCGTCCACATTTCTCAATAAAGAATGTTGGGAAAACATTGTTAATCATTTTAAAGAAGCAACTGGGAGGACGTATGATAAGACGCAACTGAAAAACAAATGAGATCGGCTCAAAAAGGATTGGAAGATTTGAAAAGATTTAAAACGTGTGTGTATAGGTCTCGGTTGGAATCCTTTAAAGCGCACCTTAAATGTATCTGAGGAGTGGTGGGCACAACGACTTGTGGTTAGTATATACATTAATTTCTGACAATTTGAAATGTTTATACAATTATTGCTTAATTTTAAATGATTCAATTTTGTCTCAGGTTGTTCCTGCTGCTAGGAAATTTAAACCGAGTGGAATTGAACTCAAACTTGAGGAGAAGATGGATCAGATGTTTCAGGGTATCGTAGCCACTGGCAAGTATGCATGTGCACCCAACAAGGTTGAATTTACTGAGACCCAGGAGAATGTGGCTGTCAGTCTTATCCTTTTTCTAAACAGGTGCAGATCTTTATAGCAACGACGACGCTGCATAATTATATTAGGCGTCATCCATCACGATTAGATATCGATTTCTGCAGTGCAGAAATGAATGAACAAGAAGCAGCTGCATGACGATCAAAAAATCAAATAGGTTCTTAGACGTTAATAGATGATAGCAAGCAGCCTAACATTTGCGCTAAGGACTGCGAATGTGCTGAAGAAATGACACAACTTCAAGATGAAATCACAAATGCATTGGTTAATATGACATAAACCTGTATTTCGTTATGGAGATCTTTGAAGTATTTCTATTTTGACTGTATAAGTCATTTATCATTTGAGTACTTATCAAAATCATGTGATGAAATGAAGACACTTATTTTACAATTTTTCTCGCAATATAACCCATTTAATAATTTTACAAAAGTTGATGAAAAACCTTTTAATTTAAAGTTAGTGGCAATTACATAGACACCACCTGAGACTTGTTATTTACAAATCAGCCACCTTCTTTCAGTTATATTCTTTATTATTTTATCAAATTCTCAATAATTTGATTATGACACGTGTAAATATATCGATTTGATAGTCAAAATAAAAATCATATGAATGATTTATTTGTATATATCAATATTTTGGTTGGTACGTATGATGCTGAAATGATATCAACTCTTACTCGCTTGAAGTTCAAAATAGTCTTCATGACAGCGAGAATTTTTTAACGAGTTTTACCAAACAAGTGCAAACTTGACCATTTCTTCAAACAACAGTGACTACATATTGTTCTTAGGCATTACTAGAACTAAACAGACAACTAGAACTTCTTCGCATTTACTTGCATAATGAACATTTCAGTCAAGATAATCGAATTGCGCCAAACAGACCCTGAGTCTCGAGTCTCTACCACTCAACTTATTTCTTAGCTAAATAAAATGGCAAAGCCAAATTATATTTATTGAGCTTTATCTCCGTTTGAATGGATGATTGGGCCAATCGGAATTTGTTTCCTTACATTCCAACCAAACGATAGTATCAAGTTGTGCATTTTGATTAAGATAGTGCTGTTGATTTACAAGATGACCTTATGGAGTCGAACAAATCAATATGATTAGGGCAGGATATGGCGCCTTCAGCGTTTACTCTCCGCTCCATTACCCTCTTCTTTCCGTTCTCTCAATCAGCAAGGAAGCCCTCTCTCCAATCCTCCCATTCCACCAAAGTGCTCAATCTCACACTATCACTGGCCACAGATTCTGACCCCTACGGTCCCTCTCTCCGCCGCGGCCAACGGCCAACTTCCTCCGATTGCGGCGGCTATGGCTCTGAATGCGACGAAAGCTCATATCTCGACCGTTCTTCTTTTTCACGCACATTCAACATCGCCGCCCTTCGTATCCCCGCATCTGAATGCGCTACTCTGGAGGATCGCCTCCGCGGCCACCTCCTCAACTGGCCTCGTATCCGAAACGTCGCCCGCGTCCCCGGCGATGATATTGAACCCGACATTCGAAACCTTCTCCGCAATGCCGAATGCGACCGAGGCCAGCGGCTTGTCTCACTTGCCTGCCGCGCTGATGGTGAAACTGATAACAAGACGGAGGGTATGAGCCCGGTGATATATCGGGAAAAGCTCGCGAAGCAGTTCAATTGCCGGGGATTCTTGAACTTTCGGAACTTGGCGAGGATGTCGCGTCCAAAGAAGAAGAAGAAGAAGAGCGCTATTGGAGAGAGGGTTAGTGTTAAGGACAGAGAGCAAAAGAAAGAGTATACAGTCGTGGAAGTTATGGGGGAGAGTGAAGGGAAAGAGGATGATATGAGCCGTTTGCTGGGTGCTGAGTTCCGCACTGGGAGATGGAGAGGCTCGACGAGGTTGCTTTTGCTTGACGAACGTCACGCGGATAAGGGTCTTGAGGAGCTACCGGAGGCAGTCAAGGTAGCTATGATACTATTTAATTTCTTCTTCTTCTTCTTCTTCTTCTCTCTCTCTCTCTCTCTCTTGGATTTTATGAAATAGACAATTCCTGGCTTTATAATTCATTCTTGTGTAGTCTATGATTCTCATACTTAAAAAATACTATATAAAGAAGTTGAGCTTCAGTGGTAACTATGTTATAAATTATATTTCAGTGAATTATGGATGCATGGAGAGATTTGTATGAACCAATCAGGCCAAGGTAATTTCCATTTTAGTTCAGTATATCTTCATTGGAGTAAAGCGGGAGATTACTTGAGTTTTATTTGTCTTTTTCTCTGACTAGCTGTAGGAGGGAATGGGGGTGCAGATTGAAGGAAATTTTATTAGTGAATTTTCTTATACTACAAAGCCTTGCTTGGTCCCTTCGTATGAGACAGCCTAATGTACAAATTTTGTTCTTGATCTCATCGATTCAGCTAGCATTCCTATCATACATGATTGCCTGACTTAAAATATTCACTCATGTAATTAGATATTTATGATTGGGCTGACATTTTATAGTTGTGATTGAATGATCACCTTACATATTTGGACCACTGATTTCTTGCAAATTTGAAACCTGAAATTATTGCTCCAATTGGGGTTGGAGGAGATATTCGTTTTAGAAAAGTAGTTATAGGTGAGAAAGGTGGCAACAATGACGTGATCTTTCAATGTAGTTTAGTTTATCCCAAAAATTAAAGGTGGATGCTAGCTTTGTTTCATGTGGAGGAGTGGAATGGTAATTTAAGTTCATAAGGATGATGCTTGTGTTGTTTTTTTGTGCTGATATGGTCTCTAGTTGATCTATAGGGAGAGCTTGCCGTATGCTAACCAGACAAATCTACATCAAAAGGAGATTGTTGAAGCACAAAATAATGATCAGGGGTGCACATTGAAAGTGTAGGAGATATTATAGTACAGTGACCAATTGTTGGGTGTGGCATGAATTAAAGTAATTTGCTCACAAAAAACTCAATCTTGGGAAAAGTGTGAGATATTGTAATCTTTTAACCATGATTTGACCCTGAGATGTATCTGATAATGTAACATTGGACTTATTATTAGGAATTTGATTGGTGGCAATGGGTTTGTTTTTTGAATTTGCATTAAGTCATTTGTACTTGCTCATGTAGCTTGATAATGTAATGACATTTGGAGAAAAAGCTACCTTCTCTATGTTGAATAACATCAAATCCTGGGAAAATGTGAGAAGGCTGAGGTCCTTTGTTGAGAATTGACCGGCAAGATGATAGTATATTGGAGAGTTCTAGGATCATTGCTGGTTAGAATTATGTTATCAACATACATGGAGTTAAATAAGCTGACTGTTGTTGAGCGCAACTAAAAAAGTGTTGACTTGCTAATTGAAATAGCCAGAGTTTTTAAGAATCTTACAATGCTTTGTGTTTTGGGCATAGTGGACTTGTTTGAGTTCATAGATGGCTGTTTGAAGCATGCATATAAGAGTGGGGTGATCTGGATCAAGAAAGCTTGGGATTTGATCCATATAGATATTGCCCGTGAGATGGCCATGGAGGAATGCACTTTTCACATCAAGCTGCAAAGAGACCATCCTTGGCTGGAAAAAAAATTGATTTTTCATGGTTTAATTATTGAACTAAATGTTTCATGAAAATCAACCCCTGAAGGTTGTTTAAAGCCTTTGGCCATTAGGCATGCTTTCTGCTTATCAATGAAATCATTAAGATGATGTTTTGTGCTTAAATCAATTTGCAATTGACAAAGTTGTTTTTGGGCTAAAAATCAATTTGTATTTGACAATGATTGTGCGTGGATGTAGAGGAGAGAATGTTCCAGGTGTCATTTTTGACAAGGGGATAAATATCTTCATAATGAGTGGATGCCATTAGAACTTTTTATGGATTGGGGATAACTGTGGGTTTAAGGTCTGGATTGAAAGATGATTGGATGAGGAGTTTGAGTTTCTATCTAGGTTTATAGGCATTGTTCTTAGCTTGGGTGGTCATGTAGTTGTTGGCTGTGTTTGTTAGGGGGCTATTTTGGCTATTGTAACTTTCTTATATTAATTAGGTTGGTTGTGGGTAAATAATTATTTGGTCTTTGAGAGCTAGTTCTCGATGGCTTTTTGGGTGGTTAGTGGTGGTGGCTTAATTGAGTTGTGTACTTGTGTTACGAGGTTGATGAGGGTCATAAGGGGTGCATGCAATAGTGTTGTGAAAGGAACTTATAATTTGACGAACTTGTGAACCCAAAGAAATCTAAGATTGCAGATTTTTAGTCCCTAGACTAGAGGAACACATTGACAAATGTAAAGGTGAAGATATTTTTGGTAAAATTTGGCTTGCTAGAAGGCTTGATTGTGGATATTTTTTTGAATCTTGGTAGAGAGAAACACTTTTTGAGAGGGATTGCCTTGGATAAGCACAAGGAATAGTGTGAGGACGGCACGAGTAAGGACTGATAATTTGATAGCGAAGACGAGAAAAAAAAAAAAAAACTTTAAGTTTGTATTTTGTTGGGATGGTAGAAAAAAGAGTCAAAGGATGCTAAACTTGGAGAGTGGGAGTGGCATACAATTATAAGACAGACAACTATAGGGGATGCATATGACCAATTTTTTATACAATGGAAGGCATGAGGAGGTTGATGAATCCCAATTTTTACTATATAGTGTTGATGACGTTTAGTTTACCCATTGTGTTCTAGGTTATGTTGTGGGTTGGTTTGATTTGAGATCACATGGGATTAGATAAAGTGGTAACGAGCGTGATCTTTCGTGCCATAGTTGAAGTGAAGAGTGATAATTTTATGGTGAAAGATATTTTCACTAGTTGTATGTTTCTTGCCTTAGTTGAAGTGAATAGTGATAATTTTTCGGTGAAAGATGTTTTCACTAGTTGGTAAAAAACTATGTATTTGGAATTTTTTTGTAAATGTCTATTATTAAATGTATTAAATGAAGTGAACAACAAATATAACATAATATTTGAAGTTGTCAATAAAATGTATTGTGGAGGGCCAAACATCGGATAAAATAATTTTAGGTGTTCTATATGAGGTGATTATAGACTTAGAAAAGAGGTTTGTGACTTCTATTACATTGACATGAGTTACAATTAAAATTAAATAATGATGTATTGGATATATCAAAATGCTAATTCAGACTTGGATATTTGAGGATCTTGGAATGAAGATTAATTAGATAATGTTGCTACGTGGATAAAACATTTTTAACATTATATACAATAACTGAAGCATCGGATTTGGAATTAGACATTGTTGGCCACTTATAGATTTCATATTTACTAGTATCTCACATAGTTTTGATTTTTAGTGGTATGTGAAGTGGAAATTGTGAGGGTTATGGAGAGACACAAGCAATTTCTAATCATGTTGTTGTCATAGCTAGTGCGAGGCGTATGAAGAGTAAGTGTTGCCAAATCAATAATAACATAACATGACACACAACTATTGAGAAGTTGCGCGGTGAACACATTTTTTCAGTGCGAACTACAAAGTGTGCTTGTGGTGTTGTGGTTGAGGATAGATGACATGGTGAAATGGTGCTTGGTTTAGTGATGTTGAATACCATATCGTTGGTTAAGTAACAAGGTATGATCTAGGAGGAGATCTTAGTGTGCGATGGTGATTGTGCTTCATATTTTGATAAAATGTGTGAAAGTTATGGGGATGATGATCAAGGCTGCCAAGGTTGGGGTTGTGGTTAGGGCTACCAATGTTGACCTTGATGTGGTTGGTGCAGATTTGATTTTTGAGAGTTGTGTTTGTTAGTTGATGGAGTAGTTAAATCCTTCCTAGAAATGTTATGTAGATTGACATCAAACTAGAGAGGTTTTCATGAAATTATTGTGTAAGTCTCTAGTATTGACGGTTGAAATGAGATCGTTGTGCTCATGGCTAAGACCATTAAAAGTTGTGGGGATGATGATCGATGCTGCCAAAGCTGTGGCTGTGGTCAGAGCTACTAATGTTGGCCTTGATGTGGTCGGTGTAAATTTGATTTTTAAGTGGTGTGTTTGATACGCAGGGCTATGGGGGCCGAACTGTTCCCTTCCTTTCTTTTTCCTCCTATTTCCGCTTTCCCTTTCCCATCTTTCCTTTCTAGCACTTGCTAATTCTGAATTTTTATTATTTTTATTAGTCTTTACCTGTGTTGAATTCTTCCTATTATAAACATTGCCTCAATTATTAATTCTTATTATTTTTATTCTCTTCCTTATTTTAAAACATTACCTAAAATAAATTCTAAGCCTCATTATAAATAAGAGGTTGTATGCTTGGAGTTTCTCAGTTTTTGGAGTTAAACGATTTCTAAATTCATATTACCGCTGCCTGTGCTGTTCCCTTCAAGGGATGTATCTAAGGGGTGTTCTAGCTATCCCTCGTCCTAGGTGATGATCTTCTCCAAGGGTCCAAGGGGTGCTCCAGCTGTAGCTCAACCTCGACAAGACATTTATCTTACCATATTTCTATTTCCCTGTTTCCATCATAGAATCCAACCACCACATACCCCTTTTCCACTGCTGCCAACCACCGTTGCTTCTGTTCAACCACGTTGCTCCTATCTAGCCACCTTAGCCCCTCTTCCACTGCTGTCAGCTCTGCTCCTTCCCTCAAAACACCGTTCAACTGTTGTCTTCCTCATCAACCACCTACAAGCAGCCCTTCTGGCTCCTCGTCGGCGTTGTTTTGTGCGTGAAGTGCCCGTAAGAAGCTGTCGGTCGCCGGAATCGGAATCCCGTAGCCCGCTTCGGAAGGATCCTTCAACGAAAAGAAAGGAAGTCAACCGACCTCATATTTTTCATAGTTGAATGAAAGAATACACACCTCTAGCTCACGCACTTATCCCGAAAGACAAACACAAGACTTAAGAGTGAGAGCTCGATCAAATAAACTAAGAAATATATGACGTCCGTTCGGTCTCGCGAAACCAATTTATTCTGACGATAAATTCCCTATTTAATACGAAGAATTAAATAGCGTTTATTTTAAATCGTGTTCGGAAAATGCTCCTATAGAGCAAACCCCTATAGTTAATTACATCTTAAATGACCGAAATCATCTAAGAATACTTCGATAAAAATCGGGAAATATTATCTTCAAGGAGGTCAAATGGATAGGACTTTTCAACGAAATAAGATGTGGAGGTATGCAAAAGGAGTCGGCTCAAATTCGGAATGCGGAATCCAAAGGAGAGGAACCAGTGGATGTCGGAGGTCCGAAAGCGAGCCTCAATAACTTCCCGAGCTATCCTATGGTTTCTTGACGACGACATAGCTCCACTGTCGAAGACGACCGTGTCGCCCACTATACTAGCCTCCGAGCCTCCTTCTTGCGAAGAAGGCCGAGTTTTCTAGGCGGTAGTCAAAATGTTCAATCAGTGACTCTACTGGTCGAAGTTCTTCTAAACATCCTATGCAAGTATGTTTAAGTCATTGCATGCTTTATAACAAGATATGTATATAAGACAGAAAGTATAGATAGAAGACGCAACGAAGATATAACGTAACATGCTAAACAGGATAACACGCAAGTAGTAAGTATGAAAAGCTGATCGCTAAACAAGATAAAGACGCAAGAAGTAGTACAAAGAAGCGTAACACGCCGCAAATGTAAACAAACCCGTATACCTGAAAGGCCCGTTATTTTCTTTTGTCTAGCCAGCAGAAGTGTGCCACATGAAAGCCAAGCAAGCAAAAGAAAAGGTCATCGAAAAGCTCGAGAAAACAAAGTGATTGACTCACAACAGAAAAGCTCGAAAAAAAAAGGTCGCTAAAAACTCCGAGGAAATCCTAAAAAGGACCACGAGTGCTCTATCAAAAATCAAACGAAAACCCGAAGAAAACCGCAAGCACTCGGCTCAGCAGCTCAAAACTCTAGTAAGATCGCTCGAAGGTCGTCGAAGTCTACTTCGATCACACGAAGTGTATAAAGTCTCGCTACTCAACAAGCATGTGTCCAACCTGGACTCGACTCGTAGAGTGTTCCCCCACCCAAGACCGATAATCAACAAGTGGACAATCAAATTTTGTAACATAGTTTTGAAATTTATATTTTTAGCATGCATACTGGTTTCGATACATCAAAAGAGAAGTTTTATCAATTTTTAATTGTAGTGGAAATATATTTTTTTATTATGGAATGTAGTATCATATTTTTATCGGCTTTTGAAAAGTATAATCGTCCACTAATCGATCATTTCGTAGAGGTAAAGTATCACTAACAATCCTAAGAAGCGTACGGTGCCCCGCTCGTCGCTAGCGCGCGAATGATACCGTCATCCTACGGCTCATCGGGCCCCGGAGCGAGTCCCGATGTCGTAGGACGGGATATCATTCTACTCTATCACTGCGCGCGCTTTTGCATCATCGCCGTCATCGCCCCAAAACAAAACAAAAACCAAAGCCGATTCCGAGCAAGCGTGAAAAACGTGTCAAGAACGAAAAGGGGAAAGGAAAATTAACCCACCCCCGAACTCGGAGGGTAGGATGACGAGTAAGTTAATTTAAAATTCCCTAACACATGTAATGACAAGGCTTTTAAAAACGAAATCCGAGTTCCTGAATCGACCGAGAGTGTCATTTTCTCGCTCAAGCACAATTATATCAAAAGGAAACTTAAAAACAAAATTGTGGAGAGAAAACGATCAAAGTCTTTTAAAATCAAGTAAAAGAGAAAAAGGTTCGAGACAAACACCGGTCATGAACATTTCCAAACCCATAAGAAAGTCGAATGGACAAGCTTCCCAAGAACATCAATTTAACTCCAATTCATCAAATGAGAGCACCTAAGAAGTGGCCCAAGCACAATGCTCAATATCTCCTCTCAAACAAGCAAGGAGCAACTATAGGTGCTCATCTTTATCAATTCCCAATTCAACTATAGCGATAAACAAGGCCGCCAACACATTAATTACTAAGATAAGGCTCTCGGCCGTAGCCAAAACAAAAGCAGTAGTAAAGCCTCCAACTCCAAAATTCACAACTCAGCAACAAAAGCGCCACCACCATAAGAATCCCCGCATAAGGCTCTCAGCCAAGCCCCTAAATCAAACCCGAGCCAACAACAGTGCCAAAGCAAGGCTAGCCTCAATCTCAAACCAGAACAACTCTCAAAAAAAGTCAAACCCGAGCCAAGACAAGGCCAAGAGAACCAGCCCAACCTCAATTCGAAAACAAGGATACAATAATGCCAACTGGAAACCGAGCCACATAAGGCCAAAATCCGGCTAGAATCAAGCTTAAAACAAAGAGTATAGCAAAACCTCAACCAAGCCCAATATAAGAGTAAATCCGAATACCAAAGTAGGCTCTCAAATCGAAATAAATCAAGCCAACCAAGCTCCCAAACAGGCCAAAACAAGCCTCTTAAAGCATCGAAATAAGAGTAGCAAGTATCCGTATGTTAGAATAGCCTTTCAAGTAAGAGTTAAGCCAAGCCAACCGAGCTTCAAGACGAGCTATAATAAAGTTAAAACCACACCTATCATGAAGCTAAAACGAACGTTTTCATATACTTACCGATTAAAATGCGAGCCTCAATACATTTATCATGAAAGTGAACATAGTGGCTCCTTCAAGTTCGAATCAAAACTTCACTTTAACATGCTATTTTTGTAAAGGAAAGCTACAAGGAGCAAGAAATGAATCCCTCATGTATATGAATTAAATAAATACTTCCATGCCTCATGTCAAGCTAAAGTACACGTGGAGCCCTATAACATTCATCTCAAGCATGCAATTAACACATTCCAGGGGATATAAGCCTTCACTCGAAACCATAAACAGGAAAGAACCGCGCCAATCAACGAGGCTACGGTAGCTCTGGGCCAAATCGAAGAGGAGAAAGGGGAGTCAGAAGAGTTACCGGAGTGCGTAAAACACACGAGAGCAAACCGCAACGCAAGACAACAAGACACCTCCCCTCCTCTTCACGAAATTTCGGGCCAAACACAATCCCACCCCAAATGGGGTTTAAATAGAGCAGAGAGGAGGGGAAGCAGAAGTCAAGAGATCAACCTATAGGATCGAACGCAAGTTGAACTGGCGGCAAATTGCCGCAGAATGGGAGCAGAGAGATCGGTAAGGGGCGTACGCAGGGGCAAGTTGCTCGCACAGGGATAAGGATAGGATCGCGAGCTGCTCGAGGAGCAAACGGCCGCCGAGGGAGCACGCTCGAGCGCGGGAGGGACGAAGCTTCCATGGAGCTCGCGCGGGAGAGACGAAGCCAACCGGTCAAGCGTGAGGAGAGTTAGGGCAGATTTAGTTTAATTAGGTTTTTTTTTATTCTTTTAAAAGAAGTTTTAAAATATATATTATTTTTATTTTAAAAAAAACTTAAATTACGAGTTTTGCCCCCGACAGGCTATCGTCGCAAGCTTAACTTTGATTGTAAGTGAAATCGACGTTCCGGACGCATCGGCGCAGTCCGTTTCGTCGTCCGAGGTCGTCTGGGCAACCTCGTCGATGAGCGCGTCAAAATTGCGTCGAAATTTGGTATCATCGCAAAATCTTGACGCGAGCGCGATCGAAAGCGAGGTCAACACTCCTCCCTGCCCCTGACCGACCCTCCTAGCAGCCCATCAGCCTTGCTGTCCCTCCAGTCCCTTTCCAACAGGCCACCGGTCCTCTCCAACACCTTCAGGCCACCCGTCTGACTCCTCCCAGCAGCTACCAACCTTCCCGTCCTGTTTCCCGTATCCACCAACACCACTGTTCCAACCTCGCACTGCGGCTATTTCTGTTTTATGTTATTGCCATATCCTTAATTTCAACGGTCCTTATTGTCGTTTACTGTTTAATTGTGCTATGCTATTTCCTGTTGAAGAGTCGTCATTGTAACTTTGTGGCGTCCCATAATAATAATTTTAGTTTTGAGTTGTGGTTTGGTTTTTCTTTGGTATCATTTGATATCAGAGCTAATCTAACCCTAGTCCCATCTTAGGGGTTTCCTAGCATCCGCCCCTACCAGAGCCACCATAAAAAATTTCCTTTTTTTTACTTTTCTCTACTTGTTCCTTTTTATTTTCCCTTTTCTTTTGTTTTTCTTTTTTTCCACAGATCTCAGGCTGTTAATCATGCTGCGAGAAGAAATATGCCCGAATGTACCTGAGAAGAGACGCGACGAGAACTCTGTCGCCTCCAACAGAGAGTTGCAGAGATTGAAGATATGACACAAGAAGTTACCAGGAGAGTCGAAGGGGAGAGAGAGAAGATGATCTGAATCCCTTGCATAGGGATAATTTCAACGATGAAGAAGATAAGCCATGATATTTTGAATTTCAGTAGCAGAGGAGGCCTAGAGAGGGATACCTAAATCTCTCAAAAACTTTTCGAGAAGAGATGTCATTTGGAGGATACCGAGACCACAAAATCAAGGTGGATTTGCCCGAATTTGAGGGTGTATTGATCCAGATGAATTCATTGAATGACTACAGACAGTTGAGCAGAACTTCAAATACAAAGAGGTGTCCGAAGTGGGCGGATTAAATTAGCTACTATCAAATTAAACAAAAGTGCCTTCATATGGTGGGAGAACGTGCGACGGAGGAGGCGAGAAGGCAACAATAAGATTATCTAGTGGGAGAAGATGAAGAAAATCATGTTTAAGAATATCTTACTCATTAATGTCAGGACATCATTTTAAAACTCGACAATCTGCAGCATAGAGATCTTTAAGTGGAGGAGTTCACAACTCAGTTCTACCACTTACAGCGGAAGTGCAATCTAACAGAGCCATAAGAGAATAACCGCCATATATCTTGAGGGATTGAAGCATAGTATTAGCAATGTGGTGTAGCTATAGCAGTAGGAGGATGTCCAAACACTAGCATTGAAAGTGGAGAGGCAACAGATGCAGAGTTGATAGCCATCCACAGTTGGAGACACTAACAGAAGCACACCACAGGGAGTTGAGAAAATTAGTTCAAATATGGATAAAACCACCCCTAGTGAGAAAAAGCCGATCACAATACCCGCTAGAAAATGCTTCAGATGTCACGAATTTGGGCACAGAGCCTCCAGTCGTCTGGCGAGCTGACTTGTAACGTTTACCAAGCAGGGCCTTACAAGAGGTCAGGGAGGAGCTGATTGCTGAGGACCAGAGTGAGATACATCATCTTCCCCCAGATGAAGGATAGATTCTTATTATTCGAGGGGTCATACGGATCGATATTGATACAAGGGATTCATAGCGACTTCATCACAATATTTTCTACAGTTGTACCGTAAACGGGAAGGTATGTCATCTCATCATTGATGGAGGAAGCAATAAGAATGGAGATCGACTCAGATGGTAAAAAAACTAGGACTTATGACCTAGAGGTATTCTCAGTCATATTCACTGATGTGGTTGAAGAAGGAAAACATAGTTAGCATCGATCGACAATGGCTAGTAGGGTGTTAGATGCAAGATCAGGTATGGTGTGACGTGGTTCCCATGGATCCCTGTCATCTTCTACTAGGAAGACCATGGAAGTTTGACCCGAAGACTCATCACAATGGATTCAAGAACACATTCTTTCACCATGGATGGCAAGAACATTATTCTACTTCTTTCGATGGAGCCCGAGGACATAAGGGCCCTTACCAGCAGAGCAGCGTGAGTGGTTTTAGTGTCAACATAGGATGAGAGGATTAAGACACTATCTCCAGACACGAGACAACCATGAGAGAGAGCATTTTAGGATATCACAATCGATTCTTTACCACCACGGTGACCACAAATGTGGGAAATTTCATTCTCAGGAGGTTGGGCCGAGATGGGAGTTAAGCTCGTAAGTGATTTGAGGTATAATACAATCGACAGTGGGTTCTAGGTGCTGCTAAAAGACAAGGAACCAGAAGCTTCGACGAATGAGGTTGAGCTCCCTCAACCCCAAGAGACTGACACAGGGCTAGGGGGCCAGCCTTTTCTTAGTCCAGCTTGGTTGGACCGGGGGGGGGGGTGGGGGGGGGGTGGGGGGGTGGGGGCTGCTGCCCATGCTCCCTCTTTCTTTTTCCTTCTTTTGCCTTTGTCCTTTTCCCTTCTTTCAACTCTGCTCCTTCCCTCAGAACTCCGTCCAGCTGCTGTCTTCTTCATGGAGCACCTACTAGCAGCCTTTCCAGCTCCTCACTGCCCCTGACCGGCCCTTTCAGCAGTCCGCCAGCCTTGCTGCTCCCTCTGGTTCCTTTCCATCAGGTCGCCAGTCCTCTCCAACACCTTTAGGCCACTTTTCAGACTCTTCTCAACAGCCGCCAACCATTTTAGTCTGTTCACCACGACCGCCAACACCACTGATCCATCCTCACCCTGCCGCATCCGTCGCAGAGGGTTGTTTCTGTTTTATGTTATTGCATTTTTCTTAATTTTAGCGGTACCTTACAGTTTACCTTCATGTTGAAGAGTCGTCATTGAAATCTTGTGGCATCTCGTAATAATAGTTGCAATTTTGAGTCGTGCTTTGGGTTTTCCTCTGGTATCAATTTGTTAGTTGATTGAGTAGTTATATCTTTCTTAGATTTGCTATGTAGATTGGCATCAAATTAGAGAAGTTTTCTTGAAGTTATCGTGTAAGGAGATTGAAGTGTCTCAATTGTTGCTGTTTGAGATGAGATCCTTGTATTCAGGGCTAAGGCCATTGAAAGTTGTAGGGATGAGGATCGAGGCTGCCAAGGTTGTGGCTGTGGTTCATGTCTACCAATGCTGGCCTTGATGTTGTGGATGCAATTTTAATTTTTTAAGAGGTGACTGGTGAGTTTGTCAGTTGGCGGAGTAGTTAAAATCTGTGTTGGATTTGTGATGTAGATTGGCATCAAATTAGATAAGTTTTCATGAAGTTATTGTAAGGAGCTCAAAGTGTCTTGAGCATTTATGGCTGGGATGAGATCTTCGTATTCAGGGCAAAGATCATTGATGATTTATTTATTAGATCAAAATTAACATCATCATTATCATCATCATCTTCGTTTTGCAAGAGGGGCGAGTTCATTGCCAAACCTTTCACCACTTGAAAGAATTCAGTAACACTTTGAGAGACTTTGGGAGTATTCCGCACTTCGTAGTTCGCCTTAAAGGTGTAGTAGATGATCATGAGAGAGTTCGAAACATGTATGAGATTTTGCCATGCTTGATGAGTAACATTGACACTTGTAATGAATGAAGTGATTGAAGGAGTGTGTGATCCAGTGTTGGCATTTATAATGAGTTGGTCTTAGCAAATTTAGTTACGATCACCTCGATTGGTTTCCTGCCGCCCATGCCCCCTCTTTCTTTTTCCTTCTATTCTCTCTGTCCTTTTCCCATCTTCCTTCATGTTCAACCACCTTCCTGCTCTTGTTCAGCCACTACAGCCCATCTTCCACTGCTGCCAACCCTGCTCCTTCCCTCAGGACTCCGTCCAGCTGTTGTCTTCTTCACCGAGCACCTACTAACACCCTTTCCAGCTCCTCTCTGCTCCTGACCGGCCTTCTCAGCAGCCCTCCAGCCTCACTGCCCCCTCAGGTTCCTTTCTAGCAGGCCGCCAGTCCTCTCACCTTTAGGCCACCTATCAGACTCTTCTCAGCTGCCGCCAGCCTTTTCGGTCTGTTCCCCACGACCGCCAAAACCACTTTTCCATCCTCGCCCTGTTGCATCCGTCACAAAGGGTTATTTATGTTTTATGTTATTGTCTTTTTCTTAATATCAGCGATACTTTACTGTTTACCTTCATGTTGAATAGTTGTCATTGAAATCTTGTGGTGTCTCGTAATAATAGTTGCAATTTGGGTTTTCCTCTGGTATCAATTTGTCAGTTGATGAAGTAGTTACATCTTTCTTGGATTTGCTATGTAGATTGGCATCAAATTAGAGAAGTTTTCATGAAGTTATTGTGTAAGGAGATCGAAGCGTCTCAATTGTTGATGTTTGAGATGAGATCCTTGTATTCAGGGCTAAGGCCATTGAAAGTTGTAGGGATGAGGATCGAGGCTGCCAAGATTGTGGCTGTGGTTCATGTTTACCAATGTTGGCTTTGATGTTGTGGGTGCAAATTTGATTTTTTAAGAGGTGACTGGTGAGTTTGTCAGTTGGTGAGTTAAAATCTTTTTTGGATTTGTTATGTAGATTGACATCGGATTAGATAAGTTTTCATGAAGTTATTGTAAGGAGTTCAAAGTGTCTTTAGCATTTATGGTTGAGATGAGATCTTTGTATTCAGGGCAAAGATCATTGATGATTTATTTATTAGATCAAAATTAACATCATCATCATCATCATCATCTTCGTTTTGCAAGAGGAGCGAGTTCATTGCCAAACCTTTCACCACTTGAAGGAATTCAATAACACTTTGAGAGACTTTGGGAGTATTCCGCACTTCGTAGTTTGCCTTGAAGGTGTAGTAGACGATCATGAGAGGGTTTGAAACATGTACGAGATTTTGCCATGCTTGATGAGTAACATTGACACTTGTAATGAATGAAGTGATTGAAGGAGTGTGTGATCTAGTGTTGGCATTTATAATAAGTTGGTCTTAACAATTTAGTTACGATCACCTCGATTGGTTTCCTGCCGCCCATGGCCCCTCTTTCCTTTTCCTCCTATTCCCTCTGTCCTTTTCCCTTCTTTCCTTCATGTTCAACCACCTTCCTGCTCCCGTTCAACCATTGCAACCCATCTACCACTGTTGTCAACCCTGCTCCTTCCCTCAAGACTCCGTCCAGCTGTCTTCTTCATCGAGCACCTACTAGCAGCCTTTCCAGCTCCTCTCAGCTCCTGATCGGCCCTCTCAGCAGCCCGCCAGCCTCCCTGCCCCCTCCGGTTCCTTTCCAGCAGGCCGCCAGTCCTCTCCAACACCTTTAGGCCACCTATCAGACTCTTCTCAGCTGCCGCCAGCTTTTTCGATCTGTTCCCCACGACCGCCAACTCGACTTTTCCATCCTCGTCCTGTCGCATCCGTCGCAAAGGGCTGTTTCTGTTTTATGTTATTGTCTTTTCCTTAATTTCAGCGATACTTTACTGTTTACCTTCATGTTGAAGAGTCGTCATTGAAATCTTGCGGTGTCTCGTAATAATAGTTGCAATTTTGAGTTGTGCTTTGGGTTTTCCTCTGGTATCAATTTGTCAGTTGATGAAGTAGTTACATCTTTCTTGGATTTGCTATGTAGATTGACGTTAAATTAGAGAAGTTTTCATGAAGCTATTGTGTTAGGAGATCGAAGCGTTTCAATTGGTTATGTTTGAGATGAGATCCTTGTATTCAGGGCTAAGCCCATTGAAAGTTTTAGGGATGAGGGTCGAGGCTTCCAAGATTGTGGCTGTGGTTCATGTCTACCAATGTTGGCCTTGATGTTGTGGGTGCAAATTTGATTTTTTAAGAGGTGACTAGTGAGTTTGTTAGTTAGTGTAGTTAAAATCTTTCTTGGATTTGTGATGTAGATTGGCATCAGATTAGATAAGTTTTCATGCAGTTATTTTAAGGAGCTCAAAGTGTCTTTAACATTTATGGTTGATATGAGATCTTTGTATTCAAGGCAAAGATCATTGATGATTTTTTTATTAGATCAAAGTTAGGATCATCATCATCATCTTCGTTTCACAAGAGGACCAGGTTCATTGCCAAACCTCTCACCTACTTGAAGGAATTCAGTAACACTTTGAGAGAGTTTGGGAGTATTTCGCTCTTTGTAGTTTGCCTTAATGTTGTAGTAGACGATCATGAGAGGGTTTGAAACATGTATGGGATTTTGCCATGCTTGATGAGTAACATTGACACTTGTAATGAATGAAGTGATTGAAGGAGTGTGCGATCCAACGTTGGCATTTATAATGAGTTGGTCTTAACAAATTTAGTTACGATCACCTCGTTTGGTTTCTTGTAGGCGTAGAGCTTCTTTATAAATTTAACTTAGTAGATAAAGCCTAATATAAGTGTTTTTAACCTGATTCACAATTACACAGTCATTTAGTTTCCTGACAAAAAATTTGACCCAGTTTATTTATGCGACTAGTGTGCAAAATAGATATGTTATAGAGTTTTGAATTTAATTTATTGTTTACACAATAGGAGTTCTACGCAAGTGCACGTATCGTTTCAAGTAATATAGAGTTTTCTTTAAGACCCAGAGTACCGATCCCACAAAGAAGCGAGGTAAGAAATCATAAGTTCTAGTCTACTATCAGGTTAAAATTTGGAATGTCGATTAAGGGTACTTTTCTAGCAAGTAATCCTAAATTCAAACCTAAATCTAAAGAAAAACCTAACTAGATAAATTGGTTTGGTAAATTATGAGGTGTAAACAAATTTCCTTTCTTTTATGATGACCTAGATAATGTGTAGGAATAGAATGCTTATAATCTAATGAGACCAGTGACAATAGGAGCAAAATTATTCTTTATCATCTTCTGAATGCATAAAGAACATTGGCTAACCCAGGGTTAAGTTCCTAAATCCTTCGTTATGCTGGATAAGTTCTAGCCTGCTACTCTAGATTACCTACACTTTTGGACTAACCTATCCTTAAGTTCCATACTTTAGATCAAATTGGATAAGGTTCTAGCCTGTCACCCTAGAATCATCAATTTACACCCATCAATAAATATCTCCCTAGCATTGCATTGAATTGCTGGACTATTTATCTTTCACCTAGAAATTTAATGTGTTACCACTTAGTTGAGAATTACACCGCCTGGATCTTATTACAATTACAATAAAATTTAACACTACAACAAGTCTAAATTGCAATGTAAATGATGTTAAAGTGAAATACCATCACATTTATAATAAGAGCATTTCTAAGTAAATCTGAATTTATAAACATTCATCCATTTCATTGTAAAAGAAAAGTAAAATAAAGATATTAAAAAAATTATAGAATTATGTAATATTATTTGTGCCAATAAGGAATATATGTCTATCTACCATCTTCCGAGCACATAGGTACACTTAGTATCTATTAGGTTTACACTACTCATGGTAAAGAGTCTATTCATTTACATCATTTATCACCTAGAAGCTCCCAATAGAAAGAGTTCATGAAGTATATTTCCTTTAACAGTTGCATCGCGCCTAAACTACTTCACTATAGCTAACCGGACAATGTGAGTGCACTCAAGTTGTGAATTCACCGCTCTTCCGAGTTTTAATTTAACTTACAATGGATTTTAACATAACACATGTCAGTATATTATGTCAATGAAGCAACAAAGATATTACTCATCACATAAAATTAAAATTATTCTATCATAAAACAAATTTTACCACTTATGCCACTACATAACAAGAGGAAAGAGTAAAGAAAACTACTCACTAAGCATGAAGAAAACACAATATAAAACTTCATTTAAATCAAAATAAATCAATTAGACAAGTGTTTACAACAATTATAAGATAATGAAAAATACAATACTTAGTTTCTTCCCTCTGAAATAAAGATAAAAATCTTTCCAACAAATCTCTTGTTGATCCATGCAATGCTCATAAAACATCTTACAGTTATCTTTGAAAATCTCCTCTCAAATCTATCTAGAAAAGGTAGAGATCTACATTTTCTACTCTTATCTACGACCTCCAGGCATTGTTGAAGATTCTAGGAATTTGAAATGCGAAAATGTGCCTTTTCAAGCATCAAAATCCGCCTAATAACTCCCTGGGACGTGCCGTAATTGTCCCGGGCAGTTTCTTGCACCTAGGCGCCACTTTCTGGCGCTTAGTGTTATATTGCTCTATTTTTGCTTCCGTTTCACTCCGTTTCAGTTCCAATCCGCTCCAAGTATTATACTTTGTTCAATTTGATTCTAAATTGCTCCATTTTCTCTAAAACTCAATTTCTTGTACCGAAAACCAAAATCACACAAAATATTTTTTTATTAAAGTGCAATATCATAAAAAATGTGCATAAAATGTATATAAAAAGTAGTATATTTTTAGGTCTATCAATTCCCCTAAACTTAAACGTTACTTGTTTTCAAGTAACACTATTAACTTTGAAAACCTAATTTGTTGATTTAAGATAGTGTGTTTCAGTAGAGTTTCCTATAATTATCTCAGAAATGTTATAGTGCAACTTATGAGAAATTCTAACAAATCAACACGAGATTAATGTGTAAGAATATCTCATATTCAACTTAAGAAACATAATTTTTTATTTCAAAAGTTATTAGAATTTGTCAAAATAAAGATTCTTAAAAAGTTTTAAACATAATTTAAACACCCTATATATACCAATTTGATCAATACTTTTTTTGAAATAAGAATAAACCTAAGATTGTTTCTAAGTCTTTTCATTTAAAAAGATTCAAGTGAAACCAATTTTTTATTATGCTTCTTCTTAAGTTTCTCCCCACTTTTTATTTTTTTTACTTATCTTTTTTTTTCTTTTTAGATTTTTTTTTTCAATCATTTCTATTTTCATGTGAGGATTATTATAACTTATTAGACTTTTAATAGTTTTGAATTTCACTATGTTATTTCTAAAGTTCAAAACTCAAAACTTTTCTTTAATCTTTAAAAGTGTAAGTATTAGTTTGAAAAATGTTTCAATAAAGACTAAATTCTCATAAAGTATAAATCTAATAATCTTAGCTCTTCAAATATTCAACTTTTTTCTACTATAAATGGTAAATTATTCTTCTAATGTTTCTTACAAAATATCTCAACTCTAAAACAATTTCTTCACATAGGATCCCGACTAAGTTTTTTTTAACATTCCTAAAATCAAAATTATAGTAACTTAAAGGTAACACGATATACCATAAGTCATTTTAAAAGTGATATCAAATTAAATACAGACTACTGATGACAAATAAAGTTAAATTTTAAAAATAATTCTTTCTCCAAAACTTTATTTTTAACATGTATAACATTCAGTAACAAAAATATAAACAATAGAAAAACAACAACCCAGAAGTACAATCTACCATTGATGTCTATCAAAACATTTGCAAATATACTTAGGACAGAACTGTGTGCATTAAACAATAAAGCTAAACTAAACATGCCAGAATGAAATTAAACTAAAGAAAGTCTAACTACCATAACAGGTATTAACATAAGAATATATATTTAAGTATTTCTCAAATCCTCTATATTTTTTTAACACAAACACAAACACACTTGGTAAATGAGGTCAGTTTTTTATTAACTCATCGCACATCACAACTTTATTTCCAATTTCTAACTGAATAACTACATAGATATATTAAGTTCCTTCCATGAATTTTGTAGGGTTAACCCCATGGACAAGATTATCTCTGTTACGCTGGCTTATGTATTGTCATCCTCAGGTACTACCTTACCCCATAATGTATGAACCTCTAATTGTATATAGATAGTGACAGTCATCCACATGTTGCTCATAAAGTTGGCTCATGACCCTATCGAATGAAAACAATGTCAGATAAAGGAAGTAGCAAAATTGAGATGAAACTAACATTGTCTGAACTTAAGATTTCTCCATTAAAACTCAAATCCAGTTAAGACCCAAGTTATAGTGGACTCGTTAATGCAATTATTATAAGAGAGTATATACAAGTCTAATGATAATGAGAAGTTAAGGATCATCTCACTCATGACACACAAAGACCAAATCAATCCACTAAAAATCCAAACATCCACCAACATCAGTTAAACTGATCAATTCACACTAAATCAAACACAACTCAACCCAAACAATTACAACTCACATACTAACACAGGTAACCATGAGTTGCCTCCCACGAAACGCTAGGTTTTGCGTATTCAACCCGACAAATCCCAAGGTTATACTTATTTCACTTCCTCACCAATTTTCTCCTTGGGGATTTATAATCTTCCTAAAAGTTCTCCCTTGTCCTGAGTTATACGATTTAAGTTTGTAGCTTTTGAACTACGCATTTAAATCTAAAGACTTAACTAATATGACAGTTTTCCAGTACTTCAAACACTCAATAACATTTTTGGTATTTTGACTTTTCTTTAAATAGACTCATAAAAAATTAACATACTAGATAATAACACTACTATTTCCAAATCTAAGTCTGTCATGTTCAACTAAAATTCTCTTAAAATTCTTAAAGTGGCTTCCTCGGCAACAGCGCCAAAAACTTGACCCGACTCGTAATTATGCAGTCATTTAGTTTTCTGGACAAAAACTTGATAGTTTATTTATGCGACTAGTGTGTAAAATTGATATATTATAGAGTTTATAATTTAATTTATAGTTTACACACTACGAGTTCTACGCAAACGCAAGTGCACGTATCGTTTCAAATAATATATGATTTTATTTAAGACCCAGAGTATCAATCTCACAGAGAAGCGATGTAAGAAATCCTTTAGGATAAGTTTTGGTCTACTACTATCAAGTCTTAGTTTGGAATGTCGATTAATGATATTTTTCTAACAATTACACATAATTACAAACCTAAATCTAAAGATAAACCTAATTAGATAAATTGATTTGGTAAATTATAAGATATAAAGAAAAAGACATTTCTCTTATGATGACATATATAATGTGTAGGAATGAGATGCTTAGATTCTAATGTGGCCAGTGACAATAGGAGCAAACCTATTATTTATCTCTTCCGAGTGCATAAAGAACATTGACTAACTAAAAGTTAAGTTCATAAATCATCGGTTATGCTGGTTAGTTATAACCTGTCACTATAGATATTCAATTACAACAAATTTTAACACTACAACAGATTTCAATTGCAATGTAAATGAGATTCAAGTGAAATACCATCACATTTATAATATAAGAGCATTTCTAAGCGAATCTAACTTCCTAAACATTAATCCAATTCATTGTAAAATAAAAGTAAAATGAAGATATTGACATAAGCAGTAGAAGAATTTATAGAATTATATAATAATATTTGTGCCAACAAGGAACATGTCTACCTACCACTTCCTAAGCGTATAAGTACACTTAGTATTTTATTAGGTTTACACAACTGGCAGAGATGCAAATGTGGGTAAAAAGCCTTACAACCATGGTAAGGACCTCATTCACTTACATCAATTGTCACCTAGAAGCTTCTATTAGAAACAGATCATGAAGTATTTTCCTTTAAAAGTTACAACACCATCTAAACTACTTCACCGTAGCCAACCAGATAATGTGAGTGCACTCAAGTTGTGAAGTCACCGCTTCCGAGTCTTAGTTTAACTTACAACAGATTTTAACATAACATATGTCAGTATATTATGTCAATGAAGCAACAGAGATATCACTAAGCACATAGAAATTAAAATTATACTATCATAAAACAAATATTTTGACTTATGCCACTACTTCATAACAAGAGAAAAGTGTAAGTAAAATTATTCACTAAGCATGAAGAAAACACAACAGAAAACTTCATTTAAATCAAAACAAATCCACTAGATAAGTATTTACAACAATTATAAGATAATGAAGAACACAATACTTAGTTTTTTTTCTCTGAAATAAAGATGTAAATCCCTCCAACAAAGTCTCATGTTGATCCACGCAATACTCATAAAATCCGTTACAGATATATCTCAAAATCCCTTCTCCAATATATCTAGAAAAGGTAAAAATCTACATTTTCTACTCTTAAATACGACCTCTAGGCATTCCTGGAGATTTCAAGAATTTGAAATGCGAAAATGTGCCTTTCCAAGCGTGAAAATGCATCGTAACCGCTCTGGGCAGTTTCCGGCGCCTAGGTGCCAGTTTGCGGCACTTACGTGCTCTCTTTTTTGTTTTCTGGGCGGGGACTGGCGCCTAGACACCACGCTGCTGGCAGCACCCCCATTTGCTTTCGTTCTACCACGTTTCAGCACCAATCCGCTCCAAGTGTTATGCCTTGCTCCATTTGACTCCATATTGCTCCATTTTTGCTCTATTTTCTCCAAAACTTCATCTCTTGTATCTGAAACCAAAAACACGCAAAATACGTTCCATTAAAGTGCAATATTATTAAAAAACGAGCATAAAATGTATATAAAAAGTAGGACATTTTTAGATTTGTCAGTTTTAAATTGCATTTTCCATGAAATATAATTTGTGGTGGTGAGTTTAAGTGGAGATTAATATATAACCTTAAAGGAGATGAGTTTGGTTGGAGCTTTCAGTCGATTTCTGATGGTGGGGGTTTTGTTGGTGAATAACTATTCTAGCTTCATTATGGGACGTGGGTTCATTTGTTGAAGAAATGTTTAACTGTGAGGTTTACAATAGGTTGATAGCAATGGTGCTAGGCCATGGTGGCGGGCTTGCACCCTAGGTTGATTGCTTCTAAGGAGGTTTGAGCAATATTTGATGACTATTGACACATGGAGAATCTGATGCATGGTGTCCATGCTTTGGAATTACAATGCAAGGGTTGGATGAGTTAGGGTGATGTTGATTGCAGGCGAAGCATGTCATTTGCAGGCGGCGAAGAAAGTGCGGCGTTTCATCAACAAGGTGAGTTCTAGCATTGGTTTCTTGGAAACGTGATAGAAGGCATGGTTCGGAACAATGAGAGGCATACTTGAAGTACTGTTGTGAGGCTAAGCATACGCATCTCGACAAGGCACGGAGTGGCCAATGGGCTTAATGCCTCTAGCATTTATCGAGTTGGGATTAGATTGCTTTTTTGTGTCTGTTTGTGTGTGTGAGAGAGAGAGCCTAACCAATGCGTTGGCAAAACATTTAGTTCATCGAGTTAGCTTTTCTGATGTTTATGGTTGCTTAAATCGAGATATTCGCTACTGTAATCAGATCTCTAAGATCATGCTGAGATTATGTTGCTGTAATTGAATGGTTACCTCCAGTATTTGCAGCATCGAGTTCTCTCAAGATTTGGGTCTTTATGTTATTGCGTTATATCAAACACTGACTTAATCCTTTCTTGTAATGAGTTGGTCTGAAGAAATTGAAGGCGGAGGCTTGTATTGTTTTATGCGAAGGAATGGAGTGGTAATATAAGTTTATTGTGTTATTGGTTCCTCTTTTTCATATAATAATATTTTGCACTTCATTTTAATTGATTGGAATCTGTATTCTGTCTGGGCATTCCATTATCTAGTCATTTATGAATTTGGAACTTATGTAATGGATGATATTTCATGATTAGCTCACCAGATGCTTAGAACACTGATTTTTAGTGTTTTGATTTTGTTTTCCCTGTCTAGGCAGTTCTGAAAGGAGGGAAAATGCCTTGCAAGTTTTCAGTTTGTGAGCTTGTACGGTGCAAGTTAACCTTGTTCTATAACTATTGGCATATGAATGAGGTTTGTTTTCTTCATGTAATGCTTTTTTTATGCCTTTAAAAGTTACCTAGGGCATAATTTTCTGATGTCATTAATCCTTACTGTGCTTGTAGGTTTTGGAGATCTTGCTTCCAGAAGGTATAGTTGTTCCAACTGGTTTTGAAACAGTGGGGCATATTGCACACTTGAATTTAGGTGAAGAACACCTTCCTTACAAGAAACTTATTGCGCAGGTCTGTAATTTAATCGTATTGATCAAAAGTCTAATCAACAATGCAAAGCTCGAGTACCTAAATCTTAAGGAAATTCTGAATGTAAATTTGTTTTTGCTATTATATTATTAATTTGTGGTAGATCGTCAAATGAGGAAAGTTGCATTTTTTTTACAGGTAGTTCTTGACAAGAACAGGCCAAAAATACAAACAGTTGTGAACAAGTTAGAAGCTATTCAAAATGATTATAGAACAATGCAACTAGAAATACTGGCAGGCAACCATTCTGTTGTTACTACAGTTATAGAGAATGGGATCAAATTTCAAGTTGATTTAGCCAAAGCGTATGTTCCTTGCTCTTGCTTTCCATCATTGGGTTTTTGAATGCTATTTTTTATCCATCTTCATGTTTCTGACATTGTTAATGGTCAGTCAATATAGGGATCAAGGAGTACTTTATCTTAATTTGATGTACAATGTTTGCAAAATTTTTCCTAATAAGATGCAAGTTATTGTAGTGTGTAACTTGAACTATATGTGTTTTCGTTTTCTTTTTTCTGTTTTTTGGTTGGGCGTTTGGTGATAGTCCATTATATTTTAACGCCTTTTGGAATTGGTGAAGTCTCAAGATTATACCTGTGACAATGTTCCAGTGCTTAATGGTGGCTTGCTAGCGGAAAATTGTTTTTTCCTTGTAGAGAACAACAAGCTTGTAACTTACATTTTAACCAGAGGGATATGAATTCCAGAGTTGGCAACTCCACATGCCAGACCTTAAAAATAGAGAAGGGCTTATTTAGTTTTTCAGAGTCATTCTAATATAAAATGTATTTGGAGAACATGGAGATTTTCTACGGTGTCATTTGTTAGAAGAGGTGGTAATTTTCATGGCAAGTTTATTTGTAAAAATTTTAAATTTTGATCTTCCGCTTAATAAGGCTAGTTATATTGAATGGTCGGCATAAGTATGAATTCTTTTGATGCGCTTAACTATGAATTCTTTTGATGCGCTCAACTTTCACTTTTGATCAATTGGTGTAACTGTAGGTTTGTATCCCAATATGTCTATCTCTGTGAGCAAGTCTAACACATACTTTCTCTGAGATAGAACAATCCTCTCTGCTCCATGAGCTCTTCATTCTCAAGGAAGTATCTAAGTTGTCTCAAATCCTTTACCTCAAACTCTTTACCCAAATTTGCCTTCTGCTAAGCATTCTATCCCTCATCATCATTAGTGACAATCATACCATCCACATACACAACAAGAATAATAATGTGATCATCTTGTCGTCGAAAGAATGTCGTATGGTCGACATCAATCTATAGATAGCCCGTGTGTCACGACCTGACCTGGGACTTGGAGTTAACTAAGATGGAAAAAGATGGTCATAAGCCCTAAAATGTATATCAGGTTAAATTTGATATATGCTAATGTATGTATCAATGACCTTTTTTTTTAAATGAACCTACTCAATCTTCTATAAATATTTACTTTAACGTTTACTTTATACTTTACATATACATATGTCTTTTTGAAGATTCCCGTCAACAACCTAACACACCTTTCGTCGGTATGATCACGTTGGCTCTCATTGGCTTCCTTGGCTCAACGGTTAGCGATGTACACATCGAAATTGTCTATGATGGAAAGACTCTTACCTGTTCTTGACCGATATTATTCTGTTGACGCAGCAGTTAGTAATGTTAACATTACAATTATTTGAGGTGTCTATTAGCCTCTGAACAATATTTCCCGGTTAGTGAACTAACCATCACAATTGTCAGGAGTAGTAAAAAAAACTCTACGTTTACAGGTACACTGACGTCCCCTTTCTGTACCATTAGCGGGTGAAATCCTCCTCTGAACATATACATACAAGCCTTCATATATAAACTATGTAATTCTTCATATATATACATTATTCTGAGATATTTTTATGCATCTACTAATATACATACTCTTATTCTGCTGTACAACTTTCTTCATGCATCTCTCATATCACGTACTTCTCTTATTCAAATGCTTATCTTGTCATGTTTATCTTTGATATCATACATATTATACATAAAGTCAAACATACATTTTGAAATAAAGATAATTACTGAAATTTAGAAATATAATCACTCGCCTCGATTGCCATGCTAAAATCTTAATCTTCGATGAAGGTTGTGATGTTATATCAAGCTTAATAAGATATAAAACATAATATTAAACTTTAAGATTTAAGCAATTTCTTTTAATTGGATTAATTTTCTTTGTTTAAGATTAATTTACCTGAGTTTTAACATTGTTGACCTTCGACGATCTTCTGCATGCTTGACTCTAACTCACCTCCTCAGTAAACAACTTGAAACCCACAATTAATTTTGGATTTAATGGTATCTTGTCTCATAATGTAATTAAGCTATACATATAATTGATTTACTAAAACATATCTTAAACAACCTTCGAAGCAACCAGCCATTCTCCATAGTTGCCAAATTTTTTTATCTTCTTCTTAACTCTCCCTCTTAACCTTCTTGAATTCGTGCCAGAGTCCCTTAAGAAAACCCGCAAGCCACGCTCAACACTTCCGACGCAAATTGGGCGCCTCTAACAACTACCGAAAGCGAACAATGCATGGAAAACGAGGTAAATCTCAAAATGAAAATAAAAGGAAATGAATGTCTCAAATAGCGTGACATAGGATTTTGTACCTTAAGATCTCATCTCGGAGCCCTAAAATGCCGTTTGCGGCTCTATACGTGTCGCTCGATTCGTGCAACTGCAGTAGTTGAGCGCTACTCTTGCGGGAAGAAGAAATCAGCAGAGGGAAAATGAGATTCAACACTCTGCAACTTACCAGGTGGCCGCTCACCCCTATTGTACGCATCTGCTATAATGGCATGAGCAGAAGCTTCGAGAACTCTGTCGACTGAAACTGAGAGGGAGGAAAAGCCTGCGAACGAAACCGAGAGGAAGGAAGAGGAGTTTCAAGAGAGGGAAGGAGAAATTTTGAGAGCTTTAGACGGTTCGATGTTTCTCAGGCTCAATATCACGTGGTTTAAGCTTGGGGCTACAGGAAGGATTTGGGAGTTTCGGAAATAATTAGGCTAATTAGTTTAATTAACTTATAACTTATGATTTTATATCTTTCAATTCTTTCATAATTTATATATAGTACTATATATCAAATTGATTGATATTTTTGTGTAGAATTCTATAAGATTATTTTGATAGAAATATGAGGGACTCGAAATTTGAGGTATATTTTAGGTCAAATTTTTTATCAAATTTCTCAAAAAGGGATATTACACTGTGCCTACTATTGCTCCCTTGAACTTGTAAAACCAAGTTCAAGGAGATTGTTTCAAACTGTGCAGTGACTTCTTTAGTCATACATTGTCTATTTGTGTCAAAGCTTGGGGGTACCTTCATGTACTCCTCCTTTAGTAGATCCCCATGAAGAAAGACATTATTTACATCCGGTTGGTGTAACATCTATCAAACATTCATAGCAGAGAGACAAATGTCCTGACTGTGCTCATCTTTGCCACTAGTGCAAATGTCTCATCATAATCGATGCCATACGTTTGACTATACTCTTTCGCCACCAAACGTGCTTGTAGTGATTAATCTTTCCTTTTGGGGTTTGCTTCAACGTGAACACTCATTCTTTTCCCGTTTGTAGCAACGTGAGCTCCCATGTCTTGTTCTTATAGAGAGCACCAAGTTTCTTCAACATGATTGTCTTCCACTTTGGATCATCCTTAGCCATCTACCAATGCTTGGGTATAGAGACAATATCCAAAGATGCAATAAATGCTCTGTGTGCAGGTGATTTGTTAGTGTATGAGACAAATTGAGCAATGTCATGTGAGAAACCAAAACAATCAGGAGAATGAACCGCATTTCCGTAAGAGATCCTCCTTAAATTCATGCGATCATCCGTGTACTCGGATTTCGAGGTGGATGGTGTAGGTGCCTCAAGAGTTTGGGTAGACTGGGACACGGGACTTGTTGGCATGAGTGGCACGACAAACACTGTTCCCTCATTATGTCTCCTTGTATACACCCTCAGCCCCATTGAGCTTGAATTCCACCACCTTCAGGCTCATTTTCTTTAGTGATCAGCTCTTTCTCATTTCATCCTTCTCAATAGGACAAGACATCGTTCCCACATGTACCAATTTCTTAACATCACTACTTTCCCTCTCTCGCCTCTTACCTCCATTATCTAACTGAGTCACCAAAGAGTGAGATCACCTCCAAGGAATAGTACAGTTCGAATTCTCTAAAAGTCATATTCATAACAATCTTTTCTCTATTAGACTCCAACAAGCACAACTCTTATGAGTAGCAGAATAACCCACAAAAACACACTTCACAACTCTAGGATCTAACTTCTCTGTTGATGGTCTATTGTCCTTCACGAAACATACACAACCAAATACCTTCATTAATTGGATCTCTCCATTATCTCTTTTCAACAACTCACAAGGAGATTGTCACTCCAACACTTTTGAAGGCATTCTATTGATCAATTGTGCGGCTCTTAAAACTGCTTGGCCCCACAGGCCCTTTTGGACATTCATCGAGTGCTGTACCTCCTGGGCTGACATGTACTCCCAAAACACTTTGTTGGTACACTATGTCTCATCATCAAACCTCAATACCTTGACTACTGCACTGTATTGAGTCTTAATCGCGTTGTGAAAGTTTTTAAGATAAACAAACACATCACTTTTATTTCTTATCACATATAACCAAATAACATGAAAAAATAATCAATAAAAGTCATAAAATATTTGTAGCCATTCCTCGAAGTTGTAGAACATGATCCATATACATATGAATGCACCAAATCAAAAACGCAAGAACTCATTTTACCAAGACTGTTATAAGAGTTTCTAATATGTTTATCGAACTCAAATGCATCGCACACAAGTTTTTGTTTATTTGTCTTCTCATACAAAGACAGATTTAGACGACTCAAAAGACTAAACGAAGAGTGTCTTATGGGCCTGTGAGGTAGTAGGAAGTTATTCTCTGCAATCCTCTCTGATCATCCCACTCCAGTACTCTTTACCATGGATGTCAGGGCCGAGTCCATCCCCTCTCTATCCAAGTACCAAAGTCTCTTATGCCACGTGCCAGTCCAACTATCCGGCTAGACCTCTTTTCTTGAAAGATCACTGTAGGAATATCAATGGAAACAACAAATTTTAATTGGAGAATAATGACGTTAATGGATAAAAAGTTCACTAAAAAGGATGAGCATGCAAAACATTGGACAAAATCATAGAATTGATACATTTCATTGTACCCTTACCAACCACAAATTGTGTTGTACCATCAACGGTCTGAATGCTCTCTGGAACCACTAGATATGTATAGGAAGCAAACTCACTCACGTTACCTGTCACATATTGAGATGCACCATGTTCTACTATCCATTTTGGTGATCTTATGGAGGATATAAAAGCAAGAGCATGTGTATGACAAGTGTCTCTGCTTGAGTGTGCATAAGTAGCAGTGTTCCCCTTTGATGTAATAAAACAGATGGATTTCCAAGAACTCGTGATTCTCATCGGTTAAGATCACCTCAGTCTCTCCCTCATTCTCCCCTACCATCATATTTGTCCGGTAGCCCCCTCTTCGACCTCTTCGACCCCCCACGATTATGACCATGGCCTCTAGACTGTCCATGTCCACCTGTCTCTCTTTTCTTTGGTGGCTTTGGACAAGCATTACTAACGTGTTCTACTTCTCCACTTGTGTATCTGTGGGTATCCCCCTGAACACTTGTCATGCCTTCACTCGAGGCGGCCAAAACTGTTCGTATACCTGAAAGTCTACTAGACTCAAAATGTAGTCTCGTGCGATCTCCTCTTGTATCATCATGGCAATGACCTCATCCAGTGAAAGAATTGTAGCCTGATCTAGGAGGACCGATCTTGTCTTGTCAAAGGCAGGTTCATGTGTCAGAAACTGCATAGTCCTCATCTGTGCAAAGATTTCTCCCTTTTTGCACCCCAGATTGCCATAGCTTGACATAGGTGAGAAGTGATGAAGTTCTTGCCACAACCACTCCAAGTCTATAGAGTACTGAATCGATCCATCATCCTGAACCACTGTCTCAATCTCACGTTGAATCTGGAAGATCTTCATGTGATTCTCAACTTCATGTTATGTCTGTTCCTGGACTTATCCCCTCTGGACCGGTCGAAAGCCAAAGCACCAATCCGCCATAACAGCAGACGGGCCGATCCTGTTCGTGTGAAGAAGTCGGGCGGCACCTTGCTGCTGTAGAAAGCGGCAGGGCGGGTGGGGTCCGCGAGTGATTTAATTACATACTCGAGGAGGAGAAATTAAAGGAGATTTGGAGGGAAGGTGGAAAAGGAAAGTTTTCAAATTTTGTGGGAGGATTCTATTTAGGGGAATAACATACATGTTTTGTTGACTGCTGTGTTTTTCTTCTTTTTGTGTTGTTCATAGCGACGTCGAGGGTTGTGGGAGAGTTGGTCTGTCTCTTGAATAGTAAATCACCCTCTTTTGCTTTTTGCCTCTGTTTGTTACGAGCAACGCTCTTTTGAGTTTGCCTTTTATCTCTTGCCTTTTCTTGATTGATTGCTCGCTGATTTTGGTGCTGGAGCGTATCAAATTGGTATTAGAGCTTAGATCGTGGTGGGATGACAACAAAGAAAGTAGATGTGATAGAAAGAGAGGTAGGACAAATCAGATCGAGAATGGAAGAGAGGTTCGCCACCATAATAGAAATGTGGGAGATGATGAAAAAGTCCATAAAGATGCAATCCAATGCCGTATTAACCGCTCCAGCTACAAAATCTAACCAAGGGTTGATCAGGGAATCCTTGACCAGGTCAAAAGTGAAGGAGATCGAGCAAGAAGACGATGAAGAAAACATCATCTACCTACAAGAGCGTCCTCTAGGACTCCGAGAGAAGGGGAAGTGGAGACTTCCGATGGCGGGGCATGGGCCAGAAATTGGAGGGATGGTGTAAGGGGCACAGAAAAGATTGATGGAGGAAGGAGGGGATCGGGAGTGGGATATGCCTATGATCGAAGGAGGGAGTTTCACCGTAGATACTCGAGGGGAAATATCTGAGGAAGAGGAGGTTGGGGTATGCAAGGGTTAGAAAACTGAAGATGCCAATTTTCGAAGAGAGGGATGCACATGGGTGGGTTTATCGGGTGGAGCGGTACTTTGCAACCAATGGTTAACTGAGAAAGAGAAGTTCATGGCAGCGGAATTATGCTTGGAGGGGAAGACTTTAACGTGGTTTCAGTGGATGGAGGAAGGTATCTGATACAATCACGAGAGGAGTTTAAGGATTTCTTTTTGGACCGTTTCTAAGCCATTCGGGAAGGAGATCTAAATAAGCAATTCCATGCTCTGGATTAGAAGGGGACGGTTACAGAATATCGGGGGAAGTTTGAGCTCTTGTCAAGGAGGTTGGGTATTTTTGCAACAAGCCTCGAAGGGTATTTTTTTAAAGGTCTAAAGCCCGACATCGGAGCAACCATCCAACCTCTGAGACCACATGGATTGAGGGAAATAATGGAATTTGCCCAGATGATGGAGGATAAGAAATAAGTGAAGAAGACCGACAAAGGCGACAACACTAAAATATTCTACAAGAGCAACTTGACAACCACCATACCAAGGACCCGAATGGTGTCATTTTAGAAAGAAATGCCGAAAGAGAAGAATACAAGAACCTATCCCGGGAGTAATTTCAAGCAATTCATAAATGCACAAGTGCAAGATAAAAGAGCAAATGGATTTTGTCACCACTGTGATGAGAAATATGCCCTATGACGCCGCTGCAAGGAGCGCGCCCTTCAGATTCTTTTAGTTCAAGAGGAGACTACAAAAAGTGAGGAGTCATAGGAAGCAGTGGAGGAGGAGCATATGCATTTGCATATGGCGAAGGTGTCTCTTAATTCGGTGGAGGGATTTACTCCAAATCAAATCATGAAGGTGGGGGTTAGATCGGGTAACAATCAATTGTTGTGTTGGCAGATAGCGGGGCTACACATAACTTCATCTTAAATCAGATCATGGAGAAGCTTGGGTTGGAGCTAGTGAGTACAGGGTGCTGCGACATTATGATATGGATATGGAAAGTGGGGAAAAGTTGGGGAATTTGCAAGGGGTTTGTTTTGACGCTACTTGGCTTACAGGTGGTGGATGATTTCCTTCTTTTAGATTTGGGCAACAAAGATGTGATTTTGAGGATGAAGTGACTGTGAATGCTGGGGGAGAAGGCGGATTGGAAGTCCCTGACGATGGAGTTCCAAATGGAGGGTAGGTAGGTGATGCTGAGAGGAGATGCTACTTTATGCAAAATTATGATGTTGCTCAAAACTATGGTCAAGTCGATTTGGGGAGCAAGATTAGGCTACTTAATAGAGTTCTAGAGCATTAAGGAGGTTTGAGATTTAGAATTGGCAAACTTTCCTTAAGGGGTCCAACAGCTCCTTACAACATTTTACGGATTTCTTCCAGCAACCAAGTGGCTCCCCGAGAGAGCGCAAGCGCGCTATTATTTTGAAAGAGGGTGTTTTCTCCATCAATGTCAGAATTATATAGGTACCCTGAGATTCAGAAGGGTGAGTTAAAGAAGCTGATTCGAGAGATGCCGAAGGTCGGGATTATCAGGCCTGGTGTGAGTCCTTTTTCCAGTCTCGTCCTGTTTGTGAAGAAAAAAGATGGTAGTTGGAGATTCTGTGTGGACTACCGAGCTTTGAACAAGGAGACAGTGTTGGACACGTTTCCTATTCCTATGATTGTTGAGTTACTAGATGAGCTTTATGGGCCAATCATTTTTTTTTTAAATTGATCTTACATCGGGATACCACCAGATCAAGTTGAATCCAACGGATATGCACAAGATAGTTTTCAGGACACATGAAAGACATTATGAGTTCTTAGTGTTGCCGTTTGGCCTCACCAACACCCAAAACTACCTTTCAGTCCCTCATGACTAAGGTTTTACAACCTTACCTCCGAAACTTTTTCCTAATTTTCTTTGATGACATTCTGGTTTATAGTTGTATAGAGACAGAGCATGTGGGGCCCCTAAGGACAGTCTTGGAGAGTTGAGGGAGCACCAGTTTTATGTCAACTTGAAGGAATTTTCCTTTGCACAGTTACAGGTAGAATACCTAGCATATGTGGTGGCCAAAATAGGGGTAACAGTGGATCACTCCAAGATCGAGACGTTGGTTGATTGGCCCTTACCAAGGAGTTTGAAGAAGTTGAGAGGATTTCTGGGTCTCTCAGGCTACTTCTAGAAGTTTGTGAGAGGATATGAACGATAGCTTGACCACTGACATGGCAGTTGAAGGAAGATAATTTCAATTGGGGGGGGGGGGGGGGGCTGAAGAGGGCCATGACTAGCTTCCTAGTATTAACACTTCCATATTTAAGCAAATCATTTGTGGTGGAGGTGGATACATCACGGTACTGGTTGGGAGCAGTGCTCATGCAGGATCAACGACCAATTGCCTACTTCAACCAAGTTCTTACAGCTAGAGCGAGGTTAAAGTCGTTATATGACTGGGAATTAATGATAATTGTCTTGACCATTCGGAAGTTGCGGTCCTACTTGTTAGGACGACTTTTTTTGGTTAGGACAGATTCGAGGAGTTTAAAGTATCTTCTGGAGCAGCGGATGGTGACTGAGAAGCATCAGAGATGGTTATCTAAGCTACTGAGGCATGATTTTGAGATTCAGTACCAACCAGGATTGGAGAACAAGGCAGCTGACACACTGTCGTGAAAAGTGGAGGAATCCTAATTGACGGCTCTATCGATACCCTTGTTCCTAGATTGGGAAGACTTGAGACAGGTGAGCAAGAGGGATGAAGAACCGAGGAAGATAATAGCCGAGTTAATACAGGATCCGAACAGTCATCTGGGATATGCATTGAGGGGACAACAACTGCTCCACCAAGGGCGATTCATGCTACCCAAGTCATTAGATATAGTCCCAGATCATTACAAGAGTTTCATAGCATTGCAATCGGGGGACACTCAGTGGTTTAGAAGACCTAAAATTGTATGGAGATAGAGCTTTATTAGGTGGAGATGCGCAGAGACGTGGAGGATATAGTGACAAAATATGATGTGTGTCAATGACACAAGCTCTTGACCACAACATCAGAAGGGTTACTACAACCATTAGCATTTTCGAGGATAGTTTGGGAGACGATGGATTTTATCGAGGGATTCCCACGGTCAGAAGGATTCACAGTGATCATGGTGGATTTGGATCTCCTTAAGTATGAAAATTTCATTCTCTTACGACATCCCTACACTGTGGTCTCAATCGAGATGATATTTATCGGGGAAATGGTCCGTTTGCACGGGGCGTCGAGATCGATTGTATCGGTTAGGGTCAAAATATTTCTCAGCCACTTTTGGAAGGAGCTATTCAAGTTGTAAGGGACAACCCTTAAAGAAAGCATCGCATATCATCCCTAGATCGATGGGTAGACGAAGGTGGTTAGCAGGAGTGTGGAGACATACTTGTGTTGTTTGGTATTTGATACATCGAAGCTATGGGCTGAGTGGATTGCATGGGTCAAATATTGCTATAATACTTCTCACCACACCTCAACACAAACAGCCCCTCTCGAGATATTGTATGGGCGGTGTCGGCCGCTGAAATGTGCGTCTTGCGTCTTTGGGATTTAATTTAATATATATATATATATATATATATATGTATATAGATTTATGAAAATAAAATTTTAAATTTTAAAATATGAGAATGGACGGATCTCATTCGTTTAGCAGTTTGAATGAACTAGCGTAATATTGCAAGTAATGCATCTGTTCCGAAGAATAGACACCCTATGTAACGATATCGCTCGATCAAATAAACTACAAAATTCATGACATCCGTTCTGGTCTGCGAACTTTTATGTGGACCGACAAATTCTCCTATTTAATACAAAAAGAATTAAATAGGGTTTATATTATCTGGGGTCTTTAAAGCTCCCTATAGAGGTAACCCATATAGTCAATTACCCCTCAAATGACCGAAATCACCTGAGAGAACTCTCAATTTAGATCAGGGGTTTCTGTCTTCATGAATCTGAAGCGTAGGGTTTTCAACGACCGTGAGGTAAGGAATTCAATAGGTGAAAGGCACAAGGTGGAACATTATTTCCGGAATCAAAGTAAGAAAAAGTAGATGTCACGGATCTCGAGATGAACCTCGAGGACCTCCTGAGCTAACCTATGGTTGGGCTTTAAGTCTTGAAGATGAATTTATTTAAGTTTCAATCCTGCCAATTAATTATAGGAATTACATTTAAATAATCACCTAGTTATGTAAACGACCTGAAAGATAGGAGGATTTACGCCGTATCGGACGACGACCTCGGAATCCTAAGCGAGTTGGGCTTATATCAGACAACAAGGTCAGGTACAGTGCCTAAAAGAACAAGTGAGGATTTATGTCGCACTAAGCGGACTTCCTCGAAGTCCCATTACTGTTATTTAGACTAAGGAATGGTTTCTATTGATGTCGACACAGGTTTATTGTTGACGATAGCCGTCGTTGCCCACCGTGCTCCAAGCTCCACGTCAGTAGAAGATCGCAGTTTAGATTTAAAGTTTAGGTTAAAGTGGACATGTAAATTACTTTATTTCGTTTATTATTATTACTATCATTACCATTGCAAATGTGAGTGTGTGTTACGATGGATAACAATGAGTAAAAAAGCAAGAAAACGAGCGTATGCTACACTAAGCAAAAATGACATGCTACACTAAGCAGGAATATGTACGAAGGAAAATAATGCTACGCTAACAGGTATGTATGCTGGAAAAGTAAAACATGCTATACTAACTGAAGAAAGCACTAAAGAAAGTAAAGCATGCTACACAAGCAGGAGCGGGTACATATGCTATAGGAAGTAAACATGTTACACTAACAGGAGCAGATACGAAGAATAACACGCTGTAAATATAAACAAACATGTATACCTGGGAGATCCGCTATTGTAGCTAATCGAAGTGCGTCATACAAGCGAAAGACAAGCAGAAAACAGAAAAGTATCATCCAGAAAGCTCGAGAAAAGGGCAGTGATTGACCCACAACAGAAGGCTCGAGAAAGTGAGTAACAAAAACAAAGTAAAGTCATCAAAACATCGGGAAAATCCTAAAAAGGACCACGAGTGCTTCAACCAAAAATCACAAGAAAAAATCCGAAGAAACCGCAAGCACTCTGGCCTGGGCTAGGCTCGGAACCATGTAAGATCGCTCGAAGGGTTGTCGAAGGCTACTCTGGCCACCCGAGTGTATAGAGCTCACGCCACTCAGCAGAAGGCGTGTCCTACTAAACCTAACTCGAGAGAGTGTTCCTCAATCCGAGACCGATGATCAACAAGCTGGACAACCATATTTTATAATATAGCTTTTAAAATTTATGTTTTTAAGCATGCACATGAGTTTCGAGCATACAAAAGTGAGTTTGTATCAATTTTTGATCAGAAGTGGAAATACGTATTTTTTTTGTTTTAAAACGTAAGTATCATATTCTTATCGGATTTTGAAAATCGTGATTGTCCACGAGTCGATCATTTCGTCGGGTGTAGTGATCACTAACAATCCTAGAAGTGTACGGTGTCCCGTCATTAGAATGCGTGAACGATACCGTCATCCTACTGGTTCACCGGGCCTCGGAACGGGTTCCGGTGTCGTAGGATGGGATATCATTCTACTCTATCATCTGCGTGCGCTTTAGCATCATCGCCGTCATTGCCCCAAAACAAAACAAAATCAAAACCAACTCCGAGTGAAGCGGGGAAAACATGTCAATTAACGGGAAGGGGAAGAAAAGGAGATTAACCCGCCTCCGATCCCGAGAAAGACCAAAACGGGAGGAGGGCTAATCTAAAACGCCCCTAACACATGTAAAAGTAGAACACTAAAAGCAAAGCCTGAGGTCCTTGAATCAATCCTGAGGATATCATCTTCTCCCTGAGCATAACCTGGATCGACCGCAGAACGGAGTGTCCTTTACATTCAGATAAAACTAGACAAAAAGAAAAGAAATCCGGAAATCTTTTTTTTTTTTTTTTTTAACCATGTAAATCAAACGGGAAAACGAATGACTCGGGGAAAACCCACTACTAAATCTCCAAACCCATAATAAAATCCAGATCTTTCAAATCTCACATTAATCTTCAAGTCCTGAAACGCAGACTCTCCCAGTAGGTCCACCTACAGGCTCGGGACCAAGGCTATAACAATAGGAAAATCAGTAAACTTCCAACACATAAGAGAGTGGATGAACAAGCTCACAAGCCACCAAATTAATACCAATTCCACCAAATAAAGCATCTAAGGGAAGCCTCAAGTATCGTGCTCAATCCCTTTCCCACAAGCAAATCAGGAAACACTTCCAAATCGATTCAATCAACCTCATAGACAAGTATAGCAAAAGCAAGACCACCATCACCTCAATCACCCTACCAAGGCTCTCGGCCAAAGCTGCAAACAGGAAGAGGGGCTCACGGTCAAGCTACAACAAAGAGACAGCAAGGAGTAAGGCCTCCCAAAATCCAAATCACCGCAATGAGGCTCACGGCCAAGCCCCAAACAGGCCTCTCACACTAATCCCAACTCCTCACAAGTGCATGAAAATATGTCCATCAAATAACCAAAAATTCAGCCCATACAAAGCTCAAACCAAGTTAGCACAAAGCCTAAACCCGAGCCATACAAAGGCTGCAAGAAGAGGAGCTATAGGAACAACAAGGACCAAAACCGAGCCCCAAAGTGCCATGGGGACAGCTGCTAGACAACAGCAAACAGAGTACATAAATCAATCCGCGAATCAAATGTCAAAGGGGATAGCTGCCGGAGCAGCAGAAAGCAAAACCGTTAAAACCGAGCCACATAAAGCCAAAGAAAGCTTTCCTCACAAGCTCAATAAATGGAATACATATATGTTTAAACATCGCATTGGCCTGAAACTGGGAAAGAGGCCCAAAGTTGGGCTGCAATAATATTTCATGCCTTTCTATATCAATTCATAAAGTTACCACATGCTTGCCAACAAGAAAAAGGCCTAGAGAACCTTCCAAATTCATTCAATCAAGTTTTTACAGAGAGTTAAAATGCAAGAAGCCCAAAAGTCCAACTTCCATGTATTTAAAATATAGAGCGATCACACACTAATCATGAGAACATACATGGGGCTTCCCCAAACTGAATTAAAACTTTCCTCTAGCATATAACTTTGATGAAGGAGAGCCATAAGGAGCAAGAGGTGAGCCCCAAACATGCATATCAAAAGCTAAACAAATTGCTCCATGATTCATGCTAGAAAGAAAGTAAGAAGAGGGGCTCATAATACATACCCCAACATGCTAAAAAGAGGAGCTAATACTTTGCCTCAAAATTATACTTTCATGCTTTAGATAAAAGGAAAGAGAGAGAGGAAGGTTCACAACATAGTATATCTCATGTCTCTAAGCAAATGACCAATATTTCATATAGAACATGCTCAAAATCTCTATTCCTACTTATGCTTTCATCCTTAATGCGCTTCAAATGACAAATATTCCCAAATGAAACCATAACAACAAGCTAACATGTTGCTAAAATAAAAAGGGGAGAAAGAACAAGTATTCAAGCTAGCTAACAGGTCATCCCCAAAGCATATGAATGCCCAGCCGAGAGGCTAAACAGGAAGCAACACACCAAAGCCACAAGCCACAAGCCGCACTAGGCCAAACCGAAGAGAATAAAGGAGAGAAAAGAGGTTACCGGCCAGTGTGGAGCACACAAGCAAAGCAAGAAGGCCAAAGTTCAACCCAGCAGCACCTCCTTACCAACAAAAATTCGTCCAACCTTTCATCCCTACCCCAAGTGGGGTTTTTATAGCAAGAAGAAGGGAGAGCTCACCTTGGCCTTACTTGGACGGCGAGTCGAATGCGACAAGGGGAGGGTAGCGACAAAGGGACGGAGCTTTTAGACAGAGACACAGAGAGCGTGGCACGGCGTGGAAGCCTTTAGCCAGGGGCGTACGAGGAGGGGACCGAAGTCGAAGCTTCGCGAGGAGAGGCGGGCTCGGCGAGGAGATCGGTCGGCTAGGGCTGCGCGAACAGGGAGCGGCTCGGGCGAGGGCTGACGGTGCGTGAGTGAGGCGTGAGTAGGTTTAGGGAGTTTAAGTTTTCTTTTTTATTATTTCCTTTTTTTTATTAATGTTTTATTCAATTTTTCGCCGATTCGGACAAAATTCAATTCCGCACGAAACCATATCAAAATTGGTGTTTTCCCGGCTAAAATCGACGTTCCGGACGCATCGGCGCAGTCCGTTTCACGATCCGAGGTCGTTCGGACAACCTCGTCGTTGGTCGGGTCGAAAGTACGTCAAATTTTGTCTCGTTTAAACTTTGAGCTTCCTGTTGATCGTCTCGACATTCCGTCGCGGAGAACTGAAAGTGTTGAGGCCGCGAAACGAAGAATTTGTGCGTCCAGTAGTGCAGAACGTGCACGAGGCTGTCCTAAGGTCCGGTGGTCATATAGGAACTTAATTTGGATTCCTAACGTCAATTCCAACATGCTATGAGCTAGCGGTACGGAATTTCGTCCGGGATTCCAAAAGAGTGACGAAGTGGCTTAGAACGTTCTAAAACGAGGTGGGTCCACTGCTAGGAATCTAAGATCGTCGGGGAAGCTCCTAAGGCTACTACCCTAAATCCTAGGAGGAAAACTAAACCTCGACAAAAGTGAGGTCAACAGGCGGGATCCACCTCACTTGATACATTATGTGCATAGTACCACATCAGTATCCAATGTCGATCAGTACTTAGAGGAGAGGGACATGATACTACCAGAACTCAAGGGCATTTACTGAGAGCTCAACCAATCATGAAGATAAAGGCAGACAGACACAGGAGAGTGCTGCAATTTGAACCACAAGATCTACTTGAAATTGAGTTCCTAGCGACAGAAGACATTAGCTACGAGGAGAATCGAGAAACTTTCATCACGATACTTTGGGCCTTATGAGGTGATGACACAGATCGAGAAAGTGGTTTTCAAATCAGGTTACCACCATCGTCCGCACTACACCCGGTCTTCCATGTATCACAGCTGACACGTGCGAATGGAGATCATGCACCGTCGTATACATTACCGCCGACATCGACGGAGGGCTTGGAAATGATTCTGGAGCCACTAGAGATCGAAGGAGTGTGCCTAGAAGTAGGGGGAGCAAATGAGATATTGGTTAAGTGGAAAGAACTGTTAGACTATGAAGTATCATGGGAGCTTTATGAGGTGATCCATAAGTAGTTGTCATTCTTTCACCTTGAGGACAAGGTACTTCTTAACCTTTTTTTTTCCTTAATTCTTCTATTGACTGTAAAAGAACATGTCTAGCACATCCCACCTCTGAATTGTCAGCGCTTACCAGACTTCGGTATAGTGTAGGATCCTTTTTTTGTTCAGACTTAATCTTGTCAAAATAACCTTCTTGAATTCTTAAATTTTATTTATTTATAGTCATTTGTGGAGATACGAACTGATAATTTTGATAGATCGCCTTGCAGTTATTGGAATTCTAGATTGTCGACTGAAAGACAACGGCTTGTACGGTCCTTTGCGATCTCTGATATAGTTTGTAAGTTTCTTTGTATCTGTGTTTAGATTACACTTGCATCTCCTTTGGGTGGTGTGATCATCTGGAACTTATTCTTTTGTAAATTGTGCATTCGTGGACTATAACTTGATATTTTCTTAATCCCTAAATGATATTTGAAATTGACACTGTTTCTTTTGTTCTAGTTCTCAATTTGCTTAACATGTTTTTGTTCTAGTTCTAATATTCGTGGACTATGGCATATTTGAATGTTAAATTTTTTAGCTTTAGTTTTTATTTGATGCTGCTGGTCACGAAAACTTCAGGAAGTTGAGAACATGAAAGAAGTAGTACTATTATGGATGAGCTTCAATGAACAGACACAATTTCTAGCATGATAAATTAACAATGCAGTATTTCCAAATTTTAGAAACTAAATATTCAAACTTCTGATGGAAGAATTTTGTGAAATTTAAGGAAGGAAAACAAGTGGTTAAATGATATCTATAGTTATTTTGAAAATATAGTCTCTTCAAGTGCTTTGAGGTGATGTTCTTGGATATGATAAACGAGCTTTGGATTGCTAGTTTGTACGACCTGAAATTCAGTGTATCCTTTTGGAAGGCCAGAATTACTTGGGTTGAGAAGGGGGATAACATTGCTGTTGTTCTAATATGTTTGTCATCTAAGATGAGATGATTGTGGGTAAAATTTTATAGAAAAATTTGTTTCAGATCATAGGAAAATGTTTTTGTGGTTGGAGGATGTTTGATATGTTTCATTTTTATTTTGTTATTCTTTTTCAACTTCCTATAGGATAGGAAATCCAGATGCCATTGGAGCTTTAAGGGTTAATCCATTCTCTCCGTGGAAGAAAATCTTAAATTTTAATTCAAACTGATATTTAGTACGACTTTATTTTAATTATGATAGTTCGTCCATTTACATATCTTTGAAATCCTAAATAAAATTGAGGCTTTAGCTTATGCCTTACTTGCAATGTTATGACACAATAATAATAGTATAATACATCACAAAGTAACTTCAAAATGAAATACAATGTCCTTAATTGGAGCTCTCGTTAAAGGAATTTAAGTTCATTTTAGTTTTTTTAAAGATAACTTGTCTATGTTCCCACCATAATTAGGAGATACTTTAAGGTATTTCTATAGTACAAATTTAATTCGAGGGTCACAGTGGGAAGTACTGAAGTCTCGTCACTACCTGTTATATATCATCTAGCTTGGACTTCATGTCTCTGAACGTGTATTGTGCACAGATTTCAGGCTTGATGTTTTCTTTACATGTTTCATATATTCAATTGTTATGTCCTTCGCTTTATATTGAGCATTATTCTACTTAACAGGCGATGTATTCTCTGGTGTTGGCCCTTTAACTATTTCTGCTGCAAAGAAAGTGAAGTATGTATATGCAAATGATCTGAACCCAAATGCAGTGGAGTATCTTGAGAGAAATGTAGTTCTCAACAGGTTGGATAGGAAAATTGAGGTATGGCTGCTAACAATGGATAAATCATGGTGACTGGCTTTTAGCTAATTGTCAAGCTTCCAAAAATACTTCTTTTCCATATTTGATGCTCACAGATCAACCCATTTTATTGCTTTATTTTTTATGATTTTTGCATGCTCACCGCCAGTGTCTTTATTTTGCTACTTTATCTTTCATGAATGGTACAGCCATTATTCTTCTAATATAATAATATTGCAAATCATCCTTTCTTGTTTTAGTACATGCCCAAATTACAATTCTTATTTGTCACATTCAATTTGGACATCAATATATATATATATATATATATGCTTACTTGAGAACTTAATCTCAACTTAAATGGTTGGTGCCTTTCCCTTTATAAGGGAGATCCCGGGTTCCCATCCTGTGAAAAATATGGTGAAATATAAAAAGAAAATATATATATATATATATATATATATATATATATATATATATATATATATATATATATATGCTTACTTGAGCTTTCCAGTTCCATGAAATTTGAGAAATTAATAGTATAGAGCTTGAAAGAAATGACATAAATTTCATAGAATAATTCAGTTATGTGCTGTGCAGATCTATTACTCAAGTAATTTTTATTTCAAAAAAGAAAAAAATAGTGAAGTCTAAAGGATGAAGATAATATCTTCTTATGATTTTTATTAATATTGAAACGACATATAATTGTGTATCATATGAATTAATTTTAAGATAAAGGGGTGCATGTCCAAGATTTTGTCATTATTAATTATTTGTATGATGGACCACTGCATAATTTTAGAAGCAATTTTAGTGTGACCTTAAAGTTTCCATTAGACTTGCTGTGATGGGTTTAAATATCTTTATCTGTTATACTAAATAATGAAAATATCGATGAGGATATACTTTTTAGCGTCAAGGATGATTGGTTAAAATAGTGAACGCTTTTGGACTCGTGTGATAAATGGATATTATGGATTTTAAAAGGTAAATTTTACAAAGTTGTGATTAGGCTAAAAATATTTTATGGATTCAGATATTGTGTTCTAAAAATGCTATTGATATCCATGCCTGGTGTGATAGAAATGAGAATGTTAAAATGGATGTGTGAATAAATTAGCAAATATAACCTAAAAGATGACTCATATTATAGAAATTTGGAGCGACATTATTAAAATATAAGACAACTTATAACATGTTTAAGTGGTTTGAGCACAACAACAAAAGGTAGGAAATGTGCTTTTTAGATTAGTTAATGAAATGAGCTTCAAAGGAATGGATAAATGTTAATCAAAAGGATTTAAAGAATAAGGTTATCCCCTCTTACAACACTTAATATGAATGAATGAAAATGAAGATTTTTTATGCTGACCCCAAATAGATGGGCTGAAACTAATGATGATAAATTTTCAGGGAGAGTTCTTAGGTAGTGGGCAAAACACTGCTTGAGTTCTTAGGCTTCTTTAAAGATCTTTATTGAGTTCCTATGGGCTTCGTCAAATTTTCTCGATTTTAAAAAAATTTCTCTATAGTAATCAATCTTCTTGAAATTCCTTTTGACAATATTGTAATTCTCTTAAAAGTCACCTTCCTAAACCATTCTTCTCTTGATCTCTAAATTATTATTTGTTTTGCTATCTCTATAATACACATAATAAGACAAACTCAAGTTCAATCATTAAAGTCAAGATCTTATACTCACTTTTTCTTTATTTTGCTTTCATCATAGTGATTTGGCTTTTGTAGTATTAACAATTTTTAGTGCACATCTTTGTTCATTTTTTGGTTTAAGAAAATCTTAAAATATTATACTACTTTATTTTCATAAAATTTAAATAATTTTTAATTTACAAATATAATATTTTTGGTAAGTTTTAAGTATGGTAGTTATGGTTGATTTTCAATGATTTAAGCTAGGGTTCAGTGGTTCTGTTTTGGCTTTGTTAGTTTTTGTTAGATAAAAAGTTCAAAATGATTCCTGGCTCGTTTGGGTTTGGATGTTTTAGTCATAGACTATAGAGGAGTTTAATTTTGTCATTTAATTTTCTAAAAATGATATGCAAATTTTCCTTTTTTTGGTTATTATTTTGGATTTGATTTGACGAGTTGATAAAAGTATTATAGATCAGATTTGAGAGTCAAGTGATTAGAGTGAACATATGATAGGGACCGACAACAATTTTGACACTGAAATTAGGGCAAAGCATATATTTTTGTTCAATAATACAAATAGTTTAATGCGAACATAGGTTAAGCACTTACAATTTGAGAGGCGGAGATCTCTCTTAATTTTTATAATTAGAGAGGTAGGGAATCTCTCCTAAACCCTAAACCTGAACCTCAACAATAATCTCATGCATCCCCAATCTTAGACCTATTAGACTCTATTTATGCTAAACAATAATAAATAATAAAAGACTCAATGGCCTTAGGCTAATAAAAGAAAAATTGTCGTTAGGCTAGGCACTACGTAACAACATATGAGATAGTTTGGGAGCAAAATGACTCCCCCCATAAATTGTCCATGGATCATTTCGCCATTTTTTTATTTCTTTTATTTCCTTGGCTTCAACATAATTTTGATGATCATGGATTGAAACCACCGGAACTTATCGCTGCTGTTGGAAATCAAATTTTCAGCTATTCCGAAGCAGATTAGTTTTGACAGATTCAGATTGGATTCCTGATTAATAATATACACCATATTCTTTGGTAGAATAAGGATGCTTCAAGTACCTCAAATGCTATTATGCTGATATTGATGATCTGCCAATTTTGCCTCTTATATTTTATAATACAGTTCTGCTAGTAATTGCATTAAAGATTAAATCTCCACTAGGACCTTAACAAATTTATCAAATGAGCGGATTTCTGAGCCATTTGCTGTTCTCTCGTGCTCTCTGTATTCTCCAGACCGCCTTTTCTTTTAATAGATGCAAAGACTGCCAGCTCATTCTGATTTTGATAATTATTAACAATCATATGAGGCTTCTTAATGTTTTAGTGCATCATTTACTCCACCTAAATAGTTGTCATCATTGATGTTGCTTGGATGATGCTGGTGGGTTTTAATCTTATGCCGTTTGAATTAATTTCATGTCATGCGTGAAAATTCCAAAAGATGACTCAAAAATGAATCTAATTTTGCCAAAATTATCATAAATGGTGCTTAGGAAGCTTCGAGAATTTTAGTGAAAAACGCGAGCAAATGAACGCTTTAACTAATTAACGTAAATTTTTTCTCCAACTTTAAGTAGAGTATTATTGCTTTGATATAAAGATCAATATTTATACTTGTTGCTTGCCAGAAAATTCATAGTGATATAAGTGATTATTTAATGTTTTAGCGTTGCACGAAGATCTAACGCCCATACAGATAAAAGAAAAATAGTAGGACATACTAGATTGGAATCTTCAACAATAGGGATAGCATTCAGCGTTGAAATTAACACAAACCGGATTGCATAAGAGTGATAGACTGGCGACACATACATTAAATAATTATAAACGAGTAACATCGTGGTTGGCATTTGCTAAAGAGATTGAAAAAGAATCATAATTTTTGTTTGACTTATTCGAGACTATTTGCAGGAGTGTTACTCTATGATGTTAGCTAATTTGAAGTTACTTGTATGTAAGAAGCTCTGAGAAATGATATTTTTTTTATGTAAGAAACCATGGGTAATCCATCAAGGATAATTGACAGATTTGATGGTATTTGTATGTAAGAAGTCATGAGTAATCCACCAAGAATATTTGATCGATTTGAGGTAATTTTTATGTAAGAAACCATGAGAAATAATCATTTCTATGTTAAAAATCATGAATAATCCATTAAGGTTGTTCAACCGATTTCATGTCATTTGTATATCAGCAGTTATGAGTAGGGTTGTCAAAAAAGCTCGTTATTTGCGAACAGTTCGTGTTCGGTTCGTCAAGGAGTTTGTGTTCAATTCGTTCGATAAGTAAATGAGACGAACACAAATAATTTTTTTTCATTCGGTAAGTTAAACGAATCAAACACGAACAGTGATGCGTTCGTTCTTATTCGAATCGTTATTGTTTGAAATATAAAATAATTTAAAATAATTATATATAAAAAATTTAATTTTATAAATTATAATATATAATAAAATAATAATAATATATTAATTTACTATATTAGTAATATACTAATATAGATATTATATATTTATATAATATAAGTTATATAATTTATATAATATATTATTTATATATATTAATATTAGGGATGTCAAACTGGCTCGTTGTTCGCGAACAACTCATGTTCGGCTCGTGTTCGACTCGTTCATTAAGAAACGAACACGTACAGTGACTTCACGAACAATTTCGAACACGGACATATTTCAAACAAACTAAATTTCAAATGAATCGAACATTAACATAAGCTTTGTTCGTTTGTGTTCGGTTCGCTTACACCCAAGTTATGAGTGAATCATAAAAGGATGTCTTACGCATATTAGGTTGTTTTGTCGAGAAATATTAGACGGTGTTAACTTGTGCTAATAAACATAAATGAAATCTATTAAAGATTTTAGACCCATCTTAGGTTGTCTTAGCGATGATTTTTTTCAGCGTTAACATGTGATGTATAAATCAAATGAAATCCACTAAAAACGGTAGACCCATCCTAAGTTGTCTTGTTGGAGATGTTTGACGACGTTAATATGTTATTGATAAAGTAGAATAAATCTATCAAGAATGTTTGACCTATATTAGGTTATTAGTTTGAGCTTTTACTTGACGAATGTAACATATTTTGGAAGAGGTCAAAATAAAATCCACCAAAAAATTTAAACCTATTATATGATATTAGTCGGAGCCTTCGCTTGAAGACCGTAACATGTATTGGAAGAGGTCGAATTGAATCTCCTTGAGACCAATTAACCTAGAATGAGATGTCAGAAATGCCGTGTTTCTTGAGTCTAGGGCATAGGTCGAGATTGACCGTATTCTTTCTTGGAAATATGGTTGTAGCCGTACTAAAAAATGACATCTTTTTTTGTTGCTTTTTGGATTTGTTACCTCCCAGTGGAGGGTGTTATCTACATGAGCTTGTAAAGCAGCCGAAAAGTCCCGGTCAAACTAGCTTTCTAATTTCTTCTTTTAGTTGATAATGACTTTAAGAAGACAAGGCAAATTGATTTGGAGGTTGATGATGGAGATAGGTGTGTGGAACTGATAGTTTTAATGTGGTTTAGATTCTTGACCAGATTGAGGAGGAACTCCAGTATGAGGACGGGGCGTTGACGGAGCATTTTCTAGCTGGACATCTTCTGTTAGTGGTCGATCTTGCATTACGGAAGCTCTACCAGTTGACATTCATGTTGATTGTTGTACCGTGTATAAGAGCTAAAAAATCTCATTTTTATATTCCTTTATTATAAGAATATGGTATTTTATGGGTAAAGAGGTTGTTTTACCAGTAGAGTGATATTCATCTAATGAAATAGAAATAAAGGCATGAAGTTCTGGCTTTGGGATCATCACCTGGAATGATGGGTGTTAGAGTGGGAAACTTCGTTGTTAGGAGTATTTTATTTAGAAGTCATCAAGAAGGTAAGATTGTGTTCTCGAAGTATGTGAATTATTTGATATATCTAGATGCTAATAAGAAGTGATTTAATCTAGCCAATATATTGTTCCCGCTATGAATTATGAACGTTGAAGTCTCCTTCCATCTGGGAAGTTAGTGGCATTTATTCTTTGTAGGAAATTTCAGGTGAAGTTCATTTCTAAAATGTCTTGCTTATGAAAAATAAGCAACACGCCGGCTTCAACTCTAGAACTCCTAAAGGATCCATCGAAATACAAAGTTCATTGGGAAGATTCTGAGAGAGGAATGAACTGCTAATAATATTGCCTTGAATTTTGATGGCTTATTAGTTGTGGTAATGTTTAAGATGTTGACATGAGTATCCACTAAAAACTTATAGTAAAAGTTGCCCCTCACCTTAGAATTGGTTATCATAGACTTAATCTTTAAATGAAATGTAAGAAAACTATCCAATCACAATCGTGCCCAGGATATTGAGGTGAACGACCTTTCGAGGTATAGTGAAAGTTGCCCACCTCATCAGAGAATACTTCAAAATCAGTTTTTTAGTGACTCTCACTTTCAAAAATCTCAAAAAGGTGAGATGAGTTTTTGATAATCTTTTAATTTGTAATGAATTGCTCCACAAATAATTTAACATACTCATAAAAGGTATGAATGATCCCTCATATGAGTGAATAAAATCAAATACGTGCTTGGCCTTTAAATGTAGTAGAAAAAACTTGACAAAGGAGCGTGTCTGAAATTAGTTGTATGTGCATGATGACACTAAAATGATCAACGTGTTCATATTGGTCATATGTCCTATCATAAAAATTAATACTTTGAAGCTTGCAATGTTGGAATAGGGTATTGAAGGACAATATCAGCCAACAGAGAAAACTCTTGAGAACTGCACCTAGCAAAGAAATGACTTATATTCCTTAGAGGGAACTCTTCTTACACCAAACGTCGTAACTTATCATGAATTCCATGATGTTGAGCTAAGTTCTCCTCATGTGTTAGAGGTTTGCTGTCAAACTTGACTACATGGGTTGGATGTGTAGAGCTTGCAGTGTTCAGAAGGTCAATTTTATGGGAAAGAACTTAATGTTTGGAGGGGGTGCTAGTTGTGTACCTCTGACCAGTACTTGTTGAGGTAAATGTGCCCTCCGGTATGCACCAGCATTGGTTGTCGATCCTTGCATAAAAGTCGGAGGATCTCATTTTGAGACTTCTCTATTTTTCATACACAATCTTCAAGAGGTGAAATGGAAGTTCCTTTGCCGATTGGGTGATGTATATCATTGTGAAATGAAGCAATCTTGGTGTCCAAACATTAAGATTGTGCCTTAGAATGACGAGTATTAGAACGGGAAGCTCGTGTATTACGTTCGTTAATTGTTTAAGAAGAGTAGACTTTAGGGGTGTAAAAAATTGACCTGGCACGCCAACACAACTTGGACGACTAGAAAAATCTTAGTTAGGGTTGACCTGAATATTTTTCGAGTCGAGTTCAGGTCTGAGAATTCAATCCGTTTATTATTTGGGTCGGGTTCGGATTGAACCCGGAAAACTCAAATATGACCCGAATAAGCACAAATTTTTGGGTCTACTCGAGTTAGCGGGTCAAATATGGGTTTAGGTCGGATTCGAGTTTTAGTTTTCGACACATTTATTATTCGGGTCGAACCCAAACCTGACCCGATTGACACCCCTTGTAGACTTTTATTCATGGGTTTTTTCCTATAGATATTTCTAAACTGTTGCATGCCATAAAATTCACGTTGATATAGTGATTATTTAATATATTAGCATTGCACGAAGATCCAATACGCACACAGTCAAAAGAAAAATAATAGGAAGAGACACTATAATTTATACATGAAAAACCTGGAAGAGAAAAACTATGAGGCTTAACCTAATCAAGGTAATCCACTATATTATTATAAGTATATAGGTTCACGTTTCTTTTGAATTAGAGAAAATAGAATAACAAAGCTAATAATGCAATCGTAGCTTAGCTATAATAATCATAATTGGGCTACAACAAATATGGTTCTTGACTGTAGCAATAATAGTTAGCCATAAATGTCGTAGTTAGCTACTACAAAGTTTATAGTTGGCTATAAAGATTGTAGTTAGTGACAACAATAACGTAAGTTGACCACATAGTTCGTAATTGAAAACTGTGTAATAGTAGTAGTGGTCACAAAGGCCGTAGTTGGCTTTAAAGGATATAGGTAGTTGCAATAGTTACAGTTGAACAAAAAAACCATAGTTGGAAACTGTAACAATAGTATTTGACCACAGAGATCATGGTTGGTGTCTTCAAAGTTAGTAGTTGGTCTTAAATGCTATAATCGATTGCTGAAATAACGACAGTTGCTCGTTGAGGCCGTAGTTGAAAACTCGTAACGAGAGAATTGGCTACAAGGGCAGTAATTGTTACATTACAAAAGCAGAGATGGTCATAAAGATCAGAATCAGTGGCTACAATAGTATTAGTTGGTCGCGGAGGCCAAAGTTGGAAACTGTGATAGCAGTAGTTAGCGAGAAATGCCGTAGTTGGTGGCTGCAAAGACAGTAGTTGATCACAAAAGTCTTAGTTAACTTACAACATTTACAAATTGGGGTTGTCGAAGGTCGGTGGTCTACAACGGTAGACAGTTACTGCTTGCGATGATCTCTTGTGGCCAACAGGCGATTATCGACGTTGGTCAGTGGCTACGAAGGCTAATGGTTTTTTGTTGGGTCTTCAATGCATCTATTTGACACAACAGTTGTATTTGGAATCCAATAGTTGCAAGCAAGGGGCGCTGGTGGTCGGTGGTTGTCTACAGCAGACAATGATGGCCGACGGTGGTTGATAGTAGACAAAGGTTAATGATCGATGATGATCGAGGCTACAGAAATTGATCGTTATCACCAGGTCTTGTATACAGGTTTTATAATCGTATTTGAAATGCAACAGTTGCAAAAATGGGTCACCGACGACAGGCGGTGCATCTAGGAATGACCATTTCGGTCATTTAGCACATAACTTCCCTAACCACGTGATTATATGGTCCATTTTGATCCCCTTGATCATAGACGATTTTTAGCAATATTGAATGCCTTAATGACATCAAAATTTATCAATATTGGGCTCATCGAATTCATCTCATCGAGATGCTTGATTTGAACATAAATATGTCAAATTTGTAGTTTATTTGATTATTTAATTGACGATCCAAGGTCTCCTATTGTGCTTCAACGGCTTGATTTTAAGCCTGATTGGTCTCGGATTGAACAAAACTTTCTATCGTTGGGTTCTTCTTGTTGAGCCCATTAGTTTGAATATAAACTTTGTTGAAATCGGGGCCCGGATGACCTTGAATTTAAATTTAGAAGATTCCTTGTAAAAAATGCATCGAGATTATGTTTGATAAGAAATTTGTTGATGACACATCATTACTGATCAGAAATGCATTACTACGGCTGTTTTATTGCAGTTTACTTAGCTCTGGGAATTTCTGTTCTCTATCTAGTCATGCCATTCCCGGTTTAATCTCCTTTCTAATCATGCCTATGATGATATCTAAGAGAACACGTTGGTTTAATTCTTGGTCTGGGTTGATTCAGTTGCCCTTTTTGCTGTGAATTGGGCTTTGAGCTGAATCTTCTATTACTTGTTTAGTTGCTGATTTGGTTTTTAATGAATGTTTTGGGATTTTGCCCTTTGACTTCATTACTCTTTAAACTGCCTGTTATATTTAATCTTATCCAACCTATCCTTGTCATATTGCATAATAGAAATTTTGTTCCTTGCGGTTATGGAGTTTGTGCTCGGATGCTAGTGATTTTGATTATAATTTTGAGAGATTTATCTGTACATTCCCCATCTTGAAAAGTTGGTTTGGGCTATAAGATTTTTGGTAAGCTCTGTATGAACTTGTCAAAGCTTATAACTTACTCGCCAAATTCATGATAAATTCGCCTCATTGTTCATTCTGGCCTACTCGCTCAGGGTTTTAGTGTTACTTGTCAGTATTTGTCCCGGTAAGTTGCCAATTATATGAAGTTGGCAATTTCCTTTGACCATGCAAATGTATTCGCCAATAAGTTGGTGATCTCAATTGTTAAAGGCTCTCGTTTTTTTTTGTTAGAAGGAGACTATTGCTCCCTACGCGTTCCATAAAAGAAAAAGTACAACCCGGGAAAGAGTTCCTATCTAAACACAACCCATACAACTCACGCAAAAAAAGGAATCTAAGGACCTCTTTCCAGAAAAAATAAAAATACAAACCACACACACACACACGACACAACCAAGACAGAGAAAACTAAACTAAGCACAATCAGAATATAAAATACTAATTAAATCATAAGGAATATAAGGAGAAATGATAGGAGAGTTCAATTCGTAAACCAAATTTAGCAATCCAGATGAGCAGATCTTTATTTCCATCCCGATTAACATGCATCCAACGAATAGTGAAGTGAGCGACCAACCAAAAAATGTGCTTCATAAGTACATTAAGCGTCCAATGATAAGGAATCCAGAAAGTATAATACTTCCATAACAAGAAAGAGTCGGCTTCAATTATAATATATTTCCAACCTCGATTAAGAAGCAAGATACAAACCAAAAATCACAAATTTCACTTCAAAGAACTAACTGGAGAAGAAGAATGGGAGTTCGAAGCAAACCAATAAATGGGAAGCCCCAAAGCATCACGAAAAATGCCCCCAACACTAGCACGTGTAGGCATCCAACAACCATCACAATTGAGTTTGATAAAGGGGATAGAAGGCTTAGTCCATTTCACAGAATTAGTAATGATGAAATTGCAGGTAGGAGTAATAATAGGAATATTAAAGGATCTCAATAAACCGTAAAGCTTACGGCAAGCTAATTTAGAGCACTGAATCCAATTCAGACACTTAAACAAATAACACGTAATAAGACTAAAAGTATAATGAACAGAAGCAGTTTTATCATTGTGTTTACTATCATTTCTGGTTCCAAAGGAACCAAATAACTACAGCAGGTACATTGACGAAAAACGGCTTACCTAAATTGTGCCAATACTGAAAAATACCATCGATAGAATGGAAACCATTAGCAGGAAAAGGAATCTGCAGCTTATTAAAAAGCTGCTTCCAAATAAAAGAAGTAAAAGAACACTTAATGAAAATATGCTCCATGGTTTCTTCATGAAAATGACAGAGATAGCAACGAGAAGTGAGACGTAAACCTTTAAGCTTCATAATATCATCAGTAGGAATGCTTTATGAAAAACCCTCCAGATAAAAAAAGAGATCGAAGGCTTAATCCATTTATTCCAATTCCAACTAAGATCCATCCCAGGAGACTGATGAAGAGTATCAGCAAAAGTTTTACTCGTTTAATTATTACCAAATGTAATTAAACAAGACTTTCTCATGTATTTTACAGCAAACAATATTTTCATTTTTTTTTCATATTAATGTATCTGAATATTTAGTCTTTCATGTAGCGTCAAACTCCAAACTTATAAATGGGCTGGAGGGTGGTTAGGAATTAAGCTTTGGTAATGTAATTTTTTTGGACTCAAAGCTCATTTTAATGAACTCCAAAAATTCTCACTCCAAATTCTCTCTCTCTCTAAGTATCTTCTTCTCTTTCCTGTTGGGCTTGTCATTTAGATTTTAGTGTTTTGTACCGCCTAATTTGGATCCAATGCTCTGATTAATAATGGAGGCCCGAGGCTTGCAAAAACAAAGTTTAATGATAACATTTCTCTTTTGAGTTTTTTTTATTTTATTTTTTTATTTTTTTACTTTTTATCTTTTCTTTTCTTTTAATTATTTGTCTCCTCAATGTTCTAATGTTTGTTGTTGTGAATCTTTCTAGCATCATTGAATTAGTGACTGAATTTCGGAGGGAAGTTACTCCTTGTATGATTGACTCATGGATAATTTTTGTTTATTCTTTCCTTGGTGTTGTATTTTAACAATTTAATTATTGGTTTGTTTGTGTGATTGGATTTGGTTTTAACTTTCACAATTTTTATTTGTGATTGATGTTTGATTTCCATTTGATTTGTGATTTATTGTCCTAAATTTCTGTGGAACTTCTATTTGATGATTTAATGTTATCATTTGTCCGAATTTTATGCTCTTTCTAATTTTCATAAAAAAAGAGATGAATATTTGTTTAAATAAATTGTCTATGAACTAATAATTTGACTTTTTGTGCATAATTTTGTGCATTCTCCGTGAATCTATATTAAAAAATTCAAGGCTTTAGATGCTCGGCACAAATTTTTCAACAAGGCTACTCCACTGGATCAATAGCTTTGAATAGTGAATTTTGCATATGGCGTATTAATCATTACTTACCTACTGGTATACTCATGCTTTATGATAATTGTGGATTTAAACTGTTTGCTGATCATTGTTTACTTCTTAAAAGATGTGGATTAAATCTTTTGCATGGTGATCTGGTGTCTTACTGTTAATTTCAATGCTGTTCTACTCTATCCCCCAGTGCATGCCAAAGGCATATAAATGGTGCTATATTGATCCAAGTATCCATGTTTACTCTATCCCGTCTCAAAAGTCTCATGGTAGGGTTCTGTTTTAATATCTTTTTTTTTCTCCAGGTTTTTAACATGGATGGCAGGAGATTCATAGAGACTTTATTTGCCAGTCAACGGTCTTATCACATTACACAAGTGGTCATGAATCTGCCAAACAATGCTTTAGATTTCCTTGGTTTGTTTCCTCGTTTATGCTATGACTCTTTATTTATTTATTTTCCTAAAATCTTATTAAATTATTCTTCCCATTTCTGTTTATGTACGTTCTTTAATGCATTTTATTTTTATCCCGAGATTCGAACTCCGCTTATTTAGACGCTCAATAACGGTCACATGTAATTTATTTTGAACTAATTCAAATTATCTATGAACCAATCTTTGTTATTTATCTGAATTGGAGTATACAGCCATCTTATTGCCCGCTTATCCTGATTAGTTCTTAGTATGTTACATTGAATGACCGGCCACCGATTGCCTGTTTATCCTGATTAGCTCTCAGTCTGTGTTCTACTTATCTGATTATTATACATAATAAATATCCATGCATTAGTTCTCTATGGAGACCGAATGTGTTATATTATTTTCTTTGAGCATATTTTAATTAGATGAATGTATTTATCTAGTTATATGATACCGACCCCACTTAGTCGGATAAAGGTTTTTGTTGTTGTTGTTGAATATATTTATCTAGTCATTAACCCATGGCTACTTTGGGCTTGGTTATGTTAGTAAGCATATCAATAGTTATTTTCTTCTCTGCTCATAGAGCAGGCATTTGATAATCTCCCTATTAAAGAGCTAATTCTTATGGTTTATATGTTTAATTCGGCGTCTGTTTTGGAAATTCATCATATTTGTAGATGCATTTCGGGGTATCTTCAGAAGAAGAGCTAAGACAGATAGCTGTTGTTTGCCACGAATTCATGTTTATGGATTTTCAAAGGCTCTGAATCCTGAATTTGATTTCCATGAGGTTAAGTTTTTAATTTAATTTAATTTTTTTTGTTCGTCCTGAATTTTATTTCCATATATCCTACTACCTCAGCTTTCATCAATCTGATTTTGATGACCAGAGGATTAACATGGTGCTGTGCGAGACTGTGGTTGACATCAAAATAGACAGAGTCAGGCTCGTTGCACCTGCAAAATGGATGCTCTGCGCATCATTTATTTTACCTAAAAGTGTTGCTTTTGCACAACCAAGTTTGGAGGGAGAAGGAGAAGAACAGCTATAAGCCTCATCACTCTTTTTGTTGTGATGGGGAACAAACAGGGCAATTGATGTGATGTCCGTAAGAGAGTTAAGTTAGACTATTGGGTGTCCTTTTTATGAAAGAATTCTCTATTAGATAGTTTTCAACTCCCTCCTCTACTGTTATAGTTTTTTACAACCAAAAATAATAATAATAATAATAATAATTGAATGAATATTTGATTTTAGCTCAAAAAATTGGGCCAGCTTCCAGGAAAGGTGGGTACACATTTTAAGCTGGGAATGAGTTTTGTAGTAAAGATTATTGACGATGATAGTGGTTGCTCTCAGTCGAGCTGTCTTCATCTTCTATTTCTAACACCCTGTTACTGACCTTTTTTGATTATTATTTTCGAGGATAGAAGGAAAGAGTTTCCGAAGATGAACACTGAAGCTCTGCTGCTGTTATAATTCAAGGTGGCAGAGAAGCCACAAATATCCTCCGCAAAAGCTGGTACAGGAGGGGGGGCCGGGGGCGTTCGTAACTGCCATATAGACCACAGACACAAGGTCTATATAGCCCTCTTCTCTTTCTTTTTTTCTATATTTCCTGCTTAACCCTATCTCTCGTTTTTATGAGTATGCCATACATAATCATAGCATATCTGCCCAGCCAAAAAGCAGGTAATCTTCTTCTCTCAACCACCACTCCCTCTCCAGCCCCTCCTCTCCCTCTATCTCTATATCTCACTTCAGATGCTCTCTCTCTCTCTCTCTCTCTGTGTCGCTGGTCCATCACTTTCGCTGTGGTGTCAGAGGTCTGGCAAAAAGCCTCGAATTCCCAGTCCCCACTTCCATTTCGAGCATTCCGTCTCTGTAAACGTCGACCTCACCCCCACCTCTCTCTCCTTCAGTGTCATATCTTCGCTTTGATCCACTACTACTACGTTTATTGGTCCCCTCCCACATTCCTGCGTCATTGAATTCAAGCAATTACGCATTTCCCTTTGTCGTTAAGCTGCAACTAATTAATTTCCAGTACAAAACTATATTTCCCAAGCTTTATTATTTTCAGCTTTTTACATAATAAATATCACAACCCTTTTGCATATTTATATTTTCTAACGTCAATAAATTTCTTTTTTTTTCTACTTGTATGATATCTTAATCATTATTGTTAACTTATACAAATTGAAATACAGTCGTACGAATGTAAATCCTTTTATTATTTTATTTGGTTTTCTTTTGAAAGTTTCATACTTCTGTCCTGTTGTACGGGAGTAATATTTTATGAACGAAGATATTAGTTTATGCCATCAAAATTGGTTTATTGTGTGCCTTGGCGTGGTGGATCGTTGTTCGAGCTATTAGTTCATCATTTCATCTAAATTTCTTTTTGCAAAGATCATCCGAACATGAAATATGATGTATTAATTTAATATTGTAGTAGAAATTAATGAAGAGATTATATCCCATAGTATGATTAGGCAAAAGCTTTAGAACTTGAAAGCTTTGCTTCTTGTTATTATGCCAACCATACAGTGCAGTTAGGTCATCATGGTAAAAAATCTTAAAATGTTGACAGCATACGAATTTCACTTAGCTCTATATGGAATATACTAGGGCTTTAAATGAGGCCAGTCACAGCTCTAGCCGTTCGTGGTTGAGCTTGATTAATTAATTGTGCTTGAGCTTACTGTTTAGCTTAAGTTTATGAGCTCCAGATGGCCGTGAGCTTGCGTGCTTTATATATATATATATATATAAAAGTATATTAACTCAATTTGGTGTTTATAATAGAATGATCAAAGTAACGTGTCATTAGTAGATAAATATGAGAAATCACTTCATATAAAATGAAATTTAAATATTTTTAATACTTTATAGATAAAATCATTAATTTTAGTATACTTTTATATTAATATTTGTATGATAAGGGCATAAAAGCTAGCAATTAAATTGTAGTTGGCTTGAGTTTGGCTTGTTTACGTAGCAAGTTTAGCTTGCAAGTTCTTTATCGAGTAGTGCGTGAGATGACTTCAAGCTCGATTGGCTCAGTTACACTCTTAGACATCAAGTGAGGCCCTTTCATGCTAGTAGGGTCTTTTAGGAGTACATTCTGTTGTTTCTTTGGGCGGAATAAGCGCTTCGAGAGTTATATGCATGCAAGTATGGTCATGAAAATGTTGCATATCTAGTTCATAGGTTTTGTTGTTCACATCATTTAAAAATTTGCCAATCTCATATGTGTTTTTCATCCGCATTACTATCTCGTTGTTAAATGTATATATTGTTATATACCGTTTGGGATCATTTTTTATTTTCAGTTGTGTTTTTTGTTTTCTTTAGTTTATACTTTAATTTTTTTTTAAAAAAGTACATTTATCATTTTAAAAAATAAGCCACTTGTTTTTAAAAATGGCATGGAGTATTCTTCAATTAAGTAGCATGCATCACTCTATCATCCACGCTTGCTTTGAGCTTTAGGGGCTATCTGGTTGTTAAAAAAGTAATGCCGTGTAAAAGAAATGTACTGTGTTTGGATTGCTTACATAGGAGTAGTTTGTTTTAATGTAAAATAAATGTAAATTTTAATATTTTTTGTTTGGCTTGAGGTGTCCAAGTAGTGGTTTGCGATTATCGGCGGAGGGTGCCGGTTAGTTCTTTAGACAACTAGACATTGTTAGAGGCGGCGGCCAACTATAACTTACATAAAGTTGTAAATTAAGAATTTATTAAAATTCACATAATTTTAAACAAATTAAAATGAATTGAGAAGTGAATTTCAAATACATTATTATTTCATCATATTGCACTTAAAGTCATTTAGACCAAATACTCAACAAAGAGATGCCTCTCTCTAGTCTAAGAGCCCAATTTCATATTTCAATTCAATCACATTTCCTGTTGGTCAGGATGAACCAAAACGAAAGAAATATAAAAATTACAAGTGGGCCCCGCCACAATTTTCATAAAACTCCCCTCCAATCTCCATATTAATAATTACAAAACGGAATGCTGGAATGTAGCAACAGCGACCTGCTCCAACACGCCACCCGCTCCCTCGCAGCTCATATATTTACCCTTTTAAGCCCAAACATCACCGCCACGTAGGTCCCGTAGGCCCTACACCTAAATCCCAACATCCACCGTCCGATCCTCAGATCCCAATCCAACGGCCGACCACCACTATCGCATGCGTATCTACGAAAATGACTCCCGAGGGGGCTCCGCCGCCTGATTTATGGCGATGAAATCCAACGGCCATCAACAGTTAATAGGGAAAACGACAGTATAGCCCGAAGCCCGACCGCGCCCACCACCGGTGCCAGCCGTACGGCTACTTGCGCCGGATATCGCTCCCCCGCTTCTGACACGTAGCAGGCCGAGTGGTGGGGACCGCAGCTCCCATACGGTTACAAAATTTAGATCCATTCTTCTCCTCCCCCTATTTCACCGTCCGCTTCTTCTCTCTATACTCACACACCACACAGAAAAGTAAGCTCGAACCAAACCCAGAAACCAGAACCCTAACCCTAAAGATTTTAACTATGTCGCCGGCTCTCAGCCTCTTCTCTCCCACCAAGTCTGAAAATGCCGGCGAATTCGAGGTTGAAGCTGCTGCGGCCGGGGAGGCCAAGCCCAAATCCAGGCGCGGTGCGAGGCCGCCGGCTCCGAAGAAACCACCACAGCGAGGCCTCGGAGTAGCACAGCTGGAGCGTCTTCGGCTTCAGGAGAGGTGGAAAATGATGAACGAAGCGATGGAACCAACTGTTTCACTCCCCATCTACGATCTACCTGCGGTCACGCGATTCGGTGGAGCCTGGGTTGATGCTCATTCACTGACGCCGAAAGCTGCGTCATCGCCACCCCAGGCATTTCCAGCTTTTCTATATCTTCCGCGATGCAGATCAGGGATTCAAATAGCCAGCGGAGGCTACGGAACGTTTCCGGCTAGTCGACCAGCTTTGCCTGAGCAGTATGGGCTTGATCGGTTCCAGTTCGGCGCCGGAAGCCCTTCTTTAGAGCCCCCTTCAAACCAAACCTCGCCGCTGTGCTTCTCGAACCAATGCGAGTTCTGCGTTCGTGTAAGATCGCAAGATTCATTCCAATCTTGTTCGATCCCTTCCTCTTTGACCTCATTTTTTTTCTAATTGTTTGTTATGATTTTTCTTGCATCTTAGAAGAAGCGGCTCTTCGGCGAGAATCCAGGGCTGAGCAGCGGTGGAGATTTCCCCGAAATGAATCTTTCCTCCTCTGTGATCACGGACGAGGTGATCATATCGTATCATTTTCAAGTCGTTGGAAATGTGCTGCATTCTCCTCCTAACTAAATTGTTCCAATCATATATTATGTAGGGAAAGATTTCGGCTGAGTTTTGGTGCCCGAGGCCATTGAAATCAGCAAAAGAAACGGAGCTCAAGGAATTCGATTTCTTCCCGAGGAGCCTCGCCTTCACAGCCGACGAGGAATCTGAGTTCGCTGGCCCTTCCTCGGTTGGAGGAAAAGGTTGCTCTTCAAGTTTTATTGATCTATCTCTCACTCTCTAGCCAGCTGCTTATTTACTAAATAGATATCACGAGGAAAAAAAGATCTAATGCTAAACGAGTTTAAGTTCCTTCTGCTTCTGTCCTAACCTACCTACCTACTGCTGTTACTCAACTTTTACCTTTTCTGAGTCGGAATTATAAGTAGTATTTATTCAATGAATCTTCTCCTCTGCCTTTTAATCTACCTTTAAGCTGTTCTGCTTTATTTATAATCCTCCAAAAGCAACGCAGTTTTAGAGAGAGAGAGAGAGAGAGAGAGAGAGAGAGAGAGAGAGAGAGGGCGCAATGCGTTACGTGCCCACTCTACCAGATGACGAGCCGCTGGCGCCAGCAGGTAACAGCAATTTATATCTTCCAACGTTAAATATTTAAATTTAGACTCCCTCCTCATCACTAATTAAGGAGAGTTTATCCCTGTCAACAAGTAGAGAATAGATTTTGAGCTGATTTGCTTTTAGTTTTGAATTAGTTTACATTGTTTTATTTCATTTTATTTTGAGTTTAGCCAGTCATGATAAAAGACTGAAGTGAAACAATTAAATACAGCCAAAGTTGATTCATGCATTCCTTGATCATTCAGTTTGGTAAGAATTCAATTCCAAGTTAAAAAAATAAAAATGATGCTGAACGATTTATGTTCTTCTAAATAATTTCATTATACTATTAAAGGTCCATTTAAAATATATATGAATGCATGATGCACGTATGCACTAACGAGGATATAGCAATTTTATTTTATTATAGTTATTTTAACTTGATTGAAGCCCAACTTAAGTACCCTTATAGCCAGATAGGTCTGCTGGGAAATTAAAAAAAAAAAATCAGAAGCTTGAGTCAATTTTCATGGTTAATTGTAACCATCACAATAATGTGTGCTTATCATAACGCATTAATTAGGGCATTCATCTCACCAGCAAAATATTTAGGTTATATACATGCATTAACACACACAGATCTTCATATAATTATTGCAGTTTTATCTATCTATTGTCTAAAACTTTATATATTTAATTAGATAACATGTGTATTAAGAAGGTGTCTTTTATTTCGGAAAAGTTAATATTAGTGGCATTTTTTATGTAATTTAAAAATCAGGTACTATTGTATGAATAAATATAAATATTTAAGTATTAAATATAATATACACAAGAATACTTGGTATGTACATAAATCCCCCAAAATGCTAATATGTGGCAAGAAAATTTAGATTTTATATATACATATATGTTTTGAAAGAACAACGCGTTCAGCGCTATCTTTCTTAACTGCTACTGCGGTATGATAATAGTGGAAGTGATAGCAATAGAGAAATAGTGAAGTGAAGAAACTAATAAAAGAGTGGCAGATACTGTGGAGTGGGAAAGATAGGAGAGACTGAGGCCTTTTATAGTGTGCGAGCTAGCGCTACCTACGCGCTCTCAGACTCCTTTACGCTATCTATACCGACCCTATTCTTAGAATCCACACCTTATTTGTTGTTTCTTGATTGCATGCAATGAATGCCGAAGCCTTCCAGAATCTCCCATATCTTAATCTGGGTTGAGCAGCCTACCCCACCTCATGGAATCGCTTTTTCATATAGATTTTTAAAACCAGAAAATTAAATTTCATTACTTACTAATGGCGGGGACCACTTTGCTTGATGAGTCACGGATGAGTTAATAATTAATCGGAGAAGAAGGATAATTTTTTGTTGGAGAAATGTGAGGAGACGGATTAATTACACTGTTCTTCAAAAGAGTACTACTTTCCTTCTTCATCTCTTTGGTATTCCTTTCAGGACATCTCAGATAGGCCGAGCGAGCGAGCCACTTAGAGAGATTTGCATATTAGGGATCTATATATATATATATATATATATATATATATATATATATATATGCCGCATTTCTTTGTCCAGGTTGGCGTGCGGGTCAGCTGTAGTTCCTTCCGACGAGGGTTTGATCCCCCGAGTTGCGTGGAGGGTCGAATATTTAAAGACACGTCGCGCGGCCCTCATCATGGGCCTAAAGTTATGCATGGGAAATCGATATTTTGCCTCTGCCAAATATCTATTTCTATATATATATATATATATATATATATATATATATATATATATATATATATATATATAACTATGTGCGCGCGCGAGTTTGCTCGCATTTTGTGACATCGTTAGTAGAAGCAACCTCTTTAAAGGTCACAAGTCTTCTCAGTCCTGGTTCGACTCTCTCATTGGTGCATTGTCTCCTTAAGGCTGGTGGTACTCGAATTTATTTGCACAGAGCACCGGCTCCCAGACGGGAGTTAGTGCATTAAGGGTTGATCGGCGATTTTGCATGTCGATCAATCTCTCTCTCTCTCTCTCTCTCTCTCTCTCTCTCTCACACACACACACACACACACACACACACACACACACACACACATATACATATTTCTGGATCACACTTCCGAGTGAAGGACATAGGAAGAAAAAGTAGAAATAGTCTGAGATTTTTGTAGGGAGAATCGAGAGAAAGGTTCATTTATTAGTATTTTTGCAATGTACTTATAGAGACTTGTTTTGTACAGTTACAACAAGTGGAGAACGGTTATGCAAATCGTTCTTGATGTCATTAATGTTCAAATTGATTGAATTGATTTTATTCTATATTTGTATTAGAATTTGTATTTTAACATTGGTGGTAATTGAAAAGTCGATTGGGTTGAAGTCAATCGACTGAGGCGATCAACCGAGTAGCATCTGTGTCTTCTAGAGTAGGTATTACTCGGCCAACCGACTGTATGGGGATCTTGCTCTGTATCTTTTGGCACGGTCAACTAGAGTGTTTGGTTTGTGAGATGGTCATTCGGTCCAAATGCAAGATTGGTCGGTCAAATGTGATCGACAAATTTTTTTTTTAGTGAACCTTAGCTCATTTTTTGTTCAACTGTGGTCTTAAAAAGGCTTGTGTCTCGCCTGCCTGGTTGGTCGTAGCTTAGCTCGAATCTCACAATATTGCAAGGTCATAAGCAAATCTTGTTGCAGTCCACGTGAGGTATCTGACAAGACATGCAGTCGGGATGATTCACGCCTCATTTTCCGAAGGTCTTGCCACTGCTTATTGGGGAACCATCTCCAGAGCTTAAACCTATCCCGAATTTGGAGACACGACTTCATGCTCGGCCTGGGATCGTCGGTCGATTGCTTACCTCCTCAGAGACCCTTTTCTCTTGGTCTGTTCTTTTTTAGATTTGTGCTTGTATTTTTAGCATGTGTGTGTGTATGTGTGTGTGTGTCTATATATATAGCGGTGCAGTTTTAATTGTTTATCTTCATGGATAGGAATTTGAAGAGGTTTTTTTTTTTTTGAAAATATTTTGTACAAGTCTGTTAATTTGACTAATTTATTTTTGTGTTGAAAAAAATTATATATTTTTCAAAAATTATTTTACGTTGCAGATAGGTTTTCTTAAAATTCAAACATATGTATTGCCTTCCGCTCTATGTTAGAGATAAAGTTATCAATTTAGCTATAGCTTAATTGGTGTTCATCACCAGTTCTCCATACTTGATATCATGATTTGCTTTAATCATACAAATTCATCTTCTATATATGTTCATAGAGAGAGAGAGAGTGAGTGAGAGAGAGAGAGAGAGAGAGAGAGAGCGAGAGAGAGATTCAATTTAGAAATTATAAAATATGGCAGTGAATAAATATCAAGCAATTGGCTCAAATTTGTTGATTTATAAGAGGGGAACTTTCTAAGATTTGCTGATCTCCAATGGCAAGGATTTGATCAACAACGATCGATTGACAAAGTTAATGTTTGTAAACCTTCAATAATCTCTTCCTGTTCAATTCTATATGTCACGAGTCTTGAAAGGATATGGGTTAACTTTAGCATTAATAAAATAAATAACACAAACATGAATTTTAAAAATTTTAAAAGTTTTAAAATTTTTAATGCTTGATTATAAATTGCATGAGAAGACAAGTCATTTTAAAATGGTAAAATTTTTATACTGCTTGATAGGAATGAATACCTGAAGTGATGATAATTAGTATATGTTAAATGATTTTGAGCGGCGTATTAATTAATTGTCATATTTGGATTTTATGAGGGCACATCCTTATGCCATATAGTCATATTTCGTTATTTGTCTTGCCACACTCCATGTTCCGCGATTCATACATTACTTTGTTGAAATGAGTCACAATCACTTCTACTTTGTATCATAGATACAGCGATGGCGTCTATTTGTATCGATGTTTGGCGCTGCGTGTTCACTGCATTGCCAAATTTTTGTTTAAAAAGTTTTTATCAGGATTTTAGGCCAAATTTAGGCCAGGATGAGTCTCAAAACTATTAACTTTCTTTTAGTTGATTATATTATATGATACATTAAATAAAATTTATATTACACTCTTTTACTGGAGGACAAAGCCTAACTAATCCATTGCAAAAGAGTATTACAAATTAGCCATACAACAAATCAAAGAAATATATATATATATATATACAAATACATATTTGGCATAGAACTTTGATCTAGCCAACCAATGAATTCAAAACTAAGAATAAAGAAGCTAGAGCAAAACAGATTCAACTGAATGTTTAAATGAGTCGAGTCGAGCTTGAGTCATTTTTGATTGGAGCTTGAGTTTGATTCAATAATTAAGTTTAAGCTCAAGCTTACTTTTATGAGTTCAAGTTGGCTCACAAACCAACTTCATTATTATGTAAGAGAGAAAATCATATAAATTTAAGTTTGTGTTATAATAAAATGATAGATAGAGTGAGTAATTAGTAGATAAATAATATGTCATCACATGACATAAAATGTAAAATATTATTTTTTTAAACATTATTAATAATTTGAAGTTAAAATTTTGAATTTTACTATACTTTGAGTATATTTTATTTTAATTATTTGTAATGTCTTAACTCACACGCTAACAAGTCAAGCTAGAGCTAGCTTGAGCTTGGTTTTTTAGCTCATCAAACTTAGTTCACTAGCCACTTATCGAGTTGAGCCTCAACTGACTCATGAGCCGGCTTATTTCACTTACAATTTCCAAGAAAAATTTATTCATTTTTCATAAAACTTCTGAAAGTTACCAATGCTATTGTTGTGTATATATTGATAATTTAATCTAGCAGATGTGATTGTTGCATATTACTTTAATTCCTATGTATTTATATATCTATAATGCCTAAACTCTAACTTTTACATATATGTCACTTTACCTATATAAAAAAAAAAATTGTTTTTAACTTTTTCAAAGTAAAAATAGCGATAATTTTGATTTGATGTGAAATATTTGATTGGTATAAATATAAATATCAAAGTTTAATTGATAGAAATATAATTACCTAAGAATTGAGATATTCAGTTTATGTAAAGTAAATATGACTTAGCAATCATATTTAGTGAATAATAGTATTTTTTTCTATAAGTTAATATTAATTTTCTTGTTCCCACTCAAGTCATAAATTTTCAACAAGAAGTAAAATAATAATTAAAAAAAAAAAAAAACCGGAGTTTTGAGATATATAATTAAAACACAAAGTAATGTGAAGCATCATAGTCATCGACTAAGAAAGATTCCAAGAGGCAGGCATGTCAGGCTTCCTTTCAAAATTTTTCGGCTGCAGAGCACGAACAAGTCCAGTGCTGATTAAAAGGCAGACAGCCCCATGAGGCTTCCACGAAGGAGAGCTTCAGCTTGCTCTCCCCCATCCCATTCCCCATTTCTGCCACCCAAACAAACCATATTTATATATATCTATATATATCTATATAAGCAAATCGTAAATATTGATTGAAGCTCGACCGATCAGTAGTGTTCAACAACAAATTAACAGATGGAGGCAAAGGAGGAAGGCGCACTGGAATTTGAAGACTTTCTTCCTTCAATGGCGGAGCGGCTCGGACCGACCGGCCTCATGGACGAGCTGTGCAAAGGGTTTCGGCTTCTGGTGGACGCAGAGAGAGGCGTGATCACGCTGGAGAGCTTGAAACAGAACTCTGCGGGAATGCTGGGGCTTGCAGAGCTCGGAGAAGAAGAAGCTATGGAGATGTTGAGAGAAGGAGATTTGGATGGAGATGGAACTTTGGATCAGATGGAGTTCTGCATACTCATGTTTCGGATGAGTCCGGAGCTGATGGAAGGCTCCACTTGGATGTTGGAGGAGCTGATGGGTAAGGAGATGGTGGGATTAATGCTTGATTTAACTGCCAAGAAAATGTGATAGCCATCTACTACTCTTCATGCATCTCTTCATCCGCTCTCAATAATTAATGGATGACAGCATATGCATGCTGGTTTAAGACATAATATGTAACCTATGGAATAAAGCTTCGTTTTTATTAATATATCTTTTTATTATCGATACTCACCATATCAAATGAAGTGTGCACAACATAATTAAGTTTGAAAATATCACAATAATAAATGAACTTCGTTAATAATATCCATCCATTAAATGAAATCATGAACCAAAGTAATCATGATTAATAAACACCATCCCTAAACTCTTATTGGGATATATCCCTTATCACAATTATTCTCCTTAAAACATTCTTCTATGGTTAATTTTTTTGGTTTTGATATGCTTGCTTTTGTGAGAAAGCCGCATACAGTAGAAAGAAGAAAGAATGTGAAAATAGATTGAAAATGAAATACTGAGACCTAGATGATGTTTAAAAGAGCATAACTCGTACAGGAGCAGTGAAGGTATAAATAGAATGTAGGGAAATATCTACAATCCATACGTGCGGCTGAGATGAAATAAGGTGTTGGAGATTTTACGATAAGGATATGACTCATGATAAAGTGGAGTGGTATATTGTGCTACAATTACATTGTTATCAACTTTGATTGCGCCATTTGTTATTTTGTCATAAAAATTGTAATTGATGTGTAATAATATTTCATGAATGGCCTAGGCATATAATATACAAGTCTAAGCATAAAAGGAAATCTTCATTTGTATTTGATAAGTTATGAATAATTTGATAGACTAGTTCATCATTAGTAACTTGTAGAATCTCAACTAAGTTCATCTAATACTATTTGGACTTGAATTATTATGTATAACGATCATCCTATAATTTGAATTGAATTTTTAAACATCATTTTGCTTCATGAATATTGTTGTGTATTATTGTGTAAGGGCATATTATCATGTGTAAGAATACTATATTGTACGTTGTGTTAATCAACTCAAGGCCGTATATTATCATGAATAAAATGTCAGAAAATGTGCACATTCAAGTAATAATGTATTTGAGAAGGAAAATAAAAGGCATGCGAGGATGTCATGGGGACCATTTAAAATCATTTTTGTCTTTTATTTCTTACTTTTTTTTATAGCATTTTATATTTTTATTTAAAATAAAATTAATTTGGGGGTGATTATTTTCTTTAAAACTCTTTATGCTTTTAAAAATTAGTTATTTAAGAAAAATAATTAGCAAATATATATTCGAAAATAAAATTAAAAAAAATAAAAAATGATTTTAAATAAACCGTTAAGATATTATGAAAAAAGCATATATGAAGACTGAGTAGTAACGTGACGTGATTGAAGGATATTTGTTTATGTTTATGATAAATATATACTATGAGTATTTGGCGATCTTAAATAATGACAGTTCTTTAATATTTGGTGAACATCAATTAAAATTATTGTTGTTAATGACTCCCAATTATTTGGGCTAAGACAATGGCACACTAGTCTAAATCCCACCTACAGCTCACCTATCACTCTCTTGGTTTTTTATAAATAGAGAGGGTGTGAGGCTTGTATAGACGGGGTGAGGAGAAAAACCAAGAAGTGTGAGAGCTCGAAGAAGTAAAGGAGAAAGGGAGAGGTTTCAAGGATTGAGGGGGTAGATCTTGGAGATTTAGGGTCGAGGTTACTTGAAAGATAGATCTGGATTTGAGAGCTTCCTCAATGGTGTAGAAGCCTTGTAATTCTTCTTTATTGTCTTAGTGAATTGACTATTTGATTCCCTCCCGTGGATATAGGTCCAAAGGACCGAACCGCATAAATCGTTTTGTGTCATTGTTCTTGTATTCTTTGTGATCTCTTCTAGTCAAGTTACATTTCCCACAACAATTGACACCGTTTGTGGGAAAACAACACTTCTTAGCTAGAGGTATTCGACGAAGAGAGGAGCAGGATCCGGGTGTTTGGCGTTTTGGACCTCGGGCCCAGGCGAGGTTCGCGATCAGCTTTCGCTGCAGGAGAGGTTACGGAGCAGCTTCTTCTTCCGCTGCAGGAGAGATTCGCAAGCAGAGGAAGTTGTTCAACCCTTGGAAGCAAGCAAGGTAGGCGGTCCGATTTCAGACTCGGGATAATTGAACTGCATCCGTTTTGGGCTGCCCAGGTATTCAGTAGAAGCAAGAAGATGAATTCGACAAGGGCTCTGCTAAGGAGATTTCACAGAGGAGGTTGCGAGTTGCGGTTTGCGCTGCATTGGATTCTTCCGTGACGCCTGGCGAGTTCGCGAAGGAGTTGCAAACTCATCAGGAAGTTCGCCAATCGAGCGACGACCAGAGGAGTTTACGAAGGAAGGAACGTCAATGCAGTTGGCTCACATGCCAGGAAAGAAGGTTGTCGTGTGGTTCGTCAACTATGTGAACAAAGGAGCTTGGTCGAGCACAGTTCACGATTCGCAGAGAAATGTTTGCGGGGAGTTTGGCGAACTGAAGGCAAGAAGTTTTTTTTATGCAACCGAGTAGGGAATCATCATTATGCAGTTTTGTAATTGGAAGTCATGGGGAGAATTGTTGTTGATGACTCCCAATTACTTGGGCTAAGACAATGACACACTAGTCTAAATCCCACCTACCGCTCACGTACTGCTCACCTACCTCCCACCTACCACTCTCTTGATTTTGTATAAATAGAGAGGGTGTGAGGCTTGTAGGGACGGGGTGAGGAGAAAAACCAAGAACTGTGAGAGCTAGGAAGAAGTAGAGAAGAAAGGGAGAGGCTTCAAGGATTGAGGGGATAGATCTTGGAGATCTATGGTCGAGGTTACTTGAGAGAGAGATCTGGAGATGAGAGCTTATTCCTCAATAGTGTAGAAGCCTTGTAATTCTTTTTTATTGTCTTAGTGAATTGATTGGTTGACTTCCTCCCGTGGTTGTAGGTCCAAAGGACCGAACTACGTAAATCGTTTTATGTCATTGTTCTTGTGTTCTTTGTGATCTCTTCTAGTCAAGTTACATTTCTCACAACAATTATTTCAAATCTTTTAGCTCGCGAATAAACCGAACATTTTAATAATTTTTGATAAATTTAACTCCACTCATTTTACATAAAACTATATATAATGATATGTAATTTTTGTAAGACATTTGTTAAAGGCTTTCCATATCCTGCAGAACGAATACCATTTGCCTTAAAATTAACACGTGCATTGAGACACAATAAATCAGGCAGTTCTAAATCGGCTCAAATAGATTTAGTGCGATTTGAAATCAGCCTCTGGCTCATTATATTCGATTTCAAGATTGAATTGAACTCAATCTGGCTTGAAATCAAAAGTTGTTGTCTCAAATTAAGTTCTTGGATCCGTTCTAGCTCGAAATGGGCTCTAAATTAGCTCATGACTCTGTTATATTCTAGTTGACTTAGAACTATATATATATATATATATATATATATATATATATATATATATATATATATATATATATATATATATATATATATAATTTTTATAAATAAAAAAAAAGTGCCGATCTCAAATTAGTTCGAGCAGACTTATGTATGGCTTGAAATCGCCTCTAAAAATTTTGTTCCAAATTTTTGGCCCACAGCTCGGCTCGTATATTTAGATCCAATCTCGATCCAAACAAAAATTCAAATCGAATTTCTAGCGATTAATGATCATCATTACAACTTCTAACTACAAAACCTAAATTTGTTCATAAATACCCAACGAAATGTGGTAAATTACTATAACACTAATCAGCTACTAGTAATTCAGCTCACCTAATAGTACTGTTCCAATATATTTAAAAATCCTAATGCGCTCATCATGCAATGTAAAGTAACATTGATATTAAGTTATTTATAAACTCTTATAATGTTAGTAACAGCAGTACTTCTGATTTGGTATTAGAATTAACTGTAACGCTTGCAAATAGGACAATTTAAGTTTTAGATAAATATATTAGAAATGTGTGGTATGAAGTTAAATGCCCCTCAATAAAATATGTCGATAAAATATGTTCACATTTATGTCACGTCAATTATTATGTTCTTATATCTTTCGCAGGGGTTATTTATAAATTAGTAAATTTAAACCAGGAAAGATCTAACAAGTGGGTGGGCTCAAATTGGGTTCGATTGGATGCATATGTCATCTGAATTGCATGATGTTTGAGCCCATTAATTTAATGATCTGGATGACCTAAGCTGGGTCTGATTTTTTTCTATTCAACTTCCGGCCGGCCTGAAAGCGATCGACTAAAGCAAAAGAGGTCAATTTTTTCGATGAGAATTTTCTGGTCCAAAACAAATTTTTAATTTTATAATTTATTCTAAAAAATATAACATGAAATCAAGTAATTAAGGTTTATTTTCCATTTATTTTAAGATAAATATAATTATTAACCCTAACTCATCTTAGTCAAACATGAATTTTTTCCTATTCGATGACCTCAACTTATAATTTTTATTTATAGGTTTCGTCTATGTTTAGGTTGTTGTTTGTATGATATTTTTATAATATTTTAATATATCAAATTGTTGTTTCGGAGGATTCAAAATATTTAATGTCTTAGCATTGCATAAAGATCTAGCACACATATAAATAATATTAAATTAATAGGATGAGACAATCAGATTTTTTTACGTGACAACTTTTGTTGGGAAAAAATCACAGAGTTTAGCCCAATCAAGATGATCCACTACATGATCATATAAATACATGTGTCAACACTTCTACCGAATTAAAGAAGACGAAATTAGAATGCTGATGATTACAAAGTACAATAATCATTTAGTTTTAAAAGTTGTAGTTGGGCTACAACAAATGCAATTCTTAGCGATAATAGTTATAGTGGGTCGTAAAGGTCGTAGTTGATTGCTACAAAGACAGAATTTTAGGATCGATCAAAGGATCCGACACCCATAAGCTTAATTTTTTTAATATTGTGTGAGAAGATGACACAGGTGTCATTTGGTACTGTCATCCACAGTATAAAATGGTATTTTGGAGTATGTTGACATAGTTGTTTGGGTCTCTACGATAATGAGATCACTCAGCAAGCATATATATATATATATATATATATATATATATATATATATATATATATATATATATATATATATATATATATATATATTTCTTTTATCTATGATTACTCTAGATATGTTTGGGTGTACATCATGAAGCGCAGGAGCGAGGAATTTAAAATTGTATAACTTGGAAGAAGTAGATTGAGACTCGGAAAAAATCTATTGTATTAGATCGAATAATGAGGATGATACACATCAGATGCCATCTCGCAAGACTACCAGAGAGTTGGGATAAAAACACCACTTCACTATTTGAAAACAATGCAGTATAATGGAGTGGCAGAGAGGATAAATCATACTTTACTCAAAAAATTAAATGTATGTTATCTAATGTTGGGTTGCATAAAGACTATTGGCCTGAGACCATAGATTATTGTTGTAACTTGGTTAATTGTCTTCCTTTAGTAGTTATTGGAAAGAAAATCCCAAAGGATAAGCAATCGAGGCATCCTGCTAAAGATTATGAGCACATGATAGTATTTAAATCACGTGTAAAAAAGGTAATTTTCATTGCCATTAGGCCCGGAGTCAAGGGTTTCAATGTTTATGATTAGACATTGGAAAAGATTATCATTGGTAGGAATGTTACATTTGATGTAGCGAGCTTGTTGAAGCCTCATGAATCAAAGGCAGGTGGAGAGTTCCATTAGGACTACAAATATGTAGTAGAAGTTGGATTTTGATGCAACTACATTTATTCGATAAACATTATTGATTCCTAATTAGATACTTGATTTAAACATATATCAAGATGTACCTATTGATAGTGCTTAGGAGAATGAGGAATAAGATGTTGAATATGAATTTCCAACTTAAGAGTTTATTGATGGAACAGTACCAGATGATTAAATATCACAAAACCAGCTTTGTTGATGGATCATATTGCATTTACACTGTACCACGAAGACTAAAATTCTTTATCACTACAAAGATGTGTTGGATAGTCCATGGTGATCTTTTGATGGGGGCAATGGATGAAGATATGAAGTCTCTTTATAAGAATGCTACTTAGAGGCTAGTGAAGCTTCCTTTGGGAAAGGAAACCATTGTATTCAAAAAGGTTTATACAAAAAAGAAGATTATTTAGGAGTTAATGTGTGATACAAGGTAAGATTAGTGACAAAATAATTTACGAAATAAGAATGGAATGATTATAATAAATTCTCTCTAGTGGTCAAGCATTCCTCAATCGGTGTTCTCTCAGCCCTTGTAGCACAATGCTGTTTGATTTTGAAATAACTTGATATAAAGATTATGTTCCTACATGGGGAATTGCGAATGAACATTTATATGTTGTAGTTGCAAAGTATGGAGCCTCAAAAGACTTAGTTGATAAACTGGACAAGTTTTTATATTGGTTGAAGCATTTATTATGAAAGTAGTATAAGAAGTTTGATTAGCAATCATTATGCATATTTTAAAAGGTTGGCCAATGATGAGTGACACGTCACCTACAAATTTTCATCATCCAGCATGAATCTCGAAGCATGACACGAATTTCGAGACGATATTTTTAGCAGAGAACATTCAAATTATGATAAAAAGTTATTCAGAGCTCTGATTTCAGCAAGCTTATAGCCAAACTGACCGGCTCGATGAGACAGACCCAACAATATCAAAATTAGTCTGATCCGAGTCAAATCAAGCCCAATTCAAGTTATTATACCATTCTTAGAAGATTTCCAAATGCAATTGAAAGGTCGAACAAATATCGACACTAGCAAGCTTATACTCGAATCGAGTGTCTCGACAAAATAAATCCAACGAGCTCAAGATCACTTAATTTTGACATCATTAAGGTCATCAAATTTCCCTTAAACGCCGTATGATCGAGGGAAGCCCTTTGAACTGTCCGATCAAAATGGCTGCATTAATTGCATCAAAAGCACTATAAATAGACCCCCAACCCTCACATGAAGGGGGAAAGCCTAGAGAAAGCTTAAGGCCTTAAGGAGAAGCTGCAGCTTAGCACCACCGCCGACTGCCGTCGACCGCTGCCGACCGCCGCCCCGCCGACTTTCGTCGACCTCTATCACTGTCGACCTCCGTCACCGTTGACCTCCGTCACTTTCGACTTCCGTCATCGTCGACCTCTGTGGAACTCCGACACCGTGGACCTCTGCAAATCATCGTTAATCACCACCAACCAGACACCGTCAGTCGACATTGTTGTATGAAATATATAATTACTCTCTCTCATCTGTGGGACTGAGGATTTCTGTAAACATCAATTAATAGTGGATTCTCGCAACTGGGCCAGGCTCCGTGGTTTTTCCCTTTACGGGTTTTCCACGTAAAAACTTCTGGAGTTGTCACCGCTTATTTTTCATTTGTATGTGTGCTGAATTTTCATACAACGCTAAGACAATAATCCGCTACTCTACCGACGCGAATTTTCTAGTACGCGTGAATGAGTTAATATAATTGCTTCTATAAATTGGTGACATATTGATTGCATCTCTTATTTAGGCTGAAATTGATAAGATGAAGAAGCAATTGTCCAAACATTTTAAGATTAAGAAGTGAGGTGAAATTAAAAGAATTATTGATATGAAAATTCTCAATGATAAGACAGCTAGATAGCTTTGACTCTCATAAGGAGCATTTGTTCCAAAGGTGTTGAAGATGCTTGTGATTGATGAGTTGAGCAAGGTGGCGAGTTTATTCTATATATCTCACTTCAATCCACTCTAGCATCTATCTCTTATCTGATATACGAGTCATACCTAACATCATCAAACATACCACAATCACTAAATTCTTAAAAATGAAATACCAAATTAAAGGTAAAATATTATTTCAAAAATTTATCATTTCAAGTCGGAGTTCAAATAGAGAAAATATTAAACAAGAAAAACGGAAAGATAAAATTGCTTGGTTGAAGGGATAAGAGTGATTGGAGCGATAATAATAGTTCATAGTCAAGTTTGTAACAAGACATTGAACTTTTGAGAGAGTTCAATAAATCATGTCAAGATCACATAAGTCAACTTAAAGAGGTTGTTGCTCTTTTTAGATGGCACACCAAATCACTATTAAAGCTAACAAATTATATAGATTAATGTGTAGAAGAACCCATAGAGGCCTCTATAAGGCAATCCCCATTTGAGTTTTCATCATACATTTACATTTACAGAAAATGTACCAAAGTGGTCACTTAATTATTTTAGATCAATAGATGAAGCGTACATGTAAGCCGTCACATTTGAAGAAAAGGAAGAGTTTCTAAGAGGAAATGCTCCTTATTTTGGGGAAAGAATAACAAAAAATATCCAATGAATGACAAAAATATCAAAACAAATGTGAGAGTAAAAATAAAGCAACGAATTAACTTAAATACAAATTCGAAACATGCTTTGTTATTAAAATCCCTAAAATGTACGAGAAACAGTTAATAAATTCAGTTAGCACAATTTGAAACAACATTGAAACACAAAGCTCGAGACTTCTATGATAATTAAGTTAGCACACAGCTAATAAAACTTTATTGCATGTAACTGAGTTTACTTATAGCGTAACACTAGAAGAACGGAAACAAATTGGGAAAAAAAATTCTCGATCTATACAGATAATTACTGCATAAATTAATTAGCTTCCCATGCAAACAACAATAATGACCCTGAGGAAAAAAAAAAAAAAAATAGCATCATTGCATCAACTTTTGCTTTTACCTTGGGTTTCGTTAGGAGAGAATTTTGGATTTTGTTAGCTTTTCTGTCCTGGATTTGCCGAGAGAGCCAGAGAGGAGAGGAGAGGAGATGAGATGCTGAGGAGGCGACATCGTGTGAGAAATGAGTCATGCTCTAAATCATGAGAATTTGAATCGTGTGAAGTAAAGGTTGAAGGATGAGGAAGATAGAATGATAACAGACGAGAGTTACGGGTTACCTTAGGCATGTGATAAAATTGAGGATTTTGAGGTTCTATGTACGACGATCCCGTTGATTCTCACCAAATGACATCGTCGGCTTGCTATCGTTGTTGAGAGAGCCAAAGCTGTGGAAGGGATGTCACATGCGATGCGAAGTGCGAACGAGATGCCCTCATAGGTAGCCAGACGGAGATGAGGAGTGATGGGGGAGGGGGCAAACACAATATACGCGATGCGTTAATTGGAAACCAAGGGAGGAAATTGCCCTTCCTCGGTATAATGTGGATCCACCAATGGGTAGATCACCACAATCTGACAAGTAACATATCCCTTCATAGGAGCACTTCGTGGGTTATTGGTGTAGTGTATTATGATTAGAACCTTGAGAGTCCTTAAGAAACTTAGGGGTTCTTTTGAGGAGGCTAGTGATGTTGGTATGAGAGTTGAGCTGATGGCTTCCCGTAGCTCTATTTTTTTGATCTTCAACCTGAGAAGCTTCGTTTGGCTGACTTCAGACCATGCTCTAAATGAGCTATAGTTTATCAGTCGAGCTTTTTAGTCCTCTTTTAATGTGACCTTTGATTTCTTTTCTACAGGTCATTCTTGATCTAACTTTTGTTTTCTAGTCGGTCAAATTTTCTCTAGATTCATGCTTAGTAAACGTTAATATTCTCCAATTAACATAGTTAAATGAGTCAATTAATTTAATGAGCTGCGTCCCTATCGGGCAGATTATTTTATCATATTTTGGGATGTCTGACAGGCAGTCAAACAAAGCAAATAGTCAAATGTAGCATGTGGACAGGGCCAAAGGATTCAGATTAATTTTTTCGCCGAATAGATTCAGTAAATTATTTTTTAAATAAATTCCATCCAAATTTTAATTTTAATAAATTTATATTGGAATTGAATGTATCCAACGACAACAACAGTGCTCAAATTTGAGCTAATTGAACGTACATATATAATAATATATATTATAAATTATTTTAGAGTTTAACCAATTTCAAGTGATCTAATATTAAGATTTATTTGGTACAAATTAAAATATGTATTTCTAATTTTAAATAGACTAAAATAGAAATATGATTAAAGACATCATTTCTCGTAAAACATACAATTTGGGATAAAATACGATCTTTCTGATAAGATTTACCCTTTCAGATAATGTGAATTTTATGTCATTGTAATAAAATATAATTATAATCAATCATTAGACCACTCAAACATTTAAAATATAGAAAACTTTACATACCTAGCAAATTTATGTATGTAATACCTAAACTTTCATATTTATAGACATGATAGTGTATCTATGTATGAAAAGGTGAGACCATTAAAAAAATGTACCTAGTGCTATTTTTGATGTCATATGAAAAATTGGGTGCTAGACGCATAAAAATGAAAATTTTGGTGTGAGATACCTAAATACATAAGAATTGAGTGCTATGTATGTATATGCCCCTAAATATATCGTACAATCATGAAAATTCTTCTGAGTCATTCAATAGTCTTTTTTATTATGGTAACATTTAGGGTTTATTGAGATACTGCTCTTGAAATCCATAAATAAACCCCTACTTGTGAAGAAGAAACTTGAACCTACATAGGGAGATTTAAGAGCGCTATACGAAGCATGGAGATTCAATTTATTGCCATAGTTGGGTAAATCTTGCACAATTATTACTGTCACCAAACAACCACTACTAACCATCGCCAAATGGTCATCATTGTTAGACTGCCATCAACACGGTTACCCTACCATTATTGTATATACATTTTAGTTGTCATCAGGAAGTCAACAGGCCAACGTTGCTCGATCACCACCATTGGATCAAAGTCGCCTAGCTTCAATCATCGCACCATCAGAGAACCATTGCTCAACTAGTGTGATTGCAAAACCAACACCTGCTCACCATTATTGGATCTTCATTGTAGGAACACTATGCTTGGTCCATACCACTTGACCACTTTTGAGTTTGTTGAAAAGCAATCATTGTCAAACTATGGTCATCGCCTAATCGTCACCACCATCGTTGATCCGACATTATTAAAAATAATCCACTATATTAGTAGATAACAAAAATGTCTATTTCTTCTAATTGGAGAAAAAACATATAGTAATATGTGCAATGTTTACTAAATCTCTTTTGACTACATCAACAGTCAGGGGGGTTGAAGAGTGGGGTTGCTTGTGGACAAACAAAAATTATCTGGTGATGATAATTGGATGAAATTAGTAGGATTATGGTGATTGAATGATGATAGATGAGCTAAAATGCTCACTTGAAAGCAATTAGCAGTGGACATACAATGATGGTCAATTGATCTTGGTACGACAATAATGATTGGATGATGCTAGTTGTCGGTATATTTCTTCATATGTTTAAACTCTCTAAATCCTCGATTATGGTTCTTCTTCATATTAAAAATTAGAACCAATTAATAAATTTTGAGAGTTATATTTTAGTAAATTTATCTAAATTTTGAAAACAATCTATCAAATAGCTCATATTGCTTCCTTTATAGATTATTTTTTTAATATTTATGTCTTTTTATAATTTTGAAATTGAGTGATGTTGGGCTATTTTATTCTTACCGTCTAGACATTCTATTCAATTACACATAAAATATATGGAGATCATTTATTACTGGACTTTGAGTACCTTGAGTTTGAATTTAACGTCGTCGGGTTCTTGCCATCAAGAAGTATAACTCTTGAATTTATCTCATGCAAAATGCTTCGTGATTCTTGTTTGATCAAGTATATTATTTATTAAAAATAATTTCTAATTATTCTTATTAAAATTTATAAGTTATATTTTGATTATTTCTTAAATAATTAACTTAATATCCCATGCATAATTATTAATCATTTTTAGCATTATAAAAATTTAGTGATCTAAATTATTACAAAATATTAATCTTATTAATATCTAACAAATATGCTTAATATCCAACTATAATTTTAATTTAATTACTTGAAATTGTTATTTATTTGTAAATAATAATGCTTTGAGTGCCCTATTTAAAAGAAAAAAAGTGAGAAAAATGTTAACAAAATGAAACAACTTGTTAATTATTTCTTTTGGGAGGTTCTTTTGTACTTCACCACAGAGTTTTGCACTTTAAACTCTTTTGTATTTTAATTTAATTATCACATTTCTTCAATATCTGTGACAATATCTTATTACACTTAATACTATTTAAAGGGTTTATGTGCTATATTTTTCTCACATAGCTGGAGGAAATGCCAACATATCTACTCACTTAGCTTGGTGATATTGTGCCTTATTGCCTTATTTTCTAAAACTTTAATGAAAATTCAGCATTAATTCACTAAAGAAAATTATTGGGCATTTATATACATGCCACCCAATTCCTATGTATTCACATATCTAACACCCTAATTTTACTTTTTTACATTCGTGCCATCATAATCTTAAAATGTATACACATCAAAAGTTATCCTCATTTTTCTTAAAGAGATTTAACGGTCAAAAAGAAATTAGTACATTTAAAGTTGGTCCTCTGCTAGGAGAGATTGTGGGACCCCTGATCGTACGAACCAAGCCAATCCGACCAAAATTGACCGAGCAATGAGACGGGCAAAAAAATGACCGAATGATTCAAACACATGTCATCTGACCGATTGAAAATGAGATGAAAGGGGGATAATTGACCGTAGAAAATAATTAGGCATTTACATACATTCCTCTGAATTCTAATGTATTTACATATCTAACGCCTCTATTTTCCTCTTTACATTTATACCTTTCAAATCTTAAAAATATGTACAACAAAAACTTGTCTGCACTTATCCTAAAGAGATTTAACGGTAAAGAAGGGAAGAATACGATGAAAATTGGTCCACTGCCAGGAGATCATAGGACCTACCAAACCGAACTAATCAAACCAATCAAACCAAAACTAATAGAGCCACAATAAGAATAAGAAGACGACTTAATGATCAAAACATGAGTTGTTCGACTGAATAAAAATGAGATGAAAGATCATCTGAGCCAATTGATACAGTGTTGGGTAATGTGGAGACCCGGTCCATCACATGTTAATTAGCTTCCTAATTAAGAGGGCTTACCTACCGCTCACATACTTTCCCACCTACCGCTCACCAATCACATCCTACCTATCGCTCATCTACCTCCCACCCACCACTTTCCTTGATTCTATAAATAGCCTCTTTTGGCTATTGGATGAAGTCAAGCCAAGTGAAGAGCTAAGCTAAGCAAAGCAAGGGTCAAGCCAAGTCCTCTAAGAGAGAAAGAGAGGAAGAGAGAAAGAGATGAAGTGAGAGAAAAAAATAAAGTTTTTCTTGTAAACATCGAGACACTCAACGGTGTAATTTCTCGAAAAAATAAAATCCTCTGCAGCTCCGTGGACGTAGGCAAATTTGTTGAACCACGTAAATCTATGTGTCGCTCTGGTTTTTATTTTTCTGTGTGTAATTTTCTTGTTCCATTTTTGCTTTATTGTCATCTTTTTTCACAACATACAGGAAATTCGACTTGATGAGATAGCCTACCCCCAGTAGAGTTGATCCAAAGGAAGATTTAATTCCGCAAAGTATCCCGTGGAGACTCCAAAGATTCCTCACTAGGGATCATATATAGTCATCCAGGCTTGATAAGCCTACTAAAACCTATCGACGAAAGCTAACGCAGTTGGGCCGAAGTTAACTAAGCTTAATTGATCGAGCCAAAAAGTAGCCGAATAATAAATCATACATGTAAATAAGGAATTCCCTAGTACAAACCTCTTTATAATGGAGCGAAAATATAATATCACCATTGTACCATCTCTTCTATAAATAGGGGAAATATTTTATGGAGGGGATACATTATTTATCATTACTATCTCTCTCTCTCTCTCTCTCTCTCTCTCTCTCTCTCTCTCTCTCTCTCTCTCTCTCACTATCTTGCCTGATCATTCTCTCTATTCCATGATTGTGATTCGCTGATAATCTCAGATTCAACAAAATCACATAAAAAAAAACACAATTTTAACATTAAAAAAATGAAATATGCCATTGCATAACTTGGTAAACTGGTATTTATGCAAAGCAAAAAAAATAAAATAAAATAAAAATAAAATAAAATAAAAAAGAAGGGAAGTGTAGTTGTTAAATATGTAATTACATAGGTATTGAGTAGTATGTTACTTAAAAGTAAATTTAACGGAAATAATATAATGGCATATAGATGAGTAGATATTTAAAACACGAATGAAGCAGAATGAGTAGTTTTAAAATTACGCCCACAAATAAAAAATTTCATAGTACTCGGTCTTTAACTTCTAACATATCCAACATATGCAACATATCCAACATATCCATCAAGGAGGTGAATACGTTCTAAAGAAAATGCCAAACATTAGCTGATGTTTTCTGGACAAATTACCCATTCAATACATCCAAGTACGCAAAAGCCTTTGATTTGAATGAAATGCTAACATTTTCCCGATAGATTAATGCATACAATTGTCCAGATTGAATTAACAATGCTTATCCGCTCTGAAAATCTTTCTTCAAATCTAGTCTGTGGAATAAATTTTGGATTAGTGTAGTTGGATGTATTTATAAATCCCATAAAAATTATTTGTTAACCTACAATTCAACATACAAAATAATAAATGGACATGTAAGAACAGTGGAGGAATTAGTAGCAGCTTTTAGGAGACCTAAATCTGCAGCACATTCTTGACCGTTTATTTAATTATTACTATGGCTCAACTTCCCCTCTCCCCCAAAAAAATAGTCAATTCTTGAAGCAGATAAGCATACAGAGAGGAAGCACTCATCCAATTCAAAAAAAAGGAAAACAATGGAGATAAATCCAAACCTCTTAAGATCAGATTTTAAAGGATTATTTATATAACAAATAATTAGGCATTCTTTAGTGCGGGCAAGATGAGCATATATATAAATATATATATAGTTTTAAATCCTCTCCAATTGTGAAAAACATAATTATATTTTATGCTATCATTAATAAAAATTATTATTTAATTCAGATATATATGCTGATCGCGTTTAACTCATTCAAAGTTAATCAGAATTCCCATCATTCAAGCTGAATTGGATGCTGAGAGGAATGATTAAACTAATCACACACAGGATTTAAGATCAGATAAATAACTCATATTTTGTATGGTGCGAGTAAACGATTAGATGCCAGTTCTTTCAAAATTCCTACCCACTGTTCTCTTCCCACGACTAATGTCCGACTTATGTTGTAGATATAAAGACAAAATATAAAACACATAATTAAGCCGTGCTTAATAATGCATTACAAACTGTAATGCAGGTCTAAGACTAATTGATCAAACATCTCTATTTTCATGATAATTATTCAGCCGAGTGGCATGTTAAAGCTCGATAAAGCTCGTATTTGATTCATATTTGATTCAAAGTTAAACATTGAAGTGCAAAATCCAAAGAAAAAAAAAACAAAAATCAAGAACACAAGGGATTTTATGAGGTTCGGCAATTTGCCAACGTCATCGGGAGCAAAACAGCGATTTCATTATTCCAGAAGAAAAGTTCAATACATACTCATAGAGTCACACATCAAATATATAGATAAAACATACAGATAAAATTGCTAAAAAACGCCCCCGCTCCCCCAACCCACTTAACTCTAAGAGGCACGCCTCTTCACTCCAAGAGACACACCTTTTAACTCCAAGAGACACATCTTTTCACTTCAAGAGACACATCTCTTCTTTCCAAGAGACCCACCTCTTCTCTCAAAGAGACACGCATATTCACTCCCAAAGACATATCTCTTAATTTAAAGAGACACATATTATCATTTCAAGAGACACATCTCTTCATTCAATTTCTGGTATATAAGTCATATCTAACAAATCTCCATATTGGTGAATATTCAAGCCTTTAGGAGAATGATACCTTAGAGTTTCTCATACACCAAAGTGGGTTGGGCTAACATGTTGTCTAGCAACTGCAAACATTCAACAAGTTCAAGCAATGAGAGAACTTGTTGAAAGTAACTGGATTGGTCAACAATCACCTGCGTTTTCATCAATGTGAATCTTTTGCAACAAAATATCACCAGATGCAATCAATTTTCTGATCTTGTGATATCTCACATCAGTATGCTTAGTTCTATCATGGTATGTTTGTTTTTTAGTCAGATAAATGACACTCTGACTATCACAATGCAACTAAACTCTTGCTCAACGCCCAGTTCTTTTACTAGCCCAGCAAGGCATAAAGCTTCTTTAACTCCTTTAGCTACTGTCATGTACTCAGCTTCAGTTGTAGATAATGCCGCAATAGACTGAACTGTAGATTTTCAACATATATGTCTTCCACCAAGAGTAAAAATATACTCAGTTGTAGACATTCAGTCGTTCAAATCACATGCATAGTTTGAATCCACATATCCAACAAGTAAAGGATCATTCTGCTGATTGCCAAAAATAATTTCATGTCCTGATGTACCCTTCAAATAACTGAAAATCTACTTGACCGCTTCCCAGTGTCGTATTTTACGTTTAGACATGTATTTGCAAATTTGATTAACAGCATAAGCCAAGTCAGGACGAGTACATAACATAACATACATCAAGTAGCCAACTGCATTTGCATAAAGCACCTTTGTCATGTCTTCAATTTCCATATTTGTCTTAGGACACTGATCTGAAAAAAACTTAAAATGATTTGTCAATGGAGTGCTCACAAGCTTTGCTTTGCTCATTTCAAATTTGTTTAACATTCTCTCAACATACTCCCATTAAGATAACCACAGTCGTCTTGAGCCTCTGTCTCGGTGATCTCCATTCCAAGAATTTTCTTTAAGCACCCAAGTTTTTCATATCAAATTTCTGACCACTAAAGCTTGCAAGCCAGGGACATCATGCATATTCTGCTTTTGATGGTTGTGTGCTAACAATGCTCCAGTAATTTTCTCAACTTTGATTGTTTTTTTATTATATGTAAGAGTAGTCACCGGGTGTTCATAAGAAGAAGGCAAGGAACACAACAAAATCATTGTTCGGTCTTCATCCTCAACTCTCACATATAGCCATGACATATCTGTGATTATTTGATTGAAGTCGTTCAAAATGCTGTGCCAGATCAGAGTATGCCTGCAACTTCAGCCCATACAACATTTGCTTCAGATACATTTTATTCTTTAAAAATTAAAACATAAACCGAGCTTCTAATTTCTTCTATACTTTTCCTGAAGATTTAAGATTCATAACATGATACATAATATCATCTGTCAGACATAAATGTTTCGTACCTGCCACTCGTTGTTGCAATTCTTCTCAATCTTCATTCTCCATATTATCAGGCTTCGTTGCTCGCAAAGTTTTCAAGATTACTTGTTGTGCCAACAAATCATTCACCCGCATTTGCCACAATCCAAAGTTTTCAGTTCCATCGTACTTCACCACATCGAATTTTGCACCGGATAATGACATTTAAAATTACTACTTTTGTGATTCCCGATTCCCGAAAACTCTCCTGAATAGATCACGTTCCACCTTATCAATCGAAATCAATTGATGCTTTGCTGAACCGATGTCTGCTCGCAATTCTTCGTGCCTCCTCTGAACTGCCAAACTCCTTTGTGTCGTCGCCTGGTCTGAACTCTCTCGAACCTTCTTGTTGAACTCCATGAAGCCCGCTTGCCAATTCCTCTGTGAACTGCCTCGCTGAAACTACCGCAAACCGCTAGTCGGCTTCTTCCTCTTCAATCTCTAACATGGCTTTGATACTAATTTAAGTGGAAAATCCAATGAAAAACCAAAATCAAGAACACAAAAGATTTTACGAGGTTCGGCAATTTACCTACATTTTCGGGAGCAGAGCGATGACTTTACTATTTCAGAAGAAAAGTTCAGTACATATCCGTAGGGTTACACATCGAATATATAGATAAAACCCACATATAAAATTACTAAAAGATGCCCCGCTCCCCCAACCCACTTAACTCCAAGAGGCACACATCTTCACTCCAAGAGACACACCTCTTCATTCCAAGAGACACAGCTTTTCATTTCAAGAGACACGTCTCTTCTTTCCAAGAGACACGTCTCTTCTTTCCAAGAGACACGCCTCTTCACGTCAAGAGACACATCTCTTCACTCCAAGATTCACATTTCTTCATTTTAAGAAACACTTCTTTTCATTCAATTTCTGGTATATGAGTCATATCTAACAGACATAAATACATGAAACATGAATAATTTTAAACATAAATATAATACAAATAAAAAAAAATTAAAATAAGGAGTACAAAAACAAACTTCCGGCCCGCTCAAATTAAACGAGTATACATCCTTTTAAACACATAAGAATGATTGTCTTCAATAATATTTTTAATCAAAAATACGAACCAAACTAAATTTATTAAAAAAAAAATTATTTTCTTGGATGTTCTTAAATTGTACATGTTCTAAAAGGAAGACTTACATGCATAGCGATCAATTCCTATTTTTTTAACATAACTGACACCTCAACTTCAAATTTTAAATATAAGCCACTCCACTTATGCATGAAAATGTGTAGTTCACATTTTAAAAGTTGAAATAACGATTCTTTTTGTGATATGACAGATGTTGGGTGGTATAAATGTAAAAAATAGGCTTTACGTGTTAGATTTGTGAATACCACAATAATAATAATAATAAAGGATGGTATGTACATATATATGTAAATGGCCTATTATATATATATGCTCTTCTCGTGTATTCCTATATATATATATATATATATATATATATATATATATATATATATATATATATATATATATATATATATATATATATATATATATATATATATATATATATGTGAATTAAATGCATTGAAATAAAGCGAGTGATGATGAGCGGCAATGAGAGGCGATGATGGAGATGGTGAGCAAGAAGCATCAAGCAATAACAGACAACGAAGATTCGTAGTTGTTAAGAGGCAATTGGCTCTGGTGGGTGGGTGGGTAGGGATGCCCAACTTATAGTTATTTCGTGAGTTTTCTCTATATTTGTCTAAACAAATAATTTTTTATATTTTGAACACTTGCACTTATAAAAGGAATCCAATATTTATTATATACATAAAAAGAAATTTTATGGCTCACATAAGAAAACATATTTTGTCCATGAGAGACGAAGATGGCTCAAAATTCAGTGTATGATGATACGACTCTCAGTGGATGAATATTAGGACATGCATATACTCGGATGTAATATTTTCTCCTCGCTTATCGTGTGCGGCATAATAGTTAAGGGATCCTAATAGTTTGTTCATAAATTATAGATTTCAATCGAACATACTATTTCTAAGCTCAATTTTCAACCCAAAAGAAAAAATGATTGAAGATAATAAAATGTTAATCATCATGAAATTAATGAATAACCGTGCCGAAAAAAGTCTGATAAATTCTTGGAATGAGCGGGTAACGTAAACTCTCGGCTCTGTCATATTTTACCTGCGGAGATCTCGATGATAATGATTGTCGAGGCACAATTAAGACAACAATGTAAATCTATCACTTCATTAAATACTCGTTAAAATTACTTATTGCATGCATAGCGTAAAATATTCAATCTGAAGCATTTGCTCCTCTACCCCACGCAGGAAAAAGTCATCTGCCACGTTTTTTATTTGGGGCATTGTCTTATACCACCCCAATTCCTATCTATTTAAATATTTAACCCTTAAATATTATAAAAATTATAGCTATTTTTATTTGGAAAAAATAGAATATATATATTTCATGCATCAGAAAAAAGATGAAATATATATAAATATATATTAGAATTTTGGTTTTGATATAGGAATATATAAGAAACGAGTGGCATGTATGTAGTTCTTCCATCTTATTTATATTTTTTATATAATCCGTCAAGCCAATTGGCACCCACACTTGTCGTGAATCTCCACCACAAGTTCACCGGTGGCCACTGCTATCGCATGTTGACGATCACTAATCAGTCCGTATAAGTACAGGCTTGTGGACAAATAGACTACAGGCATTGGATCTCTCGAGTCCACGTCCCTACAGCGCGCAACTTCCACGTCGGCTCCTAGAAATTATACACTTGCTGAAAATCAAATATCAAGCTTACCTACTGCTGGCTTGGTTTTGAAACTGCACTTCAAGTAATGGTAGAAGTGCAATAGAACTAAAAGAAAGATAACAAGGGATATGAAAGTGCCTATATATGCAACTAAAATGTTTTGATAGACATCTAATTAAAAAAAATATGTCATCAACAAATTTATCATCCAACACGAAGCTCGAGGAATGACATTGATCTCGATGCAATCTTTTTTAGAAGAGAATGTTAAAACATTGATTAAGAGTCATCTAGAGCTCCAATTTTAACTCAAACTTACATTCAAACTGACCGGATCGACGAGACAGACCCAATAATACCACAATTGGTTATATTCAAATAAAGGCAAAAGCTCGGACCAAGCTATTTAAACTTTTTTGGAAGTTTTTTGAGCAAATTTAGAAGATCAAATAGATGTCGGATCTAACGAGCTTATGAACAAAACGAGCACCTCGACAAAACAAATCCATCGAGTCAAAGATTACTCAATTCCGACATCGTTAAAGTACTCAATGTCCATCAAACATCGTCTGATCGAGGGAACCTCCTCGGGTTGTCCGATCAGAGTGATTCATATTCCGTTATTAATTGTGATCGAGACTATATCCCTTCTCATGAGGGAGGAAGAAAGCATATCGAGACTCTATCCCCTCTCATGAGGGAGGAAGAAAGCATGAAGCTTGAAGAAGAGCTTGAAGCTTATAAAAGGAGTTGAAGTCGCACCACCTCGTTATCGACCACCGCCGACTACCATCAACCATCACTCGCCGGTTGTCGACGATTATGATTGACCATCACTTAGTTATTACAATAAGTCATTCTCGCACCGACTTTGTAGCTCAGAAGATTGTGTAACCATTTTCTGTCTATGGGATAACATATCATACTTGTAATCTTCAATTTATAGTAGATATCTTTAGTTGGGTCATACCTCATGATTTTTTCTTTTACTAGTTTTTTCTATTAGAAGACTACGAGCAACAGTTAACTAAAAACTTATGGTGTCACTACTGATTTTTTTTACTCTCTTTTGAGTGTGTGTTGAATCTTCGCACTATGTTAAGATCATAATATATTATTTCATCGCCGTAAAACTTCTAACACATTCAGTTAACTCATAAGTTATTAATTAGTAATATCAAAATCTTGTTTATCAACGACAGAAGGAACAGGAAAAAAAAAAAATCTAAACCCAAAATTTTTTATTTCTCGGTAGTTTGAGAAATGAACTTAAGTTTAAATGATCACTTTCCTGTGGGTTAACTCCATGAGGCTCTTAGGTTTAAAGCAGAGTTCAGTATTTGATAAAGAAAATAAATAACAAACATGAATGGTTATAAAATAAATGAGGCACATAGCGTAAATACATTAGAGCATATTTTAACTAATTCAATTGAACTCTTTATAAATGATCAATTCTGATTCCTCGTCTAAACCCTAATGATAAAAAAAATACTAAAATGGTCCCTACAAGTTTACTACCATTATCTTCAACCAAGCTATCTTAGCTTAAACTTAGGGTCTGTTTAGACTAGTTGCAATTTATTGAATAATCTGTTGATAAGCTTATTAAACTGATAAGTTAGGTGTGGTGACTATTACAAATTTTTATTTTTTTGAAAAAGTCAGACCACAACCAGAAAGCTACTACTTTACCTAGGTAGGTGCACCTAGGCAGGGGCGGTGTGAAGCGTTGTTTTGAAAACGCATAAGCTACCAAAACGAAGTTTACCTAAACAAGTCAGACGCATTTTCAAAACGCTTCTGCACCAAATAAGCTGTCCCAAACTGGCCCTTAGTCTTTTAGCTGCAATTAAACCAACTTTATTTGGATTGAGATTGCTAGGCTCGAACCGAACATTTAAGATGTTTGAATATACGGACCATATCCATTATAAATTTTGTTATGGCCACACTCAACTTAATTCCAATTGGAATACCAGTGAATTCTTAAGTATATTGTTTATTAAAAATAATATCAATGATTTTTTTTTTTTTTTTTTTTTTTGTAAAAAAAAATGTTGGTAGGCCGAATAACTTTTATTCGGGCATGATCCTATTTTAGTGATCTTAATGTCAATTTTTTAGTTTATAATTGAAAAAAAAAACTGTTCAGAACTTAAACAAAAAACAAGAAAAAAATAAATAGTCTCTTCTCGATAAATGTATTCTACACCCAATCATAACACATGAAATAATCACAACAGAACAAGTTTATAAACAATTTTTACAGTGAACATTAGGTTAGCATAAGTTTTGATGTTATAATATATAAAAAGATTGGAGCATCATAATGATAAATATAAACAATGATATGAATATAGACGTGAATAATTGTATCATTTTAATTATAACACAATGAAAATTGAGCTCACATAGTACTTTTAGCCCCTTTAACTCTCATTCCATTGTCCTTATGTTCTTCATTCTCTTCTTTCTTTTATCATTCAATCGATTTTTTTTTTGGGCAAAAATATCAACCAATTTGGCAATGCAACAATCTTTTCTTTATTTAAATTAAATCAAATATTCATTTTATCACTCCCATAAAAATAATGATATGTGATAAATATGCTAGCTAATAGCGAGCGATAATCTTCAATTTGAGAGAGATTTATGAGAATATGACGAGAATAAAGTAAATAAATAAATAAGTAGTTTGACCCATTCCTAATAATCAAAACGTTTTTGATGGAGGGTGTGTTTGTTTGCCTAGTATGAAATTCTTATTAAAGAGAATTTATATAGTTTGTTAATTTGGACATGACATCATTAATTGTGAATGATCTTAAGTGATTTAATTTTATAAATTGAAGGATTGATAAGCACGATTAATGTTATCATTTGCAAAATGAAGGTGCAAATTAGTGGACTTTGAAGAAAACAAACAAGATGCTGTAAGAAAAGTAGGCTTCATTATACAACCTGCAATAAGAGAGGTAATTTTTCAGGAATAAATCTAAAGGTGTTGAATAGCCACTAAATTGAGAGCAAAATCAGAATTAATAGAAGAGCGCAACACTTTAACAATAATGTTAAATTAAGAAGAATATGATATATACTTTGAACAGTCCAACAATGCCACTCTAGGAAGGAATTAAGTACATGAAACAAGAAATTTATTGAGGTAGGCTGAGGAGTAAGAACCATAATATAAAGATGATCGATGACAAGTGACACCATCAAATCCAACAAATGCTCAAAATGGGACCGGTTGATTACATGATTCTACATACAAAGGGTAATGCTAATAAGAATCGACTTGAAACTATAGAACAAATGCAATTTGTCCATTTTAAAATAATATTTAGTGCAACTTTAGAGATGAATTCAAGAGTTGCTTGTTCGAGAGATTCATTTGAGAGAGAGAGAGAGTAAAAGCAAGAAAGAAGAGCTTTAAATAAGAAACTTTAATGAAATCATATTTAGAAATTTGCATGCATGTTTTAGACTGGAATTGAGTCGATTATATCAGAGATTGGACTTGGCATGACACAATTTTAAGTTCTTCTTTTTTGGCTTGAGTGTGTCGAGTTTTCACATGTCATTCAAGCTTGACTTGTTTTAAAATTTTCAATACTTAAATATGATTTTTCGTGAAAAGTAAATGAGTATTTAGGCAAGCAAAAATCTTTAACAAGTATCTAGACTTTTATATAAGAAATTTTATAAAAAAATTTAGAAATCTAAAAAATAAATAAGTAATTGAATTAATCATATATGCAAATGAACTAACCTAATTTTTAAATATATATATTCTCGCAAGTATTAATTCTAAGATAGAGAATAAACATAAAAAACAATAGCAAAAAAAAAAAAAAAAAAAAGTGTAAATATGAATGTTTAGGTCCTCAATATCTAAATAAATTAAAATTGTGTAGCATGTATGTTGATGCTCTGATAATATTTAGATGCATACTGTCCAAACATTCATGAATATGAGTCTACCCCTTATATTAATTAGTGCTTTGATTAAAAAAAATTATGAGAGACATTTGCTCTATATTTTGATACGTTTAGGTATACTAATTCATTATCGTGCATTAACAGCCACCCAACTAATGACCCCACTGCCACGCACAGATACATATACAGTGAGATTTTGGGAGCGAATTTTGATGAGCTTTAATCAAAAGTTTGCAATGCGTCATATGTAATAAAATCAAAATTTATCAATATATAAAAGAAAACGATAAATTGAGATGCTCTATTTCGCATGGTTATGGCCAGGGGGAAATCAAGCTGCTACAGCGGACCAGATTTTGCCACGTCAGATAGTGAAAGGCCCAACCACATGCGCGCGCACATGACATTAACCACCTGGAAAATACGTTCCCTTCTGCCCTCTCCCATCGGACACGTGGCAGAAGTAAATAAAGCCTATAATAACTCGTGAGCATTTATGGTTAACTTCCACTAAATATTCCGAGGAGTTGAATAAATGTGAGCCAGATTGAATAATATTATATTATTCAAATTTGTTTATTTACTTTTTTTATATTTCAATGAATTTAATTTAGAAATTATTCAGATTTTTATTTATTTTTTTATATTTATTTATTTATTACGTTTATTTTGAATGGTTTATAAGAATTTTTTTCAAATAAAGGAAATAAATAAAAAATTAAAAAAAAAAATTATGAGGTGAGGGGATGCTGCCTGCTGGCGGTGCAGGGCTAATACCGTCATTTCGAATACTAAAAAGGCCGGAATTTAAGGGGAGCAAGTTGCTCCGCTTCCGCTTCATTCCATCTTCTTCCTCCATTCTTCCCCTGAACAGAGAGGGGAAATCAAGAAAATAGAGCGATTCTCATCGAAGAGGGAAAGAGAGAGACCGAGAAAGAGAGAGAGAGAGAGAGAGAGAGAGAGAGAGAGAGAAGAATGAGGAGGTGCGAGCTCTGCGATCGGTCAGCGAGGATGTACTGTGAATCGGATCAGGCGAGCTTGTGTTGGGACTGTGATGCAAAGGTGCACGGCGCTAATTTTCTGGTTGAGCGCCATCCGAGGGTGCTCCTCTGCCGGAGATGTCAGGCACAGACGCCTTGGCGAGCGACTGGAGCTCGGCTTAGCCCCATCATCTCGGCATGTGATCGCTGCACAGCCATCGACAAGGCCTCGCCAGAAGCTGAAGAACAAGACGATGACTCCCGTATTGTTGAGGAGGAGCAGGACGATTACCAGGTTGTTCCGTGGAGGCTGACGCCACCGCCGCCGGGGAGTTCATCAAGCGGAGAGGAATCATCATCGCCATCTTCGGGAAGGGTTAGAACCAATTTCCTGAAACGGGTCAGAGAAAACGCGGTTATCGGCGAAGAGGTAGAGGAAAATAATTGTAATTGTGTCAAAATTTCTTCGAATGTTTTTCGCACCGCTTCTTCTTCTCTATTGTTGTTATTACGAAAAGGGTTTCTGGAAGTGGAAATGTCTTGTGTGCAGAACGAAAGCACTTGCCCCTTTCATCGGAGGAGCCGACAAGATCTGTCCATTCAGGCTCCGTTTTCTTCCCAATTTGTCGACGATGAAAAGGCTACCCACGCGTCGGCCTCCTGCTTCTGCCCCTCAAACGATCGTCGGAGAGACATCCTCCAAACGGATGCTCAGTTGTCTGGGGACTCAACTAGCACTGGAAGCCGTGTCTCCACCCGGCGAGCTTCTGTTGCCGCTGATCTTGTCTCTTCCCCTTCCGGAAGCCCTCCGATCTAGGTCAGTTGTAAATCTCTTCATTCTTTATTTTAGGAATAAAACTGTACTGATTTAAGAGACCTCGTCTTATGGACGCTTATTTGGCATACTTTCACCTATACCATTTTTTTTTTTTAATGCTTCTTTGTTCGAAGATTTTCTTGATATTTTTAAACAAAGAATAATAATTTTAGGATTATTGAGGCATGATCATAGACTAATTTTGATCGTAGATTTCTCAATTCTTAGGTTCTTATAGGACAAGTATTAATAATGTTTGTAAAATTAGTATAGTTTATATTAGAATTTGATAAGCATGATAACGTAGAAGTGTTACACAAATATTTTCTTACAGTATTCCCTATTATTTTATTAGTTGGATAATAAATAATAATGTGGAGTAAATGAGACATCTTCGGGAGGGACGGTGCCGCCGTACGCCGTTTGGTCCGCTAATAGGATTAGCCCATCACATCATTACGTGGGAGCTGTCCGTTGCTCATTAATTCTTGACCACAAATTTTAGAGAGAGAGAGAGAGAGGACAGAGGCAGTGTGTTAATGTATAGCGATATTTTGTGTGGCGTAGGGGACCAAGTTTTCTGATTTATAATATATATTATTTTTCTATAATGAAGCAGTGAGCGACATAGACCAAAAAACGTGTGTAGTCGGGCCAAGGTGCATCGACAGCCTAAGCCATGTAAAGTGCTCGGGCCTCCCATATGGCCCTCTGCGGAACCACGTCATTTTCCTCTTACGTTCCACCTTTAAGCCATCTTTGTATCTTTGAAATTGGAATTATGGATGTGGCCAACTTTGTTTGTTGGTTTAGGTTCAATTCTGTGCCACATATTTTTAGAGCGTTCAGTTTTGAATGATAGGTTGATGACAATTCTAAGAAAATGAGGATTGAACTATTATTATTATTATTATTATTATTATTATTATTATTATTATTATTATTATTATTATTATTAGGTTGATGCGTGTTAGAAAATTCGCGGTGGTAGAATAAGGATTATCGTCTTAGCGTTGCATGAGTTTCAATACACACTCACGTGGAAGAAAACTACCAGTAATCACACCAGAAATTTTTATATGGAAAAAACTACGAGATTCACTATAGGTTGATGATTGCAGAGACTCATTGTCCCACAGACGGAAAATGATTACTGGATTTTCCAAGTTATGACGACATCTGGTTGGTGGTGGTCGACGATTGGCGGGTGTCGATGACGGTCGGCGGTGGTTGATGGCGATCGGTGGTGATCGATGACGAAAGACTGTAATTGACGATAATCGACGGTAGTCGACGATAGTCGGCGGTGATCGAAAGACGTCGGTGATGGTCGACGGCTGTCGGTGCTAGACTTTAGCTCATTTTCTAATCTTCAAGTTCTCTATGAAGCCAGAATTTCTCGATCCCCTCATGAGAAAGGTGAAGCTTTATTTATAGTGTTTTGTGTGTAAGTAATGAATGAATATGAACTATTTTGATTGGACGGTTCAGAAATGGCATTTGATGGACATTTGAATACCTTAACAATGTGAAGAAACTCGGTTCAACTATGAATTTGTTAGATTGGACATCCATTTGATCATCAAAATGTGTCTAAAATATTTCAAGAGTAGTTTAATAACTTGATCTGAGCTTGATTTGACTCAAATTATTAACTTTGAACTATTTGGTCATCTCATCGAGCCGGTCTGTTTGACCATAAGTTTACCAAAATCAGAGGTTTGGATAACTCTTAATTGAAGTTTGAATGTGTCTTGCTCCATTCCTCGAGATTTATGTCGGGGGATGATTTGTTAGAGGCGTATTAGTTGTTATATTATTATTATTATTATTATTATTATTTTATTTTAATAAAGTTTATACATGTAGTGCTATATTTTATGCTATGCTTTCATTGGTAGATCATCTTTAATTTTAAATGTTGTTTTAATTCCAGTACCCTAATGCTTCTCTCTGGTACATTTTTTTTCTTCTTCTTCAGTTTATTTTGAATTTTAAAATATTAGAAAAAATATGTATTGACATATCTATAACACCTAAAGTTCGATTTTTGCATTTCTAGTGCCCAAATCTTTTATATCAGTTTTTGATATTTTTAAAAAATTAAATGCACCCTTTTCTTGCTTAAATAAGTTTGGTATATATGTTCAAAATTGAAGTTTAGGTGTTAATTAGATATGCAAAAACATAGGAATCGAGTAATATGTATGTAAATCTTCCTTCATGGACATACTCAGTGTAGTATCAATAGTTGGTTTGAGTTATATTATTGTTTGGGACGAGTTTTTATACAGTTTTAATAGTTCCTTTTGATGTTTGTGATGATTTTAACTGTTTCAGTTTGATTTCTTTAGCTTCGAATTAAAATAATTGAAATAGGTTGAAAACTGAAAATTCCGGCTAGCTTCAAAGCTGATCGAGATTAAACTTGAAAACTATAACTTCTCATATAAGTGCTGAGCTAAAACATAAATGAAGCTTCTCATCGAAATTATAGAAGGCAACTTAGAGTGCCATCGAATGTTTAGGTCTTGTTGAAAGGCCAAGAAGTCTATATAGACAAAATAATGTTAATCTTATCTGGATTGGGAAATCTCGGCGATTTAATTGATCAAAGTCAACAGATTTCTGTGCGTGAAGTTTCCTGTGCTTGCTAAGTTAAATTTTCTCTTTTTATGTTTTATTCCTTCAAAATGTTATGAATTCTTTTGGGGAAATTCTACTGTTCTCAATTTGATTTTCCGAGCTATATTTATATGTATGTATATTGATCCGGCATATTGTGATTGACTACATGGGTCCTTATACTACTAGTGTAGTCCGGTACGAATTCTTGGCACATCATGATAGTAAAGGGAAGAATTTCTTTTCAGCCATGTATAGAAAACTATTGGTTCTTTGCTGAATAGCTTTTCGTCGAAGACTTTTGTCAGTATAAAAGCCATTGCTGCTCTCTCTATTCGGTCCCTCCCCCACTTTATAATGGCAGATGGAGGGAGCATATTTTGGTGTTCCAAGGTCACAAAAAGGCAACACTTTATCTGAGCTTTCAATTATAGGGCATTATGTGCACTACCGCTAATTAAAGTTGGAAACATGAAAATTTCTTAACCTATTCATGATTATGCTTTAGGAAAAGTATTCATTTGATTACCATATTATTCTTTGCTTTAGCTCAACTCAAATGCAATGATGACGACGCCGACTTAGTTTCTTTGAGGTTTGTGAATTAATAAATAATCAACTCACATAGAATTGTAAAATTCCCTGCCTACTTAAAAAAGCTTGTATGAGTAGACTGACCGTACCGCACATGAATGATGAACCTGAAAAACCTGATAGGACTTTCTTTTTTGGCAGCAGGTATTCTTGAGCCAACAGTTTCTTTTGTACATAACGAAGGAAGGTATTGAAGCTGGAGCTGATTCAGGCAAAATGGAATGTTGAAGGTCAACTTATGTTAAAAACTATGTTGCCCAAAAGTAGTATATTATGAAATTCTTTTTCTGCGATTGTAATTTTCTATGGTTTTAAGGGAGTCAAATCTAAGAGGGTACAATGAATGATTTTCGCTTTGTAATAGCTTCTAAATTTAGCTTTGATTGGTCGTTAATGCTTTGTTCTTCTGAACATCTACTTGCTCCTAAAAAATTCTTAGGAAACGTTACAAAAATCCCAATGAAGGAACGGCCAATATTGATTATATATATAGTTTATTTTCGCAACTTATATAGAGGACATCATAACATTAAACCTTATACAGCTCAATAAAGATTGAGTTGCCTCAAGTAAAAGCCATCGATGAATCTACTATCATGAAAGAGTACAAAATAAGAATAATAACCATAAAATACAACTCGATAATAGGAACTAATTTTTTTAATATATCTAGTTATATGCGTATATAAAACAATGTCTTGAGCATTTTCTCACACTAAAAAATCCCTCTATCAAAATTAACAAATCCCCAAATAATTAAAAAAAATCAAGTTACATTTTCAAAAAACTAGCAGTTTCCTTGACCCCTCGCTACAATCAGAAAGAAAGAAAAAAGAAAAAAAAAACTCTGAAGAAAACAAATTTAAAGGAGTAACAGAATTCAAACATAGAAACAATAAATAAAAAAATATTCACACAAAAGAACCTTCCAGCAATCTCCTCCATCTGTGAAACAGCGACATTAAAAAACCTTATTTTAATATAAAAATATACGCATAAAAAGAATTTATTTAAAAAAAAATTTTATTAGCAGTGTAAAGTAATGTTTAAAATTTGACTTTAATATAAAAATATTAAAATTTATGCATGAGAAAAATGAATGGTGCTATAAATTTCTCCAAGCAGGAATTTAAAAAAAAAAAAAAGCATAGATCATAGCATGCAGTAAGCTAAAGTGCTCCAGCAAGCAAGCCATTGGAGAAATGGAGCGGACGGGCAAAATATTTAAAAACCATACAGAGCAAAATAGATGTTTGAAAATACAAACTGAATCCTCAAAGCACAAAGCACACGGCCTCAACTTGATAAATCTGTCACAGGATAATAAGGCCTAAGAAGGCCAATCTTTGAGACCGAAAATACTCCATGAAACCCTCTAGAAAAATATAAAACAAAATCTACAGCAGTTTACTCGCGAAAAATAAAGTAGTAGACCCAACTAGCAAACGAGCGGTTCCGTAACATCCAGCAGCTTTACATGGAACATAGCAGGCACTGCAAACAAAAAAAATAGATTATATATGTATAACAACTTTCTATGGCAGCTAAAAGAATAGCTAGTGACAAAAGAAATAAGCAGTCTCCATAGAATATGCAATAAATTTTTGTAGCTGCCATTGTGACAGATTTGCTGTTCAAGAATTTTGTAAATAAAATGATTCTAGATCAAATAATGCAATTCATCACCTTCAAATAATTGAATGCAATGATGCATATAATTTTTTTCTATATATAAACAAATCCTTCAAATAAAGTAATTTTACTAAATCCAAAGCTCAAAATTGTTGGGACTTGGGCAGATGAATTTTCAGTAGCATCCATGTGACATAGGCTAACTTGCAAATGATAAAAAAAATATGTATAGGAAAGGAGGCACGATTTTTAAAAAAATGATAAGTATATTAAATTTATCATTTAATTGGCTGTGGTAACACAAACAATGGTTTCAAATTTGACAAACGTTCTCAAAACTCTATTATAAAAGAGGATGCCATTTTCACATTAAAAAAAGGAGGATGAAATCATTCACATTCAAAATAGGTGGACGGATTTTTTTTTTTTTTTTTTTTTTTTTTTTTTTTTTTTTTTTTTTTGTGAAAACATGTTTTATTTGCAAGCAAACAAATAAGACTTTGCTGGAAATCAAAAGCAATGTGGCTATTAAATGTTATACTTTTAACGATCACCTGGATTCAAGCTGAAGGCATATAACTGCAGGCTTTCAGGAATCTGCAACAGAACCGAACATTAGTAGATAATTGTATAAAAAAGAGTAGTATGTAGGAAAACAAAAAGAAAATAAACCAATACTGAAACATATCATAAGTTCTACAGTCAGGAAAAAAAATGCTTATTTTACACCTAATTAAAACTTGATACTTGCATAATATATAAGAACAGAAATAAAACAGCCGTGTACAGTGCGGTGGCTCAATGACAGCAAAATGGTAAGCCTTATTTTAGCTCAAAGAAATTTTAATCAAATGGACAAAACTTAAATTATTCATGCTTAATAAATATTCATTCCTAATAAATACTGCATGAGTATATAAAGATATTTAGTGAATATCTTCTTATACAACTTTACCCGTTTAACCTATGACGTAGCCCTTTTTATTTCATAATCATTCCACATTAATTTCATTAATCATAATGTACAGAAGGGGAAAAAAAAAAACAGGTTACTAAGAAATTCAAATCTAACGCTCATAAAAGGAGAAAGCTTCCCCAAAAACCTATTATCAACACTTACACTATAGACAATTCCTGGCCAACAGTACATATATACACACAAGTTTGAGAAGAAATAAAAATTCTATTGAACAATTTAAGATCATTAATATGCCTGAATACAGTCTGTTTATAATCAAAATCTAACGCATAATAGGTAGTTCCCCAAATCATACAACTAAAACAAAAATAACATTAAAAATAAAAAACAAAAAAATAAGTGTCAAATCATTAGTTTCAATACAAAGATATGTTTAAACTATAAAACTCAAAAATGGAAAGACTTGGTCCCCAAATTTAGTAACAAGAGCACAGGACAACAAGAAATGGGAACAAACCAATAAAAGCAACAAAATTTTGCCAATGAAGTACGCATGTTTGGCACTAAGAAAATCCATGCTAATAAAGGACAGCATGAGGAGGTTATTAAAAAAAAACACCTATCTCAACAACATGAGAGCTAAAAAAGGAATAGAAGGAACCAGAGCAACAACCCTTGGCCAACAGGTAGAAATAATGAGAGAATTAAACATATGCTGAAATAGAATAGCTGAACTGGAGAATCTAACAAGAGTTGAATTGAACCAATTTGCAATAAAAAGATAACCAAATTTGACAGAAAGAATCAAAACATTAGAGCAAATCACGTTCCACTAAGCACCAAGCATCCTAGGTATCTTATAAAGGACTGAACCAGAAAAAACAGGAACTACCACAGAGAGAACCAAATCAATATCAACGCATAAGACTTGTGTATCAGACAAGTATAAACTTCCAAATATGCACAATCCTATTCAGCTTGAAATAATTCGGCTCTACCAACTAATTTAGAATTTGATACTTGAGAGGCAAATTTGGGCATATAGTTAATATGCATCTGATAAAAATAATCCAGGAGGCAATTAGGTCTAACAAGCCAATGCACATCATGGCTCTAACACCCACCATCTTGAGTGGAAAACAAATCATCATTTATAATAGCTTTAGCAACAAGATGCCTAATACTACCGGAGCAGCTTTTGAACATGAATTGTCAAGCAGAAAGAAAAAAAGAGAAATTCAGAGGATTGTTATCAATTTAAATGAAATCAAGTTAGATGAATTAAAAACTAGACTAATAAAATACTCCATATAATCATCAAATTATCAGTATTTATCAAAAGGTCCTATGATTGTAAGGAATTCAACATTTCTTTCTACAACTGTTTTAAAGATAGATGCAAAATTCTACATATTATTATACTGGTTTGAATTTCACATACCTTATATTAACATCAACGGTAAACTTATAATTGAAATAAAAAAATAATTAACTCTGTAAATATTTACATGCAAAATCATAGAAGCCATAAAAATGAATAATACGATAAGAAGCAAATAATTAAATGCTAAAATATTAATATATGTCATAATAGATAATAATAATGGCCTAGAGTAAGCTCTTACAAGATGAGAAGGTAAAAAATAAAAAGCATGATATGAGCCAACACAAATACATAACCTATTAAAGAAAAATATTTCAAATGGCTTAAAGATCAATTGTGATGAAATATCCACCTTGTCATTAATAAATTCTTTTAGATGCAATTTTGATTTTTGAATTTCTTTATAGGGCTTCTAACAGTAATAAATTCTTTGAACATTGATGCAATTTCATTTTTTCCCTACGGTTCTTTTTATCAATTTGTAAGTCAATAACTCAAGAATAAAAAAATAAATTTTAATTTGATTAGCAGAGAGAATTTTATTAGAAGCATCACTTTGAACAATTTGATCACCCATAGTTACATTTAAACAATTTGAACAATAAATATGAAATCAGCGAACAAAAATTCATAATTTGCGTAATTGATTTAAGTTCACATTCAAGAGTAGATTCAATGTATGTTAGAAGTTCAAATTCATATTTAATTAGGGTAGGATTCAATTTCCCTGATAAATTCAAAACATAATCAAAATTACATTTGAATTCTCATGACAACTTACTGATAAAATGTGACTATAAGTTCAAATTTAATATCTGGTTGAGGTTTAGATTTAAAATTGCTTGTATAATTAAACTCTACATCCAAATTTAACTTTTGCCACTCGCTCAAATTTAAGCTTCAGATTTACAAGGAAATTCTAACGTAGCGTGAATTGCAAACTGAAAATTACCAGATGTGCATTCATATTATAACTAGAAATCATTTTTTGCATCTAATATATCTTCCAAAGAATATTCATGAACAAAATATTCAATAAGTTCAAATTTGACCATCCATTATCCCCTATGCTGAAGCATATTTGATAAACTTGAAATCAGAAAATAATAATTTTTACCTAATTGAAGATAAAATGTAACAGCAGCAGCAACAACAACAACACAAAACCTTTATCCCACTAAATCGAGCCGGCTACATGAATCCTTTTTCTCTACTGCGTCCAATTTAGTGTCATAATTTCATTTAATTCTAATAAATTAAGATCATTTTTATACAATATACCCAAGTCTTCCTAGGTCTACCTCTGTCTTGCTTAACATAAGTCGAATCTAAAACATCTACTCTCCTAATCTGATCATCAAATGGTCGACGTTTAATGTGATCAAACCATCTAAGACGACTCTCTAATTTTATCTGTCATTGGAGCTACACCCACCCCATCACGAATATAATCATTTCGCATTGTGTCTCTAAGTGTAAAGCCACTCATCCACCTAATCATTCTCATCTCGGCAACACTTAAACTTAGTTTTATGCTCCGTTTATAAAGGCCAACATCCAGCACCATAGAGCATTGTAGGTCCCACCACTATCTCATATAATTTTCCTTTCAGTCTAAGCGGTATTTTTCTATCACAAAGTAGGCCCGAAGCATTCCTCCACTTCAACCAACCAACTTAAATTCGACTAATATAATCCCCTATATCACCATCAATTTGAACAATAGATCTGAGATATCTAAAGCATTCACACCTTTTAATAATTTGATCACCCATAGTTACATTTCTGTCACTAGAGCAACTACTACTAAAATTACATTCCATGTGTTTAGTTCTACATCTACTCAAACGAAGGCCTTTATACTCCAATGTAGACCTCCATAATTCAAGTTTTTCCTGAGCTTTCTCTCTCGTCTTATCCACGACAAGGATATCATCAGCAAAAGGCATACACCAAGGTACATCCTCCTGTAAATGTTTAGTAAGACCATTCATAACTAAAGGTAAAAGATATGCACTTAAAGTCAATCATTGATGTAATCCAACAAACATAGAAAATATATCATCGATCCTCCTTCTGTTCGAACACAAGTAACAGCTCTAGTATACATATCTTTAATGACTTAAATATAAGTCATATCGACACCTTTCTTCTCAAGAACTCTCCAAAGGATATCTCCTAGAACATTCTAGTAAGCATTTTCAGAATCAATAAAAAACACATGTAGATCCTCCTAATTATCTCTAAACCTCTCCATCAAACCTCTCAAATATATAGCTTCCATAATATACCTGCCAGCATAAATCCAAATTGATTATAATAAAATCTATGTGATTGTCTTAACCTATGTTCAATTAACTCTTCCATAATTTTATGTTCAATTACCTCTTCCATAATTTTAAAGTAAGACGCATCAATTTAATTCCTCTATAATTTGCACACTCTTGTGCATCCTCTTTATTCTTAAAAATGGGGACCAAAATACCCTTCCTACACTCCTAAGACATCTTTTTAGTTTTTAAAATAATATTGAAGAGTTTAGTAAGTCAAGAAACTCTCCTCATATATATTTCCACACTTCAATTAGGATATCATCAAGTGCTACAAACTTTTCACCCTTGGATTTCTTTAAAGTCTCCTCAACTTCTTTTTCACTAATTTGATGGTAAAAATGAAACATTTTATTATTATTAACGATATTAACGTCGATCGTATTTTCAGAAGATTTATTCAAAAATTTATCAAAATAACTCACCCAACTATGTTGAATATTTTTTTTAAGAAAAACATTTTTTGATTTTCATCTTTAAAAACTTTACTTGAGTTAAATCTTTACTTTTCTTTTCACTTTGTTTGGCTAGTTTATAAATATATTTTTCACCCTTCTTATTATTTAATCTATTATAAAAATCACTAAAAGCAGAATTTTAGCCTCATAGATTGTTCTCTTAGACTACCTATGGGCTGTTTGACATTTTTCTCAGTTCTCTAAGCATTTACACTTAAATCAATTTTTATAACATAATTTATTATAATTTTTTTTTGCATATTATTATTCAACCACAAACTATTTTTATTTATAGAAATTTTTTTTATTCTCCAATACATCTTTTGTCACTTATTTAATAATGTTTGTTACTTTATCCCACATAAAATTTATTTCTTTATGAGCATCCCAAATTTTGAGATCTTGAATTTTAATCTAATAATTTTATTTGTGTCTTTTGGTACCTCATCTAATTCTGCGACAATGATTTATAATATTCTTTATTTTACAACTTTTCATATTAAAATCTAGAACTAATAATCGACGTTGAGTACTTGAATCCTCACTCGGAATCGCCTTACAATCTTTACATTCTTAACGATCTCTTCTTCTCATAAAACAATAATCAATTTGTATTTTATTATATACATTCTTATAAGTAATAATATATTCATCTCTTTTATTGAATAAAACACTAGCAATAACAAAATCAAATGCTGAGACAATCTAATATGGCTTTACGTTCTTCATTAATCACTCCAAAAACGTAACCACCATGAATATGTCTAAAATCTTCAACCACTCTATGACATGTCCATTTAAATCTCATCCAATAAAAATTCTTTCTTCAAAAGCTATCATTTGTAGTAAGTCTTTCAAGTCATTCCATAATTTATCTTTATAACCTATATCTAAATGTACTTGAGGAGTATAAGCACTTATAATATTAAAAATCTTAGTATCAACAATAATCCTTAAGGGCTATAATTCTATCTCCAATTATATTATTTTTTACAACATTATCTTTCAAATTCTTATCTATAATTACACTGACACCATTTCTAGTACGACTTTAACCTGAATACCAAAGTTTAAAACCTAAACTATCAACCTCCTTAGCCTATTCTCCAACTCATTTAGATTCTTGAATACAAAGATATTTATCTTACGATGAATCGAATAACAACTAATTCCATTACTTATATTCCAAGATCAAATTCTAATATTAGTTTCATGGACTAACTTCTTTTGCCCGCATCTGTGCGTAATGTGAGAACTCTTGCTTATTTGACAGTACACCCGGGCGCCGGTATAGCGTTCCTTGCACAGTTTTCACCGTATTCAAACCATACAGAGTGTCGCTTCCAGAGAATGCCCTAACATTTACACAATGAGCAAAAGGATCATGTCATAATTTTTTGACAAATTTTACGTTGGTTGTCTGCTAAAAAACACAACCCTCTACTTATCACATCTGGGACTTGGGACCTGATAATGCCAGTGAAGATAAAATAGTTCTAAAAAAATGATTGTAATACGCTTTAACATTTAAAGATCAAGATTAAATTATCATATAATGATTTTGGTGAATTATAATGTAATTCAATCATAATCTCTCATCGAAAACAATTAATAAAACAAGGAAGTTAACAAAATAGTGTCAAATAAATTTAGCTACAAGAAGTTCAAATCTTCATAATATTCGAGCATAACATATATATATATATATATATATATATATATATATATATATATATATATATAGATATTTACAATGATTAAATTGCTCATGCAATTGGTTCATATACTCTCCAATAATAAAATTCAACTTTATAAGGATTAAGACACATCAATCCGTGTAGATGTTGCACCAACACTCAGCCAATAGTATTGGCCATTTCCCACTAAATTCATATTAGCAATTTCAATTATTTCAAAATCAAACAGATGATGCATCCAAAAAAATCTTTTAAATTATCAAACACAAATTGAAGTTTCCCTAAAGTTACAGCTCCCGTCAAATGTAGGAAGATAATGTTGAACCTCATGATATTCACGTTATTAATTATTAATAACCATAACTTAATTATCTCTTCTAAATTAAATCAAGTTTTGACTTTCTAATTGATTCATTTATTACATCATAATTCGAACTGAAATGATCAAATCATATGCTAATAGATGAATGATGTCTTAATGATTTACGAATTTTCTAATACAAATCTAGGATGCTACAATAAAAACGATGCAGAAAACATAAATATTTGTAGTTTAGTAGCACTTAAAAAGGAGAAGTTTAATCTTTTAGAAAAATTAAAAAGCACGCAAAACTCATGGCAAAACGTAATCAAATCCAAAACTGAAATTTTCCCTGAAATTTGAGATTGAAATTAAAAAAAGGTGATTAGGATTCACATTGCAAGAAGAAAACCCATGTTACAGAAAATGAAATATTGTAAAACTGTGTTTGATTGAATTTAAAAGAGCAAATAGAAAAACATTTGATGTAAGCACAAGCACTCATGTCAGGGATATGCAAAATTTTATTTTAGTTAATTTTTTTGGTGTTAAAGTGCCAAAATAGTCCCCTAACTATTTACATGGAGTCATTTTAATCTCAAAGTCTATAAAAATGTCAAATTAGTTCCCACGCTCTTTAAATTAGGGCTGAAACAGTCCTTATGGAGGACTATTAGAACCCCAATTTAAAGAATTTGAGAATTAATTATTCGGCACTTCACCATGAAAATAGTCAGGGGACAATATTGTTTATTGAGGACATTAAAACATTTCAATTAGTTCTGAACTTTTTAATTTCATTCTCTGTAAATTACATTTGATTTTCAAAATTACTATTAGTTCATCCAAACCACAAATCAACACAAAATCATATTATCGCGTATCTTTTCAAATCATCCAGCCCAAATTCATCAAGCAGCATGAATTCTAATATTTGTCATTGTTCCCAGTTTGATTTTGATAACCATCAGGCGAAACTATACCCAAGCGACTCAAACAGGAGCTCCAGAGATGATTATAATGACCATGAACCACCAATTGAGAAATTTAACCCCATTCAAACAATTCAAGATAAGATCTCACAAAGATATTACTCAATTAGAACATCCAATACAAAAGAGCATATGTTTTGTAATAATGACTACATGTGTTTCTGTTTAAGTACTAGATAACAGGATGAAAGTTACATTCGACATGCTCTTCAAACGAGGCCAGCATAATCAAAAAATGATTCATTCATGATAAGCTAGGGGAAGATGGTGCTTTCCTAAAGGGAAAAAAAGCTCCAATTTGCATAGAATGGTTGGCCTGCAATTAATATTATAAAATTTAAGATCTACTCATCAACTAAAAGGAAAGTAATTGTGCTTAGCATTCAATATGATTAACCTTCGAGGCCTTATATGTGTCATTGGATGCTACTTTAAGAAAATTTTGGGTGAGTGATGTGGAGTTGGTGCTTAATTAAACCTAATCCACGTGATATCACCACTCATTCTCATAATAATATTAGGAGAAAACAAGGTGCAGATTGATGGTATTCTGATAGTACTGTGCAGAGTACTAGCAATCCACACCTAATCTGCACCTATATCATCCAAATGCAATATTTTCTCTAGTATTAGCCACCTTTCTCTGCTCTCAACATTTCACAATTTATTAGTTAAGGAATAGTACTACCATTACTTGTTCTGTTTTATTATTAGCAAAGTGTGTGTGTGTACAGACATACATACATACACACAGAAAAGAGAGAGGAATGCATCAGTTTGGCGAGAGAAACAAGAAATACTATATATTAAAAAGTTTGCCTGTTTATAATTTCTCTCTTTGCCTTTTTCGTCGTTCTCTTCACAGAGTTTCCACATCATAGTGGTATTCGAGCCCAAATATAGAAAACCATGGAGAAAGGAAGTAAAAGTTCAGCTTTCCACAGCAATCAAAATCTAGATCTCTTATGGATTTCACAAAATTATCTCACTAGGGGAGTGAAAAACCTCACCACTGAACTCCTAAACTGTCATTGGAATTGCTGCGTGAGATTCAAGCCATCAAATAAAAAAATCAAATTAATCTAAAAATGAAATTGAGAAGTTTGGCAGTCATGCCCACTTATTCCTACAGGATATCTCAGCGCCAGAATATTTTTTGGCTGAACCCTTAGATAATTCACAATGTAAGGATGAAATATAAATAAAAAGATGCAAATTCAATTTGTCTCAGTCAAAAAGGATTGACAATGGTCGAGCAGAAGTTATAGTTTCTAGAAGGTATGCTACACATGATCGAAATCACAGTTAGTTCCATGTCAAGTTGGATATGCTCTTTTTCGATGAACATTTACATTGAAAGTTATTTATATTAGTAACAAGCAGTAGAAACCTTCTTAAGAGTATACAAAAATTTCACTAGTGAAACAAGTTAAATATGCAGCCTATCGATTTAAAGGAGCACAGCATTGTGGTTGCAGCTTCAATAAATGCAAACGCAGAAAAGGGTTCAATCCATGATTGGTTCTGAATGAAGCAATTTTTTAGAAGGCATTTCCTACCCACTGACTTTGAGTAGACGCTATATGTGCAACATCAACGCTGCGCGCAAGGACTCAAATCCAGAAGTGAGTACATTTAAGAGTTCTATTTCCTCAGGGCATGAAACAATCCCATTGAGTCAAGTAATCAAAATTGGTCACTTGCTATATTAGACTTTAAGGTGCTATTTAGAACAAATTAAAATTAAGCTTGATGAACTTATAAAACTGAGATGTCCTTAACAGGAATGCCACAAGTGGCTCTTCCAGCTGTCTTCGAAAACTTTGAAGCCAGCAATGGACGGGAACTGCAACTCCTAAGGTAAACTCTCTTTAGTCCCAAACCAAAGCTAAGATCGTCTCTGCAGTAAATGAATAAGGGGCTTCTCAAGGCTATGCAATCGATCAAATAAAACAAAAAGAAAATCTGTGCCCCAGACCATCCAATTTGAAGCGTTTTTGTTGTATCCAGCCATATCATAAATCAAGCAAATGTCTGTCGTACCAGCAAATTCAATTTTTAGAGGGCAAATTCGAAAAGGAGGGGCAAAACCAAGAGAAAGCGACAGAGGCACCTGAAGTGGAAGAATTGGTTAGGGATGAAGGGTAAGCACTTGTGTGTGTTCTAGATAAACTACTCATAGCACCGCAAAAAATTACAGCATCCTAACATCGTCTAATATTCCGTATGAGATGCACTACCAGTGGAAAAGTACGCGACTTGCTTATTGATAATGGTTGCTTTGAGAACATAAGTTCTAATAAATCAATTGGTCAGACCTTATATCTCAATGTAACACAACCCTACAAAATCAATTGGGTTAAAAAAAAAGGGGAATAGAGATAATTGTCTAAAAAGTGTGTTGCATCACCTTTCATATTGGCAAACATTTTATATTTGAGGTGTTTTGCAGTGTTTTGGACATGAACGTGTGTCATCTTATATTGGGCTGGCCGTGACAATTTAGGCAAATATAAGTCTTCTTTTGAATGCAAAGGCAATACTCAATATGTTGGTCGTGGTAGACTTGAAAAGCTTTCAGGCAGAAAGTCCAACTATGTGTGGTTGCTAGGCTACTTTACTCGATGCTTTTGAAGAGTCCGCAGCCTTCTTTGTTACACTATTTTCAGAAACAAATGATGGTCCTTCATCCGTGACTGTTCAATGGTTATTATAACAATGTAAAGAACTTAGTTCAGCTGAACTGCCTACAAAACTACCTTCTCTCCGTGCCATTCAACACCAAATTAATCTCATTCCAGGTGCATCTCTACCTAACGTACCACACTACCGAATAAGCACAAAAAGCATCAAACCCTGCAGGAAATCGTTAGCTTAGTCGAAAAACAATTGCTCTAGCATAGTCTAAGTCACTGAATGGTTTCAGCACTTCTTGTACCCAAAAAGATAGTAGTTGACATGCGTGTATTAACAGGAGGGTTATCAACAAGATTATCATTAAATATTGATTTCTTGCAAGGCTAGAGGACATGTTATACAAGCTTTCTGGAGTCATGATATTCTCTAAATTAAGCTTGCATAGTGGGTACTACCTTTAGACACGCAGTAGATTTGGTGATGAATGGAAGACAACTTTCAAGACTTGAATATGTTTATATGGATGAAAAGTTATGCCTTTTGACTTATATAATGCACCAAGTACTTCATGAATAAGGTACTAGTCATTTCTGGGACAGCTTTGTATTATATACTTTGATGATATATCGGTTTATGTGTTGATTTTTTTTGAGCATGTACATCACTTGACCAACATTTTTAAGCCATACGAAACCACAAACTTCATCTTAATTTGAACAAATGTGAAATAGTTGCATCAAGTGTCCACTTTCTACATTTTATCGTTGCAACAATTGAATTTCAAATGTACCCTCGCCAAGGCTCAGCAATTCAAAATTGGTTGACGCCATCATTCTTGTCTGAGGCCCGGAGCTTCCATGGGCTAGCTAATTTCTACCAACATTTTATAAGAAGTTCTAGTGTGATTATGACACCTGTATCCAATTGTTTAAAGTTTGAAACATTCAGATAGGGTAAAAGAGCAGCAAAACAGTTTTAACACCATCAAAGCAGCGCAGAGCAGAGAACCAGTCTTGGCAATTCCTGATTTTGATAGCCCGTTTCAATTTGACATGGTTGTTTCGGCTATAGGAAAAAAGGCTATACTAATTAAAGAAAGCCACCCAATTGAATTTTACAGTGAAAATTTGATTTACACACCACAAAATAGATAGTATACGACAGGAATTGTATGCAGCTGTTAGAGTACTGAATAGTAGGAGCATTATCTCCTCCAACCCAGATTTTATACTATGCAACAACCACGAAGCTCTAAGTTGCATTCTCAAAACCTAGTAGTAGATGCTCTCAACCATCCCTCTGCTCTTCTCACCCACTGCAGACTGAAATCACGGGTTTTGAAAATATTAAGGAGCTATACAGGCAGGATATGGACTTCTCATAAGTATGAAACAACTACAGTGATTCTCATCAGGTTGAGAATTATTCTAATAGGCATGATTATTAATTTAAGGGAAATCAATTACGCATTCCAGATATCTTATTAAAAGAATTGGATTCATGCAGGCTGGTAGCTCACAATTCTCATGAATAAACATTTTCTCTTTTTTAAGAATGTTTAGTTTAGCCACATCTTTGAAGAGATGTCATCCGGTTTGTTGACAAGCGTTCAGTTAGCAAATGTATAAAAGTACCGCCCAAATACACTCCACTATTTGTACCTGATTCTATTTGGGAGGGCCTCACTCTAGATTTTATTATGGGCTTGCTAAAAAATGCAAGGGGAGTAGACTGTATAATTGTTGTTATCAATAGGTTTTCTAAAATGACGAACTTCGTAGATGGCAAAAAAACATCCGTTGTCCATATAGCACAACAATTATTCCAAGAAATCATTTGCTTACATGGTATTCCTAGAAGCCTCACATGATGTTAAGTTCCCTAGTCATTTTTGAGGAAGCATTAGAAATGCTTAAAATTACTCCCAAATCAATCTTCTGTAATTAGCCGAAAATCTCATGTGTATATTAGGATTTAGGACTTGAGTTACTTGTTTTGATTTGAGGCCTATTTATAGGCCCTTGATGGAATGAGAAAGGGAGCTCATTTTCCATTATCGCATTGTCTCTCGTGATCCTTGGAGCTCATCGAAGTCTCTCCAAGGCGTTCATCCCGACTCATTAATCAACCGACCATTGTTGATTGTAGCACCCAAATAGATGTCATCCAGTTGTTGACAAGCGTTCAGTTAACAAATGTATAAAAGTACAGCCCAAACACATTCCACTATTTGTACCTGATTCTATTTGGGAGTACCTCACTCTAGATTTTATTATGGGCTTGCTGAAAAATGCAAGGGGAGTAGACGGTATAATAGTTGTTATCAATAGGTTTTCTAAAATGACGAACTTCGTGGATGGCAAAAAAGCATTGACGTTGTCCATATAGCACAACAATTCTTCCAAGAAATCATTTGCTTACATGGTATTCCTAGAAGCCTCACATGATGTTAAATTCCCTAGTCATTTTTTGAGGAAGCTTTAGAAATGCTTAAAATTACTCCCAAATCAGTCTTCTGTAATTAGCCGAAAATCTCATGTGTATATTAGGATTTAGGACTTGAGTTACTTATTTTGATTAGAGGCCTATTTATAGGCCCTTGATGGAATGAGAAAGGGAGCTCATTTTCCATTATCGCATTGTCTCTCGTGATCCTTGGAGCTCATCGAAGTCTCTCCAAGGCGTTCATCCCGACTCATTAATCAACCGACCATTGTTGATTGTAGTACCATCATAAACTAGGGTTTGCGACTGCGTTAGTAATTCACGGGTTGAAGTATTCTTCAACATCAATTCCTTGTCCAAAAGCAGCATAGGGAAATATGTTCATGAACATGTTTGTATCATCTAGTACACAGGTTTGCAACAGGTTTGATCACATTGATTGTTATTCCAATAGGTTAGCTATGACATATCCATCTCTCAATACCCAACCCAGCTGCTGTAATTCACGAGTAAAGAGTCAAAAATTGGCAAAATAGTAAACATGTTGTAAACATCATCTGAAATAAAGAATTGATAAATCATTCTTTACTATTCTTGTTAACTGGCTTTTATAATTTGCCTTGATATTTCTCCAAGAACTGGAGGGTGACCTTATTTCTTACGAATCAGGGTTCTGAAATTGTATTGTTTTCTTATCTCCTAGACCAAGAATTCAAAATTTCTGCAGTTTCCTAACTTCTAAAACCCAATCTCCTAAAAATTGAAATTTGAAATTCTGTGAACTATTAGATTTCAATAAGATAGCAGATCTTGATCTTGAGCCCAAGTCTTAGCACTAAACTAAAACTAGGGAAATCAAAACATTGAAAAACAACACCCATTCTTATAACCACTATCAAAACAAACGGGTTATATCAATGCTAAATTAAAAAAATAAAATAAAATAATAACAAAGCAACAACTAAACCAATATCAGCAAATAATACTTTGCTAGGTTATCTATCGTACATCGGAGTCTAACTATGATATGAAAGCTATTTAAAAAAAAAAATTTACAATTCTTCCACTTCAAAAACAATTCAAGTGTAAGATTTTATCAAAGAGAACCCATGGATTATCCCTTCCATTTAGAAAATAATCACAATCTTACAATCAACTTAAGCTTGTTTCCTAACATGCTACATAGCTCAATGCATAAGAATATATTCATCTACTTTTAAAGGTCATTCTACATAACAAACAATTCATGTGTAAGTTTTCCTTGAAGATTAACTCTTGACAATACCCATTGATTTAGAAGAACTTAGCAATCTTTTAAACTCAACTTGAGCTCGGTAGCTAACATGTTTCACAGCTCACAGCTCATAAAAAGCCCACTAGAAAATAGAGACCCAACAAAATTCTCAACAATTTTTGCATGAAGCGTAAGCCAAGATATCAAGCAGACCCTAGTGATAAATTACTTAATTCTCCATTGTATAGGAAAAACTCTCTCCTAAACGGTAACTACTAAGAAAAGAACATCAAGTACTGCCATGAATAGCATGCATAAACATTGTCATTTCAAAGACATGCCAGTGCAGCAAAATCATAACATTTGTTCGTTTATGCAAAAAGCAGGATGACCGCCTATATTATTCATGTTAAACATCACAATTATGATTTAAATTTAAAACATCAAAAAGTCATAATCAACACCATTAGCATTATCAAAATTAGTTGGCGTCAACCATATGAATCATCATTTGCCATCTTGTTGAGTGTTCCGAAAGGTGTTAAGCCTCTTCTTGCAAGACATTTTTGGGCAACTTATATTCCTATAAAGATAGGTCTACTCTTTTTTCTTCATTACCTTTAGCATAAATTTTATCTAATAATCTATAGGCACAATTTTAAATCGTTCACTATACATATCCTGAAGCCCACTTTCAATTACCTTCTCTTCAGTAAACAAGGCTCAAACTACTCTAATATAATCATTCATCAGCCAACCCTCCTAACTCTACTATACTTATTATTTTAACATTATCAATTCTTTAATGCTCAAATTAGATGTCAACCGCATTGTTACTACCCAACACTCAGATTTATACAAATAGCAAAGAATATTACAATTTTATAACATTTAAGACTCCAATAAAATATTCTTACTGCATGATACTCCAGAATCACTTGTCTATTTTTAACAATCCAGCTTGAAAGCAAAAAAAAAAAAATATGTGCATCTATCTCTATTCTTCCATATAATAGATCCATACTACTTAAACCTATCCAAGGTTTAAAGGTTGAAATTCAGAATTGAGACATTTTACCTTAGAGATGTGAGCTGTAAGCCTCAAAATAAAAATACATAAATAAATAAAAATAAAAACTTATAAAAATATATTTAATTCATCAAACAATATGAGTTTTGTTATATATGATTTCTTTCGAACAATCAAATCACTAACATTAACAAAAAAATAAATATGATTCTATTACCGTCACTAAATCCACTATTTTCTTTATGCACGATCAGGTGGCGGAACACAATCCTGCTATTGGGATAAGAATGAAAGCCTATGTCATCAGCACTTGTGTGGTTGGTACAAACAAGGCTTTCTAGCTCTCACACAATTAGAACGAAAGACCTGCAAATGAGAATCGATGCAATCCCTTCCTCTACTACTATGACTTCCACATAATCAAGGTGAAGGATGAATGTTGCGGCTATGGCTGAGAATATGGTTACTCTTATAGCTCGTCTTGTACGATCAACAAAAAAAGAATGTAATCCGGTCGAAAGCCTAATGACCCTCCATGAGTATCTAGGATATTGGATGCTTTGTTATAATATATAGTAATATTATATCATCAAATAATGCAATATTTTTTTTTAAATATATTGATCAAAGCGCTAACTGAACGACTCAAGGCATAAAGACTTGAAGTGTTCATCTCAAATGAAAATGACGTGAGCTTCATTAGCTCTAATCAAGCTTAAACCTCAATGCATTTTTTAGACTCTCGGTTCAAAATGCCAACAAGGTGTGCACCAACAAACGAATTTTTAATCCATTAACTTATCACATTTAGGTATCACTTATTTTCTAAAAAATATTGATAACTATTAACATCACACAAACGAAGATTACATGTGATATACCCAGTCTTTTATTTTACTAATTCTACGTCATTCTTTTAAATATTTTCTCCATTGTTTCATGTTTTCACTTATTTCAATGGATTTATCACAAAAGGCAATATGCGTGATTCGAACTCAGGACCCTACGGTTGGAAACTAAACCCTCAATCAGGGTCGTGGGTAAGTGCTCTCGAAGTCTACTTTTCAGCTACTTATCTTCAATAGATTCTGTTCACATTATATCTATTACAAAAGCATCACTCAATCTATCTTTTCAAACTCTACTACCCAACCATCTTAGCATTTTAATAAATCCACACCCAACTTAATTATTAAATATGTTTTTTTATCACCAAACACTCAAAAAGAAACAAAAAATAAGCCTAATTTCACATTTATAAGTTTATTTTTAAATGTCAATGACAAGCATTACTGCATTCTAAATGCCCAATCCTAACTCTAAAGTTCAAAACCATACAAAGAAAATATGAAAAAAATGTGAGCAAAATAAGCATCCATAAAAATGCACCATAATCTCATACTTCTGTTCCGATGTAGCATTGATAAGAGCTGGAACATGCAGAAAATCATGCATGGAAATTAATCAATGCCCCTATTATAGTACTATAATATCAAACAGTTTATCAACTAACTATGAAATTCAATGTTATTTACAAAAGAACAAATTTTAAATTACCATCATGGTCTAACGTTGTGGATTCCACCTAGCAACTCATAAAAGGAATTAACATCCACAGTGACACAAAACTACCAACCAAATAAAAATATTACACAATTTTTCAACACCTAAGCACAACATAAAGTCAATTGAAAAGCTCTTTCGTTTGCTCACAAAAATTGTATAATAAATATGTAGAATGTGTGCAAATTATTTGCATGACTATAAGATATTTCATATTTCAAGCATCCAAACCTTCAAAGCACAAAATCGATTGTTAATGAGTTCCATCAAAACCAAAATTGGTGTTAAACTACAACGTAATAAGAGCCTGTAACAATCAAAAACACTGAAATGTACGAGGACCTTAACTGACAATCCAAACTTACCATAAGACCATCTTAAAAAGCTGATATATATATTCAAACAATAATCTCAGTATTAGGTTTCTGTCCTATCCACAATCAAACCACTAAAATGTAATCCTACTGCGTCAAGAGTCAAGGACCAAGAGCTTCCAAAAGAGGTATAGGCAAATAATCACCAGTCTGTGAACCTTTGCTCAAGCATTGGAGGGCAAATCAAGGGCTGCAACCTTAATCCCTCATTAAACTTAATTAAAAATTAATTAAAACCTCAAGCATTGGAGGGCAAATCAAATGCTTGTTAAGATGTGCTGCAATATCGGAGACCCAAGTCATAAGAAAATAACGGTAAGATATCAAACCCAATTGAAGCCATAAACCTTATGCATGAAGACCACTATTACAAAACCAAAATCCTAGGCCTAAATAACTTAAACATTAATTCCAATGAGCAATACCACGCAAAGTTGCCCAAAAGTAGGTGTCCTGGAAAAATCAAAGAATAAAGCCAAACCTTTGTGTGCCTCGGAAGCATCATGAAACTCATCCTCCTCCGGCACAGGGTGTAACTCCGGGTCCTTGTTAATAACAGCAGCAGTTCCAGAGTTGGAAGTGATCGCATCCTCAGTCAGCCCCCCTGCAGCTTCGTCAGGGTACCGCACTACCACCACAGGGCAAACACAGTGGTGAACACAATAATCGCTGACGCTACCAAGCCTCCCTTTACCGCTCCTCTTAGACGCCCCAAATCCCCTGCTGCCCATAATAACAGCACTGAGCCCAAGCCTCTCTACCTCGAGGCAGAGCCTCTCCTTCATGTCATGATCCTTTACAATGTGGATCTTAAAGGGGATATGAGACTCAACAAGCGGCTGGGCAAGATGCTGTGCCTTGGTGATAGTGAAGGCGTCAAAATCTTCCTCAAGTTTCTGCTGCGACTGCTCGGAATCAACGTCGTCAGTGGCAGCAGCGGCCTCCGAAACGGAGAGGTCTATGGATCCCCAGTCAGCACCATAGAGAACAGAAGTGGAGCGAACATGAAGGAGGATGACGGCATCGCCAGGTCGAAGGTAGTTCTGAACAGCCCACTTCACAGCGTGAGCGCTTTCGTCGCTCAGATCTACAGCGATCGCAATCCGACGATGGGAGGTAGCAGTGGGGTTCGCCGCTGCCGCGGACGAAAAGAAGAGTCGCGGTGAAGATGGTTGAATCGTCTGGGCTGCAGACGCTGCCGCCACCACCGGCGAGGTCGGTGCGGGGCGGTCGGCTTCGGGGGGACTCTGATGGTGTTGCATGCCGCTGGACTCTGCTCCTTTTTCCCTTAGGGTTTCTCCCACTGTGCTTTACGAGAAATCCCGATGTCCTCTGCTCTTAAGAAGCTCTTTTCTTTTTTTCCATTTATTTATTATTTTTATAAATGAGCTAATTTTAAGAGAATTTTTTTCTGCTTTTATAAATATCTCAGAAGAAAATTGATCAACGGACCCAACTCTTATTAGACTTAGGCCGATACAGTGTATAAATAATTCGAGTATCACTTAATTTAAGTCAACACTATATTATTAGGAAATCAAACTCGTAATCTGATGAAACTTACGATCTTAAAAGAGGCTACTCTACCAACAATCCACGAAACGTGCATCGCATTTTAAAAATTTAAAAAACAAAGTTTTGATGTGATAAAAAAATTTTGAGTTATATATATATATATATATATATATATATATATATATATATATATATAAAGCAAATTTATGTCTTATAAATACATAAGAAGTGTTATGTATGAAAATGCCCCATTAAATTATTCGTGAAAAAAAATATGTGACAAAAACCAATTTTTAATGCAAATTATTTATAAATTAATAATATAAAATATAAAATGTAATTATTTATTTATTTATTTCGAGCTAATAATTACATATTATGCTTGGCTCATTAAGAGAATACGATCGAAGTAAGTTTAATCTCAGCTCAATTATTTGATAAATAAATCAATTTATGAACGATAAAAGTGGTATTGTGTTTGTGTTAAGCTCATTTTACGTTTAATTTGTTTAAGTTCAGCTCATACTTGGACTCATTCATAAACATTTATTTTAATTTTCTAATATACTGACTTCAAACAAATATATATATATAATAGGCCAAATACCATAGAACCATTCTATTTATCTACTAATTAATTAATAAATGTGAAAATTTGTAAATAAATAATATTAAATTAAAATTTTATATTTTATTTATTCATTTGGAGCAAATAACAAATCAACCGGATCGAAAAAGTCTCCGTTCATGAAATGGCATTATTATGTTTGATTAGTTCGATTGGACTTTAAATGATCTATAATGTAATTAACTATAATAATGAACAAAATTATCTTAAACTGATGCATTTTTTATTTTCGTTCTGCCGACCCGACCCGACCCGAGCTGAAAAGCATGAAATTTTTACCGCTTTTTTTCCCCGTCAAAGGATAAAGGCATTTTTTGTCTCCATTATCTTTAGGATGCAGAGACTTAGGGTTTTCCTCCGACATACCTCGTCGTGAATTGATGAGATGAAATTCGATTCTAACCTAAAGCCTAAAGAACGCTACCGTTCGCACAAAAAACCACCGATCAAGTCGACATCGAGTTCGAATCTCAAAATATATTGGACGAACAAGATTCTCAAATTTTAGTTTAATTGCGATGAACAAATCCTCAGTTGGTAGAATTTTATCAGTATGCGATGTTTTATTACGGCTTCATCGTTTTTAAGTTTTATTAGGCGTAGTATGCTCGTAGATTCGGAAGAAGCAACGTCGAGTTATTTTTCTTAAAGAATCCATGATATTTTTGGGTAATATTATAGCGTGTATTCGGGTAATGTCGTGAAAGTATATTTGTCAGTCTTCTTTCAGGCGGTATCTCAGTGTTATTTTGGTAATTTTGTCGTGGTATTCGACAGCTTCTTAAGAGTAACTTAAGTTTGCTTCGCATTTCGGCACTTGAAGGTAGTATTCTAAGTAGTTTAGTGGAGGATGCGTTTCATTTGTTCCATTTATCGTTTTATTACGCTAGTATGCCCGTATTTTCAAAAGAGTAATGTCAATTTTTCTTTATATAATGAGACACTAGTGGTATTTTGGTAATATTATAAGTGTATTCATGTAATTTCGAAAAGTATACTTGTTAAGTATTTTTTTCAACGGTACGTGGTGTTAATTTGGTAATTTTGTGGTGGTATTCGAGCAAGATCTTAAGAGTAACTTTGCTTCGCATTTCACTGTGGTTTTATTTAGGTAATTTGCAGACGATCTCTACTAGTTTGGGTGTATTATTAGTGATAAACCCGAAAAACACCAATGCTTTTATATTTATTATTATGGTGTTATCGTGGTGCTATCATGATATGATTTTTGTATTATTGGTTGTTAAGTATAGTGATACCGACATTCAAATCCCGATTCAATCGTGGATACCCGAGAGAGACGATGCTTCCAATGATCCACTCGGTAAACATATTCGCTTCAAGTCGTTATCAATGATGAGAAGGCGGCACATGAAAAATATTGTGCCTATGCACACATTGTTGGATTCTATCGTGCGAAAGCGACCACATTGGTTATCGGCCGAATTCAGGAGGATCAAGACAAGGGAGTTTGTTTCGTGGTAAGGCCTGGTATGAAGAGAGAATCGAAGGACAATGTATCGGTGAGGTACAAGCGAGCGGATACAAGGACCGGTCGTCCCGCCATGATCCGATATGCCGTTGATGTCCAAGGGAACCGGTCGGTAAAGAAATTCATAGAAAGTCATAACCATCCGTCGGCGAATGTCGGCGACACTCACCTATGCGTTCAAGCGCAAAGATGAGTGACATCGCTGCGATGTCCTCGCATCAATGTCAAAAGCGAGGATTAGAACCACCGATGCGTTTAACTTCCTAGCCACGAAGTTGGTGGAGTGGAGAACCTGGATCGTACGAAGAGGGATGCATATAATATCTTACAAAGAGAGAGAAGATTACACATCGAACTTGGGGATGCTAATTCCTTACTACAACTATTCACCGCACGGGCAAGCTCGAGGATCCAATGTTTGCGTTGGACGTCCAAATCGGTGAGTCGAGCAGTTGTTGAATTTCTTATGGAGTGATGGGATGTCCAGACTCGATTATGATTGCTTTGGTGATGTCATAATATTTGACATAAGCTATAGATCGAATAAATACAACCTATGTTGTGCGCCGATTGTCTGTGTGAACCACTCATCGGAAGAATGTGCTTTTTGCGATTGGCTTTTTGTCGGATGAAACGATCGAGTCCTTCAAGTGGTTATTCAAAGCCCTTATCCGTATAATGAATAACAAGCACCCAATCACAATATTCACTGACCAAAATCAAGCAATGAGTAGAGCAATCCAAGAGTGCTTGCCGTACACTAGACATAGATTATGTCAATGGCATATATACAAAAAATTATCTTCAAAAGTGCATTGTGGTTCCGGGAAAAACAAGATAAGACACGATCTCTTTTTTAAATGCATGCGTAGATGTGACTCGAAGCCGAATTCGAAGAAACTTGAGATCGAAATGATCGAGATAGGAGAACTTCGTGAAAATGTATGGTTGGATGAATTGTATAATATAAGGCATCGTTGGTCAACAACATTCAATAAAGACATTTTCGGAATGGGGATCCTATCTACGCGGAGGAGTGAGTCGACTAATAACATTTGTCATAGTTTCGCAAGCCAACAAGCACGGTAATCGAATGTTTTCCGGCCCTCGAACATATTGCTAAAACTCGGCGAAGAAATGAGAAGGATGAGGATTTCCGATGCGAGCAATCCGTTATTGTCCCCGCGAGAAATGCAGCCCCGTTCGAGGCGGTGTCGCTTTACTTTACACGCGGAATTTATACTCGAAGTTTGAGTCGAGTTTCTTCATGGTTCGGTGGACTTGCTTTGGAAGGATTCGCCAACAATGATTCGAATTTCACATAAGAACCTTCGATAATAGAGACACGTACAACACTGGATTGTGAAACTAGACGAGCTAATTTGGATATCGCGTGCGCTTGTAAAAAATTTGAAATGATGGGGTTATCGTGTGCTCACGCTCTAAGGGTTCTTCAGCATGATAACGTGTACAAAATTTCTGAGAAACACATATTACTTCGATGGTGTACACATGCAAAAAGGGACATATACAAAAGTTTGGAATATCAACATCTTAAGGGGTCTCAAATGTTGTCAATCGTCTCAAGTGGTCTTATATATCGCACACATGTTCATAAATTAGCGTACCGTATAAGTACAAGAACGCAAGGCCATGAAGTTGCTGAGAAGTTTGTGCTAGATACAATAAACAAACTAACACTTGACGCCAATGAAATATTACATGACAGAGAACCCCAACAAAAGGCAAAAACAACTAAGAAGAAGACCCCATGTAAAGAGAGAAATTTGAATGACCCAGTAAAGGTGCGTCCTAAAAGGATATCTAATTCAAGATTAAAAGGATATTGGGAAAAAAATATGAAAAGAAAAAGTAAGTTTAGTTTGCTGAAATATTTTTTATTTCTAAAACTTATACTCGTCTCCGTCATAAAGTGTCAAATTTTATGTAGGAACGGATAAAGATGCCTGGTCCAAGTGATGCTACAGCTTTTCCAAAACGAGGCAACCGGTTTGGAACGTCGGCTCCTTAAGTCGAGTAAATTATAATGTGGACGAGGCTATTTATTTACTATTCAATCCGTGATGTTTACAATTATTTTATTCATATTACTCATGAATCGCCTCCATAACAACAGATACGAGACATACACAAGCATGCTAATGAATCCGGACGATGAATTCTAGATCGCTAAAGAATTGTTCTACCGATGCTAATGAACATATAGGATAATTTGTTTGAACATAGCTTTTGATTTTATTGAATGACTGACGTATCGCTATGGTTGATTTATTCAGCTTACCTTTTTTGGTCTCCTTGTGTTTTACCCTTTAAGTTGTGTTTTTATCCCCAATTCGTTGCATTGTATTAATCACAGATAATACAGTCGAAAAACCACTGTAATATTACTTAAATACAACCGCGCTGAGGCATGATTGGGTAGAAAGCCGTTGTATTGGAATATTCCTTGTTTTATTCGTGGACAACGCCGGTTGTATTGGAATATTCCGCGTTTTACTCCAACTCGTCAGCACTACTACCCGAATACAACGCCGATATCATCCCAATACAGCAGAGATAACTCGCACAAAGATCTATCATTGATCTCCAGTTACATTGTGAAAATATCCGGGAATTTTTTGAGTCGTATTCGGCAACTGTTTCGAAGAAACAGTCCAACGTGTTGAGTCTTTTTTTTTGTAATTGAAAAAAATTTACATACTTACGTAATACTTAAAAGTTTATAATCAAGGAAATAATTTTTAGATAAAATTAAACAATTGTTATAATTTTAAAATCACAATCAGCTTAAATTTAATAACATATAATACACTCTAAAAACGATCGAATATTACTTGTATACAACCGCGCCGAGGCATGATTGGGTAGAAGTCGTTGTATTGGAATATTCCTGTTTTATTCGTGGACAACGCTCGGTTGTATTGGAATATTCCGTGTTTTACTCCAACTTGTCGACACTACGACCCGAATCTAACGCCGATATCATCCCAATACAACGTAGATAACTCGCACAAAGTTCTATCATTGATCTCAGCTTACATTGTGAAAATATCGTGAATTTTTTTGAGTCAGATGTCTGCAAATCGTTTCTAAGAAATGATCCAACGTGTTGAGTCTTTTTTGTAATTGAAAAAATTTACATACTTACGTAATACTTAAAAGTTTATAATCAGGAAATAATTTTTATATAAAATTAAACAATTGTTATAATTTTAAAATGACAATCGACTTAAATTTAATAACATATAATACACTCTAAAAACGATCGGAATATTACTTAGATACAACCGCGCCGAGGCATGATCGGGTGAAAGCCGTCTGTATTGGAATATTCCTTGTTTTATTCGTGGACAACGCCGGCTGTATTGGAATATTCCGCGTTTTACTCCAACTCGTCAGACACTACGACCCGAATACAACGCCGATATCATCCCAATACACCAGAGATAACTCGCACGAAGATCTATCATCGATCTCCGGCTACATCGTGAAAATATCGTGAAATTTTTCGAGTCGTATTCGCAAACTGTTTCGAAGAAACGATTCAACGTGTTGAGTCTTTTTTTTGTAATTGAAAAAATTTACATACTTACGTAATACTTAAAAGTTTATAATCAAGGAAATAATTTTTAGATAAAATTAAACAATTGTTATAATTTTAAAATCACAATCAGCCTTAAATTTAATAACAAATAATACACTCTAAAAACGATCTAATATTACTTAGATACTACTGCACCGAGGCATGATCGGGTAGAAAGCCGTTGTATTGGAATATTCCTTGTTTTATTCGTGACAACGCCGGTCAGTATTGGAATATTCCGCGTTTTACTCCAACTCGTCAAGCACTACGACTCGAATACAACGCCGATATCATCCCAATACACCGTAGATAACTCGCACAAAGATCTATCATTGATCTCCGGCTACATCGTGAAAATATCGGGAATTTTTGAGTCAGTATTCGGCAACCGTTTCGAAGAAACAGTCCAACGTGTTGAGTCTTTTTTTTTAATTGAAAAAAATTTACATACTTACGTAATAATTAAAAGTTTATAATCAAGGAAATAATTTTTAGATAAAATTAAACAATTGTTATAATTTTAAAACGACAATCAGCCTTAAATTTAATAACATATAATACACTCTAAAAACGATCGAATATTACTTAGCATACAACTCATACTTGAGACATGATCGGGTAGAAAGCCGTTAGTATTGAAATATTCGTTTTATTCGTGGACAACGCACGTCGTATTGGAATATTCCGCGTTTTACTCCATCTCGTCAAGCACTACGACCCGAATACAACGCCGATATCATCCCAATACACCGTAGATAACTCGCACAAAGATCTATCATCGATCTCCAGGTACATCGTGCACTAACGTAATACTTAAAAGTTTACAATAAGGGAAATAATATTTAGATAAAATTTCATAATTATCAAAATTTTAATATTACGAATCGTGTAATTCTAATACTGGATAAGTACACTCTCAAAACGATGAGAATATTACTGTGATACAACCACGCTCGTTCATGATTGGAGGTAAAGCGGTTGTATTGGAATATTCCTTGTTTTATTCGTTGACTAACGCCGGTTGTATTGGAATATTCCGTGTTTTACTCCAACTCGTCGAAGACTACGACCCGAATACAACGCCGATATCATCCCAATACAACGTAGATAACTCGCACAAAGATCTATCATTGATCTCCAGTTACATTGCGCACTAACGTAATACTTAAAAGTTTACAATAAGTGAAATAATATTTAGATAAAATCGCATAATTATCAAAATTTTAATATTACGAATCGTGTAATTCTAATACCGGATAAGTACACTCTCAAAACGATGGGAATATTACTGGGATACAACCACGCTTGTTCATGATTGGAGGTAAAGCGGTCGTATTGGAATATTCCTCGTTTTATTCCCGAACAACGCCGGTTAGTATTGGAATATTCCGCGTTTTACTCCAACTCGTCGGCACTACGACCGAAATACAACGGCGATATAATCCCAATACACTACGGAAAAATCGCACGTCGATTTATCATCGATCTCGCTTTTATCTTGGATATATCGTGAATATTTTGAGTTGTATTCGAAGAACGGTTTGGAAGAAGAAGTCCAACATGTTCGCTCTTCTTTAGTAATTGAAACGATTTATACACTAACGTAATACTTAAAAGTTTACAATAAGTGGAAATAATATTTAGATAAAATCGTATAATTATCAAAATTTTAATATTACGAATTGCGTAATTCTAATACTAGATAAGTGCACTCTAAAAACGATGGTAATTTTACTAGGACACAACCACGATAGAGCATGATTAGATTAGATCAAAAGTTTACAATTTCAGCCCTCGCTTACATCATATTGATAAAAAACTCATATTGAAAAACATTACATATTCATGCATCCATTTGCAAAGATCACTGCGAATCTTCTTCCACGAGGTCTTCACTTAGCCATCTATTATCGACTTCAAAATTGGTCATTCACATAACAAATTGTTGCAATGAATAAATGGTAGAACAGACCATTTTTTCCAACTTATTGTATGGAAGATTCTTGAAATCTTTTCTCGACACTGATGTACTTTATTCGATATCTCGTTCAAAAGATCGATCCCATGCGCGCGAGATGTCTCTTCACGTAGCAACACTAAGCCCGTGGTATATTTGGAAAAAAGATGCCCTTGACTTGCAGCCTATCAGGAGATAATGTAAACCAATCTCAATTCTTTCGAATCCACATCTCCTCCTAAAATATCGAGATATTTATGCCGATGAACATTGCTTTATAATACATATATAAAGTATAAATGAATATTGAGAATTGTATTATTAAAATTTTAAAAATATTTATCGCTTACCAATCCAAGCAAGAAGAGAGCATTACTATTTTCGCTATCAAGCACAACTCGAAGAAATCTTAAATATCCTCGCATGAAGTGCAGCTCATGCCCCAATCTTCAAAGACTACGTATTTTCCTACCCTTTTGATGAAGATGTCTGCATGAAATTTTTGCACCTAAAAAGAGACCAATATTTTGATTAATTATATCATAGTTACATGATTGAAAGAGGTATGACAAATTAGTAAAAATGATAATTCCATAATAAATTATACTCACGTTTTCCGAAAATTTCTAATATCTCTGATAGGTGATGGAGAGACAGAGATCATTTTCAGCAATATTTCCTCCAAAAGGTCAGGTGGAAGTGAATAAATGTGCGGCTCCCTTGTTGTTTAGAAAATGAAGACAAAAATTATAAGGTTAATGTAGAATTGCAACAAAATAACAATGTAATATATAGCCGTTGAATTGTAGGGCGGCTTATCCAGATATCACCCAAAAGAGGAAAGCTTTCTTATAGAGTAGGCTTCTAAAAGAGGAAAGATTGCAATAAATTAAGAGTTTATTTCTAAAAGAGGAAAGATTGTATGGCGGCTTATCCAGATTGTACTTCAGTACTGTTCGGAGTTTAAGTATAAGAATGCTATCTCCTAATAAAAAAACGAATGTAGATTAAGACTATTACCTCGACGAACTGTCGCTGGTGACCATTTTGGTCGCTAGTCCCCTTCTTCTTTTTTGGTTTTCCGATTCCATCGTATCTTCTAATGTTCTTTTCTACTCGATTAAAAACGTAATACTCGAAAACCTCAAAATTTAAATTTTTTGAGGGCTATTAAATGTGTAGCGGGCAAAGTACTCGAGACGTTTCGTTTCCAAGTTGTATTTCCTAGGCATTGGAGCGGTATAAATGCGTAGCTTTCCTCCGGCAAAGTACTCGAGACGTTTCGTTTCCAGCTGTATTTCGTCGACATTGGAGCGATGATTAGGTGCGTAGCTTTCCTCGGCAATGGCGCGAAATTTAATTTAAAAATACACTTTTTTTCTTTATTCAAAAGAGTATATTTAATAAAAAAATGTATTATAAATATTTAATATAAAAAAACTCTTTTTGGATCTTATTCAATAACAAGCAAGACGAGTTGGAGGAACACGACGAATATTCCAATACAACCGGCGTTGTCCATGAATAAAACAAGGAATATTCCAATAAAACTGCTTTAACTCCAAACATGGCGGAACACGGTTGTATCTAAGTAATATTCCAATCGTTTTTAGAGTGTATTATGTGTTATTAAATTTACGCTCAGCTGTATTCGGCAAAATGTTTCGAAGCTACAGTCCACCGTATTCAGTGTTTTTTGTAATATATAAAATTTACATACGTAATACTTAAGAGTTTATAAGAAACGAAATAATTTTTAGATAAGATTGCATAATTATTAAAATTTTAATATTACAATCAACTTAAATTTAATAACACATAATACACTCTAAAAACGATGGGAATATTACTTAGATACAACCACGCTCGGCCATGATTCGACGTAAAGCGGTTGTATTGGAATATTCTTTGTTTTATTCCTGGACAACGCCGGTTGTATTGGAATATTCCGCGTGTTCCTCCAACTCGTCTGCGCACTACAACCCGAATACGACGCCGATATCATCCCTATACACCGTAAATAAATAGCAGTATCGTAGATGTATTATAGTATTTTCGTAGTTGTATCTTGTGAACCATTAAAAGTCCCGTCTCTACTCGTTTTATTTTAGTTGTATTTTTGTATTATTCTAGTTTTATTCCGGAGTTGGGTCTTCATTTCGAAGAAACTCGTAATAAATACCGTAAAGATTCATCCGATACATCGTAATAAACTCGCAAATAAACCGCAAATCCAAGTCAAGGCACAATGAACATTGATATAATTTCTCCAATACACCAAAAAAATGACAAAAGAAATGAAGCATTGGAATTTTCCATCAAAACAACCACCATACATAAGTATTCGACAACCAACAATAGACTTAAAGCAATAAACCAATTTCAATCACTCGTCAAATTCTTTTCGATCGTATTTAATAACGTATGAAACCACATGCGGAGGTCATATGCTAGTCGAGCGGATTCCGGCATTTCAGCTTACCACTTCGCTCTCGCTTCCGGTCAATCGGAGTAGCACGGGTTAGTCTTTCAATATATTTGCAGACAAACATGCCGCAGCCAACGCCGTTCGTCCGTCCGGGAATACCTTCGACGCGAGCCACACCCCATGACGTGGGTTTCCTATTCTCGAAGCATTCACTCTGGTTAAACTCAGTAAATAGTTTGATCTACAAAGTGCAATATAACAATTACTATTTAATCTACACAAGTCAAGGAAATTAAATTACTGTCCACCATATACTCACAAAGTCTTTGCAAATATCCTTGTGTATGACATTGGGTAGAGAATCGTATATTCGCCACTTTTTATTTTTTAGATCGCAAACCAACAACACCCAATGAGAATTATGCACGATAGGAAAAAATATAAAATCCGAGTTAGATACCGCTGTGGGAGTGATGTGTGACGTAAATTGATAAGGGTCGCCATCCATTTTATGATAACTCTGTAGGAAACGATATTTAGTTAAAATTTTAATGTCATTCATTAATATGTCAAACAAACTAAACTAAGGGAATTACCCAAAATAATTGGGGTAACATAAAGGTATTTACAGTACTTGGTGGGATGCATCCTCTTCATTTGGTACAAGATGGCGGCGAGGGCATCAACATGATCATTACCGATAAACTCATTAAAAAGCAAGTCGTCCATCATCCCACGATCTAACAACAAGAAGCGTTGATTTATGATGATATCACTCCGCATTAAAATCAACCCCATTTAATGTCGGCTATGTATTAAAGATATGTGAAAAACATTATATAAAAGTTGGTACACGTACGAGCTTCTTATAATTTGTCAAAAACTTTTCAATTACATGGCGCCGGTCATCTCCGATAAGGTCTCTACCGGGATACGTTGCTATGTCTCTCAACTCTTCTGCTTCGTGCACAAATGAGCTCAACTTTAATGTATGATGTTTAAATAGAAGCATATATAAATGGATTTAGTAATATTTATAGAAATACCATTGGGGGAGGCACGGGTAATTCCGGTTGATACAACACTAATGATTTCGAAGTACCCGGGTCGCTGGGTGCAACTTCCTGTGGAGTTGGAGTGGTCAAAGACAAAGGTGAGGGGGGGCTGGACTGTCCGGAGCCGGTGCATCATCCCTTTTTCGTGTCTCTTCATCGTTGGTTTCCTGAATAATCTTCTCAATTAATGCAGATATCTGTGCAAGGGGTTTTGTTCCTGGTGAGGGGGTCTGCTCGTCTGTTGTATCCTTCACCGTCTTCCTTCTTTTGAATTGAAAGGATGTGAAAGGTGATTTCACAACCCTCTTCACCCGACTCCGTCGGCGCTTCACCCTCTGCATCAAGCTAGGTATGGATAGTGCTACCTCAGCTCGATCATGAACATCGGTTTCAACCTCGCAGTATGACGGTGTCCTCCTCCTCACTCTCTCCGGATTGGGAGGTGCGACCTCCCATGATATTTTCATCTACATCGGTGGGACTTCAACAGGTTGTTCCGGTAAAGCGAGTAGGGTCTTCAAATTCGAGCAGTAGGGTCTCCAAAAATAGAGTCTCCAAATTCAAGTAGTAGGTTCTTCCAGTACGTACCGTAGTGTCTCCAAAAGAATCAACTTCGGCGAGTAGGGATTTCAAAAGTAGGGTCTTCGGCGAGTAGGGACTTCCTGGGCCGGCCACCTGGGTAGAATTCTCTAGCCACTTCGGGTTCTTTGATTGATAAATGTTGCTCAATCCTATCAACCTTTTGACTCAACTCGGACATTTGCAATCGCAGCCCCGTCAACCCAACATTTACGGTGTCGAAGTTTCCCGATATTGCTCGTACACATTGTTCCTGGCGTCTGACTAATTCATTCATAACTTCGATGTTGCGAGTCATGGTAGCTAGGAGCGAAGAAATGGTGTTATTATCTGCGGGAACTCCACCAATAGAAAATGAAGGTGAAGAGGGGGATAGAAGTTCGGCTTGTTGAACTTGGACTGGTTTGGAAGGCCCTCGTCCGGGTTGGCAATCCACATAAGTTCATCGACGAGTAACATCACCGAATTTGTCTTGCACCTAAATACGAGCTTCAACAAGGTATGAAATGTTTTATTAACCATTACACAGCCTAGTACTTCGTTAGAACGTTGGGAGTGACTCACTATTTCGGTGTTTAACCGCTCGAAGAATAGGTCGGCTCGTGACGAGTTCCACTTAAGGGACCTCGGCCACCGCAACATTCTTGGTCTCAAGATTGGAGCTGCGGGAGGCACCGGAGAAGTGTGCTCGAAAAACCAAAGCTGCGTGGAATCAATGTAACATTAGCATTACCGATCAATCAATAAAGTAAATAGAATGATTAAATAAGATACTAACCGTTAACAAAAACGAAACCCATTTATGTAGCCAATTGAGCGATTCAGATCTAATTTTAATAAGCAATCGCGTTGATCCGCTCTAAAAGATATTCACGAGAGAGCCGCGAGCCAGCTGTATGAGGAGAATGACTCTAAATTATCACCATAGGCATCAAGGTCCGAAGGAAAACCGAAATTACTTCGATGGAAAAAATAAGTTCGACAACGGATATTTTATGTAGAGGTTCTCAAATGGGATCGAAGTATCCCTCTCGCATACACTAATAATCCGTCCTTTATGTTAACAGCATTCATTGTCGCCGATGGACGTAGCTTCCACTTCAGCATTGGTCCTCTGTTTGGCATCCCAATTAAAAGTACAATTTCATCAGGCAGCAATCTAAGCTCTTTCCCACCTAATTTGAACAACATTTTGTCATGCCTACAACACTGTAGTATTTGCAGAGTGAGAATATTGTCCTGGGGATACGGAGGCAAATCAAAGAACTGGCGAATATTCGGCCGATCGAGATTACTCATGACGACTTCGTAGACTGCGAGCTCGACCACATCAAGTAACTCCCTCACGAGAGGACGCCGACATCTACAGACTTCATGTTTCTCGAGTTAAGAAACTCGTAGAACAAAAAAAAGCCTTAGTTGTATTATTGTAGTTTTAAGAGTTTTTCGAGTTTTGTTCTAGTTGTTTTTCGATTTTATTTCAATTTTATTTCTACGCTCGCTTTATTTTCGTAACATTTATTGTTTATATGAATATTATTGTGTTTAGCATGTTTTGGCTTGCGGTTAGGTTACACACTGGAAGTTCCTCGATTTTATTTGGGTCGTATTCGGATCATATTACAGATATTCGGCTTGTACTTCAGTATTGTTTCGAGTTTAAGTATAATAATGATATCTGCTAATAAAAATACGAAGGTAGATTACGAGTAGTACCTCGACGAACTGTCGTCGGTGACCATTTCTGTCGCCGAGTCCCCTTATTCTTTTTCTTGTATTTGGTCTTCGCGTAGCCGATCGGATTGTTGCTCCTCATTCACTCGAACCTCCGTTTCCATCATATCTTCCGACTCCATCGCCGTGTTCTCTCGCTTCCATCGACGTAAATTCGAGAAGCCGGATAACGTTCTTCTCTACTCGACCGGAGAACGAAATACTCGAAACCCAGAAATTTTAATTTTGGACCGGTAAAAAGTGGTGCGTAGTATTCCTCCGGAAAAGTACTCGACAAGACGTTTCGTTTCCAGTTGTATTTCCGGGCATCGGCGCCGAATTTCAAAAGGGCAAGACAATTTAAAAAAATATTTTTTACCATAGTTCTTGAAAAACACGGAATATTCCAAAACACTCAGTTTAACATCCGCACTTCTTCGGCTGCCGTTGTATTTAAGAAATATTACAAGAGTTTAATAGCAGTACTATATTCCAATAACCACCAACTCGAACGAATTCGACCGTAATCCAACGGCGATATAATCGCAATACAACAGTATTAGATACTCCAATTCATTCTTTTTTTGTAATCGAGAAAAGTTATGTACTTATGTAATACGTAAAAGTTTATATTAAAGAAAATAATAATTACAAACAATTGCATAATTATGAAAATTTTAATATTACAATCGCGTAAATTTAATATCATCAAATACACTCTAAAAACGATCCGAATATTACTTGGATACAACCGCTCTCGGGCATGATTGGAGCTAAAGCGGTTGTATTGGAATATTCGGTCGTATTCGACGAGCTGGATTAAAAATCGGAATATTCCAATACAACCGGCGTTTTTCATGAATAATACAAGAATATTCCAATACAACCGCTTTAGCTCCAATCATGCCGAGAGCGGTTAGTATCCAAGTAATATTCAAATCGTTTTTAGAGTGTATTAGATGATATTAAATTTACGCAGATTGTAATATTAAAATTTTTATAATTATGCAATTGTTTGTAATTATTATTTTCTTTAATATAAACTTTTACGTATTACATAAGTACATAACTTTTCTCAATTACAAAACAAGATCGAATTGGAGTATTTAACTCGTTGTATTCAAATTATATCTCCGTCGTATACATCGTCGTATTCCAACGAGTTGTAGTAAAACGCGGAATATTCCAATACAACTCGTTTTGCTTCATGAATAAAACAAGGAATATTCCAATACAACCGCTTTTACTCCACTTATGCCCGATCATGGTTAGTATTCGAGTGATATTCCTATTATTTTTAGAGTTTATTAACCTCTATTAAAATTATGCAATTAGTAATATTAAAATTTTCGATAATAATGCAATTTTTTGAAATTATTATTTTCTATAATATAAACTTTTAAGTATTACATTAATATATAACTTTTTTCATTAACAAAACAACACCGAATATCGTCGAACTTATTTATTCGAAACTCGTTTATCGATACAACTAAAAAAATACCACGATATTTCCACAATGCGAAGTAGAGATCTATGATACATCCATCTACGATTTAACCGTGTTGAGTTCCGACTATATCGCCGTTGATACAACGAAAAAAAATACCACTCAGTCATCACATGACTAAATACAACCCTAAAATAACATAGGTATCGTTCAAATACAACGAGTTAAGTCGCACCGTTGTATTGTATAGGAGTGCGGAATATCTCTAATACTACCGCGCGGTCGTATTAGAATATTCCGCGTTTTATTCCAACAACTCGACTGAACGTTACTCGAATACGACCGTAAAACAACATAGATATTGCTCAAATACAATAAAGTTAAATCGTAAAGATGGACGTATTAGATATCTCCGGTTGTACTCGTTGATGTATTCTTGTATTTTCGGAGTTGTATTTTCTCGCACCGTTCAATTTTATTTTTGTTATATTTTTGTATTATTGTCTTTTTATTCTAGAGTTGTATTTTTGCGCTTTATAATACGTTAATGACAATATTTGATTTTCAAATAAACCGTAATAAAGCATTTTCTCGATGACGAATCAAACCTGGAAAAACACTCTTAGAGCATTTCCCGATTCGATCGTTAAACCTTCGTCGGGGTAATTTGGAATAAACTCGTCATAAACACGGTAAAAAATCATACAATATACCGCACGAGAGCAAAATAAACTACAATACAACACGTTTAAAGTCCGTATTTCTTCTCGTAGCAGTTGTATTTGAGAAATATTATAAGTGTTTTATAGCTCGTATTTTTTGCGAAAACATAACTCCGTGATAAAACAAATATTATAAGAAAATAAAACCTAGATGTTACAAAACGAACGTAAATATAATCAGCAATACTAGCCGAAAATGTTATTAAAATCAAACCAAAACATTCGCCAACTCCTACAATAAATTAAAACCGTAAAACTTTTACGGTGTCGGCTTTCGATGTTATCTCGAATAATACCGAATTACAACTTAAATAAAACTCTAATAATACCAAAAACAAAATTCTCTAAATAAAACAGAACTTATAAGACAATAAAACCTAAATTTTACGAATGCGTAACGTAAACAATAATTTATATAATCATCTTCTAAATCCATCTTCACTCGTTCTACCCTCATCCAGGGAATCTCAGCACCTCCAGGAATAAAAAATCCACCTCATTACTTGCGTCGTCCCTCCAAAATCAAATTTCGGCTCCGCAGCTCCACGACAAGCGTAGGTCGACAAAAACCCTAAATGTCGACATCCTAAATATAATGGAGACAAAAAATGCCTTTATGATTTGGCGGGAAAATAAAGCGGCAAAAATTTCGGCAAATTTCTGCTCGGGTCGGGTCGGGTCGGCAGAATTGAGATAAAAAAGTTTTTTTTTTCAAACGTGCCATGGTGGGGTCCAGAAATCCACGTGGCGCGTTTTTATTGGCTACCGGACGCATCGCTGCGTACGCTGTTCGGACCGAATAAAAATTCCCTCAAATGAGCCCTTAGTTTACATTGTTTTACTATATCGTTTGTGAAGAGAAATGTGAAAGAACAGCAAATGATTTAGCCCACACAATTCGTGTGAATCTAGAAGAGCTTTCTCTTTATTCTATTTTCTTTTATTGCACTCAAAGGAAAGAGCCTTGTAATAAAAAGGATGGTGTTTAGAAATTTAGGGCAAAGAAACGCAAGAATCGACACAAATTTAGAAGAACAACACAGAGATTTAAAGAGGTTCGGCAAAGATGTCTGCATCCTCGAGAGCAGACCGGTGAATTCACTATTTCAGATGAATTACAAGTTCGGTTCACATACTCACAGGGTTACACATCTATTTATAGATAAATTACTAACACGACTTGGCTCCCCCCAACCCGCTTTATTCCAAGAGACTCCAACTTCCGGTATATGAGCCATACCTAACAAATCTCCACCTTGATGAATATCTCGCCTCTTAGGAGAAATATAACATGGAGTTTCTTATACCAAAGTGGGTTGATCAACCGTGCCAATTATAGGACTTATCCTGTTCGCACCAGCACCTCGGCCAAACTGCTGTGTCGCGAGCCCCAAATCCCTTCGCACCTGTTTCTCGAAATACCTCTGCGAAACTCCTATTCGCGAATAGTCACGCCAAACTGGTGAATTTCGCTGACCGAGCTCTTTAATTCGCAAAACGAGATTCCAGTTCGCGGTAACTGCACGCGAGCTCCACTTGTCGCAACTCCTCCTGCGACAAACTTGTGAACAATCTGCAAAATTCACGAACCACTCATGTTCGCTGATCGCCTGGCTGAACTCCTCTGTTCCTGCTCCGAACCGTCTGAGCAATTCCTCGAACTTTACCGCGTCGAATCGTGAAAACTCTCGCCGAACTTCTAGTGAGATGTGATTCGCCTATGGCAAAATAACTTGTGCCGAAAGCTTCCTTTGCCGCCGCGAATCGCCTATGACAGAATAACTTGCGTCGAACGTCTCCTCTGCCACTGCGATTCGCCTATGACAGAATAACGTGCATCGAAAGCCTCCTTTACTGCCGCGATTCGCATATGGCAGAATAACTTGCGCCAAACGCCTCCTCTACCGCCGCGATTCTCCTATGAAAGAATAACCTGCGCCGAACACCTCATCTGCCGCCGCGATTCGCCTATAACAGAATAACTTGTGTTGAACTCCTCTGCTGCCGCGATTTGCCTATGGCAGAATAACCTGCGTTTAACGCCTCCTCTGCCGCAGCTATTCACCTATGGCTGAATAACTTATGTTCGACTTGCGCCGAACGCCTTCTCTGCTCGGTTGTCAAATTGTTGAAGCCGGAAATCACTATATTTCTTAATTGGATCTGTTCAAAACAAAATCTTTCCAAACAGGATCTTTCCCGAAAAAGGATTGAAATATTCTCTTAATTAAGTTTCCCTTAATTAAATATTTTCCTTAATTAAATATTTCCCTTAATTAAGTTTTTCGGAAAAATAATTTCCCTTAATTAAGATTTCCTTCCTTTCTGCTCCGCCTCTGGCTAAAGAAATTTTATTTTCTTCTTTTTCCTGCACTGCCTCTGCCAAAATGAATGTTATTTCCCTCCTTTTATTTCCTTCCGACAACATCAGCAAAGATCCTTTCTCCTAGGGAAATTTTCATTTCTGTGAAGATTTACTTAATTGAGTCTCTCTTAATTAATTGCCTTAATTAAGCTTTCATGTCTTTCTCCGTTTTTCTGATTTCTCAGATTTCAGAGGAATATTCTTTTTTAGATTCCCTTCCCATTTTTTCTCTACGTCGCTGTGCCTTCTGTCGCGAACCCTGCTAGTCGCGATCCTCTCCGCGTCGCCGTCGCGAACTCTGCTCCCCGCGAACTGCTTCCTTACCACGAACGAAGCCTTGTCGCAAACTCCACCTGCGACCCTGCACGGAGCCTTGCTGCGAACTCCGCCAAAACTGCCGCGCGGAACTGCTTCGCGTCGCACGATCCTGATCGCCTCCGCCTGCTCCGCGTCCACAGAAATTCAGAGGAGGAATCCCAGTGGAAATCAAGATTCCTTGATTCACTTCCCTGGTCGCAACGTCCTGTCCTATCGTGTGATGCCTCCGCCGCGAACTCGTCTGAGGTCGCGAATCCTCGGTCATGGGAACTGCCGCGAAGTAGCAATTCAAAACTCTAACAGAACCTTCCGTTTGGAATCCTTCTGCAGCGATCTGCGAAATGCGGAACTATGCTCCTGTCTGGCTCCAGAATTCTTCCTACGGCCGCGCCTGAACTGAACTCCCTTCTCTGTTGCAAAACAATTCTCAAAATCTTTCTTCTTTGTTTTTCCTGTGCCGATCTCCTCCGCCTTAGAACCAGACTCTGATACACTTGTTGAGAAATTTAGGGCGAAGAAACGCAAAAATCGACACAAATCCAGAAGAACAACACAGATATTTAACGAGGTTCAGCAAAGATGTCTACATCCTCGGGAGCAGACCGGCGAATTCACTATTTCAGAAAAGTTACAAGTTCGGTTCACATACTCATAGGGTTACACATCTATTTATAGATAAATTAAAAAAAATTCATAGATAAATTACTAACACGCCCTCACTCCCCCCAACCCGCTTTATTCCAAGAGACTCCAACTTCCGGTATATGAGTCATACCTAACAGATGGGAATGTTCGTGTCATAGAGGTTGAACCAGCATTATTTTTAGGATGAGCAAAATCACCAAATGTCTACTTTTCAAGTATTTGGCAAAAAAAAAATATCGCCGCGGTTGGGGGGGTTGAGATAATTAAATTGCCTGGAGTACATAAGGAGAAAAAATTACTATTTTATTGAAAAATTGTTAATTTTAGGAGGGCAATTGCCCACCTTGGATATAACATGGTTTCATCCATGCCTATCATTCCCGTCCCTCTGAATGAAATATAAATAAAACCAAGTAAATATACGCTAGGTATTGTCTTTTATTTAAAAATTGGGTTGTCCAAAATATTTTGGGATTAGACAAACTTGCCAAAAATTTTGAAAGAGAGTAAACGCTCAAATTCCATTCATAAGAGAGGTTTTCATAATATCACATAGCATTACTATATATATATATATATATATATATATATATATATATATATATATATATATATATATATATATATATATATATATATATATATATATATATATTAACATGAATGATTATATAAAAATATATTAAGTTTATACAACATGTAAATGAAAATGGTTATGACATATTTGCGTATGTCAAATGTGTTAAATATGGCTCATATCTAGGAAGGAAGTTTTTTGGTGAAGGGATGTATCTCCTGGAATGGAGATGTGTGTCTCTTGGAAGTTAATGGGTTGGAGGGAGCGAGGGTGTGTTTGTAATTTATTCGTGGGTTTTTTCTATAAATAGATGTGTAAACCTATGAGTATGTAACTCCTCTGAAATAGTGCATTCGCCGTCTCGCTCCCGAGAACGTAGGCAATTCTTTGTCGAACCTCGTTAAATCTCTGTGTTCTTCTGGTTTTGTGTCGATTTGTGTTGTGTTCGTCCGTATTTTCATAACAATTGATATCAGAGCCTCGTTCGAGGGAACAGGAGGAGATCGACGCGGGAGATCGAAGAAGTTAAGAAGATTTGGTTTCGAGATTCGAAGAATTGAGGTGTTGTTGCAGCAGGCGAGTCCAAGAGTTCGCGAGGAGTTGCAGGAGCGGCGCGGGGAGGAGAGGAACATCGAATGGGTATTTCCTCTGGGCTTCGGTGACGATCGCGAAGGAAATTTGGAGGATTGCAGCCACCAGACGAAGCAGAGGCAGAAGTTTCAGGCTCCACGCGACGCAGAAGAGTTCGGCAGGTGTAGGCGGAGCGGTTTCGTTCGTTGGTTCTAAGCATCGCGACAGGCTCCAGGTGCGACTCGTGACTCGCGACAAATTTCGCGGCAGCAGGAGGAGTTCGCGAAGGCTTGGATCGCGACAGCGGTTCGCGGTAGTTCGCGGTCTTGCGTGCAAACGTGTAGGAGCGTCGGTTCCGACACTTCGTCAGCCAGGAGTCGCGACAGGCAGAAAGACGTGCGACGGTTCGTGCGGTTGCGCCAGTTTCAGGCGGCAGGTTGCGAAGTCGCGACAGGCAGGAAGACGTACGACGGTTCGCGCCAGTTCCAGGCGGCAGGTTGCGAAGTCGCGGAGGAAGCGTCGGTCCTCGGTAGTTCGGGAGCAGCTGCGACGGGCGGGAACAGTTGCGGCGGTTCAGGCAGAGAAGGAAGAGCAAGGAATAATGGAATCCTTTATTTCTACTTGAGGAATATTCCCTCCCCATTGTGGAAGTAAGAAATTACTGTGCGGAGGGATTAAGGAAGAAATTTAAATAAATTCCTGAAAGGAATCATTAATCCCTGGAAGGTGCGGAGTGAATTTTTTAATTCTAAGCGGAACGAATTTCTGCAAGCAGAAGAGTTGTGCAGGAAACAAAGTTTCAGAAACAGAGGAGCTCGGCCGGTTCAAAAAAAAAATCCGCGGGAAACAGAGGTTGTTCACCGCGAACAGGAGCCTCGTTTTGCGGGAAATTGAGGTGTTCAAACAGTTAAATTCACCGGTTCGTCGCAGGAGATTTTGCGACAGGTGGAGTTCGGCAGGGTGCAGGTGGCGAGCAGGCACGATTATTTCCTGAACAATTGTTTCGTGGAGGTTTTCCTCGAACAGATGCAAAGGGATTTGTGGCTCGCGGAAACAGCAATTGGCAGAGGTACTGGTACGAACAGAAATTGTGTTTCGTGTGGAAAATTTGATTCACGAATCACAGGAGAATCGCGGGAAAGTTGCTGCATTCGACAGAGAAAATTTCAGGTTTCTTTGAATTTATTTGCGGAATATTTTCTTTTGTTTTTTTCGAAGCAAGACAGAAAAATACGGTGCAGTATTAAATTCGGATGGCAATGTCTGGTGCAAAATTCGAGATAGTGAAGTTTGACGGAATCGAGAACTTCGGATTGTAGAAAACATTGGTAAAAGATTTGTTGGCACAACAAGGAATTTTGAAGGCTTTGCGGGCTACGAAACCTGATAATATGGAAGATGAAGATTGGGAAGAGTTACAACTTATAGTGGCAGGTACCATACGTTTATGTCTGACAGATGAGATTATATATCATGTTATGAATCTGAAATCTCCATGAGAAGTATGAAAGAAATTGGAATATCAATTTATGTCCAAATCTCTGACGAATAAACTGTATCTAAAGCAAAGGCTGTATGGGCTGAAGATGCAGGCAGACACTGATTTGGCTCAGCACTTGAATGTCTTCAATCAAATAATTACGGATCTGGCACGGCTTGATGTGAGTATTGAGGATGAAGACCGAGCAATGATTCTTTTGTGTTCGTTACCTATTTCTTATGAACATCTGGTGACTACTCTTATATATGGGAAAGAAACAATTAAAATTGATAAGATTATCACAAAGATTGTTGACTCACAACTACGAAGCGTAACGTAGAGGAAAGCTCTAATGGTAATTGTTTATATGCTAAGTGTAATCAAGATCGTGAAAGTAAGGAGGAGAAGGAGAATTCTGGAAGGCAAAATTTCAGGTCAAAGCCCAAAGGCAAGAAGATTCGTTGTTTTAAGTGCAAGGAACTGTGACATATGAGGAGAGATTGTCCAATGCTCAAGAAGAAGACTCGTGATGTATCTTCCAGGGCTGCGAATATGGTGCAGAGTGATACAGATTACAGTGAAAGTGATGCGCTTTCAGTTACGACAACTAAGTTAAATGATGGATGGATTCTTGATTCAGGATGTTCTCATCACATAACACCGAACAGGGAATGGTTTTCTTCATACAGGTTATCTGATTCTAGTTCAGACTATTTGGGTGATAATAGACGTTACAATATTGTTGGTATTGGTACAGTCAGAATTAAGATGTATGATGACATCGTTAGAACATTATGTGATGTCGACATGTTCCGAGTTGAAGAAGAATTCTGATTTCTTAGGCACTCTACTACGAAATTGTTTCATTCCTAAGGCAGATGAGGATAGGGAAACCATCAGAATTGTTAAGGGTGCACTGACTGTGATGAAAGGGAAGATCACTACAGGTAACATCTATAAATTGTTAGGGAGTACAGTTGCAGGTGGAGATCGCTCGTTGGAACATATGGAAATGCAAGCAGAACTTCGACTAGCTGATGTTAGATGGTTTAGTTGCCAACCCACTTTGGTGTAAGAAACTCCATGTAGTATTTCTCCTAAGGAGCTGAATATTCGCAAGGCGGAGATTTTCTCCTAAGGGCTGAATATTTGCAAAGGTGGAGATTTGACAGATGTAATTCTTCTGAGGGGCGGGATATTTGCTAAGGTGGAGATTTGTTTGGTAGACACATATACCAAGTGAAACATATCTTCTAAGGTGCTGGATATTCGCCAAGGTGGAGAATTGTTAGATATGACTCATATCTAGGGAGGGAGTTTCTTGGTGAAGGGATGTGTCTCCTGGAATGAAGAGGCGTGTCTCTTGGAAGTTAGTGGATTGGGGGGAGCGAGGGTGTGTTTGTAATTTATTCGTGGGTTTTTCTATAAATAGATGTGTAAACCTATGAGTATGTAACTCCTCTGAAATAGTGCATTCGCCGGCTCGCTCACGAGGACGTAGGCAATTCTTTGCCTAACCTCATTAAATCTCTGCGTTCTTCTGATTTTGTGTCGATTTGTGTTGTGTTCGTCCGTATTTTCATAACAAAATGAAGTCTGATTTCAATGTGGATAAGTTTTATATGAACCTTTTTACATCCATATGTATTCACACAATCCTTTTCGTAAAATGGGGCCATATTAAAAATTTGTAGGTAACATTATTGTTTTAGAATTTATACTCGTCATAATAAATTTCTAACAAAAGTTTTTTTGAAGCATCAAATTTTGATCTTAAATCTATATGAAAGAAGAAATAAAAAATCTGACTCCCCCTTACTCGGCAAATTCTGTTTATGAAGATTGGGCGACTACAAATAAGATGCTAAGGTTCTTGTAAAGAATGGCAAATTAAATACATTTTTTATGGAAGGACGGATATTTAGAAGATATCGAGGTAAGTCCCATAACTGTGCGTCGCGTTCTCTGTTATACATTTTCCTTTCTACAATTAAGTCTTTATAAAATATACATTCCTCGCCGAGGAGTAGTTGCGCTCGTCTTATATTCTTTCAAAAAGTGCCGTTGGGTTCGTAAATTGTCTGAAAGGGAAACAAAACAAAGCTTTGGAATGCCTCGTAAGCAGTAGTGGACTAGAGTTGCAGCAAACCAACCTTCGATTATACTTTCCACCTTATGGTCACTTCACATTAATGGTTTTCACAGCTTCACACCAGTTGGCGTTGCATTATCAAGTCATCGAAATACATGCTTGATTAACTGTGGCTAAGCCCTGGAGCCTTTGCAGCTTTCCTCAAATCCATTGACCGTCTGATCATGGCGGCATCCACAGGACGGCCAGCTTCTACATAAATGGCGCTGAGCAGGATATAATACCCTCCCTCCTCGGGTTTCAGCTTCATAAGCTTCCCCACAGCCCTCTCCCCCATCTTCACATCGCCATGAATCCTGCATCCGCCAAGAAGAGCACCCCACACCTTATCGTTGCTTTCAAACGGCATTTCCTCCACAAGATGCCAGGCTTCAGTCAGCATTCCTGCCCGCCCAAGCATATCCACCATGCAACCGTAATGCTCCACGCCAACCGTCTCACCTCTCTTCCTCATTTCAGCAAACATCTTTCGGCCTTCTTCCACCCGGCCGGCGTGTGCACACGCGCTCAGCACGGCGAGATTGGTCACTCCGTCCGGCCTCACCCTCTGAACACGTCTGGATGACATTCGCATGAAGAGTGCGATGGCTGCATCAGCATCACCATGTGCGGCGTGAGCCCAAATCATGGAGTTCCACGTGACAAGGCTACGCCTCTCATCGCACATTTCGTCGAACACCTGCCGCGCCTGCAGCAGGCACCCGCACTTGCTATACATATCGATCAGCGCATTGCGGAGGGCCACCATCCAGCCAAGCCCCCTCGCCACCACGTACCTATGCAGCTCTTCTCCGGCCTCGAGGTCCCCTATAGCACCACAAGCCGTGACCAAGCAGACCATTGTCACTTCGTCTGGCGGCATTGGCATTTTGTCGAATAGCTGCAGTGCGTCTCTGGGGCGGCCTGCCCTCGCGTAGCCTGAGATGGCTTTGAACAAGGTAATTAACTAGATAACAAGCTCAGCAAAGCTCCGGGTATCAATAGGTGTTGTACTATATAATTTTTTGAAAAACAACGCAATGTAAAAGATATTTCGTGTAAAAATAATATTATATTTGAAATACTTTAAAATTATTTCACACGATATAAAATAAATGTAAGGCTTTCCTTTTTCTAATATTTGATTTAAAGGAAAATATAACATACATTTGTCAACATCAAAGATTACAGAGGGCTACAAACAACCTGAGATCATGGCAGTCCACGACACCACGTCCAGCTGGTCCGCTGGGATCATTTCGTCGAAAACATCCCTTGCGGCGTCGGGATCATTCGCGCGGAGGTGGGCATTGAGGAGACCGGACCAGGAGACGGCATCCGGCTGCACAGGCATTTCAGCGAGTACCTGATGGGCGGAATCTGGCAGCGCTAGGGAAGCATAAAGATGGATGAGCGCATTGTGGACGTGGAAATGTGTTCCCTGAGATCCCAAGCAACCGAACTTAAAGACTTGCGCGTGGATGGAAGCGTCATTATTAGAAGACGAAGATAAGGATCGCGCCTGAGCTTTCAGGAGGAATGTGAAGGTGAAATGGTCGGGAGGAATTGAGCGGCGGCGCATGGCGATAAAAAGGGAAAGGGAAAGGAATGGGGATGAGGTGTTGGCGTAGCCTCGGATGAGAGTGTTGTAAGAGAAGGCGGCTGTAGTGCTGCTGTGTAAGAGAGTGATTTCTTGGTGGTGGTGGTGTTGGGAAAAGAGGAGAGTGGCGTAGTGGAGGTTGCCGAGCGGAGAGACTGCGGCGAAGAGGAGGAGTCTGGAGAAGATGAGGGGGTTGGAGATGTGGTGGCGAAGGAGACGGGCATGGATTCGCTTGAGCTGGAGCATGGATTGGCATTCTTCGGAGAGGTTGAGGAGTCTCCATATCTCCTTTCCTTGATCAGCAGAAGCCATCTGTAAGCCGTAGCTGATTGCTAAGGAGAAATTGAATAAAAGTCTGATTAAACAGCTGCTTGACATTAATTTCTTATGATCTGGGCAGACTGTCTTCTCTATGTAGGAGCTCCAATAATTTGAAGTAAATTTTAATCATCATTTTTTAATTTAGTTGCTACAATAGTTAAACTAAAAAAAACACTTTTTTATCTTTATAGTATATATTTTATAATAAAAAATTAATTATAAGCCGAAAGTACTTTTGCTGAAGAAGATACTAAACCAAACTAAATAAATAATGATTTTGTAGAATAAAAACAAAAGAAAATTGATCAAAAGAAATTTAACTTTTTTAGGGTTTTTACACAGGGTTCACTTGAGCCAATCCTGGTCACATCCATTGAAGCATCCATTAAAAATATTTTGACAACTTGACTGGATCTATTAGAAGAAATTGAGCAGGCACCTTTGACCACACGGCAATTGAAGATGCTTTTGATTTTAGCTCCTAGCGTAAAAATAAATAAATAAAGAAATTAAAAAAAAATCCCAATTTGTACTGAGGATAAGAAATGGACCAAGAACTGAAATCATTAAACATTCTTGCCAATAGAAAGTAGAACATAAATACACATAATACAACATATACGAACATACGAAGTACAGCAAACTAACTCTGAAATGAGAAAAATAACATAAAATCTAAGCTCTCAACGAACAACATCACATTAAAACTAAAGGACACATAGCAATTGTTCATGATAACTGCATTTAATTTATGGCAATGATAAAGCTGCAGAATAGTAAACATCTGATTCTAAATCTTTATTTTCTGCAAGTAATTGCAGTGATCCTGGAACTGGAGGAACATTCACCTCAGCAACATTCTCCAAGAACTGAACAATTTGCCCCATAGATGGCCTATGAGACTCACTGTCCTGAATACACCATGAAGCTATTCGAGATACAGTAACCAGCTCTTCTATAGGAGCATCACATTTCAGTCTCTCATCTAATAGAACAAGGAAATCCCCTTCCGATATTTTAGTTGCTGCCCATGCTGGAAAAAATACAAACTCAAATTCACGATTTATGTTTCTTCTACCTGAAATTATTTCAAAAACCATCATTCCAAAGCTGTAGACATCAGCCTTAGGTGTGATTGGCAGGCCCGAGATCCATTCTGGTGCAAGGTAGCCTACAGTTCCTCTCATCGTTGTCAAGACACGGCTAAAATTCTTTCCTATGAGTTTTGCCATACCAAAATCTGCCAATTTTGGACAGTTGTTCTCATCTAGCAGTATGTTTTCTGGTTTTATATCACAGTGTACAATACATTCCCTGCAATTCTCATGGAGGTAAGCCAGTCCTCTTGCGATTCCTTTGATTATTTCGTATCTTGCTCTCCAACTTAACACCTTGCAGTTTTCTTTGAAGAGGTGAGAATCTAAGGAGCCATTTTGCATGTAGTCATAGACCAGCAATTTCTCTGTACCTTCTGAGCAGAAACCTCGAAGGTTAATTAGATTGATGTGTTGAATAAATCCAAGTGTGCTCACTTCTGTTCGGAATTGCTTCTCTCCCTGTTGAACTCCTTCGAGTCTCTTCACAGCTATAGCGTTTGAATTAGGTAGTGCTCCTTTGAAAACAGTGCCAAATCCCCCGCCACCCAACTTTTCTGAGAAATTCCTTGTCATATATTGTAATTCCGCGTAAGTGAATGGAACCAAAGGTCCTTCTGTCGTCTTCCTTATGCCAATAAACCTTCTTCTTCGGTATCTCAATGCAAGTAAGACTAAAGCACACAGGATAGCTCCAACTCCGACTAGAATAGCACTACATATTATAATCTCGGACCTCTTATTATCACCACTTGAACTTGGAAGGTCAGAAGATGCAAGGCGAACATATATTGTCTGAGCACTTTCATCACCATCATACAGCTGTTGCAGATTTTGAAGGTCCTCATTCCAAGTTAAGCAGCCACTGCCGTTGTAAGCATAAGCAGTACACGAGCACTCACTTAAGCAAATTGACCTGCAATCTTCTAAATTGTAGGCAGTCAGATGTACAGGATTCGAAGGAAGAAACATGTTGGGCATTTTAAGAAATCCAAATTTATCATCAGTGACGTTGCCGCTGCATTGCAGTTTGGTCTTCCTTGCACAGCCACTGCTCCAATCATTCAATTCCCAGTCTCTGAGAGATGCAGGTTGGAAGCCATGAGCACAGCTACAAACAAAAGAGCTTTTTTCATCACAAATTCCAAAAGGGCCACAAAGAAAATAGACATCACATTTCAAAGTTGGTCTGGAAAAGAACAGAACCCAATCCTGAATATTGTCATTCCACACAAATTGCTTGATTTGCCCATTAACATCCATCACTTGTCTTGTAATCTTAGAACTGGATGGGTCACGATAAAAACAGGTGGTGTATCTTCTCTCTTTATTATCAACATAAGTAATGGTGACAATAGTATGCGGCCTCATGTCAGGAAGTATTGCAACAGCCGTGAAGTAATGTCCATTCCAGAGCCCACTGCGCCAATATTTTTTAGATTTGTTCCATTCAAGGAAAAACTCGCTTGTTCCACTGGGATCTATTGTTTCAGAAAAATATCCAGGAGAAGGATCTTCTGAATTTTTCCATGAAGTGAGTGTTTGGTATTCTCCTGTTATTTTATTCATGCCAATCCAACTTCCAGGCACGTAAGTGTCAGTTGGGTGATCAAAGCTCTGCCAAATTATACCACCAGTAGTGTTATTTGTAAGATCCCTTAATACCAAATTTCCGTTGTCAAGGAGAACCGCAGCTGTAGAATTTGATGCTTGGTGGGTTGAATTGGATGACCAAATGAAGTTTTTTAAATTGTCAAGTAGGACAAGTTGGCCATCATTAGATAATTTGAACTCAGCGGAAGAAGTATCATACACTGGCTTTTCTCTATTTGCTACCCAAATCACCGTCTGCTTTGAGATCTTTTTGTACCAGATGCCAATGTAGAAGTTAGATGTCTTACCAGGAGAGAAGAAGCCAAGCACAAAGTTGCCTTCTTTGGAGATAATAGTCTGGCTCCCAGAGAGAGATTGCCCGACGTAAATGGTATCCGTTGAGGCAGAAAGAGAAGCATCTGCAGAAAATAAAACCGAGAAGAAAACTATGCGAAGTAAAGAGGACATCATAATTCTAAGAGGGACGACTAGCATAAAAGCTATTGCGGAGTTTCTTTCAGTAACAAGTGCAGAATGAGTCAGAGCGAGCTATGTTTCATCATGAAATTGTTCGTATATGGACATATATAGAACAATATTTGCTTTTTTTTTCGAGTCATGTTTTTCATTTTAGTCTTCATAGCAAGAAATCCTGAGTCTGAAAACATACTAGTCTTGTATTGTTATAATACTTGGTCGATTTATGTTGCATTTCCTACACGGCAGCATTAGTTGTCTTCGAAAGGTGCCTGTCTTTTACTTTTCCAAAGAAGTTCTGAGGTGTTCCATTAAACATGTGGCATTCCCTTAACGGCTGTGAGGGTTACATGATGAAGAGGAAGGAAAATTATTAGCAGAGCTGATGGGATTGAAGATTTATTAGGTTCACCAAAGATACGTACTCCAATATCATTGGACTAAGCATTTACTTGCGTATCACCTAAATATTATGTCTATGCACATCTAACACCTCATCTTAATTTTTACATTTATACCACCCAAATCTTTCATATCACTCCGCCATTTTTTTTCAAAAAAAAATAAATAATAAATAAATAAATAAATAAGAAATATACCTTTTTCATGCATAGATAAGTGCAATATTGGTAAAAATTGAAGTTTAGGTGTTAATATGTAAATACACAGGAATTGAGTGGTATGTATGTAAATCTTCCTAATTAATGTAATAAAACAGCCTTTTTATTAAAGTAATTAAGAGAACTGGCAGTATCGGTGAATACCGGAATTGCAAAAATTAATATTTCTTTTTTAATTCTAATGATTACAAATTTATTTTAAAATTTAAATTATCTTTTTAAAGTTAGACAGAGATATAACGCACACACATGAAAAATAAGTAAGTAAAAAGAGACACCACTATTTTTTTTGTCGATAATCATGAAAATGGGACATTATGATGGGTCCTAATCCAATTGAAATAATTCACTATGTAATTATATGTACATATGTGCACTCTACTCTTAAATTAGAGAAGATAAAATTACTATGCTAATGTACAACAATAGTTTATCAATAATAATTGTAATCTAGTTCTAATTCTTAGCTATAACATCGATAGTAGACTGCAATGGCCGTAATCGATTACAATGATGGCAATAGCCCACCGTGAATACTGTATATAGTGGCTATATGGTCAACTAGTCAAAGAAATTATAGTTGAAAGTTGTGGTAGTAGTTATCATCACTACAGGAGTAGATAGAATTAGCTCCTGATATTTGTGTCGTACATTTCCGATGTAATATTAGCATTTGATTTACAAAAAATAATTTATTTTATTTGCATCGGAATCAACTTCTGATTTGCGGTGAACAATTCGTTGTTTATAAGTGGTCAAAAAATAGCAAAACTTCTTTTAGATTTGTGTTGGATTTTGCATCAACTTTGCATCGAAAAAAACATCTCAGATATTTTATTTGTTGGGGTCAAATTAAACCGACGCAAATGACCTAATTTACTCATCTCGCGCACCTAAACTTCATTTTCTCTCTGCTCATCTGCCCTGCAGCCTGAAAGCCTCGCACGCAACTCTTTTTCTCCCCCTTCCCTCTCCCCTTTCCCTCTCCCTCACGAGTTTGCTGAAAATTAATCGCCTTCCCGAAGGAACCTTCACAATACATTGGCCATTAGAGCTAGCTGAGAAGGTAATGTACGCTTGGCTTACAAAAACCATCGAAACTCCCGTAGTTCTCAATCATTTTGCTCTGCTCCAACCAAAATACATTGAGGAAGGTATGTATCCTACTTTAACTATGTATAGCTAATTTTGAGCAAGTAATTTAGGGATTGGCTTTAAGTTCCTTTTTTTAGCTTTAGCTATGAATGTTCTTATCAGACACTTACAACAGAATGTATCTTAGTGTATGCTTTTTGTTGATATATCGTTCTTGTGGATGATGCTAGAGGAGTTCAGGATTAACTTGAATTATGAAGGTCAACCATAGAGTTTAAATGCTTTCATTTGAGTATATCTAAAACTAAATACGTTAAATGCAATTTTATTAGTCGTGAATAGTGGCGAGGTTATAGCAATGAATGATCAAGCCATTAAAATGAACAAACATTTTAGATTTTCTCGGGACCACTGTTGAAATTGATGATGATATAGATGGGGATTTTATTAGTAAGATTCAACTTGGATGGTTGAAGTGAAGGAATGCATAAACCTATTATGTGATTGAAAAGTACCACTTAGACTTGAACATAGATTTTATAAGATAGCTGTGAAATAGTTGGAGAAGCTCCAATGGCATACATAATCAAAGGGTGTTGATAACCCAATTGGGAGAGTAAATGTTTCATATTTGACTCATTTTAAGAAAGGTAAAGGTAATCCTAAAGTGACATGTCCATTTTGCCTTAAAATGATCTTAATATAGTAGAAGAATGAAAATATAACACTCAATAGGACACAATAGAGAAAAATGATACATTTAGCCTACACCAATTAAATTTTCATATTTAAATCGCCCAAGTCTTTCATTTTTATTTTCCATAGTAGTTGCACTGATATGTAAAACTACATGCCCAAACAAATAAAAATGCGGTGCGCAACACAGTTCCAAACAGACCTTAAGTGGGATATGTCCCCTTAGGAGTACTCTAGACCCTATAATAGGTGAACACACTAGAATATTTGGTTGTAGATACTCTACATAGGTATTCTTTAGTGGATATTGGTTTAATATGCTTTCACCTAATCTTGTTTTGGAGGACATATTTGACCTATCATTGTGGAATTCATCGCATGTAGCTCTCCACATTCTTTCTCTTGTTTGTCATCTTTGTCGTATGGTTGTCTTTTCTGGTTCATCTCTTCTCCTGATTTTTCATATGATTTGGAACAAAGACTTATTCGGAAAAGGGAAGTATAGGACGGTGGATAAACCAATGACTCATTTAAAAATAAAAAGTGAAATCAATGAAAACATTATAATTGTTATTCTTTTTTTTTTTTCTGTGTTACAGGTTTGCGTCAGATTTGTGCCCATTTTCGAATGCAAAATTCGACGCTACATCAACAATAATATTTTGTCATTCTCCTATATATTTTGACGTAAATGAGACGGTAATCTAACCCTAATATTCATCTTCTGGATGCAAATTTTGACGCACGTTACATATAAACAAATCTGACGTTGATATGATGCAAAATCTGGTGCAAATTATTTGCGTCGAAATATTTAGACGGAAATAAAATTAATGACCACTAATTCAACGTCAAAAAAAATCGAACAAAAATCAAACCCAAATCCGACTCTAACATTTAAATAGTGCCAAGACTTTCATATGATCTTGTCAACGCAAATATGTTTAATTCATGTAGTGCATGAAGGATGTAGATGGTTGCTTCAAGAGCGTCGTTGGCCACAGAGGTTATGGTAGAGAGCTACAAAAGTTGTGAGCCAAGTAGGCCGTAGTGGTGAGTTGTAATTATGTTTATAACTCACAGACGTCAGAATTTGGAGTTGAGTGAGTCGTAAGCCACATAAGCCATAGTTGGATGTAAATACAGTGAAATTGGACGGTACGTATGTAAATGCCCTAAAAAAAGGTATAACTTTCAAGAACTCTTACTAAAAAAACAAAAATAGAAATAGTATAACTTTCAAAAAGTCTTACTAAAAAATAAAAATAAAAATAAATAAATAAATTGATGCAAGTCACGTTGACTTGATGGTTGACAGCTTTCTTTTTTGACCAGTAGGTTTTAGGTTCAAGAGCTTCCATATGCGTTTGCATGTGTGAAAAATAATTTGCGGTATTGTATTATTAAAGAAGTTCGTAGTAGAATGCGGTAGTGTAGAGGACCTCTCACCTCCACTACTGTAGAGTTATTACAAATAGCCTGTATTTATAAAATATTTGCGTTACAATACCTTTTTGTTATACATATATACAACACTATTTTTGTGTTTACAAATCTAAAATTTCTATTTTAATATTTATTTACATGACATCTACATTTTTTTATCACATTATAATATTATTAATATTATTTTTGAAAGGGAAATGATTTGTTAAAGATTTTTTTTGATTTATTATATCATTAATATTATTTTTAAAGAGAAAAGATTTTTAAAAAATATATTATTATTTTTAGATATAATAAAATAAAATATAAATAAATATTAAAATTTAGATATTAATTCTGTAAATTTATGAGAATTATATAAAATAAATATTGTTTAAGGATATTGCATTTTTCAACACTAGATACCTAGCCATCAATATGTTAGCTTGTCAGCCTCCTAGGGCGGGAAAGCAAATTAGAAAGCAAAGTCCACAAAGTCGGCCAAATCAAAGGAGATATTTTCAGTCGTTTAATAATAATAATAATAATAATAATAATAATAATAATAATAATAATAAAAGAAGAATTCTAATTTTTGTTTAAACTTTATTTCGATGATTTTCTGTTAGTACTATTTTGCAATTATTTAGTTACTATTTTGATGAAAATCTATCTTATGTTTCTCGAATGTAATTTGACTGAATATTAACTATTACAAATCCCTAAATAATTGCAGTATGGTTTAAGGACAAGAACTTTATCCAGTTTAATATAAGCAACCTCATTTCTCCTATGATTTGAAAGTGCTAGACTTGACCACTGCCATCTGAATTGAGTAGATATCAACCAGAACCCAGCCCAAATAATAAAATGTTGAAAACTATGACGCGCACCTTACCTAAACCCAAGCTTGACCCGCTAACCCGAAACCGACTTAATTTTCATGTTTATTCGGGTGATGTTTGGTTTTTCGGGTTCAACCTGAACCTGATGAGAATAAAAAATTGAACAAATTCTCTAATTTTAACCCGACTCAAAAAAATATTTGGGTCAACCCTAACCCGGATTTTTCGAGTCATGTTGGCGTGTCAAGTCAATTTTTGACACCCCTAAGTTGACAATTCAACTTCTTTATTGATTTAAAAATCAAATTGGCCACCATGTTAAGTAGATAGACTAGAGTTGTCATGTCAATCAACACTAATTAATAAATCAACCATTTGTTAGTTAGCTAACATTACGTGGGAAAATGAAGTAAGAGTACATAACTCTGAACAAAATCCTTGCTGAATATAAATTTGTCTGAGAGTCCGACCCAAGAAATATCGTGTAAAGCAGAAGGGAAAAAGAGAGAATAGAACAACGTACAGTAGAATGAGGGGAATATGTAACCTTTAATTCTTAGAATGATCATCCATTTTTGCAGACATATGTGGTACAATATATATAATTACATGCTTACTCATACTTTAATGGATGCATTACATTGTATTTTAAGTATTTACATAAATGAGTCTGGCTCCATTATTCCTTTACTCAGTCGGATGGAACCAACATGCCTTGTTTCTGCGAGGCTCATTTGTCTGCATATGCTAAGTTGGGGATTGTCGATCGACTCCTGTTAATCTTTGGTCGTTTGGACTTGACTCGGTAGGCTTGAGTCAACCGGTCAACTGCTTTGGTCAGGCTGCCTGTTATTAACCCTTAGAGGAGGAGCTTATATCCTTGGGATTAGACTACTATCAGGCAGATGGTGAATCGCCACAATCTGAAAGTAGCTCACCAATTGACAAAAGATCCTTCGGTGCATTAGTAGAGTATATCATGGTAAAACTCTCAGCCTATTGATAAATAGTCATAATGGCTTTTTATGAGGCAGCTGATGATGGTGGGGCGAGAGCTGAGTCGAGGCCTTCTATCTACTTGATGAATTTTGGTTATTGGCTCAAATGGCCTATGTCCGATCGATTTTAGGTCCCAATCTAAAGGATATGCACTTGGTCAATCAGGTCCTTTTACTTATGATGATGAGACTTTTTGGTCTTTCTTGTGTGGGCTATCCCTAATTGTTTTTTTGTTTCTTAGTTCATTGGATCTTTCCGAGATTCATGCTGACGCAATTCTGATATACAATCATATATCAACAAAATTGACACCAATATGAAGATTTTAAGAAGGCTATACAATCTCACTTATTTCACAAAAAATTCCAAATTATTATATTACAAGCCCAACCTGTAGGCTGATTAAGAGCTAGTAAATAAAAAAGATATTTATGGGCATGTTGATTAGGCTTGGTCAGTCATCGGTCACCTTCATTCGACCCATATATGACTCCCTAGTTAGATGTTACACAATAATAATGAGTGAGATAAACTAGTGAAAATTAATCAATACATAATTAGTAGTTATTGTAAGAGATTCATTATACTTTAGTTTGTAAAGTATAAACAAAATTCATGATTAATATGATTATTGTAAGTTAGCGTGATCAATAGTAAGAGTTATTCTTAGATCTTACTATAATTGAGTCAACTCCTTATTGATTTTTTAATATGCATCTTTTATTATGAAGTGAAACTCCCAAATTAGTTAAAATGACTATTTTTTATGTGCCAAACAGGAATATAATAATGTTTATGTATACTTAAATAGTATATCTAGAATCGTGATGTCTGAAATGTTTATGATATATATGTATCAATCAAGTAATACATGAATTAAAGTTCATGTATCAATCCTACGAGAAAATTTGACAATATTCTAGAAGTCCTAATGTAGAAATGAATAAATAAATAAACTGAAGTAAAAAAAAAAAAGAAAAAAAAGCAAGAACTACTTGAAAACAAAAGCAGTGGGTGTTAGATATATCAATATTTAAGAATTGAGTGCATGTATATGGTTATGCATACATAAGAATTAGGTCCAATGTATGTACATGTCCCTAAATATACCAGGCCCTTCCCTACTGATTAATGATTAGTCCCACATTTGGAATTCTACAATAGAAATGCTTTTTATAACGGAAAAATAAAGCTCATCAATTTAAAATTTTTTTCAAATTGAAAGGGGAGGTGATATTATTTTTTGTCATTGATATATTTGAAATGATTAGAAGAGGAAGAGGTAAGAGTTGGCTTGATAAAAAAAAATTAATCAATTTCGAGTGGAGCCGATTACAAACTAATTTAAACAAGTGAACCCGAGCTCTCGTTTCGAAAAACATCACAAGGCTCGAACACATTTAATCCATAAATAGGTCTACATAATATGTTTTCTTAGGTCCCAAAAAGTAACACTGGTCTGATCATCATCAGCTTGAGCTAGTCAATTAGACTTGTCTAATGGCAAGATAAAGAATAAAAAAATAAAACCACTAATAGAAGATGGCATAATCCAGTTCATTTATTTTTTACATGAATAATTAATATTTATATATGATAAAATAGAGATGGAATGTGAGCAGAAGGAGATTTAGATCAAGTCATTATTAAGGGGTTCAATAATATCTTTTAGCAATACACCTATGCATATAAGTTATTAAAAATGACATTTAGAATAGTGTTATTTGATTGATGTACAATATCTTAGACATGAATAAATTTGACATAGGTAATAGATTGCCCTAAAAAGGGGAAAATGAAAGACTGAATTCTAACTTCGAGTACTTAAGACAAACGCGAAGATAGATGACATCACGTAGAGCATACAATGAATGTTTCTTATGTAGTGATGAAGAAAGAACGGTTGTGAAGAAGCCCAGAGGAAATCAAAATGATCCTACTAGTTTGTTTATAATCTCTAATTCGTATATGGGTAGCTAATTAAGCATATATGCCTAACATTGAGATTTTGTTAGGAAACTAGAGCCTAAATTGCTAGAATTATTTTTGAATTGATTGAAATGATATTAGGAATACATTGGCCAAGTAATAAAAAAAAAAGAGAGAGAGCATATCAATTATAATAAAAAAGTGATTTTTTAAAAAATAATAAATATTTTTAATGTATTATAGTATTATTACAATCAATAAATGTAGTCTTATAGATTGATAATAATTGTTTGAATAAAATATGTATATCATATAGGAATACTAATACGAGTAAACTTCACTCTTATTAAAAGTGAGTAAATTTATTAGTTTTATTTTCTAAGGAATTAATAAATTATTACATTAAGAAGTAGAGTTTTATATCACGGGCCTTGGTGCATCTTTTATTGAAAAATCTCATACATAATGACACCCAAGGAGTTTTATATCTGAGGTCTTGGTACATATTTAATTAAAGATCTGGTCACAAGAGTTAGTTGACAATAATTTTACCATACAGAGTGTGTCATCATTGGAGTACTTGTGTTATTTGTATAAATAAGATGGTGCAATATAAACGTATAACTTATAGAGAGTTGAAGATGATGATTATCAAGAATAAATATCTATTGCATGTGATTGATGATTATTTGATAAATTAGATGTCATGATCTTCATTCTAAAAGATAGATTTGGCATTAAAATATTTTTATTTGAAGGTGAGAAAGGAGGATCACGAGAAAACTATATTTTGTATACATTATAGTCCCTACGAGCATCTATTTATACTTTTTGGTGTAAACAATGCACCTGTAGGGCTTACAACTTTGATGATAATGATATTTATGTTATATTTAGATCATATAATGACTTAAATATGACTTGAATATCATTTGATAAGTTGTCATAGAAATTTTTTTTATAAATTTTTTTGAAATAATAAGTTGTCATCGAAAAATTTATTTTAAATTTTTTTCTAATTATAGTTCGTTTGATCAATTGAAAAAAAAATTAGTGTAGTTGATTAGATGTTAGAATGTAAAGGTTATTTTTAGAAGTTGATCAATAAAATTTGATATCATCACTAATATTCAACATTCATTATATTACTACAAAATTTCAAATATTTTGTGATACATCTTATAATGCATGGAGTTTATTTTTAATGTAGCATGATAAAATAATAACATATGCATCCACATAATTTAAATGACATGAGAAAGCTATCCTACATATATTTTAGAATCGGTAGCCTTTATATTTCATACTTCAAATTTCAACATGTTATTTATATAAAATAAGATGTGAGGTACAAAATAAATAACATATAGGCCTATAGTCTGCATATTATCATTTATATATCCTAATTAAGATATTAATTTATTTTTTAAACTTGAATATTTTTTTTCTATATGTAAATTGATATAATGAAACAAACAATGAATATGATACGAAATATTAAATATATTATGTAGGTTGTGAAATATTTATATATAAATATATTTTACTACTATGTTTATGTTAGGGGATACGTAAGATATAAATATTATATGATTTAAGTGCCTATAGTTGGGGTGAGAGTGATGACTCTCATATACTTCGCCACTTGACTATTCTTATTAATTTAATATTGTATAGTATTTTATTTAACTCACTATGGTTAGTCATACGAAATATCATATATTATAATATGATTAATCAGATTGTTTGACTTGTATATTATAAAAGAAGAAGACACTTCTTATGATAAAATTAGTTATATACATCACCACTATTATAACATGATACTCTCCAGAACACGAGAGATCAAAATGATAAAATTTGAAAATGATTAATATTTTATGCGTGCTACCTATATATGAGTTTGTAACATATAGATTTTTATTTTTAGATCATTTTTATTATCATAGTAAAATAGTTATTACTTATTAGAAAACATATTATTTTATATTTTTGCATTGAATATAGTGATATTTTTTGTATAACCTAATGGGTTGTTTGTTCATTTTTAATGCACTATACTTAGAGATACCTTTTTATTGATATGGGCAAACACTTTACAATTATAAAATAATTATATTTTGCAGAAGTATGATCATTCATTTAAATATTTAAAATGTAAATTGTTCTCATGTATTTGAATACATGGTATTGTATTCAAATGCATGAGAACAATTTACTTTTTAAACATTCAAATGAAAAAAAGGCACCGCTTAGACTGAAAGGAAATTTTTATAAGATGGTGGTGAGACCTACAATGCTCTATGGTGCTGAATGTTGGCCTTTAAAAGGGAAGCATAATGCTAAGTTAAGTGTTGCCAAGATGAGAATGATTAGGTGGATGAGAGGCTTTACACTTAGACACAAAATGCGAAATGAATATATCTGTAATAGGGTTGGTGTTGCACCGGTGACAAATAAAATTAGAGAGAGTCGTCTTAGATGGTTTGGTCACATTAAACGTCGACCACCTGATAATCCAATTAGGAGAGTAGATGTTTTAGATACAAATTATGTTGGGAAATTCAGAGGGAGACCTAGGAAATCTTGGGCTTATTGCATAAAAAATGATCTTAATTTATTAGAATTAAACGAAAATTTGGCACTAAATAGGACGCAATGGAGAAAAAGGATTCATGTAGCCGACCCCACTTAGCGGGATTAAGTTTTTGTTGTTGTATTTGAATACATGGTGCATAATGATTTCTGCTTCATTATTATAGTTTGATGATGTAGCGGCCTTGTATTATGAATTTTGGATGATTGAAGATCTCTTTCCTCACAGATTTTGGATGAACTCCCGTTACATGTTGAACCTGATATCATCTATTATGTTATATAGGTCACAATGGATTGTTAGGTATGTGGCTCATATACCGGTAGTTGGAGTTTTCTTGATGAAGAGGTGTGTCTCTTCATGTTTAGTGGGTTGAGGTGAGCGAGGGCGAGTTTGTAATTTTATCCGTGGGCTTTATCTATAAATAGATGTGTAATCCTATGGGTATGTGATCAAACATGTAACTCCTCTGAAATAGTGAATTCACCGCTCTGCTCCCGGGGACGTAGGCATGTTTTTTTGCCGAACATCATTAAATCTTTGTGTTCTTCTTGTAATTTGCGTTTTGTTTGCCCTAAATTTCATAACAATTAGTAACAGAGCGAGGTTCTGTAGGGCGGAGGAAATCAGCGCAGGAAAATCGAAGAAGGAATGATTTTGAGATTTGGTTTGCGGCAGAGAAAGAAGTTCGGTTCCGGCGCTGCAAGAGAAATTCCGGATCCGGACAGGAGCAAGCCCGACAGTTCGCGGGTGCGGCTTTTCTGTGGGAGCCAACGAAGGTTTCCAGTCTCTCACGTAAGAAAGGTTCGGGCGCGCCTGGAAGCCGAAGAGGAGTTCGGTGACGGGCCTATGCGAATTTCGACGAAGTTGTTCGCGGCGCGGCATCTAGAGACAGAGGGATGTTGAAATTTAAACTTGATTTTAGTTGTTTTAAAAGTCTAATAAGAGCCTCATCTAGAAGCTTATTCTAGAATGTATGGTAGGTGTGGTAGGTTTAGAATTATTGTATGGTAGGTGTTGAATAATTGTGTGTTAGGTGGGGAATTATTGTAACCATTGGATTAGAATTATGGTGGCACAATCCTAGCCGTTAATTTAGGAGGTGCCACTAGTATAAATAGGGGTAGAGTCTTTGAGTTTGTATCAAGCAAAGAAAATAAAGTGAAGCTTCTTCCATAAATTTCTAGCCTTTGCCAAATCCCAAAAGCCTCTCCATTCCAACAAAGTGGTATCAGAGCCAAAAGGTTCCTTTATAGAGCAATGGCAAATGGTGGTATGGTTTCTTTCCAAGTCCCGATGCTTAAGGAAAGCATCTACGACAATTGGAGTATCAAGATGAAGGCACTTCTTGGAGCGCATGATGTTTGGGAGGTTGTGGAGAAAGGCTACGATGAGCCAAGCGACGAGTCCGCTCTATCCACAACACAAAAGGAGAGCTTAAGAGACTTGCGAAAGAGAGACAAGAAGGCTCTCTTCCTCATCTATCAAGCTTTAGATGAAGATGGTTTCGAGAAGATCTCAAGTGCTACTTCGACCAAGCTAGCATGGAAGAAGCTCGAGGTTTCGTATAAAGGAGAAGAGAAGGTTAAAAAGGTACGACTTCAAACTTTAAGAAGTCAATTTGATATCTTACATATGAAAGAAGGCGAGTTGGTCTCCGATTACTTTTCTAGAGTCATTACAATTTCCAATCAACTAAAAAGAAATGGAGAGAAGTTAGAAGATGTGGCAATCATGGAAAAGATTCTTCGTTCATTAGATTCAAAATTTGATAGTATCACAACTATTATCGAAGAAACCAAGGATTTATAAGCCATGACGATGGAACAACTTCGGGTTCACCGCAAGCCCACGAAGAAAAGAAGAAGATGAATGAAGAGATTGTCGAACAACTTCTCAAAACGAATATTCAACCAACTACGAAGGATGAAAGCTTCAACAATATTAGAAGCCAACATGGAAGAGGTGGTGGACAAGGACGAGGTCATACTAGCAAGCAAGGGTGGGCTTCCAACAATAACTATGAGAAAGGAGAAAGATCTACAAGAGGACGTGGTCGAGGGTGCTCAAATTCGAGGTACGATAAATCTCAAATTAAGTGCTATAATTGTAACAAGTTCGGGCATTATGCAAAAGAATGTAGAGCTCCTACGAACAAAGTTTATGAAAGAGTCAACTACATAGAAGAAAAGAGATAAGAAGATGGCACGCTACTACTAGCATACAAGGATAATGAAAGAGGTGAAGATAAGTACATGGTACTCGGACACCGGTGCAAGCAACCATATGTGCGGGAGACGAAGCATGTTCGTAGAGCTTCGACGAATCAGCAAGCGGCAATGTGTCGTTTGGAGATGAGTCCAAGATAGAGGTGAAAGGCAAAGGTAACATTCTCATCCGCCGGAAAAATGGGAAGCATCAATTTATTTCTAATGTTTACTTTCAGTGCCGAATATGAAGAGCAACATCTTGAGTTTAGAGCAACTATTGGAGAAGGGATATGATATTCACTTAAAAGAAAATACTCTCTTCTTAAAAGACAATATTGGTAACTTGATTGCTAAGGTGCCAATGTCTAAAAATATAATGTTCTTGCTTAACATTCAAAACGATATTGCCAAATGTCTCAAGACCTGTTATAAAGATGCTTCTTGGCTTTGGCTTCTTCGATTTGGGCATCTCAACTTCGGAGGACTCGAATTGTTTTCAAAGAAAGAGATGGTGAGAGGCTTACCTTGCATCAACCACCCTGATCAATTATGTGAAGGATGTTTACTCGGAAAACACTTCGAAAAAGCTTTCCAGGGAGTCAAGTTCAAGAGCCCAAAACCTCTCGAGCTCATACATACGGATGTGTGCGGTCCAATAAAGCCAAACTCACTCGGTAAGAGCAACTATTTCCTTCTCTTCATAGATGATTTCTCACGAAAAACATGGGTGTATTTCTTAAAACAAAAATCGAGGTTTTTGGAATGTTCAAAAAGTTTAAGGCAGATGTAGAAAAGGAGAGTGGTCTCAAGATCAAAGCTATGCGATCTGATCGAGGAGGAGAATTCACTTCGAAAGAATTTCAAGAATTCTGTGAAGCCAACGGAATACGTTGACTTCTAACTGTTCCAAGATCCCCCAACAAAATGGAGTAGCGGAAAGGAAGAATAGAACCATCCTTAACATGGCAAGAAGCATGTTAAAAAGTAAGAAATTACCGAAGAAGTTTTGGGCAGAAGCAGTCGCATGTGCTGTTTATTTGGCTAACCGATCACCAACAAGAAGTGTGTGGGGAAAGACACCACAAGAAGCATGGAGTGGAAGGAAGCCCGGCATCTCACATCTGCGAGTTTTTGGATGCATAGCTCATGTACACATACCCGACGAAAAAAGAAGCAAGCTGGATGATAAGAGCGAGAAGTTCATCTTCATTGGTTACGACACCAACTCGAAGGGCTACAAGCTATACAATCCAAATACGAGGAAGTCAATCATCGACGCAGAGATGTCATATTCGATGAAGGAGGAGAATGAGATTGGGAATCACATGACGAGGATTACAACCTTTTCCCATACTTGCAGAAGAAGACGTAGAGCGACCACGGATCGAACAAACAAGAGAAGAGCCTACTACTCCACAAACAACATTAACTACAAATACTCAAAGTGACTCATCGCCATCAAATTCAACAGAAAATTCAAGTGAAAGAGTACCACGCTTCAGAAGATTACAAGATCTTTATGAGGTAACTAACAATCAAGATAATCTTACTCTTTTTTGTCTCTTTGCTGACTGTGAGCCCATGGATTTCCAAGAAGCCATACAAAGCAAGAAGTGGAAAGATGCAATGGATGAAGAAATCAAGGCAATCGAGAAGAACGACACATGGGAGCTAGCTTCACTTCCAAAAGGGCACAAGGCAATTGGTGTGAAATGGGTGTACAAAGAAAAAAAGAATTCCAAAGGAGAAATTGAAAGATACAAAGCAAGATTGGTGGCAAAAGGCTACGAGTCAAAGAGCAGGCATCGACTATGATGAGGTATTTGCCCTCGTTGCTCGATTAGAAACTATTAGACTAATCATCTCTTTGGCAGCCCAAAATAAGTGGAGAATACATCAATTGGATGTAAAATCTGCTTTTTGAATGGAATACTTGAAGAAATAGTTTACATTCAAGCAACCACCGGGATATGAAGTCAAAGGACAAGAAGGCAAGGTTCTAAAGCTAAAAAAGGCTCTCTACGGGTTGAAGCAAGCACCAAGAGCATGGAATAGTCGAATAGACAAGTATCTGCAAGAGAAGGGCTTCATAAAGTGTCCTTACGAGCATGCTCTTTACATCAAGAATGATGATGAAAATGTCTTGATTGTTTGTTTATATGTTGATGACTTGATCTTCACAGGAAATAATCCAAGCATGTTTGAAAAGTTCAAAGATGCGATGACGAAGGAGTTCGAGATGACAGATATTGGGCTTATGGCATATTATCTTGGCATCGAAGTCAAGCAAACAAAGGATGAAATTTTCATCTCTCAAGAAGGTTATGCGAGGAGATATCGAAGAAGTTCGAGATGGATAATAGCTCAACCTATAAATACCCTCGTAGAATGCGGAGTCAAGCTATCAAAGTATGATGAGGGAAAAAGAATCGATCCAACGATTTTCAAGAGTTTGGTTGGAAGTTTGCGCTACTTGACATGCACAATGCCGACTATTCTTTATGCTCGTTGGACTTATCGATCGCTACATGGAGACTCCAACTCGCTACCCACTCGAAGACCGCTAAAAGAATTATGCGTTATATCAAAGGTACAATTGATTTTGGCTTACTTTACTCATCATCTAACAATTTCAAGCTTGAAGGATATAGCGATAGTGATTGGGCTGGAGACATGGATGACCGAAAGAGCACTACGGGGTTCGTGTTCTTCATAGGGAGATCTTGCTTTCACTTGGATGTCGAAGAAACAACCAATTGTCACTCTTTCTACGTGTGAAGCAGAGTATGTGGCTGCAACCTCATGTGTTTGTCATGCAATTTGGCTTCGAAACTTATTAAAAGAATTAAGTTTACCACAAAAAGAGGCGATCAAAATTTTTGTCGATAACAAGTTTGCAATAGCACTAGCAAAGAATCCAGTTTTCCACGATAGAAGCAAGCACATTGATACGCACTATCACTTCATCAGAGAATGCATGGAAAGAAAGGAGATACAAGTGCAGTACGTGAAGTCTCAAGATCAAGTTGCTGATATATTTACCAAGCCACTCAAAAGTGAAGACTTTATTAAATTGAGAAGTTTACTTGGAGTCACAAAATCAAGTTTAAGAGGGGTGTTGAAATTTAAACTTGATTTTAGTTGTTTTAAAAGTCTAATAAGAGCCTCATCTGAAGCTTATTCTAGAATGTATGGTAGGTGTGGTAGGTTTAGAATTATTGTATGGTAGGTGTTGAATAATTGTGTGTTAGGTGGGAATTATTGTAACCATTGGATTAGAATTATGGTGGCACAATCCTAGCCGTTAATTTAGGAGGTGCCACTAGTATAAATAGGGGTAGAGTCTTTGAGTTTGTATCAAGCAAAGAAAATAAAGTGAAGCTTCTTCCATAAATTTCTAGCCTTTGCCAAATCCCAAAAGCCTCTCCATTCCAACAAGGGATTCGCAATATTGGGAGTTCGTGAAAGTCGATCACGATAAAGGGAATCGCTGCCTTCGGCGTGGCTTGCTACAGGAATCGTGAAGGGCTTCGTGAGCAGGCGACCGAAGAAGGTTACCTGGTTCGCGAATCGCGGCTACAGGCGAGACACAACGACACAGGAGACCAGTCACAACAGTTCGCGAACAGAAGAGTCTACTCAGGGTCGAGACAGGCTCGGTCGTGACAGCTAGTCCTGAGTTCGTGACTTGCAGCCTTCGGTGCAGGCGACAGTTCGTGGGAGCGCGTACAACAGTTCTACATCGGTTCTAAGCAGCAGTTCCACAACGGATGTTGGAATGGATGGTGCGGTTGGAACGGGAGGTGGCGGTTAAATTCAACGAAGGAGTGCAGTTTTGCGGATCGCAGTTCTCCCAGAGAAAATCTGTCCAAATGCTGTGAAGGAATAAAAGAATCTATCTGAGAAATATTCCCTTTGACCTGGGTTGGAGGAAAGGATCGTGCAGCGGTAGGCGAAGGAGAGAGCGAACAACAATTTTGCGGCGGTTCCAAGTGGCACTTTACGACGCTTGAAACAGGACGCGAAGGTTGAAATCTGCGAAGGCGTTCAGTTTCGCAGATCGCAGCAGTTCAGAAGGAGTCCGCCAGAATTGTGACACTAATTGCTTATTAAGCTATTAATCTGGTGCTTCATCCCTCTCAACCTAAGGAGTGCATGGAGCAAGGATAATATTCCCGCGGGGACAAGCCGAGGAAGCACATGCATGCATAGGGAAAAGGATTTAATTGCAAGGCTCTCCTATTTTTGGTGAGGCTACAAGTGCATTAATTGAAAAAGGACCCACCTCAATTAATGCATGAAGAAGAATTCATCTGAGTTCTTAAGTAGCCGAATTGCCTGATTTTTTCTGTGGCCGATGCAAGTGTATGTGGCTTATGGGCAAAAATCTGGAAGGCTCGTAGCGGAGAGTGAATGAAGGCGCAGAGGACTCTGGAAGGCTCGTAGCGGAGAGTGGATGAAGGCGTAGAGGGCACTGGAAGGCTCGCAGCCGTTGAGGCAGATCGCGGAGAGTGGATAAACCCGCAGAGGGTGCTGGAAGGCTCGCACAAGTTTGGCACAGATTGCAGAGAGTGGATGAAGGCGCAGATTGGGCGCTGGAAGGCTCGCAGCATTTTAGCGCAAAAATAATTCATGGGTCACGATCGAGGTGGAGCAGTTCGATCGCAGAGCAGTTCGGCTTCGGCAGATTGACCGGATTGCGCTAGCAGCAGAAACACAGAAGTTACTGCATATGCAAGGTGGAAAGATCCACGAAAGTCCAGGTGGGTGTTCAGTCACCGCAAACTTTTGGTTCTGCGGTGGACTTGAAGGCAGTTACCTTCAGCGACAGGAAGGCGTCTGCGTAGGTGAAAGTATCCGCGAATAGTTGGTTCGGCGGAGGAATTGCGGGCAGAGCCAAGGCACAAGCGACAGGAAGGACTTCGCGTTTTAGCGAAGAAGGTTGGGTTGACGACCGGAGATTCCTGCAGTTGCTGCCAGTTTGGGCGGCAGGCTTGTCGAGTGAAGGTTGGCGCGATAGCTTTAGTGGCGGATGCTCGACAGAATTTTGCGAAGGAGTTTTTACGAGGTGGAGTTTGGTTCCGATGAATATGAACCATGTTTTGCGAACAGGTGGAGTTCGGCTGGTGGAATTCACAGGTTTGTCGCACGAGGAGTTGCGGCATGTGCAGTTGCAACGGAGTTCGCAGGTTTGTCGCACGAGGAGTTGCGACATGTGCATTTGCAGCAGAATTTGCAGGTTTGTAGCACGAGGAGTTCCGGCGTGTGCAGTTGAAGCGAAGTTTGCAAGTTTGTGGCACGAGGAGTTGTGGCATGTGCAATTGTAGCAGAATTTGCAGGTTTGTCGCACGAGGAGTTGTGGCATCGCAGATTTGTCGCACGAGGAGTTGCGACAGGTGCAGTTGCAGAGGAATTCGCAAGTTTGTCGCAGTAGTTGCAGCAGGAGTTAACAAGTTTGTAGCAGGAGTTGTGGCAAATGCAGCTGCGACAGGTGATGTTTGACAGCTCTGGTTCGCAGGTTTATTGCAGGTGATTTTGTAACAGATGGATTGCGACAGGTGAATCGCGATTGAGGCAAAGCACAGTTCGCAAGTTCGTCGCAGGAGGAGTTGCGACAGGTGGAATTCGGCATGGTGCAGGAGGCGAGCAGACACGATTATTTCACGAACATGATTTTCATGGAGGTATTCCTCGAACAGGTGTGAAGGGATTCGTGGCTCGCGGAAACAGCAATTGGCCGAGGTACTGGTGCGAACATGAAGGTGCTTTGGGTGCTAGATGACACGGTTGACCAGCTGGGTATTCTCGATAAGTTTTGGGTGACTTGAACTTGTTGAATGTTAGCGAGTGTGTTGCTTAGTTGGGCAGTTGCTTCAACTCACTTGGTTTAAGAAACTCAATGAGTATTTCTCCTAAGGAGCTAAATATTCGCCAAGGTGGAGATTTGTTAGGTATGTGGCTCATATACCGGTAGTTGGAGCTTTCTTGGTGAAGAGATGTGTCTCTTCATGTTTAGTGGGTTGAGGGGAGCGAGGGCGAGTTTGTAATTTTATTTGTGGGTTTTATCTATAAATAGATGTGTAATCATATGGGTATGTGAATCGAACATGTAACTCCTCTGAAATAGTGAATTTACCACTCTGCTCCCGAGGACGTAGGCATGTTTTTTGCCGAACCTCGTTAAATATATGTGTTCTTCTTGTAATTTGCGTTTTGTTCGCCCTGAATTTTCATAACATGGATTAGGTAGTATCAGTTCAATTACATGAATAAACTAGATAAAAATAAAAATATATTGGTTCTAGTTAATAATAAGTAGGGCTTTCAATTTAACTCGAAGAACGTTATTTGATCGAAATTTAATTTGAAATTGGGCTCAAATCTAAATAAAGAAGCCAAGCTACAAGCCAAAATGTTGGATAGATTTCTTTTTAAGAGGGGCCTACCTCGGCTCGAAATTGGATCGTTAACATCCCTAGTGATGTTAGAGCTCTGAATTTAACAAATTTGGCTCAAAGATTGTTAATCTATCGAATATTGATTCAAATTTTGGCTCGATTTGAAAAAAAACTAGTCGAATTACTAGTCAACGTATGAATCAAAATTTTTTCAAACAAATTTTGAGCCGTCCCCACTCTGCTCGAAATTAGATCGGCGACAACCCTACCAATAAGAATGAATTTATAGAAAGAAAAAGCTCAAATAAGCATATGCTAAGAGTTCAAGTGGTTCATTTTTTTATTACTATATATATATATATATATATATATATATATATATATATATATATATATATATATATATATATATATATATATGTATATATATTAAGTGGTTTGTGTATATCAAAAATATCAGCACTAATCTCAAAGGTAATGAATGACCAAGATGAAAGGGCTTCCTTTCAAGGTAAGCAATCAACCAACTATTCAAGATCGAGCATGAAGCCGCATCTCCAAATCCAAGATAAATTCGAGCTTCAAAGATGATTCCTCGTGTTATAAGCTGTGGAGCTCAGTCCAATAATCTACCATTTTGATTTCAAAAAGCGACATCTCCTCATATCCCCGCTAACCGGTCCCGCCTCTTCCTTATCAACTGTTCCCGCCGTATCAATAGGTAGCCTTTAATTAAATTAGTCTAATTGTAATTTAATTTATTTTTAAGGTTCCTGTGGGTAGAAGCACGGTGAAAGGCATTGAAATAGGAGAAAAAGACAAAAGCCAAGCGGAGGCTTCCTTGGTTCAATTCCAGTGGTAATTAAATTTGCATGGTGAATAAAGGAATAAATTAATTCCTTATTGGCGTGCCTTACATGAAGAAGAAGTTGAAAGGTTTTGGCTTCAGCGTTCTTGCTGACGGAGGAAGAAGAAGAAGGTTGCATCGCAAGGCTCGTCTCCCTCGTTTTTCTTCTTCTTCGAGAGTGGCTCCATGATAGAGAAGTGATAGAGAAATAATTATTCTTGTAAGTTGACGTGGTCTTCTGGTGTAAATTCCTCAATTAATAAAATTTCCTGCAACTCCGTGGACGTAGATAAAATTTGTTGAACCACGTAAATCTCTGTGTCTGCTTTTCTGGTGTGAATTTTCTCGTTCTATTTTTTCGCTTCGTCGTTGATCGTTTCAATTATTTTATATATATCATAACAACTGGTATCAGAGCCAATGGTTGCAGACGAAGTGAAGGTTTCAGGGATCGAAAAATTTGATGGCACATATTTTGGTTATTGGAGAATGAAGATAGAGGACTACCTCTATGGGAAGAAACTTCATCTTCCGTTAATGGGGAAAAGACCAGAAAGAATGGATGAGGCTGAATGGAACTTGCTGGATCGACATGTTCTAGGGGTTATTCGATTGACCCTATTGAGGTCCTTTGCACATAACATCATCAAGGAAAGAACTACTGCAGATCTTATGACAGCGCTTTCAGGTATGTATGAAAAACCATCAACGAATAACAAGGTATATCTGATGAAGAAGTTATTCAATTTGAAGATGACAGAAGCTACGTCTGTTGTACAACACCTGAATGATTTCGATACTATTACAAATCAATTATCTTCTGTGAAAATTGAATTTGATGATGAGATACGTGCCCTGATCTTGTTGGCTTCATTGTCAAATAGTTGGGAAGCTATGAGGATGACTGTTAGTAATTCTACAGGTAAGTCTAAATTAAAATTTGATGATATTCGTGATTTGATTTTGGCTGAGAAGGTTCGCAAGAAAGATTCTAGCGAGATCTCAGGTTCAAGTTCAGCATTAAATGTTGATTCTAGAGGGAGATCACTGAACAGAGACTCAAACAGAGGAAGATCAAAATCAAAGCATAGAAGCAGGAGCATGTCAAGGCCTGGTCAGAAAGTAAATTGCTGGAATTGTGGCAAAACTGGCCACATAAGGAGGAATTGCATAAATCCCAAGAAGGCGGAGAATGACAGCGTAAATGTGGTAACTGAAGCAGCACATGATGCACTATTGCTGGCAGTTCATAGTTCTGTTGATGATTTGATATTAGATTCAGGAGCTTCTTTTCATACAACTTTCCATCAGGAATTGATGCGAAATTATGTTGCAGGTGATTTTGTGAAAAAATATCTCGCAGATGGAGAAGCTTTGAATGTGGTCGGAATGGGAGACATCGACATTGCACTTCCAAAAAATAACAGGTGGACACTGTTAAAGGTCAGACACATTCCTGAATTGAAGAAGAACCTCATTTTTGTTAGGCAGCTTAATGAATGTGGACATTCAGTAGTGTTCTCAAATAACACCTGGAAGGTTACTAAAGGAGCACTGGTACTGGCTCGGGGTAAGAAAATAGGTACGCTTTATATGACTACTGGTTTAATTAATAATGTTGATACTACTGTTGTAGAGAGGACAATAGAGTTGTGGCGTTGCAGACTTGGTCACATGAGCCAGAGAGGTATGAATGAACTTCAGTCCAGAGGCAAGCTACCAGAACTGAAGTCAATTGATCTCGGCATATGTGAGAGTTGTATTATGGGAAAACAAAAGAAAGTCAGTTTCTTGAAAAGTGGCAGGACGCCAAAGGCAGGAAAGTTGGATTTAGTACACACAGATTTGTGGGGACCTTCTCCAGTGACATCTCTTAGAGGCTCTCGTTACTATGTCACATTCATTGATGATCACATCAGAAAGGTACGGGTATATTTCTTGAAGCATAAATCTGATATATTAAATGTGTTCAGGACTTGAAAGGCCATGGTTGAGACAGAGACATGTTTAAAGCTGAAATATCTGAGGTCTGATAATGGTGGTGAGTACATTGATGGTGGGTTCAAGGAGTATTGTGCATCTCAGGGCATCAGAATGGAGAAGACCATTCCAGGAACACCACAACAAAATGGTGTTGCAGAGCGCATGAACATGACCATTAATGAGCGGGTTAGAAGCATGAGATTGCACGCCGGACTACCACTTACTTTCTGGGCAGAAGCAGTTAGCACTACAGTTTACTTGATCAACAGGGGGCCATCTATTCCACTAAATTGTGAATTACCTGAGGAGATCTAGAGTGGGAAAGAGGTCAGATTTTCTCACCTTAAGACTTTTGGTTGTCTTTCATATGTTCTTATTAATCCAGATGCTCGAAGTAAGCTTGAGGCTAAGTCAAAGAAGTGTTACTTCATTGGCTATGGAGATGATGCATTTGGTTATCGTTTTTGGGATGATCGAGATTAGAAGATCATAAGGAGCAGGAATGTGATTTTCAATGAAAATGTTATATACAAGGATAAGTTCAGTACAATATCTGAAACAACACTGCATAAATCTGAGTTGGTAAAGTTTGATGATTTACCAGAGGTCACAGTGCAGGACAAAGATGCAAGTGACAAGGAGAGTGGGTCCGGAGCACCCATTCTTGTTGTTCCACAATCAGTTTCAGAGCAATCTACTCATACAGTTGCGGTGCGTAGGTCAGAAAGAACTAGACGTTCTCCACAGATGTATTCTACTACTTTAAACTACATTCTACTGACAGATGGTGGAGAACCTCAGAGTTATGAAGAAATCTTGCAAGATGAAAATTTGAGCAAGTGAGAGCTAGACATGAAGGAGGAGATGGATTATCTGCTAGAGAATCAGACTTGGGAGTTGACAGATCTTCCACCAGGGAAGAAGGCATTACACAACAAGTGGGTGTACCGGGTAAATACTGAGCATGATGGCAGTAAAAGTTACAATGCAAGACTTGTTGTAAAAGGTTTTCAACAGAAGCATGATATTGATTATTCTGAGATTTTTTCTCCTGTGGTGAAGCTTACAACCATCAGAATATTACTGTCTATAGTGGCTACTGAAAATCTCTTCCTTGAGCAGTTAGATGTGAATACAGCTTTTCTTCATGGGGATCTTGAAAAAGACATATACATCCACCAACTTGAAGGTTTCGTGGTACATGGAAAGGAAACTCAGTTTGTAAATTGAAGAAGAGCTTGTATGGCCTGAAACAAGCTTCTAGACAGTGGTATAAGAAGTTTGCTAAATTCATGCTAAATGCAGGGTACAACAGATGTCAGACAGATCATTGTTGCTACATTAGATATTTTGACAATTCATATATCATTCTACTGCTGTATGTGGATGATATGCTTATTGCAGGAGCTAGTATTGATGAGATCAATAATCTGAAGGAGCAGATGTCAGAACACTTTGCAATGAAGGATTTGGGAGCTGCAAAACAAATCCTTGGTATGAAAATTGTCAGAGATAGAGCCAGAGGCACGTTGAGACTCTCTCAGGCTGCGTATGTGAAAAAGGTACTTAGCAGGTTCAATATGGATAAGGCCAAACCAGTTGGGACACTCTTGTTAGTGATAGTGCCCTAGGCCTATTATATGGATATTATATGGATATGTATTTTGAACTTTTTATGAATATTTTTCTATTTTAATTAGCATGTGTTGACCTCATTTTTGATGAGGTCTTCCTTTTCTTCTTTTTAGTGCTTAGGATCTAGCCTTAGGCCTTTCCTTTGACTATCTTAGAGGACTAGAATTGGGACCCGCCTTTTAGAAATTCAAACCACTTCTAAACTCCCTGCAAACTCCACAAACTTGACTATAGACCCCTAATCACCTAGAGGGTTGAAATCAAATATGGAAGTTTAAAGGATGAGTTCTATAGGACTCTTTGGCCTTAGGACGCTCACAGGTGGCTCAGTGCAGTGAAGGGGCTGACATACACTACACTTACACACTACATTTCCACACACTTCCTAAAACCACACCCATACCCAACTTGACCTCCGACTCATGTAGGTGATTCACATGGATGGTCCTTAACCCACTAAGCCCTTGGTTGAGAGGGTTAGGAACAACATAGTGAATGCCTCAAATGAGTCCTTTCATGGCTCATATGGGCTTGAAATGGCTTCATGGCTCAACTAAAATGATTTCACCCCACCCAAATTCACCCAATCTTCAATTTCCCAAATTTTCAATTTTTGACCCAGGGACCCTACACCTACTAAACCTACCAAAGCACTTGAATTACCCAAATTTTTGCAAAATCTCCAAATTACCTAAAATTTTCCAAAATCAATCCCAAACACCTCCACATCACTCAAATTGATCATCCATACCCAAAAATACCAAAAATTCCAAGAAAACCCCCCAATACCCTCCAAATACCCAAAATACCCTTCTTGGCCTAAAAATCCAAAAATTCAGAAAATTCCCAGAAAATTCCAGAAAATCCCAAATATTCCCAATTTCATTTTGTCCAACTACACCATGGGCCAATTTTGTCAATTTACCCTACTTTTGTCAAAACCCCCAAATTGACCCATTTTAACCCAAAGTGGACCCAATGTCAAACCAAACATACTCCAATTAACCCCAAATCTTTTCTAAACCTTCCTTAACATCCTCATAAACAAAACACTAGCATGATTTGCCCAAGATTTTGACCCAAACCCCACTTTCAAATTCCAACTCCCAAAATCAAAAATTGCCCAGATTTTGACCTAAACTTCAAATCTAACCCAAATGAATAGGCCCAAACCTCAAAATTAAAACCCAACCAAAGCCAAAACCTCTTTGAAACACTCCCATAAACATTTCCTAATATTTGTTTTACATCAATTTCAATCCTAGCCCAACATTGGCCCAAGTTAGCCCAATTTGACCTACATTGGCCCATTCACCAAAAGAATTCAAATCCAACCCAATTCAAGTCCAAACTACCCCAAATTTGCTTCAAGTCACTCATGACACATCCATGAGCTAAACCCAATAATTATTTGGCCTAACCTCTTTACAAAATTTCATCCCAAAATCCATTTTAAAATTCAAGAGCCCACTTTCCTAATCCATCTTAAAAGCCCATCTAAAACCCTTTCAAAAAAGCCCAAAATTCTTCCAAGGCCCATATGACATTTCCCCTCATCATACTTTCAATTAAAATCATCCCTAAGTCCTAAATTCATCATCAAATAATTCCAAATCAAGCCTCATGCCAAATCACCCCTAAATACCAAAATTTTCCTTAAATCCATTTCCATGAAATTGACTTTACTTTTCCCAAGCCAAATGGAGCCATGGAGCCATGCATAAGCCATATGCAAGCCATGAGAGCCTCTTTACATGTCACCATGCCATTTTGGGCAAAAGGAGGAGGCTCTTTCCTTAACTCCTAAAGGTGGTTAACCACTTACATGATTCCACTAAACCATGCTTAAGCTTTAATTGTACTTGGATTGTGACTTGACCCCACTAATCAAGCTGATCCAAATCACTTTCTCCTCGGCCTAAACCGGGCCTTGGGTGGTGCACCTAGCCCAAATGGGTGGGTTGACCCATTTAGGTCCAAATCTAGCCATGCCCCATTCCACTTTGGATCAAAGCCTTTACACATGTCCATGGCCGATTGATTGCACAAACCTCCGGCCACGACCCACTGACCTTGAGGGTGACCCATGCACTGGCCGGCCGGCCACCGGGCCGCCGGAAAACACCATGGCCGAGAGCTCACATGTGAGCCGACATTGAAATTCTCACTTGCTGAGCTGCCCCATCCCTAGTGGTCACCATGGCCGATCTTCTCCTCACCGGAAGCGGTCGATCCCGAGCCACTAACTCTCCACAGGAGGCCCCACGCCAGCTCTATTCAAACTCCACCCCTCTCGGCCATGAGGGGAGCCAAGCACAAACCTTGCCGAAACTGCGCAAAATTGTTCCAAACCCTTCACCATCCTTAGAGCGAGTTGATCCCAGGTGTCGATTTGCCCTAATCCCCACCAACGAGCCCGATTTCTCGGCGAAATTCCACCCGAAACCGGGACACTTTGCCGCGGTGAGCCAATCCTCGAATTGATTGGCTCTACACCTTCACTGGACCGAGGGAAGGTGTCCACCATCAAAAGCCCCATCTCCGGGCCACCCGGTTGCTCCGGCCTCCGAAGCTTTGTGATCGGGCTTGGTCGAAATCATATCCGGACGATTCACCGGACCGGGAGACTTCATCCGGAGCTTGCTGGGACCCGATCGAAGGTGCGACAACTCTCGGATTGAAGCCACACTTCTACGAGCTAAGGTATGAGTTAACTCTCCATCCCGAGCTTCGGAGATTCTCCATTTCAAATGCCTTAGTTTCGATGCATGTTAGCCGTATAGATGTGTTCGTCTCTTGAGAGACGAATCCATAGAAGCATAAGAACATGAAAATCCATTGAGAATCGAGTGAGATCTTAGGGATTTAGTGTGGACGGCTCTCGGGTGAGAACACTTGGGGACGATGAACGGATGCCGTCCATTCGATACACGCGCGCACGGACGGCCGAGTTGCGTCGGACCGGGAGACGGTACGAGAACCGCGGGGCCGGGCTGCGCGACTCGGGTGGCGGCGTCGAATGGGAGCGCGACGCGTGTGCGTTCGGAGGCTGCCGAGGTTGACGCGGCGCCGCGTGGATAAATAGAAAATTAGGGTATTTTTCTATTTATTTAATTCCCTAAACTTCAAAAATTCATATCTCCGTGTAGAAAAATCACAAAAATAAAATAAAAATACTCTCTTGCTCGGTGAACGAGAGGAGAATAATGTGGAAAAGAAATCATTTAATTTAATTAAGTATTTTATTTTTTATAATTTATTTACTCTCTGCATACATTTGATTCTCCATGCATGTATACAATTCACCATGGCATGAGACCATAGGGCTTTTGAAGCCTCGAACTTGGGAACATTCCCTGAATTTTCCGAGGTCGGAGAGCCATCTCGTGAAAAGTTATTTATTTTTCAAATGCATGTTGCTTGTTTTGAGTATTTTAATTCCAAAAATTAGCATGTTGTGAAATAAATTCTAGAAATATTTGGTGATGTTCCTTATGACCAGGAGAACTACAGGAAAAATAGGACTTGAGTTAATTCACTCGGATTAACCCTAATTGGCTTAAACACCTAAAATAGGTCTTTAATTAATTAGAGTTAACCAGGCATCAAATTGACTTGAAATCAATTCTCCACTGACCTTTAGGATCAGAGGAATCCACCATAAAAATTTGAAGTCAATTGGACTTGGTTAGCCCCACTAATTGGGTTGATTAAGTCGCTTAGCCATTTTGAACTTTAAAAATTCATAACTTTTAAAATATTTTTTAAAAATTCACCAAATTGGTTTTGGAGCCTCTCTGATATCAGGGGAATCTAAGAAAATTAAAATTTCAATTTTACTGAAAAAGTTGATTTTTAATAATATTTTAATATTTTTAATAATTAAAAAATAATAAAAATCACAAAAATAATAAAATTCACCAAAATGTCACATTTTGAATTTTAATCACTTAGGAACAAATCCCACATTTTTCCTAAGTCTATTTAGTGAGATATTAAATTTTAAAGCCCTAGGGTAATTTTAAAATTAAAAAAAATGTATTTTCTAACATTTTTACTAAAATAATTACAATAAATCATAGAAAAATCAGAAAATTGCAAAATTTGATTCTCTGGTTTCCTTGATATCAGAGAGATCTTTGAAAAATATAAAATCCATTTTTTAACATTTATCTTATTTTTAAATTAATTAACACTCCAAAACTCAAAATAATTATAATAAAAATAATATAATTCAAAAAATCACCAAAATTGGTCCAAGTGCTTCTCTGGTCATTAGGAATGTCCCCTAATTTTCTTAAGGACAGAAACTTTTCCCTTGGTCATGTTATCAAATTTTCCTTGAAAATCTCTATTTTCTACCAAAAATAATTATATAAATAAATTAAATACAGAAAAATCACATTTTCTCCTCTCATGTCTTTATTGACATATGAGTAAAGTCACATAAAAATTTCAAGTTCATTTGAGTTCAATTTAGTGAGTTATGAAATTATTAAGCTTAAAGGGTAAAATGGTAATTAAAATCTTTAATCCTTAATTAAAACTTTAGGTTTAATAAAAAAAATCAACAAGTAAAATATTTGATCCTAATCTGATTTGGATGATTGAAATTTAAATAATTAAAGGGTAGAAACCCATTAAATAATTTTAAAATGATTAAACTTTAATTAAATAATAGATTAAATTTGGAAGAATAATAAAATTGGAATTATTAAAATAAGGGATCTTTATTAGGAAGAGATTTATTCTTTAATTTAAAAATCCCTAAATTAATTATATCAACTAATACTCAATTTTTAATTAAAATGATAATTCAAATTTAAAATATTAAAAGACTTAATTTCAATTAAAATTAAAAATAAAATAAATTAAAGATAAATTAAATTAAGATTAAATTTAATAATTAAATTAAATTAAATTAAATAATTAAATTAAATTAAATTAAACAATTAAATTAAATTAAATTAAATAATTAAAATTAAATTAAATTAAATTAAATAATTAAATTAAAGTTAAATCAAAATCAAATTAATTAAACACCGAAATCAAATTAAATTGAAGCTATGCTTAAAAACTAAATTAAAACTCAATTAAATTAAGTTAAATTAAATATAACATCACCTAAGACATAAAAGAAATTAAATATAAAACAACTTGAACAATATTCAAATTTAAACTCTTTAACTTAAACCAGAATCATTTGAATACTAACTTACCCTTGAAAGCTTTAGTTATTATAGCTCTAAATAAAACATTAAATGAAGTGTCACTTCACTCATAGGATATTCAAATGTCCTAGTTCATCGAGCAAATTAACAAGACTTGAAAACCTCGGACGATCGATTCATTTATATAATTAAATTCATTTGGACTTAAAAGCAATCACTTGGAAATATTGAAAAGATGTTTAAGATTCTTCTTAAGCACTTCCTCGATATGATAGGATATTTATAAGAACAATTGAATTTGATTATTCTTTGATGAAGAAAATCGTCCTTAAACAAAACCCGAAGAACCTAGACGTCATAGGAGATGACTAGTTATAGGATTAGGAATTTGGTAGAAAACCATAACCTTTCCCTTAGCTTTACATAGGAACTTGCTTAAATATTATAATTGTGTTTTAAGTGCGGCTTGGGATGACGGGAAGACCCTCCGAGTACGCTTTTATTTTATTGCAATTTACTTTCTTGCAATTTACTTTATTACGAAATGCATTTTACTTTTCTTGCATGATAAAACAATCTATTGCATGAAAACCCACACCTTTAGGATAGACCTAAAGCTGAAACCAAAACTAAGTTAAAAGTCATTGCGAGATAAAATTCACTGCCACAACATTTCAAAATATAAAACAACTCGAAATTTAATCACAAACGAACACAAAACTACAATTGCAACTAAATTAAAACGTCTCGTTGGATGATCGGGAATACCTCGGATGATGTAACCTACGTGTTGCTTAACGGGATTTCCCGCGGTCTAAATGAAAGTGTGGAACTCATTCGGTTGAGTTTAGCAAATTCATACTGGACTAAGTGAATCCGATAAAAATAATGATGCGGAAGGATGGAACCGTGGGATCTTAACGGTGTCGTTATAATCGACTTTAAGATTTGTTTTAAATAAAACATAAAAAACACTTGGAAATTAAGATTTTCTCTAAACCAAAACACTTTTCTCAACTCACGATTTATGATTTCTAAAACTAAACCTCTGCAACAACAAGGAGCTTGGAGCATGGTGGGCGGCACGACCATCGTCATCAGCAAAACTCGAGTCTACTTGACAAAACTTTTCTAGAATTAAATCAACCAAGCCATAGGACTTCGAGGTAGCTTGCACTAGTGCAGCATAAATCCTCAACTCTTCGTTAGGCATTTGCATTGCAAATTAAGCCCTAACCGGTCTTAGGATTCGAGGTAGTCGTCCGATACGACAATAAACCCTCACATCTTCTAGAATTTATTTGTTTGATTTTATCATACAAATATAAGCCCTAATTAATTAAAATTAGCGAGATTGAAATATTAAATAAACATTAGGACTTTCCTAAATTCGAAGCGAAACGATAGGATAGTCGAGAAATTATCGAAGTTCACTTCGAATCGGTGATTTCTCCTACCTTTCTTCCTTTGGATTCACGAAAACAAAATGTTCCAAATTTGATCCATTCCTATTGAAATTCCAAAATTCAATCTTTGAAAACCTTAAACTTTGAAATTCTTGAGAGCGAGAATCATTGATTATTATCGAGAGTTTTCTTAGGTGATTCCCGTCACTTAAGATGTAATTAACTATAGGGGCTTGCCCTTATAGGGAATTTTAAAGAACCCGGAGTAATATAAACCCTGTTTAATGTTTTCATATTAAGCGAGGGAAACTTGTCGGCTTATAAAATTGGTTCACGAGACCAAACGGATGTCACTAATCTTCTAGTTTATTTAATCGAGCCCCACCATCGAGCGAGTGTGTCTATCCTTAGGGATAGGTACACGGTTTGTGGTGCGGTGCTCGTTTATATAAACTATTTGGGATGTGAGATCGGTTTAATCTCATATCTTAAAACCTTCAAATTTAAAATTATTTTCAAAATCAAATACTACTTTTCAAATTATTTATTTTAATTAAATTAAAAATTCGCCGACAGATTTACGTTAGGCGACCCCTCTTCAAAATAAAACACGACCTAAAAATATGCGCGACGGGATTTACGGCGACTCACGTGAGGAATATTCCTCTCTCAATTATAATCGAATAATCTGCTTTCAAAAATCGGTAGTGTATCCATGTCACTAATGGATCGAGCTACCCTCTTTCCGTTGGAATACTATGTTCATTTCTATCTTGAACAAGTATAGCCGACATTCTCTCGGATTTAGGAGCCATTTGTTTAGACACCCCTAAACGAGAGAGGTTCGAGATCCTTTTACCTCATTTACGAGGTGGGGTGGACCCCGATAGGTGTTAGTTTAGGAGTGATCCTTCGAGTCGGGAAGTCTTGCTTAAGACTTTCTTTTCCTTTACGAATCGGTTTCCTTACCTTCTCTACACCTTTGAACGTTCAGTTCTAAATAAACAAACCCTCTAATAAATGATTCTTTTAACAAATGATTCTTTTTATAAATACATGAACAAAAGAATGAGTTCGGACTCTTTTTAGTTCCTTTCTTTTCGTCTCGAAGAAAAGAAGCATAACTTGAGGCTCGACAACCGAGAATCTACCTTGCGGAAATGGAAGCCCGAGCTCGATTTTCTCCTTCATCAACGGACTTGGACTTCGGCATGCATAAGGATGAAGCTGCCGACAATGGGGTCATCCGATTTGGACGAGGATTTGAAAACACGAACGTCGAGGTCACCGACGTCTCCCTCTTTGCATCGACGAACAAGGTATCGAGGCTGAGGAACCACTCGCTGAGTTCGACCTTAGGTCGACCCAGAGTTTCCTCCCTGCGAAGGGTCCCGACTAGGAGAATGCTTGCTGTCCGCGGGAGGATCATTCTCACTACCCCCACCTGGTCCAGTTGTTTACGCACCTACCCCGACTTACGCCGAATCGAAGGGGAAAGAAATCCGGAACTATGGTAAGCACTATTACCGGTGGAGGGTACGGATCTTCTGTAAGACCTTACGTCTTCGAAATCGGGTCTAGTTCGAAGATTCCGTCGTCGACGAAGACCCGAAGAAGAAATAGAAATAGAAGGATCGCCGGGGAAGCCGAGCTGCCGAGATTGCTTTCTGGAGGAAATTCCGAAGCTGCGGAATATACACCGTTGCCAGAATATACACCTATTGCTGACTACATACCACTTTTGGGAGGAAGCGGGTTCCATCCCTCTCCGCCGCGGAGAGGATGAAGAGAATGTTCGAAAGATTCTTTGCCACATTACCACGGCCCGCATACTACAACGATAGCCGCAAGAAAAGAATCGAACTACGCCGTTTGCTCGGCTGCAAACTTTGGTAGAAAAGCCAGCGAAGAAGGAAAACTGCCCGTGTCGGAAATTCTACGAAGGATAGGACGGGTGCCGGTCGAATCCCGTCTTGGGCCCGAGTAGAGCCGCCGTCATGATAGGAAAACCGAGCAAGAGAATGAAGGCTAGCCGCACTGTCGTAGTATCGGGGTTACAGATTAGGGAGGATACCACCTTCCGGCATTTGGCCGATAGACCATCCGGTCGTAGACCTTCTGTCTGCTAGAAGGATGGTGTGGCGTCCCACTACTGGGCGATTGAGATCGAAACGACGGCCGAGAAGAAAGTCCCGCCGGGAGGCTGGAATGCGAAGAAAGTGCTCCTTGCGATGAAGGGGACTCGTGAAAAAGGACCGGCAACCATCGCATGACAACCACAAAGATACACGAAAGCTCCGCTAGAAGATGCCATGGAAAAGTTGAGAACCGACATCCGACGGTTGGCGAAAGAAAGAGAAGAAAAGTTCGGAGATGAGATCGACTCATCGGAATTCATGGACAACGAATATGCGAGAAATCAACATGGTTGAGACACGAGCTTCATCATCTTCTCGAGGTGCTCCTGCGGCCGCAGAAGAGAGGAGCGGAGCCGATGAAGAGACGACTTCGGGAAAAGGACGACACGATCGCTCGAATGGCGAAGAGGATGGAAGAGATGGCCATAGCTCTAGCCACTCTCCAAAGTCGAGTACAACCACATAGAGAGACACCCCGAAGTCATTCACATCGTAGACGGAGGAAAGGAGATTACATCCGTCGATGGGGATGACCAGTGAAAAAGGATACAACACAAAGTATGATCCACGAAAAGGATATCGAGAACTTGGTAGAACGGCGGAGTGCGAGAAGCCCAGCACAATCGAAGAACGGGACATCTATTCGGACGGGTAGACCTTACCGGAAGAAGTCGACGCCGTCCGATACCCAAAGGGCTTCGTACCACCTCCGTTTAAGACCTTCGACGAAGCCAGGAACCCCAGACGGCATGTTGCACACTTTCGTGCCGGTTGTTGCAATGCGGCGGGAGCGATGCGCTACTCTTCCGACGGTTCGTTAGCGATCATCGGGAATCGCCTTCGGCGGGTATGCGGAGTTACCCAACGGTTACGTGAAGACATTCTCGAAGCTAGAGAGCCTCTTCATTAAGCGATTTGCGGAGCTCGGCACCACATCACTATAGGTGATTTAGTGGTAGAGAAACAAAGGCCGAATGAAACTCTAGTGGATTACATACTTCGATGGAGAAATTTAAGTATGAAGTGTGAACCACAAGCTGCGAGAACAACATGCGGTCGGCATCTTGCTTAAAAGCATTCACGGCCCGATAGCACTTCTCCTCGAGGGATTCACTTATTAAGACTTTTGAGAAGTTGTTAAGCGAGGCCGGAAGCTTGCAAGAAGAGGCGAAGCAATTAAGTTTTGCCGACAAGACGGACAAGCGAAGCCGGTGAAGACTTTCGAAAAGAAATGCAGGGTCGTTGCGGCGGTTGACAAAGGCAAGCAACCGATGCGAAATACCACGCAGAACGGCCGCAACAACCACGACAAAATTACCGGCAACCCCGGTCCAAATTATCGGTCGTCTCCGTAGTATGAACAACCGTCTCGTCCGCAACGTACATTGAGGGAGCTTCGAGCGAGAGAATATCCGTTCAAAAATGAAGCGGTACCAAAGATGTTCCGTAGCTTAATCAAAACTCCAGATTTCCAGTGCCAGAGCCCGAAAGACCGGAGGAAGTCAACAAGAAAGGTGATCCCGACTTTTGCCCCTACCATCGGATGCTTGGGCACAAGATAGAAGGCTGCATTACCTTCGAAGGTTGGCTCGACGACAACCTTCGGAAAGGAAATATAACGATCCCGAAGGAGTACATGAAGGAACCCCGGAAAGGAGGTTCCGTCGATGTTATCTCGAGCCGATCCCGTCATTCAGATAGATCCACTATGCAGCGACGATGGATGGACTACCGCTGGACGAGATCTTCGAAGAAGATTTTAGACAACATCCGAACCGCTTCGGTGCGAGCTTCGATTCGGAGTTCGAGACTCGTTAAGCCGGTACTTATCACTTGCGATAGAAGAGCCACCTCGACGGGAGAAAATCGAAGAGAAGAAGAAAATTGACGAAGAAGAGGGGACCGAGATTCCTAAGGCTAGGCCTAGGGGCTGCTTATCCTAGGATAGTTGTTTCAGATTCGGGGGAGAAATCCCTCGAACCTCTGATTTTGTATGATTATCTGCTCACTTCGGTGGGATCATATAATGATAAGGGTGATGGCGTTGGCTACGTTTTGGTCATTTCTAACGATTACGTAACTAGCGACAATCCGGGCGTCGATTTCGATACCAACAACAATTCTCGAATCATACATGATCTCGACGATCAAAATGACGAAGAAGGCATCCATCGAGGAGGCTACGAGAGTTCAACAAGCAACGGATCTATCTGCGAGTTTCGAGGAGCTCCGGTTACGATAGAGTTAGAGCCTTCGATTTGGAAGATAATCCGGAAGAGCCGGTCATTCCGATTCGGGAGGAGACACCGGCAAACTCAATACTAGATTCAGAAGAAATTACAGAAGTCAACTTGAGAAGTGGAAGAGTTCTACCTCCAAGAATGGGTCCAAAAGACAAAAGAAAGCAGGTGGTTGTTCAAGAAGAACCAACCCCAGCGGAAGACATACCCATTCGAGAAGAAGCCGAGACGCAGGAGAACAAAGTGGACTACAACGTGCTAGCCCATCTTAGGAAACTACGCGGCTGAGCGAGCATCTACGATGCTCTCATCTTATCGAAGGAGATGAGGGAAGCTCGATCGAGGCCTTACTTGATCCGGAAATTTGCTTAGCTCAAATGGCCGGAGATTCCTTAGATGAGGTTTGCTCGTTAAAGGAACGGCGAGGTGTCACCTTCGCGGACAATGACACACTACTCGGGACGGCGAGATCACGACCGACCGTTGTACATTTCGATTACAATTGGGAAGTTTACGCTCTCCGGAGTATTGGTGGATCCGGGAGCATCAATCGATATAATGAGTCTTCGAACACTAGCATACTTGGAAATTGATGCTCGTGAGCTCGAGGCCGACAAAATGTTATTAAGAGGATTCGACCGAGAAAGGAGAAAGAGCCCTCGGGTCGATAACGCTACGATGAAGACCGGTGATTTAGCAAAGACAACCGCAAAATTTCATATAATCGATTCGAAACGTCGTTCGACGCTCTACTTGGGCCGACCATGGATACATGAAAACGAGGATGGTACCATCATCTACGCATCGGTGCATCGAAATATTACGATGGAGGGGAACGAGTGCATCAAAGGAGACTTACAACCATTCTCCGTACATGAAATTGGAATCCATGAAGATGCGGCTTATTATGCACCGCCAAAGAAAACAATCTTCTCCGGAGATACCGTAACAAATGAAGCAAAGAAAGTTCGGGACAACGAAGAACACGAAGTTCTAGTCCAACGATCACTCACCGCTCCCTTCGGCGAGATGGTGAAGGTTTCTCCACAACTCGCATCCGAGGTCGAGGCCGGGGACGAGGCCGTGGTAGAGACACTAGGACAATTGGACAGAAGAAACCAGCCATCAATGTTGATTGGGAAGATAGTTACGAAGAGGAAAAAGAAATCGAGCAAGAAGCGGCAACAATAAGTCGAAAGAAGCCGCAATACAAGATCTCCTCGAAGATGAAAAGAACGAAGAATACAAATCAATGTACGAGAAGATTAACCACTACGTACATACTATGACCCTAACTCCGATCCATTCTAATAAGATCGAGGGTATGGAGGTCAAAGAGGTACGTAGTGACGGTCAAAGCCGATCAAATTTTACCGTGGTGCTTCTTCCTCCAAAGCGAAAATAATGTACAATTCGAAGATGTCACTTCATCGAATTAATGGAATTACCTTTTGAGTGGTACTCTCCCTGTGTTCAAAATTTAATTCAACGTGGTTTCTTACCTCGACAATGGACAAAATGCCGATCACAACATTTTGAAAAGTTATGGAATAACTCCGGTCGTCCTCCCGATTGAAAGTATGGACTCGGATTCGGCACGGTAGGGTCGGTTGACGATGCTGAATTTTGCTTGGTTGTCACTTGCAAATCCAATGAAAGCTGCATGGAAACTACGAACGAACTCGAAGATTTACAAATTGGAGACGCTCCACCGAATTCGAAGAAGAAATCAAATCTCTGATAGATGAGTTAACGGAAGTTAACTTAGGTACTAGCGAAGAGCCTAGACTTACCTTTGTTAGCTCCTTACTCGATAAAGAAGACTCCGAAGAAATAATCGAGTTATTAATGGAATTTAAGGACTTGTTTTGCTTGGAACTACGATGAAATGCCGGGATTAGCTCCGAGAGGTTGCGGTCCATAAGTTAGGAGTGGATCTCGCTACGTTCCGGTCGGACGAGGTCCCGGAAGAATGCGTCTGGAAATCGAACAACAAGTCATAGCCGAAGTTAAAAAGCTAATAGACGCTAAATTTGTCCGTGAAGAACAATACCCGACACAGTTGCTCAATGTGGTGCCGGTCGAGAAGAAGAATGGTCGGATCGAGAATTTGTGTGGACTTCGGAGATTTAAACAAGGCATGTCCAAAAGATGAATTCCCTCTACCGATTCCGGAGCCGATGATCGATATTGCTTCGACACATGAAATATTCTCATTCATGGATGGATCTTCGAGGATACAACCGGATAAAAATGGCTCCGGAAGATGAAAATCTTACGGCATTCGAACGCCGATCGGAGTATTTTGCTACACGGTGATGCCATTCGGATCGAAGAACGCAGGAGCGACTTACCAAAGAGCAATGACAAGAATTTTTGATGATCTCATCCACGATCGAGTCGAATGCTTACGTGGACGATGTCGTCATCAAAAGCAAAGTAAAGGAAAACCACTAGTATGATTTGAGAATTGTTTTCGAACGATTAAGACAATTTAACCTTAAGATGAATCCCTTAAAATGCGCCTTCGGCGTCACCTCAGGAAATTCTTAGGATTCGTTGTCCGACATCGTGGAATTGAAATCGATCCGGAGAAGATTAAAGCTATCTTAGAAATGCCGCCTCCCAAAACCTTAAAACAACTACGATCTTTTCAAGGGAAGGCTGGCATATCTTCGACGCTTTATCTCGAGCACTGTCGGGTAGGTGTCGGCCTTTCTCGGCACTAGTTAAAAAGGACGCCAAATTTATTTGGGAAGAGAAATGCCGAGAAGGCCTTCGAAGACATTAAACAATATTTAATGACACCTCCTGTCTTAGCGACCCCGAGTCTCGGAGTAGACCGCGATACTTTACACCGCGGCTCTAGACGACTCTCTCGGAGCCTCGTTAGCCGGGTCGATGATGAGGGTAAAGAAAATGCTCTTTACTACTTAAGCCGTCGTTTACTTCCGACGGAGGTAAGGTATCCCGCAATTGAAAAGCATTGTTTGGCCACGATCTTCGCCGCTCAAAAGCTCGAGCATTACATGCTTTCTCATAAGGTCAACCTGATCTCGAAGTTTAATCCATTGCGATACTTGATGACTCGTCCAACACTTTCGCGCGGACTTGCCGGATGGTCGATGATATTATTGCAATTCGATATAACTTTCGTGCCTCTGCGTGCCGTAAAGGGACAAGTCTTAGCGAGACTTCCTCGCGGCACACCCTTTGCGGCCGAATCTCCTCTCGATGATGATCCGCCGGATGAACAAATAATGAGCCTAGAAGACCACGATGATCGACGTTGGGAATTGTATTTCGACGGAGCATCTTCGGCACACGAAGACGAAGAATCGCAAGTGATAGTGCCGGTAAGGCGGGAATCGGGCTAATCTTTATAACACGGAGCGGGGGATGTTAAGATACTCCTACCACTTGACGGAACCGTGTACAAACAACGAAGCGGAATACGAAGCCCTCATAACGGGATTGGAATTAACCATTCGAATGGGGATAACGGACATCGACATCTACGGGGATTCACGGTTAATCATTCAACGGATCGTCGGACAATACGGAATTCTAAAGCCAAGACTCGAACGATACTTCCGGTATGCCATACAATTGTTGGAACGGATTCCAAATGTGACAATCTACAAGATTCCTAGAAAAGAGAATGCTTTAGCGGATGCTTTAGCCCGTCTCGCAAAAGAATTTGCTCGTTTGCAAGATGAATCGATGGAAGTGTCGGTTCACGGACGTCGGGTCCTATCACGACTTGACATAGACATGATACACAAATCGAAAAGAAAAAGAATCGGTTGCGGCAGTGACGGAAAACACGGAAGATTGGCGACGGCCATTGATGGACTACACCGCAAACGGGAAAGCTACCGGACGATAGGTCGCTAGCCATCGGATCGAAAAGAACTGCTGTCTTACGCATTAATAAACAACACATTATACGGAAGGTCTTTTGATCGAAATGTGGCTAAGGTGCCTAAGCGGGTACGAGGCCCGTGAAATTGTTAAAGAGGTGCATTCGGGACTCCGTGGCGCTCACCGGTCGGGTCAAAGATGAAGATGAAAATTAAAAGACTAGGGTACTACTGGCCCTCGATGATGACCGACCTGCATGAAAATCGCCGAGAGCCGTCACCAATGCGAAGTGCACGGAGTGGTTCTACACCGACCTCCGAATGTGCTTACACCGACAATTGCGTCGTGGCCATTTGAATGTTGGGGCACGGATATAGTGGGTCCGATAGAACCACCATCTTCGAAAGGACATCGTTTCATTCTTGCGGCTACGGATTACTTTTCCAAGTGGGCGAAGCGGTTCCACTTAGAGAAGTGAAAGCACACCACGTGCTTACGGTTTTCGAGAACCAAGTTGTCTACCGTTTCGGAGTGCCGCGCGGGATCATCTCGGATAATGGGTCGGCATTCGAAGCACACAAATCGACAATTTTGTCGGGAGACACGGAATCGGCGGCGATACTCGACAATTTACTACCCAAGAGCAAACGGCCTCGGCGAGGCTTTTAATAAAACTCTCGTTCAAATCTTAAAGAAAACCTTGGATGATAATAAGAGAAATTGGCACGAGAAATTGTTAGAAGCCTTATGGGCCTACCGGACAACCTTCGAACTCCTACTCGAGCTACACCTTACGCTCCGGTGTATGGGTCCGAGGCGATGTTACCTTTAGAGGTTCGGCTTCCTTCACTCGGAATTGCGATTGCAAACAAGATCACGACGAAGAAAACGCCGGACTACGACTCGAAGAATTAGAAAGCTTGGAAGGAAAAGACTTGCGGCGCAACGGAATTTAGAACTATACCAAGCTAAAATGGTTCGAGCCCATGACAAGCTGGTTCGCCCGAGAACCTTGAAAGTTGGAGACTTAGTTCTCGTTCTCAAGAGACTATTCTTGCACACCGCAAGATAGGAGGAAAATTTGAACCCACTTGGGAAGGACCGTTTGTGGTTGAAGCGGTATACTCGGGAGGTTCCTACCGGTTAGTGAATTGCCGGGGTGAACGACATATGCTTCCGATCAACGGACGATACTTGAAAAAATATTACGCTACTCGATGTTTCGAAGGAATGAATTCTTCATCCCTAAGAAACACGGGTGAAGTAATTACTTATGATTGGGTCCGAACTCAAAAATAAAATGTGCTAAAATAAATAAAATCATGATAATTAAGTTTTCCTTGTTTCCTTTTTCAAATCAAGATCTCTTTCCGGATCTTATCCTACTTCATTCCTGTTAAATTTCAAAATATAAGAATAATAAAAAATGTATCTTTAATAAACATTTTCTTAATGTTCTTGTTCTTAGTACGACCCACGATCCTTTTCCTTGTCTTTTCGCGAGGAAATGTCGAACGGGCGGTTGGTCTTGAACTTTAAGAATGGCGTAAGCCTTGCACTCGATGAAAAGAGGGTGAAAGATGGAGCGATAATCGAGATTGACTCGGATTTCGCACCGGCGGGCCTACGATACGAGGAAAGTGAGCGGGTCCCGGTTGACCGAGAAGAACTGCCTGGACGAGACGGTGATGAAAGTGGGTGGCCCAAGCCACCAATCCAACAACAAGAAAAGAAAAGCAAACGTCGAAGAAGACAAGAAAATGAAGTCCGTAGTCACTACGGCGGAGGGCGGGCTTGTCGGCGCGCGCGCCGCAGAGATTCAAGAAGTTCGGAGGGCTACTCTCACGGCCACACAACGAAGAAATAAGAATCGCCGCATCCAGTAAAATGTTAACAAAACTAGGCGCGGACCGGCGCGATGAGACAATTCGCTAATGCCGGCACTCGCATTTCGAGGACACCGGTTCACCGGGAACACGAAAAAGGAGGCCGGCTCCTAGAATAACGAAAGAACCGGGGAAATCTCCGGAAGATCGGAAGAAAGAAGGCTACCACGCCATCGGATAGAACCACCGAGCGGTGCATGACCTTGTTGCGGAAGCAACCCGGGGATGTCCCGACGGGCATCATCCACGAGGAGCCGAGGTATGCGGGGGAACGTGAAGGGATTGAACCATATATCCCACAATATGTCACAAGGCCTCGCCATCGCGAGATCATTCCGGAATACGAGCTGGAGAGGATGCGGAATGTTGAAAAGAAAACTTTCGAATACTTCGAGAGAGTTAAAGGAAGAAGAATCAACATACTAGAAGGCCTCGAGCTACACACCGACGTATTCTCGGAGTATGAACAACGAGCAAATCGTGGATCGTATCCGGGATCCGAAAAGAATGGGCCGAGCGAGCCGCTCGAGGAAAACACATACTCGGAACCCCGGAGATGGATGCCGGGGAAAGGAAGAATCACAATACAATGCGGATGCTTGCTACTAACTTTCTTGAAGACGGGAAGGAAACCCACCGGGGATACTTCGTCATGGGCGAGTAGATCCGATGCCATTAGTTATCAAGAGAATGGTGAAAAGATTGATAACATGGAGGGTACTGCCAGCCGGATTGCATACCCAATAGCTGCATTATCAACATCTACAAACGGGGTGATCTGCATACCCCCACATATTGATCACCACGACTTCGTCGGACCTTTACGCACGGTCTCTTTCTTGAATGAGTGCAACATCATGTTCGGATCGACCTCCGGATAGCGAGGCCCGGGCGAGTTCCGAGGGCCGATAAAGATACCTTTACCGGTGGGTTCCGTCATGATGCTGCGAGGTAACGGAGCGAGATATCGCAAAGCATTGCATACCGGGGTGCCGGTGGAGCGAATCTCGGTTACTTTCGGGAGGATGGACGACGACAAAATACCTTACCACTTCCAGCCGGATCCGGAGCTAGAGAACCTCCGGCCTTACAGTTCGTGAGTTACATGGGAAATATCACACCTCCGATGTACATCCAGTCGGCATCCTTGCCGAGGATGGCTTGGAAGGTGATGTTATTGACCATGTACCTCACTTATTCGGACATGGATTTTTTGACTCTTTTGATGGATCAACAAAGATCATACACGATCCGTTTTGAGTCTACATGGATTGTATGAAATATATTCCGGATCGAGTTGTATGACGTATTTTCAACATGATTGGAATGAAAGTGACCATGTCGCGTTTTTGGCCTTCACCTCTTTTGTGCAAATTGATTGGGAAACGCCATTAAAGTTAAATGAACTTCGAACAAAGAACGAGAAAAGAAAAAAAGAGAATAAAAGAAAACTTTCTAAAAAAAAATCGAAAAATGACAAACACCAAGTTCACATGAACATTAAATAAACAACAAAATAAAATTTGAACCATTAAAAGATAAGCGAAATCAACACAAATCTCAAATTCAATCTTTCCAAATTCCGAATCAAATTTCAATCTTTTCAAACTTCAAAATCAAATTCCATCCTTACAAATTTCAAATCAAATCCTCAATCAAATTCCAAATCCAATCTCAATCAAGTTTCAAACTTGATCTTCCAAATTTCAAATCAAATCTTAAATCGAATTTCAATCGAGTTCAAACTCATCCTTCCAAATTTCCAAATTCCGAATTCAATCTTTCCAGGCTTCAAGTCTCAATCAAATTCAAATTCAATTTCTTCCAGATCTGGAATCAAACATCAAATCAAACTCTTTTGGGTCGAGGATTTTACATCCAAGACTGCACTGCTTTAGGATCCTTTTCCTATTGCACTGAAATACATCAAATCAAACTCTTTTGGGTCGAGGATTTTACATCCAAGACTGCACTGCTTTAGGATCCTTTTCCTATTGCACTGAAATACATCAAATCAAACTCTTTTGGGTCGAGGATTTTACATCCAAGACTGCACTGCTTTAGGATTCTTTTCCTATTGCACTGAAATACATCAAATTCAAACCTTTTGGGTCGAGGATTTTACATCCAAGACTGGCATTGCTTTAGGATCCTTTTCCTATTGCCTTTGAAATACATCAAATCAAACTCTTTTGGGTCGAGGATTTTACATCCAAGACTGCACTCTGCTAGGATTCTTTCCCTGCTGCATCGAAATACATCAATTCAAACCTTTTGGGTCGAGGATTTTACATCCAAGACTGCATCGCTTTAGGATTCTTTCCTATTGCACTGAAATACATCAAATTCAAACCTTTTGGGTCGAGGATTTTACATCCAAGACTGCACTGCTTTAGGATTCTCTTCCTATTGCCTTTGAAATACATCAAATTCAAACCTTTTGGGTCGAGGATTTTACATCCAAGACTGCACTTGCTTTAGGATTTTTTTCTATTGCCTTCGAAATACATCAAATTCAAACCTTTTGGGTCGAGGATTTTACATCCAAGTACCTTTGCTTTAGGATTCTCTTCCTATTGCACTTGAAATACATCAAAATTCAAAACTTTTGGGTCGAGGATTTTACATCCAAGATCGCATTGCTTTAGGATTCTCTTCTATTGCACTTTGAAATACATCAAAACTCAAACTTTTGAATCGAGGATTTTACATCCAAGTATCCATTGCTTTAGGATTCTCTTCCTATTGCCTCTGAAATACATCAAAATTCAAAACTTTTGGGTCGAGGATTTTACATCCAATACTGCACTGCTTTAGGATTCTATTCCTATTGCACTGAAATACATCAAAATTCAAAACTTTTGGGTCGAGGATTTTACATCCAAGACTGCCTTTGCTAGGATTCTCTTCTATTGCACTTGAAATACATCAAAATTCAAACTTTTGGGTCGAGGATTTTACATCCAAGATTGCCTTTGCTTTAGGATTTTTTCCTATTGCCTTGAAATACATCAAAATTCAAACTTTTGGGTCGAGGATTTTACATCCAAGACTCGTACCGCTTTAGGATTCTCTTCCTATTGCACTTGAAATACATCAAAATTCAAACTTTTGGGTCGAGGATTTTACATCCAAGATTGCACTCTGCTTTAGGATTCTTTCCCTATCGCATTGAAATACATCAAATTCAAACCTTTTGGGTCGAGGATTTTACATCCAAGATCGCATTGCTTTAGGATCATTTCCTTATCGCAATGAAATACATCAAAATCAAACTCTTGAGGTTAAGGATTTTACATCCAACACCACTTTGCTACGAGATATCTTCTCATTGCAACGATTCAATCTAATCGATTCAATTTTCTTTCGAGGTTGGAGATGTTACATCTAAAACCTCAAAATCCTAATTTTCATTTCAAATCGAATCCCTCAAATTAATTTTGACAAAACTTCAATCTAAATTGAAACTCCAAACTAAAATTTAAACTCACACATCAAAGCTTAAATTGAAACAAAATAAAATCTAAATCGAAATTCCCTCAGATCATGTGATTTGGGATTCACCTCCTTTTCCTTTCCCCAGCGAGAGTTCAAGAATCTCCTATTCCAGAGATATACTTGACACTCCCCGGCGAAACTCTTCTACTTCGTCCTAAGTTCGTCACTTGGACATCCGTGTTGGTTTTGTTGATCGCTTCGGTCAACACCGATACGCGCGGTGTGCTCCGTCGGCTCACCACACCTATTGGGAGTCCATTTGTTGACCTCATTTTTGATGAGGTCTTCCTTTTCTTCTTTTTAGTGCTTAGGATCTAGCCTTAGGCCTTTCCTTTGACTATCTTAGAGGACTAGAATTGGGACCCGCCTTTTAGAAATTCAAACCACTTCTAAACTCCCTGCAAACTCCACAAACTTGACTATAGACCCCTAATCACCTAGAGGGTTGAAATCGAATATGGAAGTTTAAAGGATGAGTTCCTATAGGACTCTTTGGCCTTAGGAGCGCCTTACAGGTGGCTCGGTCGCAGTGAAGGGGTCGACATACACTACACTTACACACTACATTTCCACACACTTCCTAAAACCACACCCATACCCAACTTGACCTCCTGACTCATGTAGGTGATTCACATGGATGGTCCTTAACCCCTAAGCCCTTGGCTGAGAGGGTTAGGAACAACATAGTGAATGCCTCAAATGAGTCCTTTCATGGCTCATATGGGCTTGAAATGGCTTCATGGCTCAACTAAAATGATTTCACCCCACCCAAATTCACCCAATCTTCAATTTCCCAAATTTTCAATTTTTGACCCCCGGGACCCTACACCTACTAAACCTACCCAAAACCTCGAATTACCCAAATTTTTGCAAAATCTCCAAATTACCTAAAATTTTCCAAAATCAATCCCAAACACCTCCACATCACTCAAATTGATCATCCATACCCAAAAATACCAAAAATTCCAAGAAAACCCCCCAATACCCTCCAAATACCCAAAATACCCTTCTTGGCCTAAAAATCCAAAAATTCAGAAAATTCCCAGAAAATTCCAGAAAATCCCAAATATTCCCAATTTCATTTTGTCCAACTACACCATGGGCCAATTTTGTCAATTTACCCTACTTTTGTCAAAACCCGCCAAATCTGACTGCCAATTTTAACCTCAAAAGTCTGGACTCTCAGACTGTCAAACCCAAACCCATACTCCAATTAACCCCAAATCTTTTCTAAACCTTCCTTAACATCCTCATAAACAAAACACTAGCATGATTTGCCCAAGATTTTGACCCAAACCCCACTCAAATTCAACCCAAAATCAAAAAGCCCAATTTTGACCTAAACTCAAATCTAACCCAAATAGGCCCAAACCTCAAAATTAAAACCCAACCAAAGCCAAAACCTCTTTGAAACACTCCCATAAACATTTCCTAATATTTGTTTTACATCAATTTCAATCCTAGCCCAACATTGGCCCAAGTTAGCCCAATTTGACCTACATTGGCCCATTCACCAAAAGAATTCAAATCCAACCCAATTCAAGTCCAAACTACCCCAAATTTGCTTCAAGTCACTCATGACACATCCATGAGCTAAACCCAATAATTATTTGGCCCAACCTCTTTACAAAATTTCATCCCAAAATCCATTTTAAAATTCGAGAGCCCACTTTCCTAATCCATCTTAAAAGCCCATCTAAAACCCTTTCAAAAAAAGCCCAAAATTCTTCCAAGGCCCATATGACATTTCCCCTCATCATACTTTCAATTAAAATCATCCCTAAGTCCTAAATTCATCATCAAATAATTCCAAATCAAGCCTCATGCCAAATCACCCCTAAATACCAAAATTTTCCTTAAATCCATTTCCATGAAATTGACTTTACTTTTCCCAAGCCAAATGGAGCCATGGAGCCATGCATAAGCCATATGCAAGCCATGAGAGCCTCTTTACATGTCACCATGCCATTTTGGGCAAAAGGAGGAGGCTCTTTCCTTAACTCCTAAAGGTGGTTAACCACTTACATGATTCCACTAAACCATGCTTAAGCTCTAATTGTACTTGGATTGTGACTTGACCCCACTAATCAAGCTGATCCAAATCACTTTCTCCTCGGCCTAAACCAGGCCTTGGGTGGTGCACCTAGCCCAAATGGGTGGGTTGACCCATTTAGGTCCAAATCTAGCCATGCCCCATTCCACTTTGGATCAAAGCCTTTACACATGTCCATGGCCGATTGATTGCACAAACCTCCAGCCCCGACCCACCTGACCTTGAGGGTGACCCATGCTCAGCCGGCCGGCCACCAGGCCGCCGGAAAACACCATGGCCGAGAGCTCGCATGTGAGCCGACATTGAAATTCTCACTTGCTGAGCTGCCCCATCCCTAGTGGTCACCATGGCCGATCTTCTCCTCACTCGGAGCGAGTGATCCCGAGCCCTAACTCTCCACGGGAGGCCCCAGGCCACTGCTATTTAAACTCCACCCCTCTCGGCCATGAGGGGAGCCAAGCACAAACCTTGCCGAAACTCGCCAAAATTGTTCCAAACCCTTCACCATCCTTAGAGCGAGTTGATCCCAGGTGTCGATTTGCCCTAATCCCCACGCAACGAGCCCGATTTCTCAGCCGAAATTCCACCCAAAACCGGGACACTTTGCCACGGTGAGCCAATCCTCGAATTGATTGGCTCTACACCTTCACTGGACCGAGGGAAGGTGTCCACCATCAAAAGCCCCATCTCCGAGGCCACCCGGTTGCTCCGGCCTCCGAGCTTTGTGATCGGGCTTGGTCGAAATCATATCCGGACGATTCACCGGACCGGGAGACTTCATCCGGAGCTTGCTAGGACCCGATCGAAGGTGCGACAACTCTCGGATTGAAGCCACACTTCTCCGAGCTAAGGTATGAGTTAACTCTCCATCCCGAGCTTCGGAGATTCTCCATTTCAAATGCCTTAGTTTCGATGCATGTTAGCCGTATAGATGTGTTCGTCTCTTCGAGACGAATCCATGGAGCATAAGAACATGAAAATCCATTGAGAATCGAGTGAGATCTTAGGGATTTAGTGTGGACGGCTCTCGGGTGAGAACACTTGGGGACGATGAACGGATGCCGTCCATTCGATACACGCGCGCACGGACGGCCGGGATTGCGTCGGACCGGGAGACGGTACGAGAACCGCGGGGCCCGGGCCGGCGACTCGGGTGGCGGCGTCGAATGGGAGCGCGACGCGTGTGCGTTCGGAGGCTGCCGAGGTTGACGCGGCGCCGCGTGGATAAATAGAAAATTAGGGTATTTTTCTATTTATTTAATTCCCTAAACTTCAAAATTCATATCTCCGTGTAGAAAAATCACAAAAATAAAATAAAAATACCCTCTTGCTCGGTGAACGGAGGAGAATAATGTGGAAAAGAAATCATTTAATTTAATTAAGTATTTTATTTTTTATAATTTATTTACTCTCTGCATACATTTGATTCTCCATGCATGTATACAATTCACCATGGCATGAGACCATAGAGCTTTTGAAGCCTCCGAACTTGGGAACATTCCCTGAATTTTCCAAGGTCGAGGCCATCTCTGTGAAAAGTTATTTATTTTTCAAATGCATGTTATTGTTTTGAGTATTTTAATTCCAAAAATTAGCATGTTGTGAAATAAATTCTAGAAATATTTGGTGATGTTCCTTATGACCGGAGAACTCTAGGAAAAATAGGACTTGAGTTAATTCACTCGGATTAACCCTAATTGGCTTAAACACCTAAAATAGGTCTTTAATTAATTAGAGTTAACCAGGCATCAAATTGACTTGAAATCAATTCTCCACTGACCTTTAGGATCAGAGGAATCCACCATAAAAATTTGAAGTCAATTGGACTTGGTTAGCCTCACTAATTGGGTTGATTAAGTCACTTAGCCATTTTGAACTTTAAAAATTCATAACTTTTAAAATATTTTTTAAAAATTCACCAAATTGGTTTTGGAGCCTCTCTGATATCAGGGGAATCTAAGAAAATTAAAATTTCAATTTTCTGAAAAAGTTGATTTTTAATAATATTTTAATATTTTTAATAATTAAAAAATAATAAAAATCACAAAAATAATAAAATTCACCAAAATGTCACATTTTGAATTTTAATCACTTAGGAACAAATCCCACATTTTTCCTAAGTCTATTTAGTGAGATATTAAATTTTAAAGCCCTAGGGTAATTTTAAAATTAAAAAAATGTATTTTCTAACATTTTTACTAAAATAATTACAATAAATCATAGAAAAATCAGAAAATTGCAAAATTTGATTCTCTGGTTTCCTTGATATCAGAGAGATCTTTGAAAAATATAAAATCCATTTTTTAACATTTATCTTATTTTTAAATTAATTAACACTCCAAAACTCAAAATAATTATAATAAAAATAATATAATTCAAAAAATCACCAAAATTGGTCCAAGTGCTTCTCTGGTCATTAGGAATGTCCCCTAATTTTCTTAAGGACAGAAACTTTTCCCTTGGTCATGTTATCAAATTTTCCTTGAAAATCTCTATTTTCTACCAAAAATAATTATATAAATAAATTAAATACAGAAAAATCACATTTTCTCCTCTCATGTCTTTATTGACATATGAGTAAAGTCACATAAAAATTTCAAGTTCATTTGAGTTCAATTTAGTGAGTTATGAAATTATTAAGCTTAAAGGGTAAAATGGTAATTAAAATCTTTAATCCTTAATTAAAACTTTAGGTTTAATAAAAAAAATCAACAAGTAAAATATTTGATCCTAATCTGATTTGGATGATTGAAATTTAAATAATTAAAGGGTAGAAACCCATTAAATAATTTTAAAATGATTAAACTTTAATTAAATAATAGATTAAATTTGGAAGAATAATAAAATTGGAATTATTAAAATAAGGGATCTTTATTAGGAAGAGATTTATTCTTTAATTTAAAAATCCCTAAATTAATTATATCAACTAATACTCAATTTTTAATTAAAATGATAATTCAAATTTAAAATATTAAAAGACTTAATTTCAATTAAAATTAAAAATAAAATAAATTAAAGATAAATTAAATTAAGATTAAATTTAATAATTAAATTAAATTAAATTAAATAATTAAATTAAATTAAATTAAACAATTAAATTAAATTAAATTAAATAATTAAAATTAAATTAAATTAAATTAAATAATTAAATTAAAGTTAAATCAAATCAAATTAATTAAACACCAAGTCAAATTAAATTGAACTATGCTAAACTAAATTAAAACTCAATTAAATTAAGTTAAATTAAATATAACATCACCTAAGACATAAAAGAAATTAAATATAAAACAACTTGAACACTATTCCAAATTTAAACTCTTTAACTTAAACCAAATCATTTGAATACTAACTTACCCTCGAAAGCTTTAGTTATTATAGCTCCTAAATAAAACATTAAATGAAGTGTCACTTCACTCATAGGATATTCAAATGTCCTAGTTCATTGAGCAAATTAACAAGACTTGAAAACCTCGGACGATCGATTCATTTATATAATTAAATTCATTTGGACTTAAAACAATCCCGGAAATATTGAAAAGATGTTTAAGATTCTTCTTAAGCACTTCCTCAATATGATAGGATATTTATAAGAACAATTGAATTTGATTATTCTTTGATGAAGAAAATCGTCCTTAAACTAAACCCAAAGAACCTAGACGTCATAGGAGATGACTAGCTATAGGATTAGGAATTTGGTAGAAAACCATAACCTTTCCCTTAGCTTTACCAGGAACTTGCTTAAATATTATAATTGTGTTTTAAGTGCAGCTTGGGATGACGGGAAGACCCTCCAGGTACGCTTTTATTTTATTGCAATTTACTTTCTTGCAATTTACTTTATTGCAAATGCATTTTACTTTTCTTGCATGATAAAACAACTGTTGCATGAAAACCCACACCTTTAGGATAGACCCTAAAACTGAAACCAAAACTAAGTTAAAAGTCATTGCAAGATAAAATTCACCGCCACAACATTTCAAAATATAAAACAACTCAAAATTTAATCACAAACAGAACACAAAACTACGATCGCAACTAAATTAAAACGTCCTTGTTGGATGATCGGGAATACCTCGGATGATGTAACCTACGTGTTGCTAACGGGATTTCCCACGGTCTAAATGAAAGTGTGGAACTCATTCGGTTGAGTTTAGCAAATTCATCCGGACTAAGTGAATCCGATAAAAATAATGATGCGGAAGGATGGAACCGTGGGATCTTAACCGGTGTCGTTATAATCAACTTTAAGATTTGTTTTAAATAAAACATAAAAAACACTTGGAAATTAAGATTTTCTCTAAACCAAAACACTTTTCTCAACTCCCGATTTATGATTTCTAAAACTAAACTTCGCAACAACAAGGAGCTTGGAGCATGGTGGGCGAGCACGACCATCGTCATCAATGAAAACTCGAGTCTACTTCAGCAAAACTTTTCTAGAATTAAATAACCAAGCCATAGGACTTCGAGGTAGCTTGCACTAGTGCAACATAAATCCTCAACTCTTCGTTAGGCATTTGCATTGCAAATTAAGCCCTAACCGGTCTTAGGATTCCGAGGTAGTCGTCCGATACGACAATAAACCCTCACATCTTCTAGAGCTATTTGTTTGATTTTATCATACAAATATAAGCCCTAATTAATTAAAATTAGCAAGATTGAAATATTAAATAAACATTAGGATTTTCCTAAATTCAAGCCAAACAATAGGATAGTCGGGAAATTACCGAAGTTCACTTCGAATCAGTGATTTCTCCTACCTTTCTTCCTTTGGATTCACAAAACAAAATGTTCCAAATTTGATCCATTCCCTATTGAAATTCCAAAATTCAATCTTTGAAAACCTTAAACTTTGAAATTCTTGAGAGCGGAATCATTGATTATTATCGAGAGTTTTCTTAGGTGATTCCGTCACTTAAGATGTAATTAACTATAGGGGCTTGCCCTTATAGGGAATTTTAAAGAACCCGAGTAATATAAACCCTGTTTAATGTTTTCATATTAAGCGAGGGAAACTTGTCGGCTTATAAAATTGGTTCACGGACCAAACGGATGTCACTAATCTTCTAGTTTATTTAATCAAGCCCCACCATCAAGCAGTGTGTCTATCCTTAGGGATAGGTACACGGTTTGTGGTGCGGTGCTCGTTTATATAAACTATTTGGGATGTGAGATCGGTTTAATCTCATACCTTAAAACCTTCAAATTTAAAATTATTTTCAAAATCAAATACTACTTTTCAAATTATTTATTTTAATTAAATTAAAAATTCGCCGACAGATTTCTGTTAGGCGACCCCTCTTCAAAATAAAACACGACCTAAAAATATGCCGACAGCATGTTTATGATAGAAGAAGAACCTTGAATAGTTTCATGTTTATTATGAAGATTATTCTAAATATCCATAATCACTTATTGTTGTGGGAATGATAATAAATAAAGATTAATATAAAGTTTGATGGATATTCATGAGATGAATATATGTATGGGGATACACATCAGATTTATATGTATTTATTGGAGAATAAATATTGGATCGACTCGCTTTCGAGATTAAATCATGGATATAAGTCATATGTTAATCTCAAGTTGTAGTGACATCGAATCCTTTGACACGAGATTGTCATGGTTCTCAACATGAGGAATATTATGTTTTGACATAACCCAACGTTGTCTTTGACCGGATGACCATAAAGATTATGATTGGGCATAATGTGAATCATGTAGTGAGATATGAGTAATCAAGATGAAATTTATCCCTCTTATAATAAGAGAGATATCTCCGGGCCCCTCGAGTGATTTAGACCGAGAATTGTGTGGCCACACTCAAATGAATTGATGGAGATCAATCGCATTTATTTAATCGATCTAATCGAGAGTCGAGAAATTAAAGATAGAGAGATATAAGGTTGACATTAATCCATGCCTTATATTCTATCATGATATCATGTGATAAAGGGATTATGTCATTAACAATCGGGTTGTCTCGGATCTCGAGACTCTTCATACTAACTCGGGTAGTTATAGTGTCTTGCTAGAGACCAACTATAACTTGTAGGTTTATAAATGGTGATTTAAGCCTACCGCCAATGTTAATTGAACCTATAGGGTCGCACAAAATTTGAATGGACTAGAATGGTTGATGAACACTCTCTCACTCGAGTAATTTATAATAATAAGATTATTTTAAATTACAAGCATGAATTAAAAGAGTTTTAATTCATCATATATTTAAAAAGGAGTTTTTAAATATATATTAAAAAATGACCTCTTTAATGAAGAGGTGCCATGAAACAGTGTCACTTCAATTAAAAGGAGGGGTCATGGCTTATGAAGTCAATTTTTTATTATTTTCCTTTTGAAATCCATAAGAGAGGAAGAGAGTTCTTTGGGTTTTGGAGAAAACCCCGTTTCCGATCTAGCGATTGGAAGCCATTTGGAAATCCGTTCGAGTGTGGATACCGGTAGAGGGCGGTGGTTTCGGCGCCTTAAAGATCCGAGGAAATCTAAGAGTAGAACTCTTGCATGGTATGATTTCTTGCACTTCTTTTTGGGTTTATGTTTTTGATTTGTATGAGCACATGAGATCCTTGGTGGTTTATTGGGGAAATGACTTTAATATGCGTACATGATTAATTTCGCTTCAGTTGCGCATGATCCCCAAAATCCAACAGTGGTATCGTAGACAACTTGTGTTTTCATAGAAATCAATTTAACGGCGTTTTTGGACGTCGGCTGCGGCGGCTATGGCCGCCGTCGGATTCGGCGGCGGCGGTTGGCCGATGGCAGCGGTTGGCCGTTGGCAGGCGGTTATGGCGGGCGGTCAATGTGGAGTTGCCACCAATAGGTGTCTAATGGGTTGGCACCTCTTGGTTTGTGAGGCCCAACTCCCTCGTGTCTATTCGTTCGAATGACCCCTATTCGCATTAATTAATTTATATGATTAATTAAATTATGATTCAATGCGAATTTAAAATCTGGATTCAAATTTTAATTAGATTAAAGTATTGAATCTATATCACAATATTTATAATTTTTTGCATGAAATTCCTTTTAAATAATTTATGAAATTTTGGATTGTTTTTGGCAAAAATATAAAATTTTTAGTATTGCGATGTACAGATTTTAATTAAGACCGCGCGAGGACGCTGCCCCTCGACCCCGTCCGCTAACCGGCTATCGGAACCGCCGTTTTTATTCCTAACGCCTCATAAATTTAATTGTTTTAGAAACATCGAGGCAATTATCAAGTAATTTTATTATTATTATTTTTTTTTAGTTTGTCAAACATGGATGTATTAATTAGATTAATACATGATGTATTGACTTGCGTGACACATAATATGACCCAGTGACTTCTGTGAATTGCATGGTTGTAATATTTTTAATTTTTGCAATGGGATGTAATTATTAATTATGGCATACGTGTCATTTTCTTTGTTGTAATTTATATTACATGTATTTATTCTTGGTGAGATAAATCGTGAGAAGACAAAGCAAGGCACTTGAAGTCCACTATCCACCATGGTGATGGAGGAGCTAGAAGTCCATGCAGGAGATGGTGATCTCGTAGGCTTTAGAAGTTACTTTTTACCCTTAGATTGGACTTTTGATCTTCATAATTGGCTTATGAAGATCATTCACGTTTTGGGGCCATATTTTGACACGCTTAATTATGCTTCGATTTTGATATTTTTCATGATGTGGTTTAGTATATGATACTAAAATAAATCATAACATCATTATAGTTTAAAATCTATAACGATCCCTCATTTGAAATTTTAAGTTTTTCATGCCATCCATTATTATTAAACACCTGTCAAAAACTAATATCACCATGATGTGAGTTCTACCAAAGTAGGAGTACATTAGATAATATTAGCATGACAGGATGAGTAATGGTGCTACTCATGTGTTTAAAATGGTAAAACTTATTTAGGCTTACAAAATGGTTTTGGGCCTAAGGGCATAAGATGAGATTTAAACATGCTACGACATAAGATGTCAAAAATCCCATTAAGAGTTGCATTTGATGCAATTGGTAATAGTTACTACCTAAATATACTTGATTTTAAGTGTCATGCCAAAGTCGACTTAAAATTAAGTATAATTATGGATCTTATACCACTAAAGTTAATATAATTTTAAAAGAGAGATTATTAATTTAGTGGGAGTTTTTCATAATTAATATACTTAAACTTTGCATTTATTGTAGATGGCCAACAACAATAATAACAATTCGCATTTTCATTGCGATCGGTCCTTGAGAAGGACAAGCTTACGAGGGCTAACTTCCTTGATCGATTTCGTAATTTGAGAATTGTTCTCAAACACGAAAGGAAGTTTTATGTCCTGGATGAACCTCACCCCGAAAAACCGGATGATAATGCCACCGTAGCGAGAAAGAATGCTTATGAGAAGCATCATAGTGACTCTGTAGATGTTGCTTGCTTGATGTTAGTTGCCATGAGTTCGAGATCCGTAAAGATTTAGAACATATGGAGGCTTATGATATGATCATAAACCTAAAGGAAATGTTCCAAAGCAACAAGCAAGGCAAGAAAGATATAAAACTACCAAGGCATTGCATTCTTGCAAAATGATCGAAGGTAGTTCAGTTAAGTGCTCATGTATTGAAAATGAAAGGTTACATGGAGCACTCGGCAAGGCTTGGATTTCCATTAAGCCAAGAATCGGCTACTCGATTTGCTCTCGAATTCACTTCCTCGTAGTTATGACCAGCTTGTCATGAACTACAATATGAATGAGATGGACAAATCAATATCGGAGTTGCATACGATGCTTAGACCGCTGAACAAAATATAAAATCCAAGCCTGGGCAAATCTTAATGGTTAAGCAAAAGGGTAAGAGTTTTAAGAAGAAAGGAAAAAGAAAAGGCAAAGGTTGGGGTGGAAAGTCCAATCCTAAACCTAAGCCCAATCTTAGTTCCAAGGCTAAATCCCAGAAGGATGATGTCTGTTTCTTTTGCAATGAACCCAGTCATTGGAAAAGAAATTGCAAACTTTATATGGAAGATCTAATGAACAAGAAAACCGGTGGGACCAAGTGCTTGAGTATAAATGTTATACGGATTAATTATACTCCTTCTAGTTCCTGGATAGTGGATACCTGGATTCGCATCTCACATTTGTTCAAATGTGCGGGGACTAAGGGGAGTAGAAAGCGAAACGGGGCGAAGTGGATCTTTGCGTAGGCAATGGAGCAAAAGTTGCTTGCTTTAGGCTGTAGGAAGTTATGAACTTTCTTTACCCGAGTGGGCTTTTGTTAGTATTGAACAATTGTTTTTATATTCCTACAATGTGTAGAAACATTGTTTCAGTTTCTTGTTTGGATAATGATGGTTTTGCTTTTATTATTAGGAATAATATTTGCTCCATTTATCATAAAGATATGTTCTATGCAAATGCTGTTTTACTATATGGTCTTTATGTTTTGAACCTTCAAATATCCAATGATTTTTCTATATGTAACATTACTACCAAGAAATTTAAGTCAAATGACTTGAATGTAACCTATCTTTGGCATTGTCGTCTAGGACACATAAATGAGAAACGCATTTCAAAACTCCATAAAGATGGACTTTTGAATTCATTTGATTATGAATCATTTGATACTTGCGAATCATGTCTTTTGGGGAAAATGACAAAGGAGCCTTTTACTTGGACACTGTGAAAGGGCTAATGAATTATCAGTCCTAATACATATAGATGTATGTGGACCATTAAGTATAGAAGCCATAGGAGGTTACGGGTACTTCATTACCTTTATCGATGATTTCGGTAGGTATGATTATGTCTATTTGATGAGACATAAATATGAAGCATTTGAAATGTTCAAGTATTTTCAAAATGAAGTACAAAATCAACTCGGTAAGACAATTAAGGTGCTTCGATCCGATCGAGGTGGAGAATATTTGAGCCAAGAGTTTGGTGATCATCTTAAGAGTTGTGGAATTGTTTCACAACTTACTCCTCTGGAACACCACAATGGAATGGTGTGTCCGAAAGAAGGAATCGAACTCTATTTGATATGGTTCGATCAATGAAGAGTGCATCGGATCTTCCACTTTCCTTTTGGGGTTATGCACTTATGATGACTGCTTTTACACTAAATAGAGTTCCATCCAAAAGGGTTGAAAAGACACCATATGAGATATGGACTCGGGAAGAAGCCTAGTTTGCTTTTTCTTAAGATTTGGGGTTGTGAAGCTTATGTAAAGCGTTTACATTCTAATAAACTTGAACCTAAATCGATAAATGTATTTTTGTGGGTTATCCTAATGAGACTAAAGGATATTACTTTTACAATCCCATTGAGAACAAAGTGTTTATTGCTTAGAAATGGTTTCTTTTTGGAAAGGAAATTTATTTCTAAAGGAATCGATGGGAGTAAAGTACAACTCGAAGAAGTTCGAGAGTCACAAAATAACATTGAAATACCTTTGGATGATGGTGGTCAACAAGGAGTTATTGACACACCAGTTATAACACAAGAACTATGTAGATCTGATAGAATACGTTATGAGCCTGAGAGATATGAATTTCTCATGAATAATGATCATGATGTATTGTTAATGGATCATGGTGATCCTACTACCTATCAAGATGCTATGTTAAATCAAGACTCGACAAATGGTTAGAGGCCATGAAATCGAAATCCAATCCATGTATGATAATCAAGTTTGGAACTTGGTTGATCCACCAAATGATATTAAGACCATTGGGTGCAAGTGGGTTTTCAAGAAGAAAACTGACATGGATGGTAATATGCATACTTATAAAGCAAGACTTGTTGCAAAAGGTTTTAAGCAAATTCATGGTATTGACTATGATGAAACTTTTTCACCGGTAGTCATGCTTAAGTCTATTAGAATTCTCATTGCCATTGCTTGCATATTATGACTATGAGATATGGCAAATGGATGTTAAAACTGCGTTTCTTAATGGAAACTTGTTTGAGGATGTGTATATGACACAACTCCGAAGGTTTTGTTCATCCCGAGAATTCCGGTAAAGTGTGCAAGCTTCTAAGATCCATTTATGGTTTGAAGCGAGGCTTCAAGGAGTTGGAATCTTCGTTTTGATGAGACAATCAAAGAGTTTGGCTTTATCAAAAATGAAGATGAACCTCGTGTTTACAAGAAAGTTAGTGGGAGCACTATTGTTTTTCCGGTCTTATATGTCGATGACATATTACTCATTGGGAATGACATACCTACCTCGCACAATGTCAAAACTTGGTTGGGTAAATGTTTCTCGATGAAGGATTTAGGAGAGGCATCCTATATCCTAGGGATAAAGATCTATAGAGATAGATCTAAAAGGCTAATTGCTTCTAAATCAAAGTACATATATAGACCTTATACCGAAAAGGTTCCGTATGGAAGAGTCCAAGAGAGGATTCTTGCACTATGTCGCATGACATAACGCTTAGCAAGACTCGGTGTCCTAACACTAATGATGAGCGAGAGCGTATGAGTAAGATTCCATATGCTTCTGCTATAGGATCTATCATGTATGCCATGTTATGTACTTAGACCGGATGTTTCTTATGCTTTAAGCATAACGAGCGAGATACTGATCGGATCCCGTGAAAGTCATCTGGATAGCTAGCCAAGAACATTCTTAAGTACTTGAGAAGAACTAAGGATGTGTTCTTGGTCTTTGGTGGATTAGAAGATGATCTGGTTGTAAGAGGTTACACAGATGCAAGCTTTCAATCACACAAAGATGATTATCGATCGCAATCGGGATATGTGTTTTGTTTAAATGGTGGTGCTTATTAGTTGGAAGAGTTCAAAGCAAAGCACCGTCATTCTTGATTCTACAACCGAAGCCGAGTACATAGCAGCATGTGATGCAACGAAAGAAGCAAGTTGGATAAAGAAATTTGTTTCGACCTTGGAGTGATTCCTAGTATCACAAATCTCGTTGAGATTTATTGTGACAACAATGGTGCTATATAGCACAAGCAAAGGAACCTAGGTCACATCGGCGATCCAAACATATACTCGGGCGTTATCATCTCCTTAGAGAAATTATCGAGAGAGGTGACGTTAAAATATGCAAAGTTGCAACAGATGACAATGTTGCGGATCCATTAACTAAACCTACTACCACAAGCAAAACATGAGGGTCATGTAAGGTCCATGGGTATTAGATACATTGATAAATGGGCCTAGTGCGAGTGGGAGATCTGTTAGTGATAGTGCCCCAGGCCTATTATACGGATATTATATGGATATGTATTTTGAACTTTTTATGAATATTTTTCTATTTTAATTAGCATGTTTATGATAGAAGAAGAACCTTGAATAGTTTCATGTTTATTATGAAGATTATTCTAAATATCCATAATCGCTTATTGTTGTGGGAATGACAATAAATAAAGATTAATATAAAGTTTGATAGATATTCATGAGATGAATATATGTATGGGGATACACATCGATTTATATGTATTTATTGGAGAATAAATATTGGATCGACTCGCTTTGAGATTAAATCATGGATATAAGTCATATGTTAATCTCGAAGTTAGTAGTGACATCGAATCCTTTGACTCGAGATTGTCATGGTTCTCGACATGAGGAATATTATGTTTTGACATAACCCAACGTTGTCTTTGACCGGATGACCATAAAGATTATGATTGGGCATAATGTGAATCATGTAGTGAGATATGAGTAATCAAGATGGAAGTTATCCCTCTTATAATAAGAGAGATATCTCTGGGCCCCTCGAGTGATTTAGACTGAGAATTGTGTGGCCACACTCAAATGAATTGATGGAGATCAATTGCATTTATTTAATCGATCTAATCAGGAGTCGAGAAATTAAAGATAGAGAGATATAAGGTTGACATTAATCCATGCCTTATATTACTATCATGATATCATGTGATAAAGGGATTATGTCATTAACAATCGGGTTGTCTCGGATCTCGAGACTATTCATACTAACTTGGGTAGTTATAGTGTCTTCGTTAGAGACCAACTATAACTCTGTAGGTTTATAAATGGTGATTTAAGCCTATCGCCAATGTTAATTGAACCTATAGGGTCGCACAAAATTTGAATGGACTAGAATGGTTGATGAACACTCTCTCACTCGAGTAATTTATAATAATAAGATTATTTTAAATTACAAGCATGAATTAAAAGAGTTTTAATTCATCATATATTTAAAAAGGAGTTTTTAAATATATATTAAAAAATGACCTCTTTAATGAAGAGGTGCCAGTGAAACAGTGTCACTTCGATTAAAAGGAGGGGTCATGCGCTTATGAAGTCAATTTTTTATTATTTTCTTTTTGAAATCCATAAGAGAGGAAGAGAGTTCTTTGGGTTTTGGAGAAAACCCAGTTTCCGATCTAGCGGTTGGAAGCCATTTGGAAATCCGTTCGAGTGTGGATACGGTAGAGGGCGGTGGTTTCAGCGCCTTAAAGATCCGAGGAAATCTAAGAGTAGAACTCTTGCATGGTATGATTTCTTGCACTTCTTTTTGGGTTTATGTTTTTGATTTGTATGAGCACATGAGATCCTTGGTGGTTTATTGGGAAATGACTTTAATATGCGTACATGATTAATTTCGCTTCCGTTGCGCACGATCCCCAAAATCCAACAACTCTTGAGCAGTCACTTCAGACTCAGCAAGAATCAGTCACCCAAGTCAGAGGAGGAACGGGATCACATGAGTAAGGTACCTTATGCTTCAGCTATTGGTTCACTTATGTATGCTATGGTTTGCACCAGGCCGGATATTGCCCATGCAGTGGGAGTTATTAGCAGATATATGAGTAATCCAGGAAAGGAACATTGGGAAACAGTGAAGTGGATCTTGAGGCACCTAAGAGGCTCTTCAAAAACTTGTTTGTGTTTCTCAAGTAATAGTTCAAAGGTACGGGGCTATGTTGATGATGATCTAGATGGAGATATTGATACTAAAATGAGTACTACATACTATATTTATACTTTTGGTGGCACTGCAGTATCATGGTGCTCTAATCTGTAGAAGACAGTTTCGTTGTCTACTACATAAGCATAGTATATAGCAGTGTCAAAGGCTGCAAAGGAGATGATATGGCTACAGTGTTTCTTTGATGAATTGGGCAAGAAGGATCAGAAGGGCATTCTCTACAGTGATAGTCAGAGTGTCATATTCCTTGCTAGGAATCTAACATTTCAGTCCAGGACCAAGCACATTCAGATCAAGTATCACTTCATATGGACATTGTTGGATGACAGACAATTGTTGCTCGAGAAAATTTGTGGAAGTGAGAACCCTGCTGATATGTTGACGAAGGGTGTTACTCTTGAGAAGCTGAAGCTGTGCGCAGCTTCAGTTGGTCTTCTGGTGTGAAGACAGGGGCCTTGAGTTGCAGAGGTTGAGGATAACACATTTGAAGAAATAAGTGATGCCGCTTATGGAGAATATCACATTTGAAGAATTGGGCGACGCCATCAGTGGAGGATATCAGTTTGAGGAGGAAGAATGTTGCAGCCTGTTTACCGATCTCCAAGTGGGAGAATTGTTAGAAGCTGTGGAGCCCAGTCCACTAATCTACCATTTTGATTTCGAAAAGCCACATCTCCTCATGTACCCGCTAACCGGTCCCGCCTCTTCCTTATAGGGCTATCAAAACGGCTCGTTGTTCGCGAATAGCTCGTGTTCGGCTCATTAAGAAGCTCGTGTTTGGCTCGTTCGCTAATGTTAACAAGCCTTAACGAGCCGAACACAAACAAAGATTTGTTCATTCGTGTTCAGCTCGTTTTAGCTCGAAATACTATTCCTCGCACACACACACACATATATATGTGTATATATATATATATATATATATATATGTATATACATATATATATGTGTGTACATGTATATATACACACACACATATATATATGTATATATATATATATATATATATATATATATATGTGTGTGTGTGTGTGTGTGTGTGTGTGTGTGTGTGTGTATTTCTATCTATATGTATATATGCATGTATGTATGCATGTATGTATCTATATATATACATATAGATAGAAATACACACACACACACACATACATATATATATATATATATAGTATTTTAAAAAAATTTAAAAGATTTATAATCAATTAAACTTATTAATTAAGCAAATATAATAAAAAATATTAAATTAGATTCAAAGGATGTTTTAATATAAACTATAATTCTTAAATCTTGACTCAATCCTTAACATCTTATGGTTATGTGATTAGGATTGTCAAAACGACTCTTTGTTCGTGAATAGCTCGTGTTCGGCTTGTTAAGCAAACTAGCCGATCACGAACACACTTTTTGGGCTCGAAATATAAATGAGCCAAACACGAGCTGAGCCTTGGCTAGCTCCTGTTCGGCTCATTTGCACCCCTACTTTCTTATCAACTGTTCCCGCCATATCAATAAGTAGCCTTTAATTAAATTAATCTAATTGTAATTTAATTTATTTTTAAGGTTCCTGTGGGTAGAAGCACGGTGAAGAGGTATTGAAATTGGAGAAAAAGACAAGGCCAACCGGAGGCTATAGGCGGATTCCTTGGTTCAATTCCAGTGGCAATTAAATTTGCATGGTGAATAAAGGAATAAATTAATTCCTTATTGGCGAGTCTTACATGAACAAGAAGTTGAAAGGTTTTGGCTTTTTTTTTTTTTCCGGCAGTGGCTCTCTAATAGAGAAGTGATAGAGAAATAATTTATTCTTGTAAGTTGATATGGTCTTCTGGTGTAAATTCTTCAATTAATAAAATCTTCTGCAACTCTGTGGACGTAAGTAAAATTTGTTGAACCACGTAAATCTCTGTGTCTACTTTTCTGATGTGAATTTTCTCGTTTTATTTTTTTGCTTCATCGTCGATCGTTCCAATTATTTTATATATATCATAACACCTCGCTCGGTAGCGACAATTCCTTCCGAAAGCAAGCTATGAATCATCCTGACAGCAAGTTTCGACGGGTACCTCACAGGTCTGCGACAGATTCCATTTAAGACATTGCAAGATTGGGTGATCCAGCTGAGGTGATGAACTAACTGGACAAGCGAGACTCGAGCTCTGTAATCTTAAGCCGAATGGAAAATGAGCCACGATTCACTACGAAAAAGCCAGCCAATCACATTAGATCAACCAAGTCTGCTACCGGACCGAACGACCGCCTCATAACCGATCGCCCTAGTTGACCACCCCAAAAGACACTAAGCAAGATAGTCATATGGTTGAACACCTCAACCAACCAACGCGTAATCTAGAGGGCACATATGCCACTCGGTTAGTCGTTTCAATCATTTAACTTCAGGCCAATTAACCGGCAATTACTGTCAATGTTGAAATTCAAATTGTAATACAAATATGATATAAAATTTATATAATCAATTATAGCCTTAATGACATTAAAAATTATTTTTATAATCGTTTTTTCATTTCTATAATTGTACAAAATACGCCTAAGAGAAGTCCTGTGTTCAATAAAGTCAAAAATTTATTGCTAACGATTATTTAATAATTTTCATAGCATTATTTTTGTTGTTGCTATGAAGAAGTAGGAAAACTTGGGGAACTACTACTACACACACACACAGACCAAAAATATCAGTACGAATCTCAAAGAGAACAAACGACCAAGATGAAAGAGTCTCATTTCGAGGTAAGAGATCAACCGACGGTTCAAGGATGAGCATGAAGCCGCGTCTCCAAACCCATAATAGGTTCAAGCTCTAGAGATGGTTCCCCGCTTGGTAGCTGCAAGACTAGTCGAAATTAAGACGTGAATCATCCCATCATCAAGTCTCATCTGATACCCCACACACACACCAAAAATATCAGTACGAATCTCAAAGTGAACGAAAGACCAAAATGAAAGAGTCTCATTTCGAGGTAAGAGATCAACTGACGGTTCAAGGATGAGCATGAAGCCGCGTCTCCAAACCCATAATAGTGCTCGAAGCTCTAGAGATGGTTCCCCGCTTGGTAGCTGCAAGACTAGTCGAAATTAAGACGTGAATCATCCCATCATCAAGTCTCATCAGATACCCCGCGCAGGCTGTGATAAGATTCGCTTATAACCTTGCAAGGTCAAGAATCCGGCCGAGGCGACGAATCAACCAGGAAGGCAAGATACAAGCCCTATAAGACTCAAGCCGAACAGAAAATGAGTCACGACTCACAACAAAAAAAAATTGGCCGATCACATTCAACCGACCAACTCTACGTCCGGACCAAATAACCACCTCACAACCGATCATTCTGGCCGACTGTGCCAAAAGCCACGAGCAAGATAGTTATACGGTCGAACATCTTGACCGACCAACATGTACTTCAAATGACACATATGCCACTCAGTTGATCGCCTTATTCGATTGACTTCAGGCCAGCTGATCCGCCAATTATCGCCAATGTTGACATTCAATTGTAAAACAATTATGACATAAAATTTATACCATCAATTAGAGCCTTAATAACATCAAAAATAGTTTCCATAACACTTCTATTCCTTTTTGTAATTGTACAAAACACACCTCCATAAGCATGTGGCAAAAATACGAATAAAGAGGCCTTGCTCTCGATTCTCCCCAAAAAGATCCCAGATTTATTCTACTTTATCTTCCTTCTCTACTTCACTTGGCTCTAATTCTCGGAGCGTGATTCACAAATTACAAACTGGGATCCAACATGGTTCTGTCAATGTATAAATTTGGAGCCTAAAAGATTAACTCGACAGGTTAAGTTGATTTGAACTTTTGGCTTAAGAAATTTGAGTTCAGATTAACTGGAATAATTTTTTGGTCAGACTTGGGTCAGGAATCTTAACCCATTAAAATTTTCTAGCTGAGTTTGCGTTGATCCACTAACCTAAAATTGACCAAAAACCAACTTGCTAGCTTGAAATTAACTCGAAATCAACCCACCAATCCGAAATTTACTCGAGATTGAGCTGTAATCGATACAAATTTGACTCAAATAGTCATTGTACCTTATGCTAAACGGGTTATATGGTTCCTGTTTGGGTCAACAGATTGAAGACGGATTGGACTTCTTGACTCATTGAATATTCTAGTCAGATTTAGATCAAGTTGTTTTGGGTCAAGTCAATTTCAGATCAGACCTCCAACTCGCAAGTCTGACTTGACACACCTATGATATATACCATTGTACAAGAGCTAAGAGAGCATTTTCATATTACTATTTATGAAACCTTTTTAAGTAGAATGGATTCATCTCTTAAATATTGAGGCATCTTTTAGTGAAAAATGATAAAATTTCAATAGATACTCCATGATTAAGCGTGCTCATGATGAATCACTCTCGGGACGAGTGACCTCTTAGAAAATTACAATAACATGATAAAATTGTGAAGCTATTAGGCCAAATTTGATAATATCTTAATGGATGAGAGATTGGGCTGTCTTAGAAATGAATTCAAACTCAAAATCATGATTCTTTGATGCTACTTCTCCCTTGATGGTATTTTCAAGTGGATATTGATCGTAAGTAAATATTAGTTTATCAGATAAGTAAAATTTAAAGATGTTGTAGAAAAAACCGTATCCATGCTCCATATACGACAGCCCTAAGGAATTTGGACAAAATTCGAAAGGACGGGGCCCGTGGTTGACCAGACCGCATTAGTCTTTCGAGTCACGTCACACCACACAAACAAATCTCAAGTCGTCCACTTAAAATCCATCTCGTTTTAAAGGCCAAAGGTTTTATTTCTTCCCTTTATAGAAATTAAATAACCATTCCATATTTTTTTACTATTCATCCTTATTTAGCCTTACTCAAAAAGTGAATGGGAAGCCTCTTCCTCCCCTTCCTCCTCCTCGCCTTCCCCCTCCTCCCCCTCCCGTCCACTTCCACAGACACAATCACTCCCTCCCAACCTGTAGCCACCGGCCAAACCCTCATATCTGCCGGAGGAACCTACGAACTGGGCTTCTTCAACGCCTCCTCACCATCCAGCTCTTTCTTAGGCATATGGTTTCACAAAATCCCCATTCGCCAGATCGTCTGGGTAGCGAACCGCCGATCTCCGATCACTACTGGAAACGCCACTCTTTCTCTATCTACAGACGGCAATATTCTCATCACCGCCCCCGACGTCAACGGCGGCGGCATAGAAACGGTCTGGTCAACTAACACATCCGGCCTAAAAATCCCATCTTTAAAGCTTCTGGACTCGGGCAACCTAGTGCTAACCGACGGCGGATCAAATGCCATTGTTTGGGAGAGTTTTTACGACCCCTCCGACGCCTTCCTCCCGGAAATGGAACTCGGATTAGACCTAACACGTCACCTTGAGAAGAAGCTCATGTCCTGGAAATCCTCCGACGACCCGTCGCCGGGGGCGTACACCTACGGTGTTCGCCGCACCGGTTCGTCGGAGCTCGTTGTCTGGAACGGCTCAAACATCGAATACCGAACCGGGCCATGGACCGGAGTTTCATGGAGCGGCATTCCCCAAATGAACTCGGATCTCCACTTCATCTTCACCTTCGTCGTTCAACCTCACGAAATTTACTACACGTACGAATCGGTCAATAAGTCTGTAATGAGTTTGATAACCCTCGACCCGAACGGCGGTTTACAACGGCTGGTTTGGTTGGGCGGCGAATGGAGGCAGTACTGGCGGCTGCCGGAGGACAAGTGCGACGGCTATGGCACGTGCGGGTCGTTCGGGATATGCAACGTGTACTACCCCGAAGGGGTTTGCAAGTGTTTACAGGGGTTTGAGCCGAGGTTGACGTTGGATTGGGCGTTGAGGGATTATTCAGGCGGGTGTAAAAGGAAAACGGCGTTGAATTGTTCAGTAGGAGGAGGTGATGGGTTCGTGAAGGTGAGTGGGGTGAAGCCGCCGGACACGGAGAACGTCACGGTGATCGCCGGAAAGGGAGTCGATGATTGTGGCTCTTTGTGTTTGAGAGAATGCCTGTGTGTGGCTTATGTTGTGCTTGGTGGGAATTGTTTGTGGTGGGCTGGTCAGCTAATCGACATCAAAGAGTTTGCTTCCTGGACCGGAGGAGGGGTCGACATCTATCTCCGGCTAGCTGCTGCTGATTTAGGTAAGTTTTGTTCTTAATTATTCGAGCACAGATTGGTTCTGCTCTTCCCGCACTAATTAATTGAATAATATGGTTACTATTTGGTTAATCTTTCCAAGAAGTTCCATGTATTACGCCACGTGGCTCAATACATAAAATTGCATACATGTCATTAAGTGCTTATAAGTACAATTAGGAGTATTGAATTGAATGTTAATTATTCCAATGGACAATTCTGACCAGTCAAGGTTCATCTGATTTGTCAAATAAACCATGCCAACAATAACTTTAAATCGAACCAACCTACACTAGATAAAGATGGTTTAAGCTGATCAGATTGAATTAGGCTTAAAATTAGGCCGGAGCCGACGAAGGAGAATGGACTGGTTTGCGGGGTCTGGGTCTGAAAGAATAAGTCGTCGTGTGGAGGGCCTTTTGGAAGCTAATTATTGAGTATTGTAATTAATTATCTACATCAAAGTGCTGCTTGCTTTTCAAATATTGTATAGCTGCCATAGAAAGAGGACATCTCTATTTTCCACGGTGACATCAGGCGAAATTGACTTGGCCCATGATACAGATCCCCTATCGCCAGTGGGGTCCTGCAGTTGAAACCATAATAAATATGTGTTTGGACGCTTGCTTTTTATTTTCGTGGATAAGTTATGCTTGTGGTAGATGAAGTTTAATGTCCTTATTAAATCGTGAAAAGGACCAACTTCTTTTGAGTTCGAGACCTTCTTCATTCACCCATCTTTTAGCCTCTCACAGAAGGATGCACCAATTTTATCAGGAATTTGTATATAATTGTATACTAACGTCACATAGCATCTCCTATTTAGTTGAAATCACCGTTTTCTCATTTCTTCATCTACATGTAATTGTTGACGCCAACATATGTGTCAAAACTATAGCCGATTGAACGTGTAAAAAATGACTGAGAATGATCGGTGATGTTTTAAGCGTCATGGAAATAACACAAATTGGACTCGAGGAACTTCAATCATCATCAAATTGCTCCAAGCAAACTTGTTTGCAAAATAGACTCCGTCAACCAATTCAGTGCAATAAAATTATCAAAGTAGAGTTAAATCTAGTTAATCTTCAGTCTACCAAGTTCATAATGATAAATTTCATATTAAATTGCATATCAACATTTAAGTTTACTACTACTGTATGCTGGGGAATCAACATTCTAGTGAATAACCTTTATTTAAATTGCTCTCTTGTTATTTAGAGGGGTAATTAGTCATAAAGGCTTGAGTCTACCGAAAAACTCAAACATTTGATCAAAAAATTTGTAAAATAAGTGCAAAATATCTAGTAGTGTCTTATCCTCATGCTTAATCTGTCTTTAGAAAATTTGATCCAAAATTTCATGTAAAACTCTCTTGTCCTTATTTCGAGAGGTGGGGCACAAATAGTTTCTCATCACCTTCATATATGTCCTAATTAGGAGTGTTGCCACCTCACACAGCTCTGTCATGCCTTAAGGCACAGGGAATTGAAGTTTCTAAATCTTTCTATTCATGACTAGAAGATAAATAAGAAATTGTTGGTGTTAGATTGTGATCTAACTTTTCTCCTATCCTCTTATATATAGAAAGGCATGACAGAGTTGGATCGGTTGGCAAGGGAGAGCGCTTCCTCTCTACAGTCCAAGTTCGATTCTTGGGCTCTTCAATATTTGGGCAAATTTTTACCGTTCGTGGGTTGGGTCGGAGTGGCCAACAGGTCATTGGACCAGGGAGGCGATCGGGCACACGAGCTGAAGCCTGGTTGTCACAGTGGGTTGGGTCCACAATCTGGGCCACGAGGTCGCACGTCTCCTCAGCGTTGCTCATGCTAAACTATGCGGACTGCGATCCGTGGCACAAAATTACGCGGATCGCACGGGAGAGCCCTCTGATTTCATGAAATTGGGTGGTTCTGGTGGGCTATTGTGGAATCACATGAATTGTAGTCATTTTTGGACAGTTTTTAGTTTTCTTTCTTTGTTTTTGGTTCATTTTGATCCTGTAAATAGGACATAAAGAGGAGAAAGTAGGTGAAGTCCCCCGACCTACTTGTGCGCTCAACGAGACTGCTAGAAGAAAAAAACGAGTCTCCCAATCTACTAGAAGGAGATCAATGGGATATCTTAAATAAAAAAAATGTGTCACTCGACCTGCAAGCAGACAATCAATGAGATCTTTTAGAACAAAATGGTGTCGCTTGGCTTGCTTGCAGGAGATCAATGGGATCTCGTATCACTTTGCTGTTGCGCTTTTTGGAGGAAGAATGTGGAATCCCCTGACCTGCTAGCAAACGATCAACGAGATCTCCTAGAAGAATAAAGTGTCCCTTGCCTGCTTGCAGATGATCAATGAGATCTCCTTATGCGTTAATGAGATTTTCCATGTTGCTATTGCGCTTTCCAGAGGGGATTTCCTGCATTTCCATCACGTTTTGCTGCATTGCGACTGCGATTTTTGGATGAAATTTTTTGCTATGTTAAGATGCCAATATATGGAGAATCTCGCCCCCCTGAAAATAATAAGCACCAGAATTTTTTGAGGGGATGATACCGACATCATTTGAAAATGAGTGGAATCTTTCTTTGAGAGCATGAAAGACCAAGATTTGTACAGATCGACCACCTCGTTGGCGAGAATGAAGACAGTTGACAGGCTTTCCAATCGAGGATGTTGGCGCTTGAAGAAGAGAACATGAAGTTGCGGACCTCCTAACTATGAGTAGGATGTCGAAGGGGATTAATGAGTTTATTTCCATTGACTTGCTAGAGTATTTGTACCAGTGTGTGTTGGTCTTTGTAGTCTTTCAGTCATTTGTTATATTTGTACACGGCTACAGTGCTTTTCTCTGTACCTATTTCTTTCTTACTTGTTGCCCCATCTTCTGGGATGATTTACCCCATTTCTTGAGTGCTATTGACCAACTTTTGTGATGATGTTGCCTGATTTTTGAGCTTTTGCTGCCCTACTTTTGTGGCATTGTTGATGTCTTCGTCTCCGTAGTAGGATCATAGTGGCATCGAATTCTTTCGAGGCTCAAGCTTTCTAAGATTCTCTGCTTCTCAAACGTATAGCAGTCTGCAAGCAAAGTTAGCACTTGTGCTTTGTATAAGGAATAATTATGTATCTTTTACAACTCATGCCATTTGAGGCTCGTGCCTTCTGAGGCTCGTGCCTTTTTTGGCTATTGAAGTATTTATACATTCCGAGGCTTGTAGCTTTCTAAGGTTTTTGGTGTACCAATGTATTCTGAAGCTTGTAGACTTCTAAGCTCTTTATGTAGATATCTTTTCAACCACTTGTTCTCATAGAGTCTTTCTATTAAGAATCATGGCCACTACTAGCTTCCCATCAAAACTTGTCTCCTTGGTTCATCTTCTAGGGGCAGGGTATCTTCCCATTGAGTTGCCTCTTGGGCTCGAGTTGTAGAGGTATTGTAACTTCTCATTGAGTCTCGTCTCCTAGGCTCAACTTCTAGTAGTACTGGAAATTTTCATCGAGTCTTACTTTTTGGGCCCGACTTTCAGGGGTATGGTATCTCCTTATTTAGTCTTACCTTTTGGGCTCGTCTTCTAGGAGTATAGTATCTTTACATCGAGACTTGCAACTTGAGCTCGACTTGCATGGGTACGGGTTAAATTCTTGTCTGCCATTATGAATGGATGACTTAGGTTGTTAGTCGAAGCGCACCCGTTTGATGACTATAGTCTGTAATAGAAGAGGTCAATGAGAAATCATTAAGGGTTTTTGACCTCTCCGAGACTGTCAGTCAAAGCTTCTTCTTGACAACTATAGCTTGTGATGGAAGAGGTTGAATTGAGTTCTCCTGGGACTGATGAAGCCCAAAATGAAGTGTCAAAATATTTTGCATTTCTTAAGATGGGCATAAGTCAAAATGGACTGTACATTTTCTTGGAAATATGGTTGCAATCTTACTCAATAATAACATTTGATAACTTGCTAATTGCGGTATTAAATTTTTTGTCCTCTAGCGGTGGCATTCTCCACAAGCGCCTATAAAATAAGCCCTGCATCAAATCTTGAAGAGATCAGTTTCTTTTTCTAGTTGATGAAGAACTCCAATATAATGACGAGGCATTTGGGAAGCATTATTTGTGAAGTTGTCCCCTAATCTTGAAACAGTTCTAGAGGACTTACTGTCCGAATGAAAGTGGGACGACTACGCTATCACATTCGTGCTCAGAATGTTAACGTGAATGATATTTCGATACCGCATTGAATGTTTACCTATAACATAGAAGTTGTCATAAAATTTGTGTTTGAATAAAATGCGAGAAGATTATCCTGCCACAGCTATGCTTGGGACATTAATGTGAATGTCTTTTTAAGGTTGCAGCAAAGGTTGCACCCCACATTGGAGAATGCAAAGAAATTATCTTCAAGTGGTGTAAATGAGGCTCTTTCACCAGCTGGATGATTTATATTAGTGGGAAATAAAATAGAGGCTCGACTTCTTAGACTTAAAGACAACGCTGAACGGGTTCACTTCCCATAGATGATGTCAAATTGGTGTGTTCCAGAAGGTCTGCGATGGTAACGTAATGAATTATTGTCTTAACATTGTAAAAAACCTAGAACAACTCAGATAAATTAAAGAAAAGTAAGGAAGAGACATCTCAATTTTTACACGAAAAACTCTAAAAAGAGAAAAAAATCATGGGCCCTACCCCTGTTGAAATAACCCATTATGAATGATGAGTACACAATTCTACTCTTCTTAGGAATTAGAGAAGATAGAGTTACAATGATGATCATTGTAAATGTACAATAGTCGTTCATCGATAATAGCTATAATCTGACTGTAATGAATGTAGTATTTGGTGATAGCAGACTGCAAGAGCCGCATCTACTACTATGAAGGCAGTAATCCACCGTGAAGCTTGTAGACGGTAGTTATAGCACCAACTTGTCGAATAGGCTGTAGTTGAAAGTCATGGTAGTAATTGACCGTGTAGGTCACATATGGTTGCTTCAAAAGCATCGACTGGCCACAGAGACATTAGTAAGAAGCTATAGGAGTTGTGAGCCACATAAGCTGTAGTAGAAAGTTGTAAGAGTTATGAGCCACGTAGGTCGTAGTTGGTCACATAGGTCATCGTGGTGAGCTATGATGACGTCTGTAGGCCGTAGAGGCCAGAATAGTGAGCTACACTAGCTGAGGATAGCGTAGGTCGTAGTTGGTAACATAGACTGTAGTGGTGAGCTAGGGTGATGTGCGTAGGCTACAGAGGTCGGAGTCGGGAGCTACATGAGCTGAGGACTGTGTAGGTCATAGTTGATCACATAAGTCATAGTGGTGAATTGTGATGTTGACGCTTATAGGCTGCAGATATCGGAGTTGAGAGCTGCATGAGCCGTGGACCACGTAGGTTGTAGTTGGTCATTTAGGTTATATTGATGAGTTGTGATAACGTTGGTAGTCCGCAAATGCCAGATTCAGGAGCTGCATGGGCTGTCGACTTCATTTGTCGTAGTGGTTGAGCTGCGATGACGTCTGTAGGCCGCATAGGTTGGAGTCGGGAGCTATATGAGTTGGAAGCCACGTAGGTTGTAGTTGGTCACTTAGGTCGTAGTTCTGAGTTGTGATTATGTTCATAGGCTATAAAGGTTGGAGTCGAGAGCTGCAACTGAGAATTTCTTAGGTCATTATTATTCATGTAGGCCATAGTGGTGAGCTGTGATAATATTTGTAAGTCGCAGAGGCCGAAATCAGGAGTTGTATAAGCTGTGATTAATGTAGGCCATAGTAGTTAGATTAGAGTCTAGATTTGCATGAGTTATGAACCAGATAGATTGTCGTGGGTTATGTAGGCCGTAATGATGAGCTATGATGGAATCCGTAAGCCGCAGATGCCGGAGTCGGGAGTTGTACGAGTTGTAATTCATGTAGGTTGTAGTTGTAGGATGCAAGAAGAGAACTTTGGGAATTTAGAGAAAGTCGTCTTTGTGGTATATTGTTACACATTCTTCAGAAGACGTCGTTACACCTAATGTTAGGTGCGTTGTTGCACTGTCATCGAGGTGTTAGCACTATATTTGGGGTTTGTCATAGCACTGTATTTTGCGTGCATTGTTACATCGTATGATGTTTCATTGTTTCACAATGTATGCTGGTTATCCGCAGTACACAAGTGATTTTGTTGGGGACTTCGCTACATAGAGTATGTGGTGGCTAATGATGATCGAAGGTAGAGAGTAGTCGATGGTGGCTGATTGGTGGTGGTCGACAATGGTCGGTGGTTGTAGAAGCTGGAGGGATTTGCCGGATTTACAGTGCGGAAGCGATGCTAGACTTCAGCTCCCTCTGCAAGCCTAAGTCTTCATTTGACTCTGGGGCTAGTCTCACTTTAAAGAGGGGGGTAGGGCTCCATTTATAAAGCCTATATTGCAAAAAAGGAATCCACATTAATCTGATCGGTTGTCTGGGGAGGTTCCCTATATCAGACAGTGTTCTGTGAATATTTTGAGTGCCTTAATGATGTTAGAATTAAGTGATATTGGACTCGTTGGATTTGTCTTGTTGAGATGTCCGATTTGACTATAAACATGTCAACTTTTGAATTCGTTTTATTTTCCAATTATGCGCTAAAACTTTTCAAAAGTGATTCAACGGTTGATCTGGCTTGATTTGATTTAGATTGAACCGGTTTTAGTATCATTACGTCCGTCTCTTATAGCCAACCAATCTGACTATAATTTCGATAAAATTGAAGTTTTGGATAATTTTTAATTGAAGTTTGAATGTTCATTGCTAAAAAATTGCTTTGAGAATTGTGCCATGCCAAGAGTTGTGCAGGATGATGAAAATTTGTTGAAGGCTTATCATGGTTATTGCCAATAATGAAGTATACATTACATGAAGCAAAGATTATGATTTTGCAGGCTGGTTGAATGCTCGTCATTCCATTTCAAGGTATGCGTTTAATGTTTTTGGAACTGCAATTAGTTGGCGATCATCATTGTTGTGAATGTTTGCATTGCCACCCTCGATAGTAGAATATATAGCAACTGCAGAAGCAATATACAAAATCTCAATGTTTTGTGACAATTAAAGTGCCATACAATGAAAAGTTCTATACTCATGAGAGGTACAAACACACTGATATCAGATTTCATTTTATATTGTACATTATTTGAGCTGGATGTTTGGAAGTGAAGAAAATTTCAACGATATTTTTTGAATTTAGTAAAATGTAGCGAAGTAGAACAACAATTAAATCCAGATCAAGGTAGAGATTACCAGCTCGTATTCCAGTTTTAATTTGCTGATTAATTTTCTGTTTTTAAATCTTGTTAAAACTATTGTCTTTGTTGTTGTATACAAATAACAGAGATTCTTATAAATAGGTAAGAGTTGTATTGCTTATATATAGATTTATGAACTTTTACTCTTAAAATTGCCATTTTCTTAGCAAATTTTTGGTTGTTATTGCAAAAGGATTTATTAACCAATCTCTAGAAAGACATAACAATGCCTTGGCACATTTTAAATTGGAGAATGTTTTATGTAGATTCACCAGGAAGTGCCTCAAGCAAGAGGAAGCTTATAGTTGCTATAGTCATCCCATTGGTGCTAGCTTTACTCCTATCCTCTACCTTTGGGATATATCTATTAAGGAAGAAAAGAAGGCGGGGTAAGTTATCTATCTACATGCACATTCAAAATTTTTTTTTTCTTTGTAATGATAAAAATTATTTAAATTGCTCCAAATTCCAAAGAATGATATACTATGCTTATTAAAATGCATGCGTAATTTATTTAGTTGATGTTTTTTTTTTTTTTTTGGAAAAAAAAAAAGCAACTCACTCACAATATTAATGTTCTAGGCCTTGAACACAACAGCTTGTCGCTAAAGACAAAACATCCAACCACTAAGCTAAATTAGTTGCACAATTTGTGTAGATGATGTTATTCATTTGTTATTTATGTAATAACTGTGCTATTTATTAAGTTTTATAAATAATTTTAAGGCCAATGATTAACATGCACATTCAAATTTTGTTTTTTTTTTTCACTACAGGAATTAAACATATTTTTGTCGGCTAGATCAGACATAAATCAAAGATAAATCCGACGATATTTAAGGGTTATCGTAAGATTTATGTCCGATTTATGTTTGTTTTTTCACTGTTACATCGGAAGTTGGTAATGTTAATTCCATCAATTTTGCTTCGAAATATTTGTCGTAAATTATTTGCGTTGTATTAATATCAAATTTGTTTATTCGAAACTTGCGCCGAACTTTGCATATGAAAATATTCGTCAGATTACCGTCAAATTTGTGGCAGAAAATATCAATGGATAACAAAATATTATTGTCGATATACCATCGGATTTTGGTCGGAAAACAGACGAAAATACGACATAAACCTGTACCACAGGAAAAAAATTAAGAATATCAATTATATTTTCACAACTTGCATAAAAAACATATTTTTACATCACATATCATAATATTTTGAGTCATTTCACAGATCAAATCTCTAAATAATATCATTAATAAAAATAAAATATTGTCACAAATTGTCCCAAATAAAAATAGTAAATATAACAAAAAATTTCATAACAAATGTTCAACATAATGCTTAAAAATAAAAGAATATATAAAAATAAACTACTCATTATCTCCATCATCATCCTCCTATTTTTCTTATATGGATATCATTGGTCGCTTGCCTCGGCAACCTGCTAAAGTTTCCGCCATGCGCGCCATAGAGTCCTCGACCCTATGTTTGCTTTCTAGAATCTGCTCGCGTAACTAGCAGATCTCGTCATTTATTACAGCCAACTTCCTGACAAGAGCCTCCTAGTTTGGCTGTGAAGAGCTCCGGGAAGTCCGTGCGAGACCACAGGAGAGCTCAATCTCTAAATCTATTCCCTTCGCTACAAGACAATAAACCCTCCCCTTCTTCTTCCCCATCTCCTGAGTCTAGAGCTTATACTCGGACTGTGCAGTGGTAAACTGCACTGCTGCTAGTGGAAATCTAGGATTGAGTGGCCAAGTGCCTCTGCCGGAGCTGCTTGAACTTCTCCTGCATAATTAAAATTAGTGTTTAATTGACACTTTCAACATTTAGAGTCAAAAGAAACTTTAAATTTAAAGTTTCTAGCTTATGGAAACCCGTCCCAGGGCGTCGATAAGTTCATAGATGCAGCTATGCAACGGAGGAACCATGGCCAACACCTTTGGTTGTGTAGTGTACAAAATTGGTTAGCTCAAGAAAACTACTCTGCAGATCGAATTAAGTTTTAAATATTTAAAAGAATATTACCAGCCTCCTGTAGAGCTCTGTATGGGAGGCTGATATGCTAATATGGAGCCCAACTCCCCTAGCCCCCTCCATTGACCGGTTCACCCGGTCGTCTGCCACTTCCTCTCATAATTAGAAGTGGCCCAGGCTACGATCAGCCCCAGAGCCCCTCACCGATCCTGATAGGTCGCTCGACTGTCTTGGACACGTTTGCAAGGCGATGTCTACCCTTAATCTCGAAAATTCGACGACTATGATGGTGGTGCTATGGGAGCTAGGTGAATGGCCTTTGCATTGTAAAAAATAATTCATAGTTTAATATAATAAATTAAATCAAACTTACAAATTTGATTCAAATAATTCACGAGTGGCTACATGGATTTGCTTCCATGAGAGGGCTAATCGTACCTGCTCCTGATAATCTCGGTGATGGAGGCGACATGCATCTTGTGGGGTCCACTTAAGAATCAAATTAATTACAAAAGGATATATAACATGATGAATAAACATAATAAAATGTTAAAAATAACTTACAGTTCCCCTCTGACAACAAATATACTCTGGGGGGGGGCAAAAGTCGACGAGCCAGACACAAGTGGTGTCGGAAGTGGTAGGCAGCAATGGTAGTAGTCGCAGCAGATGAGGGAGTAGGTGCAGAAGCAACAAAATCACAGGAGACTGGGCAGTAGCATGTGCGGGAGTAGGTGTTACATGAGGTGGGGCAGCAGTGAGTGCAAGAACAGGTAGCGGGTGCGGGAGTAGGTGTCCCAGGAGGTGGGGCAGCGATGAGTGCAGGAGCAGGTTTCACAAGTGGGGTGGTAGCGGCGGATGCGGGAGCAGGTGTCACAGGAGGCAGAGTAGCAACAGGTTGGGGAGCAGTAGTGAGAGCAGTGGCAGAAGTAGACAACTTTTCTTCTTGCTACGGTAGGTGATCTCTAGTGTCCCTAAAACATGGGCTCTGAGGTGGCTCACCACCTTCACCGCCTGTGGCCATCTGCGAAGAAAGGAATAACATTAATAAGATTAGCGCCGACAAGAAAAATACTCATAAGTAGAAAGAAATGGTGCAGTAAAGATAAGACACAAGAAACATATATGCCTAAAAACAGAAAAATTGAGAGTAAATAGCTATGCCTCAACATAACAAAAGTAAAAGACAAAAAGTAGCAGTAGTAACCACTAACCTAAATTTACGTACTTATGTTATTAAGTTTCATCAAAGAAACTCGTCGTCGAAGATAAATCTAAATTCTCATTCACTCTCATCATCATCCTCATCTACACCATGAGCAATCTCTTCAAAAATCCCTATAGTATTCTTTAGCGCAATCATTCATCATTTGTGCCGCCCTGAATACGAAAATCTGACTTCTCCTGGTGAGTTAGTTCTATAGTACTATGCAACTTAAATAGTTTTCCTTAGTTTATTCTTCACAACCACAACCCAATCAACTTTATCCGTTGCTCTATCAGGGTAATGAATGTAATAAACCTGTGTAACTTGGCGCATCAAAACAAATAAATCAAACTTCCCATATCGTCTATTTAATTTGATTTCAGTGATATCATAAGACGTGAGTGTTCAGGTTTCTCTAATCGAAACAGGATTGAATCGTTGACAGTTAATAAGTATGCAATGTAGCTGACATTACCTCAATATTACAATTGAATTATATCTTCAAATACACCGTAATAACTAATCTCGCTATCTGTGTATTTTTCCTTTAACAGTGATATACAGTTATATGTCTTCTTCCCTTCACACCTTGAACTCGTATGGAATCTATAGCTGTTTAGGTCAAATGTCGTGTATTAACAATGCGATTAGGACCCCAGGGATCTAGTAATCTCTGATCCATGATTTTGTTGGCTGCATTATGAACCTATAACAAATAATGCAAGTAATATTGGGGGTGTGAACTTGATCTCTCAACCCTGTTTTTGAATAATGAATCTTAGTTCCTTCTAAATGGGTGATCACGGTGAATAAATCTTCAGTGGCAGTAAAACCAGTTGTTTTTCCTGCCATGTTCCAAAGTAAAATTTTTCAACATATCCATGCAGTAAGGACAACAAATTTTTTGGTTGTGCTCCAACTAGCTAGCATTCCATAAGCAGGTAAGTCACTAATTGTCCATGTAAGAACCACTCAATTGAAATTATGTTTCGTTGTGATGTCATTTGTAAGCACACCCGTCTCCCATAACATTCGAAACTCTTCAATTAAAGGTTGTAAGTAGATGTCGATTTTTCCCTTTGAGTTATGTTAACCTAATTTGATCAACGTCAGACATGAGCTGCACGGTCATGCAGATATTGGGGGGCAAATTGTACGGCGTAATGATCACTGACTCGCATTATTACGTGGTTGCAGCAATACTATACAAGGTGAAACCATCCGCACATAACCCAAGTTTAACATTGTGTATTTTAGCTGCAAAATTTGGGTAAGCACGATCAAAATGTCTTCGGATCTCACAATGTGACGGATGACTCATCAAGTTAGCATCAACAGATCCAGTACCGTGTTAAGTCATGTGAGGGGCTGTATGCATGGAAGAGAACAATCTTTGAAGCTGGGGTATGAGCGAAAAATAAAAGAGACGTTTGTATGGAGTATTTTTTTTTATTTTTACTCGTTTGCCCCCTTTGTTGAACTTATCCGCACCACAAAATCGGCAAGTCATCTCGACTGCATCGACTTTGTAATATATCATGCACCCATTAATACATTAATCGATCTTCTCACATTGTAGCTCTAACTTTGAAACCAACTTTTTAGTTCTGTACAGGTCATACAATATTAAATTCCCTGCAAAGTTTGTCTCTTTCAAAAATGTTGCTACCGGATTGTATGCCGCTCTGGGCATGTTAAAATTAGATTTGATGGTCAACATTCTCAACGCCACTATAACTCTGCACGTGTTGTGCAACCATCCCATAGAGGTTGTTGTGCTGTGTTTAGTAAGTCATAGAGCTATTGCGATTCGTTGTTCAGTTTCCTGTTCGTTTTGAACGCTCTGTACAAATTGAGCTCTTTAAACATCATGAATCATTTCTTCATATGTGCCAGGATCAAATTCCTTTGTAGGAGGGGCATAACTTGTCGAGGCACCACCTTACTTGAACTGAACTTCATGTTCTTTCTCATCATGTAGAGTATAGTAGAAATAATTATTTTTGAAGCCCATGCAGTAAAGATCCAACATAACTTCTTCGGGGGGCAAAAAAAGCTTGATTTTTGTGCTTCACAAAAGGACACCGAAACTTTTCCTCAGAATGATAGATGAGCAACTGTGATGCCACATGCACGAATTCATCAATGATATTCAAGAACTGATCTGTCAGTCATTTTCGTCATGGATATAATATGTTATACATCCAAGCTCACAAATTATGAATATACATCCGCAACATAGATGTAGCTTTACAGATCAATGCAACTATTGCTGAAATTAAAATTAGTTAATACTTATCAATATGTACATCAGATAATTATGCTTAGTGGTTTATGGGAGCTAATTCTAATCGATGAAATGACCTCAGAAACCTCTTTTAAGTAGCTCGCTTCATCTGGTTAAGCCAACACTACTTGGTCAACCGTATATAAAACACTTCTTTGAAGTGGTATATACTATTTTAATAATTAACCCAATGCATTCCTCCACTTCAACCAACTAATGTGAATTCTACTAATAACATCCTCATCTTTATCACCATCACTGTGAACAATATCATATGCACTCCTCAGACCAGTTCAACCAACCAACTTGAATTCTACTAATAGCATTTCCATCCATATCACCATCACTTTGAACAATAGACCCGATTGGTGCATGCATTCCTCTGCTTCAACCAACCAACTTTAATTCTACTAATGACAATATCTCTATATCGCCATAGCTTTAACAATAGACCCGATGCATTCCATCACTTCAATCAATCAACGTGAATTCAATTAATATATGAATTTCATACATATCACTCAGTTCTTGTGTATGTACACACGTAACACCTAAACTTCAATTTTTACATACATACCACAAAACTCTTATGTATATACATACCTAACACCAAAAATTCAATTTATACATATACATACCACAGTATTACCTATGCATTTAATTCATACATATCACTCAATTTTTATGTATATACAAACCTAATAGCTAAACTTTAATATTTACATGCATACGTAACACCAATTTTTACATACATACCACATTACCTATACATATAACTCATACATTTAACTCAATTCCTATGTATGTACAAACTTAACACATAAACTGGAATATTTACATATATAAAATCTTATGTATATACATACTTAACACAAAAAGCTTCAATTTATAGATACATATCACATAACCTATGCATTTTATAACTCATACTATCACTAAATTCTTATGTATGTACAAACCTAACACCCAAACATCTATATTTTTATGCATACCATAAAGAAATGATAATAGTGGCCCAAATAGACTCACATTCTTTGAAGCTTTCTGATTAGAGGGAGTTCGTTCGTCTCTGTAAGCTTGAATCGCGTATCGAAAGTCGAGCTAGCGCTAGTGGAGACTATATCACGAAGCTTCTTTGTCGGGAAGGAGATGGTTTTGAGCTAAATTGAGAGGGAGAAGGAGAGTGGAGCGGGGAATGGGAGAGTGGAAGCTCAAGAGGGGTTTTTGTTAGAAGTGGGGTGGGGTGGGGGGAGGCAAATGAAATATAAGCACGCAACTTGAATAAATTAGGATATTTATGTCGGATTTCCATCTAATTTGCATTGGAATTAGTTCAACGCTAAAAAATAAAGTTTTGCATTGATTTATTCGATGCAAATTCAACACAAAAATAGTTGCAATGCCATTAAAGCTTTCGCCATTTTCAGAATTTTTTTTCTTTGAATTTTTTAACACAAACTGAATGTAAAATCCACCTAAAATATTAAAATTTATTATTCGCTACTTTAGAGCTATAAATCCGACGTTAATTTTTTGTTTCGAAAAAGTCTTACGCAAATTTCGGATGCTAATTACAACTTCTCCCGTAAGTATTTGTAATCATTGAAATTATTTAAATTGCTCCAAATTCCCAAGAATGATATATGATGCATATTAAAATGCTTGTGTTATTCATATAATTCAAATTTTTCTTTAAAGGAAAGAAAAAGAAAACAAGTCACTCACACGCTCGAATGTGCTGTCTTGAACACAACACATTGTGGTTAAAGACAATACCCAAACACTAAGCCAAATGAGCTGCACAATTCGTTTAGATGATGTTATTCATTTGTTCTTATGCTATGTTCATGACCATGATGTACATGCACATTCAAAATTTTTTTTTCTAATGATAAAAATTATTTAAATTGCTCGAAATTTCAAAGAATGATATATTATGCTTATTAAAATGCTTGTGTAATTTATGTTGTTGATATTTGTTTTAAGGAAAAAAAAAACTTACATGCCCGAATGTGCTAGACGTTCAACAGTACACATTGTGAATAATGACAAAGCACCCAATCAATATGCCAAATGAGCCGCACAATTCGTGTAATCGATGTTATTCATTCGTTCTTATACTATGTTCATGACCATGCTACCTAATAAAATATTTTATAGAAAAGTTTTAAGGCCAAGTGATTATTGAAACATTACTGATCTTGTAAAATTGTAATTTTTAGAAATTCATCATCCTAATAGTCACCATCCTTTCGGCACAAAATTTTACCCAACTATTGGTGAACTGGTTTATCATTTAATTTAATATTTACAAGCATTCTGGATTACGTAAGAAATTACATTTTTTTATTGTTTGGAATAAGTTCCTAATTCACGTTATGAATTGATGTTTATGTTTACATTTACATCCTGCAATGGATTTGATCCTGAGGTTTACTTAATTTTTTTCTTGCTAGTTGGTTTTATTGATCAGCTAACCAGTCTGAGTTTTGTGGAACCCTTCTGAAATATTAAAAACAGGGAAAGAAATCAATCCCTCAATGTGAAATAAAGAGATAATGATATGCGATTCTAAAACAAATAAAACAAGACATGGTAGTTACATCTGACTATTTTAAGCCATGTTTTGCAGGTGTAGGAGATGTTAATTTCAAGGAGAGCCGAGGAAAAGAGACGGAACTTCCCTCATTTGATATGTCTGCAATTGAGAATGCTACAAATAACTTCTCTAATGAAAATAAGCTTGGAGAGGGAGGATTTGGCCCTGTTTATAAGGTAGTATCTTTGTATAATATTTTATTTATTAGAAGATAGTGTCTTCAATTTAGAATTGCATAACTTTGAAGATGTAAATGTGCAATTTTTGAGGTTGCTTAAATGTTGAAATTTGCAGGGCCGTTTTGAAGATGGACAAGAAATTGCTGTCAAGAGATTATCTAGATATTCTGTTCAAGGTTTGGATGAGTTCATGAATGAAGTAATGTTGATAGCAAAACTTCAACACAGGAATCTGGTTCGTCTTCTTGGCTGCTGCATCCAGGGAGAGGAGAGATTGTTGATCTATGAGTACATGCCCAACAAAAGCTTGGATTTATTCATATTCGGTTAGTGCCAGAGACATCTTATAGCTCCCTTTTTTAGTTTCTTTGTTTAGAATAGTAATGCATTCAGCTATATGATAGTGCTGAACAATCCAACTGTAAGCATATTTACTTTCTTTTTTATGCCTTCTCTACTAGTTCTTTCCCGTTGTAGAACTAAACTAACATCAAATATTGAAGCAGATAAAACAAGCAGCTGTCAGCTGGATTGGCCAAAAAGATCTGACATAATTCTTGGTATAGCACGTGGACTTCTCTATCTTCATCAAGATTCTAGATTAAAAATAATTCACCGAGATCTCAAGGTTAGCAATGTTCTTCTTGATAAGGAGCTGAATCCCAAAATTTCAGATTTTGGAATGGCAAGGATTGTAAGAGGCGACCAAATGCAAGAAAGCACTGAGAAAGTGGTTGGCACATAGTAAGCTTTTTTATCACTCTAAATTTCACAGCTACAGTATGAACCTGCAGCTTATCATATAACTTTATATATATCCCTATGACAGCGGATACATGTCGCCTGAGTATGCAATGCACGGCATCTTTTCAGTAAAATCTGATGTCTATAGCTTTGGAGTTATTGTTCTTGAAATCCTTACTGGTAAGAAGAATAGAGTGTTGGATCCAAATGACAGCGGTGTTAGCCTAGTAGGCCACGTAAGTATCATTAGATATAAGAAATATATCCATATACATGTTGGCTTTTGTTTTATTTGAGTTTTAATTTGAGAACCCATGGATTCTAATTACAGGCCTGGAGACTATGGTCAGAAAATAGATTCCTGGAGTTGGTGGACGATGCGCTGAAGTGCGACTACCCTGAGAAAGAAGTTCTGCGATGCATGCAGGTTGGGCTCCTTTGTGTGCAAGAAGATAGCGAAGCTAGGCCTACAATGGCTTCAGTGGTTTTGATGTTGGGCAGCGAAAGCATGATACTGCCTCAGCCTATGAGGCCTGGCTTCTATCCCAAGGATGGTTCTAAAGTAGCAGAACTGTCCACGTCGGACCATGTTTATAGTTCAGGAAATGAGATCACTCTTACAATGATTTCTGGTAGATAAAGATGTTGAACCAGAATCTTTTAATAGCCTAAGTGGTATAAATACTGGTAGCGTGTATTTCAAGATGAAGATAGAACCGGCTTTGTTGGGACTGCGAATTTTTTCTGAAAGGAGCAGGAGGATGGAACAAAGTACGTGATATTTTTTACTTAGCCACTGTTTATTTCAAGATTATGATAGGATGGTAGCTGTGCGCTACTTCTTCACGGAGGTTTTCTTTTATGGCTTATGGCTCTTTTGTTCAGTGTTTTTCTGATATATTATGGTAAGTTAATAACGTTGACTTTGGTTTGATTTGCAGTGAACTTCTGATAGACATGTAATTACAGATTTTTTTATTTATGGAAAGAAAAATAAGTTTCATAGACATGTTTGAATATAGCTGCAACTTGCAGATTAAATAGGAACATTATAACCCATACTAGAAGGGCCATCTAAAATAAATATGGCACATGTAATTTGGAGTTTAAATCTTCATTATCTGATTTATAGAAACATATTCTTTGAATCTTCATTATCTTCATTATTGGGATGGAATATGTATCTAGGGTTTCAAATTACACCACGGGAAATTCGAAACAAAAGAATTTGAATAGAAGAACAATAAAATAATCTTAAAAATAAAACACCAGCATTTACGTAGAAATACTCGAGAACGGGAAAAGATATGGAGCTACACCACATCAAAAAATTAATTATGAATGGGAGAAATATATAGAGATACGCTGTGAAATCTTTTCTCTAACAGAATTCTGCTCCAAACCTTCCTCTTGATCTCACAAGAGAATATCCTCTCACCGAAATCACACTTTTGAGAATTCACTTTCCACGAAGAACCCCTGTTGAGAAACACTACATGCGACAGATGCAAATCATCGCTCCGTATCGAGGGATTTAAGTCTCATAATGGAGAAATCGTCGATGTAACCAGGCTGACACTCAAAAGGAACCAAAGTAGCCACAGGGTAGGTACGCCACACATTTCTACCGCATGACGCTTTGTGGTGCTCATTTCTCTTGGTGAGACTGCTAACACCCAACACCTGTCCTCTAGAGCTCAACCTTTTGTTAAAATTTCTTCATAATAAGACTTGTCTTGTAGTGTCTACTACCATCTGAGTCCTCTTTTAGTCTGTAGACCCACTTATTGTGTAGCATTCTTTTGCAATATGATAATAGCACCAACTCCCATGTCTGCTTTGACCTTGAAGTCTACATCTCACCATCCATAGAAAACTCTCACTACTTTGAATCTTCAACTTGAGTGACCCCTTATAGCACTCTAGTTCACCACCATCTATTAGCAATAAATAATACAAAGATTAATACTTTTATGTCGGTCAAGCAGCTCAGTTGGACCTCCTAACTTCAGTAACAAGTGATTGATGAAATTCCCCTACTTCATTTGATTGAGCATTTCTTCTTTCTCGTCCCTTCTGATCATCAGTATCTTCTATTTCAATATAGTTGGACCCATCAGAAGTAATTAACAAGCAATCTTGAGTTCTGATCCTTTTCTTGTACATGTTCATTTCATTGAAATTAATATCATTACTCCTGATGAACTTTTGATTATGAAAATCCCAAAATTTGTATCCAAATTCATCTATACCCATCGAAAGTGCACTTAGTATATTTTGAGTCAAGTTTACTCTTGGACCCCGCATCAACATGTACATATGCAAAACACTCAAATACTTTCAAGCGAGATAGATTTACCTATTTGTTGCACCAGAATTTTTTTGGTAAGTCGTCAACTGATGTACTTTTGTTGATTAGATATACAATAATGTCCACTACTTCTGCCATGAACTGCCTTGCCATGCCTGCTGCAACCTTGTACTTCTGGGCAGCTCTGTGATGGTTCTATTCATGCGCTCGGCTACTCCATTATGCTGTAGAGTTTTTGGAATAGTAGACTAATGTTGATCCCCTTTGAACCACAGTCATTCCTGAACCTCTGATCACAACATTCTCCACCATTATCTGATTCGAGACACTTCAGCTTCAAATATGTCTCATTTTTTATCGTGACATTTGATGCGACTTTTTTATATGCAAGAATTTATAAACCAAGATTTATGTATTTATAATGATTTTGCAAAGTCACAATTTCAAACGCAAGTATACGTATCGCTCAAGTAATACAGGGCTCTAGTGGAGTCCCGTTTATCGATCTCACAGGTAAGCGAGGTAAGATGTCCTTAGTCAAATTCTAGTCTACTACTATTAGACTTTAGATTGAAAGGTCGATATAAGTGGGTTTTTTTAACAACTAATCTTCAATGTAAATCTTAATTTTAAAATAACTAATAACTACTCCTATATGAAAATATTAATACTAAAGATAACCCTTTCTGGATAAATTGATTTGGAGAATTTTGAGATAATAAAAACTACTATTCTCAAGTAATGAATTGGATAATGTAAAAGAATGAGATGCATTAAATATTATATGTGTCAAATAGGAATAATCTTATTTTTTACCCTATTCCGAGTGCATAAAGAACATTAGCTAATCCTAGGTTTAGTCCCTAAATCCGTGGTTAGACTGAGAAGATACTGACTCTCACTCCAGAGCTCCCACTTCCCTTCGCCTGAAGGCTAACTCTCACTTTAGTTTCCAAACACTATGACCAAATTTGGGATTTTAGTTAGTCAACCCAAAATCTCCAATTCTACGCCTATCAAACCAATTTTTCCTATTTATTTGCACCCATGAACTACGTAACTCATTCATGAACATTGAGTATGGTTCCACTTTGTTGAGAATTACACTATTTTTTTGGGACAATGCAATTACAAAAAATTTTAACAATACAACGGACATTTATTGTAATGTAAATGAAGGGCAAGTAAAAACCATCACATTTATAATTAAATCCACTTCTAACATGCATCACAATATCCTAATCATGAATCATACTCATTGCAAAAGAAAAATAAAATGAAAACAATGGAATAATCTTCTTATGCCACTATTTCCAAATAAGAAGAAAGAATAAGAGAAAGACATCACAAAACACAAAGAAACAACAATAACAACAACAAAGCCTTAATCCCACTAAGTGGGGTCGGCTACATGGATCCTTTTCCTCCATTGCGTCCTATTTAGTGTCAAATTTTCGTTTAATTCTAATAAATTAAGATCATTTTTTATGCAATAAGCCCAAGTTTTCCTAGGTCTACTGATGCATACCCTTAAGTTCAATATCTCATTGGACTCAATAGAGGGCAAAACAGAATCTCTCTGCTCTATTGGAAACTCACCAACGGAATTCAAAAGTACTCATGATATAGTAGCAATAGTCAATGTCTTCATCTTCTTTCTTGCTCCATTTAAATAATAGAAACATATTACAAACCTCCCATCCCAACTGGGAAGGTAATAGACTATATAATTACTTTTAAGAAAGCAAATAAACACATAATCATAAAGGAAAAGATAACCTGAAAAGAAAACTTTAATTAACTTCTAAAATGGGAGCCTTTAATTGAGCTTCTTAATTCAAATTTTAAATTTGTTTTGAATTTGAAATTAGGATTTATTGCCCTTCCTGATTTGTCTCGGTTTTCAAATCCTCCTCCATAATTTCCTCTGGATTTGCATCAATTGTCGGCGCTCCTGAAGAACTTGACTCTGGCAAGTTATGTTGACGGTAAGTAGCAAAAAGATGTGGATTTAAAAGTTGGAGCTCAGATACTTGTAACCAAACAGAGTCCGAATTTGGACGATTTTTCCATTAGACTAAAAACTTGAAATATCCTCCCCGGCGAGTCGAAACAAATTGATGGTCCAGAATGACAACAATCTCATCTCGTGGTATTGTATTTTCTGGCATTCGCATGATTGATGATTCGTTTCGAGCTGGTAGTGCAGAAAAGTCACGGTCATCTCCTTTGAATGCAGTAAGGTCTTCAATGTTAAACACTGAGCTAATGTCGAAGGTAGAGGGTAGTTCAATAACGTAGGCATTAGTTCCTAATTTCTTGATAACTTTAAAAGGGTCTGCTCAGCGGGCATGAAGCTTGGTAAAACTCCCGAGGAAAACGTTCCGGCCTTAACCGAAGAAGGACAAGATCCCCGTTGTTAAATTGACGATCCTTACGTTTTAAGTTTGTTGACGCTGCATAGGAATTTTTGTGGAACGTAAGGCGCTGCTTGCATTTTTCATGAATAGTTTGCATATAACTAAAAAATCCACTGCAGCCTCACTGGGCCTGGGTGGCAATGGTAATGAGTTGATATCTAGTGGTGTGTTGGGTCGAAACCCATAAACCACTTCGAATGGTGCACAACTTGTTGATCTATTAACAGAGTTATTGAAGGCAAACTCTGCATGAGAAAGTATCATATCTCAGCTGGTAACATGATCCGCAACAAGACAGCGTAGTAAGTTCCCTAAACTTCTGTTGGTCACTTCAGTTTGGCCATCAGTTTAGGGGTGAAATACGCTTGAAAGCATCAACTTGGTTCTCATATTTGCCGACAGAGTCTTCCAAAAATAGCTTACAAATTTGACATCTCTATCGGACAGTATGGAGGATGGGACACCATGTAAACAGATAACTTCCTTCATGAATATTACTGCAACTTTGGATGCATCAAAGGTTTTGTGGCATGGAATAAAATGGGACATCTTAGAGAAGTGATCTACCACCACCATGATTGAGTCGTGTTGCCGAAGAGTCTTAGGCAACCCAAGAACAAAGACCATACTTATGTGTTGCCATGGTTTGTCCGGAATGGAAAGTGGTGTGTAGAGTCCCGGCTGCTGCTTGGTCCCTTTATTGAGACCGATCAACCACGGTGTTCACATATCTCCTTAGCCGAGGCCAATAGAAGCAATCAGCCACAATAACATATGTTTTATCATACCCGAAATGCCCCGCCAAACCTCCACCATGCAGTTCGGAAATTAGGAACTCTCGCATTGACCAACGCGGAATGCAGAGGCGGGATTTGAAGAATAAGAATTCCTCCCGCAGCATGTAGTCATTACCCGATGACCGGTTGTGCTTGAGATCATTCCATACCTTGCTGAAATCTTTGTTATCGACATACTCAGTTTTGAGACTGTCGAATTCTGTAGTATTGATGGTAGATAAATGTAACACATGAGGCCTTCCGCTCAAGGCGTCTGCCACCTTGTTCTCGGTCCCCAACTTATGCTTAATAAGAAATTCAAATTGCTGCAGGTAATCCATCCAACGTGCATGTCTCGCATTCATTTTGCTTTGAGAATTTAAGTGCTTCAAGGAGTCGTGATTGGTATAAAGAATGAATTCCTTATGGATTAAATGAGATCGCCAGTGCTTCAATGTTTGAATTAATGCATAAAATTACATATCATAAACTAAGTAACGCCTGCGAGTCTCGTTGAGTTTTTCACTGAAAGGCAATGGATGACCTTCTTGACTCAGAACACCTCCGATTCCCACATGCGAAGCATCACACGCCACCTCGAAAATTTTACAGAAATCTGGCAATTTGAGTACCGGTGCTTGTCCAATTTTTTTTTAATCTCATTGAAGGCTTTTGTTGCCGCAGCACCCCACATAAATTTTTTTTCTTTCAAGCACTCAATGATTGGGGCCATTATGGTGCTGAAGTTGCGAATAAATCGTCGGTAGAAAGTGGTCAGACCGTGGAAACTTCTGACTTCAGAGAAATTCTAGGGTGTTGGCCATGCCTGGACAGCATGCACCTTTACGGGATCAGCCTCAACTCCCTGGTTTGAGATGATAAAACCGAGGAACTTGGCACTTGTGTTCATAAACGAACACTTCTCCCTATTAATAAAGAGTTGTTCCGCCTTCAAGACCTTTAGTACCTGTTCTATGTGACTCAAATGGTCTTGCACGCTTTGACTGAAAATTAATATATCATCAAAGTATACTACAACAAATTTACCCAAAAAAGGTTTGAGGATTTGCGTCATGACCCGCATGAACGTGCTGGGAGCATTCGTTAATCCGAAAGGCATAACTAACCACTCGAACAACCCATCTTTTGACTTGAAGGCCGTCTTCCATTCATCCCCTGGTCGTATCCGAATTTGGTGATAGCACTCCGGAGATCTAACTTGGTGAAAATAGAAAAGCCACTTAGCAAGTCTAACATGTCATCGAGGCGTGGGATGGGAAATCGGTACTTCACGGTTATTTTGTTGATTGCGCGACTATCTACACACATCCTCCAACTATCATCTTTCTTTGGTGTCAACAAAACAGGAACAACACAGGGACTAAGGCTTTCTCGAATAAACCCTTTGTCTAGCAAGTGCTGAATTTGTCGGCTAAGCTCTTCGTTTTCTGTTGGACTCATCCGATAGTGTGAGATGTTGGGCAAAGTTGAACCGGGGATCAAGTCAATAGCATGTTGGACTTCCCGAAGGGGAAGGAGTTGATTCGGCATTTCATCTGGCATGATATCCTAGAATCCTTCCAGCAATGCTGAGAGCTCCGGTGGAATGTGATCGTCCCTTTGCGTCGCCTCATGTGTTACTATCATAAGCACCATTTGGTGGTCATGCATAGCGCGAGTGAATGGGTGCATCGCCAAAACTGGGCACGTTTCCTTTGCCTCAAATTTCGTAACCTGTAAGGGATCTAGAACAAACTTTTTACCATTAAAATCAAAGAAGTAAGTGTTAGCGTACCCGTCATAAATAACTTTCCGATCGAAGAGTCAGTGTCGCCCCAATAACAGGTGGCAAACAGTCATAGGAATTACATCACACCATGCTTCATCTGTGATGTTTTCCCCAGTGAGAAGTTAATCAAACAAAGTCGCTTCACAAGGACAGAATTAGTTTCAATAACCCAACTAATCCGATAGTTACGTTTGATAATTATGTTCAACGCTCATTGTCAATAATTACGCTTCACAAGGGTAGAATTAGTTTCACTCCCATTGTCAATAATTACGTTCAACGCCCGATCGTTATGCTCCAGTCGTGTATGAAAAATATTGGTGCGCTGCCACTCGGGGTTGGTCTAGAGTTCTTTTTTTGATCTCGTCAGTACTCTCTGGATTACGCAGCTGGGTAGCTCCGACACGCTTAAATGTTCTTCTTCATTGTGAATATCTTCATCGGGATGCTCCTCCTCCGTTTCTTCGCCCACCTCTACCCCCAGTGGCTCCTTCTCGCAGATAAAGGCTAATTTCTTGTCTCTTGTCAGGCACACGATGACATAGTGTCTGAAGCCTCTACACTTATAACACTGGGGTTCGTCGCTGGTCACCTTTGTTTTTTCCCTTTAAGTCTCCATTTTCCGCGACTCTGAAGTGATCTTTCGGAGTTGATGCACTTTGGGAAGGAGTTGGAGTAACACGTTCTTGTCTCGCGTCTATTGTCGTCGCTTTCCTCATCGTCGTAGGACATGTTTGTTTCTTAATACGGAGAGCCAACTAGTACGCCTCCTCGATGTTGATTAAGCGAGCAGTCCACATGTCTTTACGTAGCTCACTCCGCAAGCCGATGCGGTATCGAACCAAAGTTTGTTGTTCGGTTTCAACGATTTTGCTGCGGACAGTCAACTCATGGAAGCGGTCCGTGAATTGATCCACACCCATCGGCCCCTACCTGAGCTGCAACATTTCCTCGAACATCATTTGCTCATAATCGATGGGGAAATATTTTTCCTTGAGCCTCTCCTTCATTTCTTCCCAATTGGAGACCGTTGGACGCCGCGTACGTCTTAACTGTTCTTCCACACTTCCCCACATGCTCGTGCATGCCCGTTCAATTTCATTCGGACGTACCGAGCCCTTCTACCCTCTGAGACGGAAAACCAATAGAAATAATCCTCGATTGTTGTTAACCAATCTTCGAACGCGTTGGGTTCCAGCTTCCTGTAAAAATCTAGCACATCAATCTTCATTCTCTTGGTTAGTTCGTCTAGAGGTTGATAATCTAGACTACGTTCGACTTGTCCTCGGCGGAAGCTTCGCCCGTGGCGCCGGACTTGCGATTCGCGGTTCTCCAGCTCCTGGGATTCATCGTCGTCCTCTGCGTGTCCGTCGCTGTTGTCCCTTTTTCTCCCACGAGCTGCTTCTTGCCCTCGTTGATTACTAGGGCCATACTCCGTTTGTGCATAGCGTTCATCCATAACATCAAGCCGATGAGTGAGTTGCTCTAAAGAAGTGGTGAGTTGGTGGATTTGGTTCTGTAGTTGGGGTTGATCTGTGTGATGATTGATGGGGTTTTGGTCGTTTGGGTGTGAGTTGTTCGCCATGGCATATGAGCTTCCACTGCGAGTTACAGGCATGAGATGAAGACTTCGTAGTCAAGGAACTTTGATCTGCTCTGATACCAAATTGATGCATACCCTTAAGTTCAATATCTCATTGGACTCAAGAGAAGGCAAAATAGAATCCCTCTGCGCTGTTGGAAACTCACCAACGGAATTCAAAAGTGCTCATGACGTAGTAGCAATAGTTAATGCCTTCATCTTCTTTCTTGCTCCATTTAAATAATAGAAACATATTACAAACCTCCCATCCAAACTGGGAAGGTAATAAATTGTAAAATTACTTTTAGGAAAACAAATAAACACATAATCATAAAGGAAAACATAACCTGAAAAGAAAAACTTTAATTAACTTTTAAAATGGGAGCCTTTAATTGAGCTTCTTAATTCAAAATTTAAATTTGATTTTTGAATTTGAAATTAGGATTTATTGTCCTTCCTGATTTGTCTCGGTTTCCAAATCCTCCTTCATAATTTCCTCTGGATTTGCATCATCTACCTCTGCCTTTCTTAACATAAGTTGTATTTAAAACACCTACTCTCCTAATCGGATCATCAGGTGGTCGACGTTTAATGTGACCAAACCATCTAAGGCGACTCTCTAATTTTATCCGTCACTGGTGCAACACCAACCCTATTACGAATATATTCATTTCACATTTTGTCTCTAAGTGTAAAGCCACATATCCACCTAATCATTCTCATTTCGGCAACACTTAACTTAGCATTATGCTTCTTTTTTAAAGGCCAACATGAAGCACCATAGAGCATTGCAGGTCTCACCACCATCTTATAAAATTTTCCTTTCAATCTGAGCGGTACTTTTCTATCACACAACAGGCCATAAAGTCTCCCCCATAAAGTCTCCCGCTGATCCATGCAATGCTAGAACATTCCCTTACAAATTCTCTCAAAATCCCCTCACCAATCTCTCCAAAAAGGTAGAAATCTGCATTTCCACTCATATTCTAAAATCTCTCAACATTCTCCACGTTTTTGCTAACATTTCTCTCTCACACACACTTTTTCTGACCTAAAATCGTTAATTTAAAGTGTGGGGACGAATTTTTTAGAGTTGCCACAAGAAACCTTTCGAAAAGCGTCCAAATACATTGAATCTCGGCTCCTAACCATCCAAAATCACTTCCAAATTGTTTGGGCGCGGTCCGACGCTCTATCGGGCGCTATTCGATGTTATTTTCCACTTATTTTCGTCGTTCTCTGTCTTCTGGCGTGGTCCGGCGCTGGATAGGGCACCGTTTGGCGCCCTACTCTGCGCAGCTTCACCGTTTTGCTTACTTTGGCTCCATTTCAGCTTCGATTCGCCCCGTTTCAGTTGCGTTTCATTTCTAACAGATAGCCCTACAAAATAAGCATAAAACAACCTTTATTTAAAATGTAATCTCATTCAAAAATATGCAATAAGTGTAAAAAAAATTAAGCAAAGAAAGACTTATCAAAATGTGTCAAGCCAAAATTTGTTTTATTGCTTGTTTTTGCTCAAAATTGCACCGTTTTTGCTTCTTTTTCTCCAAAATCCATTTTTTATACCTAAAACCAAAAAACATACAAAATGCCTTCGTTTATAATGTAATATCATCAAAAATATGTATGAAATAGACATTAAAAAGCTATTTAATTTTCAGTGGATCAGCTTTCCACTTCTTAAAAACTTCAAATACGTCATATTTTTTCTTTAAAAAGTAAACCCATACTTTTTTGGTGTGATCGTCAATAAATGTGACAAAAGAGTGGGAACCTCAAATGGACTGAACTTAAGTACGACCTCACACATCAGTATGTAGTAATTTCAGTTTCTTTGACTTCACCATTAACCCACCTTTCGAGAAAGAAACTTTCTTATGCTTGTCATATACATAATATTCATGAAAATCGAAATCCATAGAGTTTAAGCCATGAAGTTTATTTTTTGAAAGTATAGATTTCATACTTTTCTCACTCATATAACAAAGTCTGCGGTGCCAAAGACCTGCATCTACCTTGGTTTTAACCACATCAATGAAATCTGCCATTTCATTGATCATGTAATAGTGCCTTCAATGTTGCCCTAAGCGATCACCATTTCCCCCTCATGATCAACTTACACGACTCATCTGTGAAAATAGTCATGTATCTTGAATTTGTTAGGTGACTTGCAAAGATCATATTTGTCTTCATACTTGGAACATATCTGACTTCATTAAGTTTCCAAACTGTTCTATTTGACAATTTGATATCTACATCATCATTTCCCATAATATTTCTCTTATAACATTCCTTATATCACCTTGAGTGTAATTTTAAACATCTCTTTATTGAGGTTTGCATGAAAAGATATGTCAATATAATATCCAAGATTAAACATTAACAATGGATAACAACAGAGAGTCACATTAGATTTTGCTAGTGGAGACATTAGTAGAGAGATTCCATTATTGTCCTTCACCACCAGCCTTCCTTGGAGCTTTGTAGTTTCTCTTAAAATATCATTTCTTTCCACAGTATTAACATTCTCCTAAGCCATTTTCTCTACCTCACATGAACTTTCCTCTTCTTGACTTGAATCTGTCTATGCGGTGTTTCTGTCCAAATCCTTTCCCTATTATCAACATTCGAATATAAAACCTGAAGATTCACCATTTGTTATATTCCTACAAACTTCTTCATTCAACGCCAACCCCATGACATCATTGTAGTTCAACTTCATATTCCTAGAAGAGTTACTCATCGCCGTGACCAAACCATCACATATGTCCGATAATGAAGATAAAATTAGCAGTGCTCTGATCTCATCATCAAATTGGATCCTCACAGAACACAACTAACTAGTTGCAATTTTGAAACTGTTGAAGTGTTCAACTACTGAACTGTCTTCTGCTATCTTTGTACCTCTTCATGAGAAGAATCTTATTTGAAACAGAAGGTTCTTCATACATCTTTGTCATTGCCGGCATGAGATTCACGGTGATTTTCTCATTCACTTTATTAAACGCAACATACGAGAAAAGTGACAAATTGATCAAACTTAGGGACTTTCAATCCAGCACTTGCCACTACTCTATAGTCATCGATTCATGCTTCTTAATGATTCCTTATAGTGATAAATACAAATTTTTTTGATACAACATATCTTTTACTTGCATCTTCCAGATTCAAAGCTCGAACAATTGAAATTCTCCACTTTGTACCTTACTTTGTTGGTCATTGGTCCCACTCGAATCAAATACCCCGCTCTGATACTATTTTTTGGGATAGAATATGTATTGAGGGCTTTGATTGGTTCACAATTAAAACCCTAACACATAAAGTAGGAACTCCAATTTGAGAGATCCAAACAAAAAAAAAATCAAATGGAAGCACAACAAAATTCTTATAAAATCACACTAGTATTTACATAGAAAAATTTGAGAATGAGGAAAAAAAAACCACTAAGCCACACTATACAAAAAAATTCACTATGAATGGGTGAAACGTATAGAGATACACACTTAGACCTTTTTTATATAATCACTGGAATATACTTAACTTTCACTCAAAACCTTTCTATTGATATCATAAGAGAAAGCCCTCACATCGAAATTACTCTCCTAACAATTCACTTTCTACGAAGAACCCCTCTTTAGAAGCACCACATGCAAGAAAGATGCGAACCACCGTTCTATATTGAGGGATTTAAGTCTCATAATGGAGAAACTACCTGAGCGTAATCATTTTGACACCTGACATAATTATTTCACATGTTTGGTTTGGATTTGAAGGAACCAAATCAGTTGCGGCGTAACTATGCCTGTTGTGGCATTGTTACGCTGCCCAACATAGTTACGCCAATTTTGGCATGGGTAAGTTGCCCATTTATGCTACTTGACTCTCCTGGGTGCTCATTTCAGGCTTGACTTAACAATTCTTTCATTAATGAACAAAAAAGAGAACTCTTTTCTTTTGAGGATGTAGCTTAATGATTAGTCTCTTTAGTTCTTCTGTAGTGGGAGGAACTAATTATTTTTTGTTTGTGCTTCATCCTAACACTTCCTCATTGATAACGACACTCCACCCACTATTCCACACTTCTATAGCACTCTTATCCATGCTACAATAACCTTCAAGGAGTTAGAAGCTACATAGACATAGCTCTCCCCTAAACCTAGTCATAAAAGATCACCCTCCGAAACTCTTTTAAATTCGAATCACTACCCTAATGAACTCTAGATAAAATTTTCACACATTATTACAGCCATGCAATACCACTATTCCCCTTGAAAATATATCTTTCCTCATCATTTGAAATTTTACCCTAAGCTATGGGTGTTCACATTTGGTTTCCCTAGTGTAGTAACCCATTTTCACTTTAGGCCACCATCAAATACAAAGTTCTAAACTCTTTTCATATGTTTACATCACATTTAGACATCCTACTACAACAAACTATAACCTTATTTTACCATATCATTGTATGGCTTAATTAAGCTCTATACTCTTTTCATATTATTGGACTGAAATGGAGTTGAACCTAATACGTCAATATGCACTACTCCAGTTTCTTTGACTTCACCACTGACCTGTTCTTCGAGAAAGAAATTTTCTTTTTGCTATTCATATATTCAATTATCATAAAAATCCAGATCAACTGATTTCAAACCCTAAAGTTTATTATTTGAAAGTAGGGACTTCATACGTTTCTCACACATATGACCAAACTTATGTTGCCACAGACCTACATTTACATTGGTTCTAGCCACATCAATGAAATTAATCATTTCATTGATCAGATGAAGGGTGCCTTCAATGTTACTCCGAGTCATCACTAATGTCCCCCCATTATCTTCCATGAATCACCTGCGAAATTTGTCACGAATCCTGACTTTGTCAGCTGGCTCACAGAGATAAGATTTATCTTCAAACTAGGAACATATCTAGCTTCAGTAAGTTTCCAAACTTCTTCATTTGACAACTTGATATCAACGCCACATTTCTTATTATACTGCAGACCTTGTCAAATAAACCTTCCCTAAATCACTCTGAGTGTAGTTTTTAAATAATGATTTATTTGGGAAAGCATGAAAAGATGCACCTGAATCCACTATCCAGGATTTAATGCTGACTAAGGGATAACATCAGGGAGTCATTTTGGATTTAACCAGTGGAGACAATGGTAGAGAAACTACTTTCCTATCCTACACCATCAGCTTTCCTTGGAGCTTTGCAATCCTTCTTGAAATGCATTCTTATCGCAATTCAAGCATTCACTTTTGCTTGACTTGGGCTTTCCTTTCTTGGACTTGGATCTGCCTCTGCCTGTGTTCCTGCCTAGATTTCTTCCCATGTTATCAACATTCAACGCAGAACCTGAAGATTCAATTTTCTTTGCTTTTCTGTGAACTTCATTCAACATTAGACCCACGATGTCATCAAAGTTCAACTTTGAATTCCTTGAAGAATTACTCACCGCCGTTACCAAATTATCGCAACCGTCCCACAGAGAAGATAGTATCATCACCAGTGCTCTGACCTCATCATCAAACTTGATCCCTACAGAACACAACTGCCTCATCACAGCGTTGAAGTTATTTAGATGCTCCGCCACTAAACTGTCTTCCACCATCTTCATGTTGAAACATTTCTTTATTAGAAAAACCTAAACCTTATTGGAAGCAGAAGGTTTTTCGTACATCTTGGCTAGTGCAGCCATGAGATCCACCATAGTCTTCTCATTCACAATTTGGAATGCAACATATGAGGAAAATGATAACCTGCTAAAACCCAGTGTCATTCCAACAGTTCTCATTCCTCTATAGGCATAGACTCAGGCTTCCGTGTGATTCCTTATAGTGGCATGTACAATTTTTTGTGATATAACAAATCCTCCACCTACATCTTCCAGAAAGCAAAGTTCGTCCAATGGAACTTCTCCACCTTGAATCTTGCTTCTTCGGTCATTGCTCCCACTCGAGTCTAATCCCGCTCTGTTATCAGTTTGTTGGGAGAAACTAATCCGAATGAATCTCCTTCTAGTTTCGCCGTGAAATAGGATCACAGATTCGAGAAAACCGGAAAAATAAATTTAAGCACAACACAAAATCAAGACAACAAAAAAAAAAACACGAGAATTTACATGGAAAAACTCGAGAACGGAAAAAAAATCACTGTCGACACCACCAGGGGGGGGGGGTGGGTGGTGTAAAGGCGCCCTCTTCTTTGTCCAGCGCCTAAACATGGTGACAAAAGCGCCCCCTTCAGAAGCAGTGCCTTAGCGCCGGGTTCTCGGTCTTCCCTAGGTGCATTGGCTCCACAAGAGTAACAATAATTCCAACTTTCAAGCCATAGGGCAAAAGACATGAATTGTGACAGGGTTCTATCATCTTCTCTCCAGCTTTAACCCCCTAACATTCAGTTCAAACTTAATTTATTGTCTTTGTTAAAACATTCAATCTTAGAGTCAAATTCATAGCAAATGATTACGGAATATGGAACATTCCGAGCTTATTTTTTGTAAGTACTAATAAAGTTGGTGATTTGCCAGCCCAACCAGACTCATATAACTTAGCTGGCATGATTATTTAGCCATGCAAGCAGCTTCATAGCTCAGAAGTTCTGTTAGCCTGCTGTATTTATTATGCTCCAAACAAACAGTGGGGTATTCCAGCTCATATTCTTGCATTAAAGCATAAATGACAACTAAACAACACCTGATTCCCTCTACCTAGAATAAGACAGACATTACAAATTAATTGACCAATAGTTGTCCATAAATTAATAAAAAAAACAAACTTTCTTTTCCGAAAAAAAAAAATAAACTCTGTAATAAAGCTTATAACACTAATTCATCTTCGTCACTGATTATCATTATTCGGAATGGAAGGAAAGACAGAATTCACACACGAACAACTTCCGTTTACAACAGACGAGAATCAACTGACAGAAGAGAATGGAAGACCAAAAGCAAATGCAGAAGCATGAGAGAGTGATCCAAAAGAGAGAGTGAGAGAGCTCAGCAGCAGATTTTCTGTATTTATTTCTGGATCCTGTAATCTTTCGTTTCTGTCAAGAAGCCCTATAACATAAGAAACATATAATTATTTAGCTGCGAACAGAAGAATTTAGAAATAAGAAAGTAGAAAGAAAGAGCTGCATTAAGTTATTTATTTTCTAGTTAAAATTGATACAAAGATAAGAAATTTTAAAACCAGAAACCAGGGGCAGCTGAACAACAACTGAAAGAGAGACAGATTCCAGACTCCAAGCTGCTTTGTCTTTTATTGTTTTTTTTTTCTTTTATATATCATTTTGAAGTCGGGAGATTTACATTTATATATCACTTTCAATATTTAATTTAGCGAATATAATGATTTTCAATCAATAGACTGTGTACTCGCACTCTCCTCTCCAAGATGGGAACCATGGCCGCCAAGTACACGAAATTTTTTACTCATTATGTATCAACTACGCAATCATTTACTCAGATGTATACTTCAACCAAATGTAGTGCACGGTGATTGTACACGTATGCACTCCAAGAAGATTGGAGTGAACAAGAGTACAGTTGCTGTTACTATAAAAAACAATTCAGAAATTAGTATTTCTGAAAAAAAAATTGAAATTCTTGAATAAAAACAGATTTAATTGATCGCTCAGGATCAGAGATTTTGGAATGTATGCAGAACTCAAAGAAGCCATTCCCTAACAATGATGAAGAATGGTGAAGTACAGAGAAGTGAAGAGTTTTCTGATATCTCTTAAAACGAAGCTGCAAAAAATTTAAATCCACTTTGAAACACATACAAAGAGGAATATAAATCAAATATGAATATTACAGGGATAAAAATATATCGATCTCGCATTCCAGAACTCATAAGAATTAAGGCCATTTAATAATAATGATAGCAATAGCATCACCACCATCATCATCATCACAGGAGAAAAAGAATGTGCGCGGTAAATGCCCAATTACATGGGAACAGAAGCAGATAATAAAAAAAAGTCGTTAGAGCTAATTCCAAAATCTCAACTTTTGATCTTCCTCAACTTCAGTTACTGGTCGCCCTCACGCCGCGAGTCTCTCCGGCAAGCATTCCGGCGGAACCTCAAACAAAGACAGCGAAAGTCGCTTATGCGCGAGTCCGATATCAAAGAGAATGACGCCTGAGAAGGGATCGGCGACAACGATCCCCCGCACGGGAAGCCATAAGAAGAGCTCCTCTTGCTTCAGCCCCACCACGCCGCGCAGAGCGCCGTAGCTTAGATTGCCACGCACCACGCTGTCGAAGAACGCCGGGCTGTCATACCTAGTGTAACAGGGTCGGTCGAGTCGCACCTCTAGAAGGCCTGTGGTGGGATCGAGAATGTACGAGTTTATATTCTTCGGGACAACGCCAGCAGGAAGGCCGTGCTGCCGGAGGAGTTCGTGGATGGAGCTGCTGGATGCAGTGAAGTCAAAGAAGATGAGAGAGGCAGTAAGGGGGAGAAGAAACAGGGGGGAGTGGAGGTTCGGCATTGGAGAAAGGTATAAGGGAACGAAGAAATAAATTTTTTTAAAAAAAGATGGGATTTTTAGGTTTATAAGCGAGGAGAATGAAGGTTTTTGGTTTTGTGTTTAAAATTGGAGAAAACAGAGACACTGGCGCCTAGTTGGGCGTAATTTACGGAAATACCTTTGCAGGAGGAATAACTGGAAAAGTGCAGCAATTACATAGACAGCCCTCGAAATATTGCTATTTACAAAATACATAGATAATTTTGCTTTAATTGATTTATTATATGAAGTGGAATGGATATTCCTATTATAAATTTATGATGGAATCATAAATTTTTATATTAGAGAAATCTTTGTTACTATATAAAACATAAAATTGGAAGGATAATCAATATTTAATATAGATAATTATAATCACTTATTTAATTCATTTTTAATTGTAGTTAATAAAAGGTATTAAAAGAAGGATTCAATCAAAACATGTGGGAGAATCCAAGTTAATCAATAGTCATAATCAGCAGGTCAACTGCTACTTGCTTTAGTTGCCTAAGTTTGTTTGGGTCGATTAAAAAGCAACAACCTTGATTTTTTACGAGGGCTTTTGTCAGAATAGGATAATCTATATGATTTAATTGTAATGTAGTTATTCATCAAATTTCTACAGATTTTGGTGCAACTTTGATATTCTAATTAAAAGTTGGTGCCTCTCAAGTCTTCTATTATGATTTCGCTGTAACTTTAATATTTATAAGTATTTTTTTATAGCCTTCTTATTTTAATGTTAATTGCTTTAATAAAATTTATTATCACTCTTGTGTAGCGTTAGAATAAAAAAAATTTAATTTTTCTGGTTGTATGAAATCTAACACACATACTGTTGAAATTTAGAATAATGCGGAATACTTTGATGCTTTCATTAATATGAACGGGGGTATAAATAACGCTTACAAGAATCCTATAATAGAAAAAATAATAAAAAGGAAATTGATACGCCATCAAATATTTTTCATCACCGGCACAAATCTCAAAGCATAACACAAATCTCGATGCAATCTTTTAGACGAAAACATTCAAATCTTGATAAAAAATCACCTGGAGCTCAGATTTCAACGAACTTATAGTCAATAGCCGATCGGCTCGATGAAACGGACCAATGATATCAAGATTAGTCCAATCCGAAGTCAAATCGGCCGGATCAAGTCGATTAACCACTTTTAGAAGACTTTCGAGACACTGTGGAAGGTCGAATGGATTCCGAAATTAGCGAAGTCCATACTCGAATCGAGCGTCTCGACAAGACGAATCCAATGAGCCGAGATCACTCGATTCCGACATCGTTAAAGCCATCAAATGACCCTTAAACACACGTCGAATCGAGGAGCCTTACGAACCGTCCGATCGAAATGGTTGCGTTAATTGCACCGAAGCGCTATAAATAGACCCAACTCTCACGTGAGGAGGAGGAGGACAAAGAGAAGTCCGAAGACTTGAGAAGAAAAGCGGCTACGTATCCTCGCCGACCGCCGATTGACCACGCATGCCGATGTGTCGTCGACCACCGTGAAGGTCGTGGACCAGCTGCCGATCGCCGTGGACCAGCTGTCGATCATCGACCACTACCATCATCCATATCTTGTCGATCGACGTTGTAATCCATATCTTATAATTACATTTTCCAGTACGTAGGACGAGGATTTACGTAAACGTCAATCAATAGTGGATTCTCGCAACTGGGCTAGGCCCCGTGGTTTTTCCCTTTACGGGTTTTCCACGTAAAAACTTTTAGAGTCACTGCTTGTTCCCTTTTCATCTGTGTGCATGCTGAAATCTCGTACAAAGCTAAGACGATAATTTGTTACTCTACCGTCGTGAATTTTCTAGCACGCATCAGTTTGGCGCCGTCTGTGGGAAACTCTCATTCCCATCACTGAAGTACTTGTTCAATTTTCCTACATGGAAAACGGTAACAATATTCGGGACAACGGAGCGACTCGCTCCAACACCCATCGTTCCGGGAATCATCGCGTAGTCGAGGGCGATATGTTTCTTCATCTTCCCGATCCTGGAACACGTTATCACGCCGACGAGGGGTTTCGAGTCCTTCATGGAAGAACGCATGCGAAGAATGGAGGAAGCTTAGCTGCAGATCTTACAATTTTTACATAGGACCCAACAAGCTGTCGATGAATGAAAATCGTCCACCATTGAATTAGCGTCCTATGAGAAACATGCCGGAAGAAGTCGTACCGGCCCCCTCCCCAGAAGGAACACTTCCGTACTCGGGTCGTGATCGTTGAACTCTTAGACACCTGCAAGTTCCACCCATCCATCTCATACGGTTCACCTAGCACCGCCACATCTTGCTACCATTCCAAATAATGTCATCCAGTAACGAATTACGTCGCCTCGTCCAGAAGAGTTCCCAGTTGAGAAAAAGATCGCTTCCACACTCATCATAACATCGAGAATCTTCTCCTTAGCGAATGCGATCCTCCGACACCCCATTCCAGCGGCTAAGTGCCGAACATTGACGCATATGAAGGGATTTCGATCCCTATGAACATATTGATCGTTATAGAACCATCATGCACATTCGATGTGCCTCTGACGCGCTTCATGTCGAAGTGTTCCCTGCTACTCTTAAGGGACAAGCTCGGACTGGTTTTACTCTGCTCGGGGGCATTGTAAACACCTTTAACGAAGCTTGTCAAACTATTTGTGGAACGAGTTCATAGCAAATTGAAGGATCATCGAGGATTCATCTCATCTCTCGGGAATTCGTCGAAGTGAAGGAGAATCACTCGAAGACTACTTCCGCGGGTTTTCTACGAAGCCCGTCGAATTCCGGGAATAGATCCGGAGTTGCTTAGGGAGTCTTTCTTGGGGGACTCCGCCGGGACCCTACACTCATCACTTATGCGAGAGACGAGTTCGTTCTTATCGCGACCTTGTGCACCGTGTTGAGGCACAAATCTCTGCGAGATGAGGCCATCACTTGCTCGCGAGGAACAATTTGAGCGATTGGGGGGCGAGCGTAAGAATAACGTTGAGGATACCAAAATTTTACGAGAAAAAAAAGTTTAAACCACGGGGGAATCATGAGCGACGATCGGAAAAGAATACACGCCACTCGACACGTCTCGTGTTAACATCTTAATGGCCATCGAGGATGAAGATGCTGTCGAGTGGCCAAAGCCATTAAGAAATCCGAATGGTGGAGACCGGTCACGATATTGTCATTTCCATCGTGCGAAAGGGTCGTTCGACGGAAAAATGTTTTCAATTAAAGGAAGAAATTGAACGTCTGATACGCCAAGGACATTTGGGTCCCTACTTACAAGAACAATGTGAGGGAAACCAGAACAAAATCGTTGGAATTATCGAATGAGAAGTATACTTCCAACTCATCTTATCTGAGTAAAAACTGGCTTATAAACTCTTAATTTTAACAAAATCTTCATGTGGTTTTAAAATTTCATTTCATTTAATTTTTTTTTCTCATGAAAGAATTTTGTGTAGAAAGTCCTCTTGATGAAAAGAGAGTGCTTATACCCTGCAAGTCGAGCCGAGAGGCGAGACTCGACGGGAAGATACGGTACTCCAAAAGTCGAGCCAAGGCGAGAGCTCGATGAGATCTTACCATGCCCTCGGAAGACGAGCCCGAGGCAAGTCGAGATCGGAAGGCTAGTAGTGGACGGGGTCCTCAGCTAGAAAGACTCCGTGAGGAGCGAGTGGTTGACGGGGTCTCAGCTCGAAGACCTCGAAGGCTACAAGCTCCGGAAGGCACAAGTATGCTCGAAGACCTCGAAGGCTACAAGCCTCGGAAGGCACGGATACACTCGAAAACCTCGGCGGGCTACAAGCCTCGAAGGTGCGAGTACGCTCAAAGACCTCAGAAGGCTACGAGTCTTAGAAGATATCAGTTCAAGCTCCTTTAAGGCATAAGTCTGAGAGGGCACAATCTCGAAAAACATGAACCACAAAAAGACATTCGTTTGATTGAGAAGCCACAACAACTGTGGAAAACGCGAAGAAATACATTGTCATCAGTCTGAAATGTCACGTCGGATGATTAAAAATGTTACGAATATCGACATATAATTGCACGAGGGTCGCAACAAATCCGCTCATCTTCGAGTAGAGTCAACATCGCCTCCCCAAAACTCTAGTACTTCGATAATCATTGGGAGAGCACCGTATATCGTCAGCTACCGCATAAGCGAAATCTTCACCTAAAAGCGCGGTGGGAAAAATACGACATTTTTTCATCACCTTCATAACGTGCAAGAGTGATACGAAAATCTCCTGCGAATACGCGGCATCGAGTACGCGTTCGCGGGGCTCCGCCACCACGACGTGCCTCCGCAACACTCCGCCACGACGTCCCGCTGCAATGCGACATCCCGCGGCAACGCGTCGCTGCAACGGTACGCGACAACGCGCCCCCGCAACACGTCGTTGTATTGTGTCACGCCACCACGACACGCTTCACAGTAACGGTTTGATGCAACACTTCGCCGAAACAGTTTGTCGCAGCACTTCGCCGCAACGGTTTGCCGCAACACTTTGCCGGAACACTTTGCCGCAACGATTTGCCGCAACACTTCGTCGGGACTGCACCGCAACGCTTCGTCGCGACACTTCTCCGCAACTCTTCACCGCAACGTTGCGCAACACTTTTCCATAACTCTGCTGCTGCAATACTTTTCCGTAACTCTGCACCGCAATTCTTCGCCATAACTCTGCGCCGCAAATCTTCGCCATAACTCTGCACTGCATAATCTTGTCATAACTTTATGCCGCAACGCATGAGATGAAACTTTCTCCTTCTCACTCACTTGTGGTTTTCATACCATCTATGACTCTCTATTTATAGAGCTTAATATGAGACAAAACGTTTAAAAATAATAATAATGATAACTTTTCATTTCATATTCGTTTGATCTTTCAAATTCGCATTTATAATATGGAATCAATGAAGATCATTAAAGGAAAAACTTTTCATTTCATATTCTCTTGATCTTTTAAATTCCATATTTATAATATAAAATTAATTAAAATCTTAAAAAAAAAGTCTTTTCACATTCTTGCTGTTTTAATTTTTCAAATTATGTAATATACATGAAATTAATTAGAACAAACAGTTAACGGTTCAGCTTCCAAATGCAAATGCATTTTTGGATTCCTAATGCATTTTTCGGATTCTGTATTTATAAGAATTATATATATAATAAAGGATAACTATATATATATATATATATATATATATATATATATATATATATATATATATATATATATACTATTCAAATTCCCAATCTATTAAACGCAATTCGAATTTTTAATTCTTAAACAGTTATAAATATATGTAAAAAAAAAAACTGTTCAAATTTAAGATGCTCTTTTTCGGATTCCATTTTAGGCAGCCCGTCCAGATTCGGACCCACTGAAGGGCGCGGGTCAGTTTACCCGCCGTTTCAGACCCAGCCTAAAAAAAAAATATAATAATAGACCTCATCATATACCAAACACAGGATTCGGACTCCACCCCTTCACATGACATCAAGGCTTTACCACTGAGCTAAGCTAAATATTTTAGTATAGCAACACTTTAAAATCTTTAAATAGTAAATATTACTGAATAAATAAATATATATATATATATATATATATATATATATATATAAATATTTATATATCTATGACGTTATATATCTATATACTCACACACGTTACTTTCCAGGATTTTGATATTTTCGGACGATAAAAATGGTCTCGCCCGAAAATAGGGAGCAACCGATACGCCATCAAATATTTTTAAATCACCGGCACAAATCTCGAAGCATAACACAAATCTCGATGCAATCTTTTGAGTAAGAAACATTCAAATCTTGATAAAAAATCATCCGGAGCTCCGATTTCACAAATTTATAGTCAAACTCGACCGGCTCGATGAAACGGACCCAATGATATCAAGATTAGTCCAATCCGAGTCAAATCAAGCCGAATCAAGTCGATTAACCACTTTTAGAAGACTTTCGGACGACTGTGGAAGGTCAAATGGATGCTGAAATTAGCAAGTCCATACTCGAATCGAGCGTCTCGACAAGACGAATCCAACGAGCCCAAGATCACTCAATTCCGACATCGTTAAAGCCATCAAATGCCCCTTAAACGCCGTTAGATCGAGAAGAGCCTACGAGCCGTCCGATCGAAATGGTTGCGATTAATTGCACGCTAGAAGCCTATAAATAGACCCCAACTCTCACATGAGAGGGAGGAGGACCAAAAGAGAGAGTCTGAAGACTTGAGAAGAAGAAACAGCTATGCATCCTCGCCGACTGCCGTCGACCACCGCCGCCGATAGCCGTCGACCACCGCTGAAGGTCGTGGACCACTACCGATCGCCGTGGACCACCATCGATCGTCGAACACTACCATCATCCATGATATCCGGTCGATCGACGTTATAATCTATATCATATAATTACGTTTTCAAAGTCACGTGGGACGAGGATTTCGTATGCTTGTCAATCAATAGTGGATTCTCGCAACTGCGCGAGGCCCGTGGTTTTTCCACTTTACGGGTTTTCACGTAAAAACTTACGAGTCACTGCTTATTCTCTTTTTAAATGCGTGTGCGTCTTTGAAATCTCGTCTGAAATTAAGACGATAATTTGTTACTCTACCTTCGCGAATTTTCTAGCACATCAGAAATGATATGAAAGGAAAAATATATCTCTCAATATCTCCAATAATTAATTAATTTTAATTATTAGAAGTACATGAAATAATATAAAACGGAAAAATAAGTAATTCATAATCTAAGAAATTAAATATAAAATATTTTCTTCATATGAGGAAATAATTTATTGCAGAAATAAATTATTTCCTATTATAATTCCTAACACTCTCCCTCAAATTTGGAATGTATGTCAATAATTCCTAACTTGCTGAGTAATATCGAGAATTGAGAAGAGTTTATTTAAATTCGGACTTGGTGAATTTTGAGTTTTACTGCCATGTGTTTTGGCGATAGAGAGAAAGTAGATTCGAGCTTATTCAAATCTTGAGTTTTGTTAGATTCGAGCTTGCTTAAATCTTGAGTTTTGCTAAATTCAGACTTGACTGAATTTTGAGTTTTGTCTGCTGTATGTTTTAGTATAGAGAGAAAGTAGATTCAGGTTTGGTTGAATCTTGAGTTTTGCTAAATTCAGGTTTAGCTGAATTTTGAGTTTGTCTGTCATATGTTTTGGCATAGAGAAAAAGTAGATTCAGGCTTGGCTAAATCTTGAGTTTTGTTAGATTCAGGCTTGGCTGAATTTTGAGTTTTGCTAAATTCAGGCTTGGCGAGGACCGAAAGGCCGACGAGGACTGAAGGGCCGGCGAGGCGATGATCGAAGGGCCGGCAAGGATCGAAGGGTCGGAGATGATCGAAGGGTCGGAGAGGATCGAATTGCCGGCGAGGACTGAAGGGCCGGTGAGGACCGAAGGGCCAGCGAGCTTCAGGCGCGAAGAAGAGCGAATAGATGCCGCTTATGAAGAAAACGAAGGAGGACGAACCAATCGCAACGGACGAAAATCCTTAGATGAGCGGATCAAGACAAAGGAATAGTTCCTCCTCCTCTCTTCCCACCAAAAGGCTGGTGGGAAAAGAGACTTGACGATCCTCCAATGACTACCAGTAGTTAGGGCAAAGTTTTGGCTCTGATACCATGTTGAGATGTTAGAATAATGCAGAATATTTGATATTTTCATTAATATGAGCGGGGGTATAAATAACCCTTACAACCTATAATAGGAAAAATAATAAAAATGAAATGATATGAAAGGAAAAATATATCTCTCAATATCTCTAATAATCAATTAATTTTAATTATTAGGGGATATATGAAATAATACAAAACGGGAAAATAAGTAATTCCTAATATAAGAAATTAAATATAAAATATCTTCTTGATATGAGGAAATAATTTATTGCGAGAATAAATTATTTTATTATAAGTCTACTAGCATCTAATTAATAAAAGAAATATGAAGAGACACCAGAAATTTTTATGTGAAAAAACGATATTACGTAAGTCAATATGACCTAAGTAAGTTAAAATGATTGTATAGACTAATAAGTATAAAAAGAAATTACTGTCCAACAAGTGTGAAAGGGAAAATGTTTTTTCAAGTTAAATGATGATATACAAAAAGATTCATTATACAAAGAAAGAAAGAGGTTGCTGCTAGAAAATAATGCTAGATTTTTGATAAACTATGTTCAGGAGACGTCGTAGCAAAGTATTTAAAACATTGTGTTTCTCATTATGCAAAAGTTTTCATCTTCAATAGAGTACTTTGTTACTTTGCATATGTGTCGTTACTCATTAGGTTGCTTCTTTATTCTGCGTGTGCGTCGTTACTTGCGTATAATCTACCTACGACAGTGAGCATGAGACAGCTGGTTGTTACGGAGGTCAGGAATTGTCTTCAATTCTTCAGTCAAGAGCAACACTGGAAATAGGTTCCTAATCCTTCCTTTTCCCCCTTCCAAGTGAAGAAACTAGGTCTACATATACGCCCTGCATGATTGGCATCTTAGTACTTCGGCGAATAACCACGGTAATTACCCAATCGAACTACTCATATTAATTCACTTTAATCATAGAAGGGTTTTTTGATGATTTTATGACTTTAATTACTCCAAAATCAATGATATTAGGCTTGTTGAATTCCTCTTGTCCAAGTGTTTTGTTTGATTATAAAAATATCAAATTTTGAGCTCATTTGACTTACCAATTAACCTGCTTGATTTAATTTGGATTAGACTAATTTTAGTATTATTGGATTCGTCTTAATAGAGCTTGTTAGTTTGACTGTATGTTTGCTAAAATTAGAGTTATGGATAATTTTTTAATCTGAATTTGAATATTTATTGCTTAAAATGCTCGAGATGTGTCAAATTTTATTAGAAAACTTCTTTAATGAGAAGAAAGATATCAATAAATGATAGTAAGATTTGTAAGAATAATTTTGTACACGCCCGTTCATAAACATTAAGAAAATAATGAGATTTATTCGAATATACTGCCGCATGACTATATGCAATGACGACTCCAAATAAATAATAATAAAATTAGCATGCAGAATTTTCACAATTTTCATGAGGTTCACAATTTTTATGAGGTAAAGGTCGATCTGGAGGGCATACTACGCATGTTCGGTCTTTTTGAAAAGTATGCCGTACATTACCGCTTTCTATATTAAATTGACTAATTAGTAGCCCTTGACTCAGTCTGGTGCAGGTTTTATTTTTTTCATATAACATTAAATTATATAGATATATAAAGAAACATCTTCAAGCTGATATATACATATATAATATGTGTGTGTATTAGTGCCGCGTTCCTGGCTTATTGGTGGCGGGGCTACTGTAAGACCCCTCAGGTCAGCAGTTGATTCCCACCTATGGCACAGGGGGGATCGGTCTGTTTAGGCACATGACGAGTTTTCATCATGAGGTCTAGCATATGAGAAATTTATATTTAGGTTTCTGCCAAATATCGATTTTCTTATTAAATAATATATATATATATATATATATATATATATATATTATATATATATGTATGTATATGTATATATTAATTTTTTAGCTTGATGTTTCTATATAACAAATTGAACCCATATAATCAATATGATCAAATCATGGATATTTATGTAACAAAATCTTTAGCTTTTGATATCCCGAGTCAATACTCTAACTTCAATAATTTGATTGCCCACCACTAAGATTGTAAATGAGCTGAGTTTAACGAAGAGCTGAACACGAGCTACTTAACAAGCCAACCACGAGTTGTTCGAGAACAACAAGTTTTCTTGACAGCCCTACTCGCCACACTAAAATGTATAGCCACACAAATATGGTTCCAGAATTGACAAAATATAGTAAACTTAAATTGCCGCTCGAGAGAGGAGCTTAATTGATGATTGCATTGTAGGAAAAATAATCTGCAATGCTCAAATTTCCTTATATAAAATATAGGATAAAAATGCAAAAATAAAATGTGAATTATAAGAATTGATGAATAAGAAGTTCATATGATCAAATAGTTCATCTTAAAATGCATATATGAGATTTTGCATTTACTATAGAGTGCTGATAATGGAATCAATGATTCAATTGTTCATGTTCTTGAGAATTGATTTGAGATCAGAATATCAAGATTTAAACATTTTAAACTTTTAGTAAAGTCATTTAGTTTAATAAATGAATTATGAATTTGATGAATAAAATTTGTAAGTGTTATATAGATATACTTGTCATTATATTTATTGATGATATTTTGATCTCTATGACCGATGAAGATTATGCTAAATATTTGAGAATGAAATTGAATTTGTTGAGAGAGAATCAATCAATGTAAAATTTAAAAAACTATGAATTTTCATTGGAATGTATTACATTTAGGGGAACATATTAAGTAGTAAAAAAATATTATATAAAATCATTGTTAAAATTGCCTATACTAAAGATTATTTTAGAAATCTATAGCTCTATATATTAAGGGTATCTGAAGGAAATTTATTTAATTGTAAAGTTGATATAACATCATTATGAAGCTTTAAATATGATTATTATCTTTCTTAGTAATTAATAGTCTTTCATAACCATTTTATTGATGAACTGTTTGCAGCTTTATTTTAATCTCATTAAAAGTTCAATTTTACACCAAGAATGCACCCAACCTTTGCCATATTATGGCATTAGTAAAGTAAATGGCATACTAGATGTAACATCTAAACCCAACTTGAACTGTAATAAATTGAATCAAAACGGCTAAAAGCAAAACTCACAATTCAAATCAAATTACAAAAAAAAATAACATATCATTATTACTCGAGAGTTCATCTACATTTCATTTGAGTAAATTTGAAAATATATTACTTAGCTTGGGCTTATCCTTCTATAAAAGTGAAATACATAAGAAAAAGGGGTGGTGCAATATATTAAATGGATTATACAAAGCCTACAACTAAATTTAATGTATGGAAAATAAAATAATATGTACGATTGTTGGCTATTGAATTACAATAAGAAGGTACATTTATCTTGCATAATTGATATGACTATAATTAAAAAATTCAGTTGCATATAATATAAAATATAGTACGTGAAAGAGTACAATATATATGCTATAGTACAATTGACCACACACACACACACACACACACACACATATATACAAATTTGGACTGAATATCTCTATCAGAATATTGCCACACTGCACATCCCTGCATGTTGAATTGGATAATTGGTGATTCTAACTCTGGAAGGCTATTATTTAGGTTAGAACAATAGCTAATGAATTTATTTTTTGGGATGTTGGTAATGGAAACATCTCTTTTTGACATGATTATTGGGGCACTACCAATCTTACTACCTTGTCTCATTTTGCTTATAATACTCATCTCTTGGTCTCTGATGTTTGGGAGGGTGGTAATTGGAACATCTCCACTCTCAGGAACATGGTGGGTGGCTCCTTTAGTTTCCAAAACCCCTATCCATGTTGATAGGAAGGATACTCCTTTATGGAAATTTTAGTCCACTTTTTCTATTACACACCTTTCAAAAGTGGAAATGGAGTTCTATATATGGCATTCTTTTATATCTCATTTTATCTCCTTTTTTCTGTGGAGGTACTTTCATTCCCTGCTGCCTTTGGATGATATACTTAAAATGAAAGGTTTGAGGCTGACATCCATTTTCTACATTTGTCAGAAAGATTCAGAACCTTTCTCCCATCTGTTTTATGATTGCTGCTTTGCTCTTCAGGTTTGGGATTCTCTTAGTAGATTACTTGGGGTCCCTGCATGTTGAATTGGAAAATTGGTGATTCTAACTTTGGAAGGCTATTATTTAGGTTAGAACAATAGCTAATGAATTTATTTTTTGGGATGTTGGTAATGGAAACATCTCTTTTTGACATGATTATTGGGGCACTACCAATCTTAGTACCTTGTCTCATTTTGCTTATAATACTCACCTCTTGGTCTCTGATGTTTGGGAGGGTGGTAATTGGAACATCTCCACTCTCAGGAAGTGGGTGGCTCCTTTAGTTTCCAAAACCCCTATCCATGTTGATAGGAAGGATACTCCTTTATGGAAATTTCAGTCCACTTTTTCTATTACACACCTTTCAAAAGTGGAAATGGAGTTCTATATATGGCATTCTTTTATATCTCAATTTATCTCCTTTTTTCTGTGGAGGTACTTTCATTCCCTGCTGCCTATGGATGATATACTTAAAATGAAAGGTTTGAGGCTGACATCCATTTTCTACATCTGTCAGAAAGATTCAGAACCTTTCTCCCATCTGTTTTATGATTGCTGCTTTGCTCGTCAGGTTTGAGATTCTCTTAGTAGATTACTTGGGGTCCATTGGCCAAACCCCTTTATTTTAACTAAGTTTTTGGGACCTTGGCAGGCTGTTACTTCTTTTCCTGCTAAGATGAGATATTTTCCTGTTATTGTCCTTTGGTTTATTTGGCTTGCTAGGAATGACTATGAATATCACTCTTCCCCCCCCCTCCCCTCTCCTCTTTCTACTGCTTCTTATATTATGGCTAACTACCATAAAGCTACTAGAGCCTTTGTTGGCATTTTTGCCACCACTATTTCTGTTGGAGGATTGAGACCAACTTTAGTCAGATGGATTCCTCCTGACTGTGGTTGGCTAAAGGCCAACATTGATGCTAGTTGATCTCACACTACTGTTGCTGCTGGAGGTTTATTTAAGGACTTTAATGGAAACTGCTTTCTCTTTTTTACATCACCTATCATTGCTTCTTCTCCACTTGAGGCAGAATGTTATGTAGTTCTTTTGGCTCCAATGGTTTCTTTCCCTTTTCATTTTGAGCATATCATCTTGGAAACTGATTCACAAATGATTTTTAACATCCTTACTAAGAAAGCCAAATCTGTGTGGTATCTAACTTGTTTATTACATCATATTTATGATGTCCATAAACAATAATCAGATTCACATTCAGTTTGCTTTTACATTCAGGGAGGGGAATATCCTAGCTGATTGGCTTTCTAAGTTGAACCACAATATTGTATTGGATGGTACCACTCCTCCTGATTTTCTCAAAATTTATTTGCTTAGTGATATGCTTAGCACATCTTATTTGAGAAGTTGAGATTTTTTTGTTGCAAGGCTGGTAGGTCTGGCTGTCTGGATGGAGTGGGTTTTCTACTTAACTAATTTGCTCGTTTCATTTATGTTGATTTTGACTATAGGAAGTATTTTCTTTGCTATACTGAGCTCTTATATCATACTTTTGTTGGCCTTCTCTAGAGGGGCCTTATCTTTTTTACTTGATCTTGCTCTTGTTGGGTTCCTCTTTTACAGAAGTTTCTGTTTGGTGGTGTTTGTATGCTGGATGATCTCTACTTGTGATTGTTTGGAACACTACTTTGGACCTATTGCCTCATGTTTTGCTGCTTTGGGTGCTATTGTTTATGGGATCTTTATTCCTGAGGTTTACTATTGGGATACAATTGACTGGGAGCTGTTTTGTGAATTTCCCTTTCTGTTCTGCCATATTTTGGATGCTCCATTCCCTGGATCCTTTTCTGCTGTAATTTACTGCTGGGATGCATTAACTGGGAGCTGTTTTGTCAACTTTCCTTTATTTTCTGCCACACACACATGTTTTTGTTGTTATTCAGTGCTCTGGTATACTTTTTTAGGGTTATGTTTTGTTTTGAGGCATACATTTACTTTTTTGGTGAAAATTTTTGTGTGACTTGTAATGTGGGAGGTGGAACCCCTGGGGTGTGTCTTTTCTTTGTTTCTTTATTAGATTGGGGATCCACCCCCTCCTCTATTTGTAACCTCTTATTTTATATTAACATGTAGGGAGCCATAAGTGCTCTTTCCTAATATATATATATATATATATATATATATATATATATATATATATATATATATATATATATATATATATATATATATATATATATATAATTTTTTAACACTCGTCCATACAAGTCAGGCATCATATACTATCAAATAAATCTTAAATAGTTTTTAGTTGCTATAAATAATAACACGAGTATTCATGCAAGATTTGTATCTTAGAGGGTCAATAATCAGTTGTACATTTTTTCTTATTATATAATAACATATTAATATCCCTATTTTTGTGGCCGAATGTTGAGGTCATCACCCTATACTCATTTAAAATTTTTGTATTCCTTCATTTCTTTTGCAAACTACCACTGAACTCAATATTACAAAAAAATTGTCTCCCTAGCCTCCTACCTAAGGCACTGTCAATATTTGCCAACCTAAAATCTAGCTAAGCCTATATACGCACACATACACAGAGATTCCATGATGCATAAAGAATGTACTTAATTTT